>CM053783.1:371074660-372274660 GCA_028749045.1 Cupressus sempervirens | reverse complement strand
TATTACCTCTTCATCAAGAGTGATGTCACCATAGTGAGTTATCTTTTCAGCCTTAGAAGAGCTAGAGACAAGCATTGAAATTTGCAATGGTATGGCTTTGGTGCTCGACTTCTAAAGAGATTTTGTAGGTGAAGAGCTAGATGTTAGTAAAGTTACCAATGCTTGGATGGCCTCTTGTTCCTTCACCTTTGGTGTATCTTCACTCTCTTCAAATCTGCTCTTATCTATCACAATGATTTGAGTAGCACCTTGATCTTGTGCTTTAGATACAGATGCATCTATCTGTCCTATTTTGTCTCTCTATTCTGCTTTGGTCTACTTCTTCTCAATAGTGTCAACTTTCACAAGTGTGTCAACCTTAGTAGATGTATCTATTAGTGTCTGAATTAAAGGTTACACATGGGTAGCTGAAGGAATAGTAGAAGGTGGTTCTTTTATATTCACCTTGTCCCTTGTCATATCAGTTACAATCTTTTGGAGCTCATCTATGCTCACAAATATTGGATTTTCACATAACTTTTCTTGGAGTGTAGAGTGGTCCAATATCCTCTTTAAGTCATCTGCTATCAATGGATTGATGTTCTGAACTGAAGCATAAAAATATCCTTAATAATAATTGCTTCAATTGACTTGACTGCACATCATGTGGGAAGTTCGCACTCGGCACTTGTGTGTCCAACACACTCTATTTATCTCACTACTGCTCAATTGTTGTTGTGTCATCATCTTTCTTTTTAGTTTCCTCCCCAACATATTATCTACCCTATCATCTTCCTGCATGTCATCATCATCTTTTTCATCATCCTTGCCATCTTGCTTATCCTCATTCTTATCATCCTATTTTTCTTTGGAGGGGTCAACCTCACTTTTCTTCATAGTGGTTAACCCATAGATTAATTTCCATATTTGGGTTGATTTCTTAACCACGTCATCAATATTATTTTGAAGAATGTTGAAGGCTTTGTGTTTAGGTGTAAACCTAACTACATATCTCTTCACTACCTTAGCAATCCATCCCTTTGTTATCTATGACATCACTTGAGCTAATGTTGACTCTCTAATTTGTTGCTCAAGATTTAAATGGTAATGCCACTTTTACTCAAAATTATCATATAGACTTTTGGATATAGTGTTGGAAAATTCTAGTGGAGTATTCTTAAATTTTGACATCATAGCATACAATGCCTCTTCCACTTGATTCTTTTCATCTCTACTTAATTTATCAAAATCAAAATTCTTCAAACTAGATAAATCTACATTGTTCTTGACATTATCAGACAAGTTTTTAAGATTAGAAAGGGGTTTGTGACTTACCACTTGGAATTGGCCAATATCATCTGATTTTGTCTTTTCTTCATCTAAATGAGGTTGTGCAACATATTTTCTTCTTTTCTTCTTCTTCACTTGACCTCCTTGATCTATAGTTTTATATTTCTCCTCGGCCTTCTAAGTTGTTGCTCTTGTGCTAGCTTTGGTGGTAGGAGCAGTAAGCTTTGTTGGGCTTCGTTTAACAACTTTCTTTGCTTTAGCCATAGGCTGTGCCTTGGCCTTTCTCTTCTTTGGCTCTACTTGAGTTGGTACTTCCTTGGCCTTTTCTTCCATAGTACCTACTATTTCTTCTTCTTCTTTGTCCTCTCCCAAGCCTTGGGTTAATGCAAGAGGATCTTGTGTTTGTTCTTGCTCTTCCTCTTTGTCCTCTTCATCTTCTTCCTCTTCCTCCTTTGCACCCTCAACAAATTTATCCTTAAGTTTCTTCCCTAGTTTGTCCTTCTTCTTCATTATAGAAACTATCTTTAATTCCATTTCTAGGTTTGACTTCATTGCATCATAATTTTGAAATATTTTTGTTGTTTTGTCAACTTCCTTTGCCAGAAGTGCAGTGATGGTTGTCAAGGCTTCATCAACATTTATCTCATAACCTAAGGGTCTTAGCCATCTTACCCTAGGTGTAGTAGCCTATACATATGTGTAATCAATGTCTACAAGAAAACATATTTCATTGTAATGTTGCTCAACCAAAGAAAACATGTATCCACATCCTCTACTTCATAGACATCTTAAAGTCTTCAAAGTAATTAGTCATCAATGTCTCAAAGTTTTCTCCCATGTGTTTAATGTACTCATTTATCTAAACATAAACTGACCTATTTTTATTTCATTGTATAGTGCCAAAAGATGGGAATGTATTCTATACATAAAAGAATATGCAGACCAATATTGCACCAAACTTACATTGAGCACTCTTGATCTTTTTTATGGCTCCAAGATTCTTCATTAGTTGTTGTAGCTAAAGTTCTACCAAATCATAAGTATGATCTTTCTTCACAATTTTGTAACCAACATCTATAGCTATGCAATGTACACTATTCAATCTATTAGATATATAGAATTTGTGTTAGATTATTCTAATAGAAAATTCAAGTAGAGGATTAGTGATGGTATCTATTGTCATGCCTCTCTTGTTCCATTTAGCTCATGTGTTTTTCTCTATCACTTCTTTAGAGTCACTCCTTAGAGTCTTAGGCTGATCTAGGGTTGGGTAGCTAGTAACCATGTGGATTATCCTCTTTTATATCTTTATCAGTCCACCCTCTAGCGATAAGAATCCATCATGGATTTTACTTAAAACTATTATAATCCATTCAGTCTTGAAAACACTCAAAAATTCTAGCACATGGGTCAAACCCTTTCTTTCAACAATTTTGTATTCTTCCTTTAAAACACCATTTTTGCATAATCTTGTTAACCTCGTAATGGTTTTTGACACTTGAGTGCCAATACACTTAACCACTTTCTATATTGGACCTGAGTACACCATGTATGCCGAGCCACAACATGAGCTGAGTCAGGAAAGACTTCAGGTGTCGAGTGATCTTCAGGTGTTGAGTAGCCTTCAAGTGTCGAGTGAATATTAGGTTCTGAGTGAAGTTCAAGTGCCAAATCACTTTAGATGCCGAGAATTATACAGGTGCTAAGTGATATTCAAGTGTCGAGTCACAGATATCCCAAGCAATAAAAAAATGCAACAGGAGCTGAGTAAGCCAGTTTGTTATTAGTGTCAAGCATCTGGAATCAGCAAGTGTCGAGTAACACCAAATGTACACATGAGTTTGTAACTTCATTGATTCATATAAGATCGAATATTTTGTATTTCCTATGCAATCTACATGCAACCAATAAGAAAAATGGAGAAGGCATGCAACCAATAAGAAAAGTGCAAGGAATGAGCAGGAAGCAAAGATCCAATATGGATCATAGATCCAATATGGATCTTAGATCCAATATGGATCATAGATCCATACCTAACCCTAAGTCTTTGAATGTCTTTATAAGGAAGAAAAAATCTCATTAAAAAAGAAGTGTATGTACAAGGGTGTGAAAGGAAAACTATTTCAGAGTAAAGAGTATCAGATCTCAGAGGACCAAGATCAGAGAAAGTAGATCAAGTGCTTGTAATCAGTAATCGAAGGATTGTAAGCTATCAGGTTTATTGTACCTAATACTCTCTAGCAATTGTATTAGAATGAAAACCCTATGTTAATAGGTTAGCTTAATAGCTATTTTCTAGATCCTTTAAATAGGTGATTAAATCCTTTAACAGGGTGACACTTCATGTAAAGTGTTTGTAAATCCTTTAACCAGGTCACTATTAACCAAAGGAATCATACATAGGGTAACTGGGTACCCTACCCTAGATCGGTTCAAAACCTTGAGAAGTGAGTCAAAGGAGGTTATTGAAAAGAACATTGGTGCTCAGTGGAATAAGAGAGGAATGACAATTCACACAATTCGAGATCCTCTAGTTGAGTTTGCTATTAGAGTCATTGCCCATAAGTTCTATCAATCTAATAGACTCAACAATGTGCCATGTATTGCAGTAGATGTAGGTTACAAATTGGTGAAAAAGGATCATACTTGTGATCTTTTAGAACTACAACTACAACAAATTATTGAAAACCTAGCTACCATAAGAAGGACAAAGGGTGCTCAATGCAAATTTGGAGCAATTCTAGTTTGTATATTCTTTTATGTTCAGAATGAGTTTCCTTCTTTCAAAAAAGTTACATGGAGGAAGGATTGAAATATCATTGCCCAAATCAATGAATATATAGAATAGATGGGAGAAAATTTTGATACCCTGATGACAAGTTATTTTGAGGATTTCAAGAAATCCATGATGCAAAGATCAAGAATACTAGTTTCCTTAGTGGAAAAACATACTAATGATTTGTGCTTGATTTTACCTATATTCAAGCAGTAATTCCAAGGGTGAGATGGCTAAGGCTATTTGGATATGAAATCAATATAAATGAAGCTTTTGTAGCAATAACTGCATTATTGGCAAAAGAGACAGATAAAAGTGCTCCACACTTTGGCACTTATGATGTGGTAAGATCAAAGATAAATATGGAGTTAAAGACTGCTTCCACATTAAAGAAGAAAGACAAATTGTTGAAGAAGATTAAGAAGAAATTTGGTGAAGGAATTGAGGTTGAAGTAGAGGAAGAAGAAGATGAAAATGATGATGATGAAGATGAACAAGAACAAGGCCCAATGGAATTAACTCAAGGCCTAGGTGAAGAAAAGGAGGAAGGTGTAGAGGAAGATGAAGCCAAGGAAGCACCAACTGGAGCTGAGTCAAAGAAAAGAAAGGCAACAGAACAACCTCCAGCTCAGGGAAAACCAAAGAAATCTACCATGCCATCACCTCAAAAGCCAAAAACCCAAGCTACACCAAGGGCCTCCACTCAAAAGGCCAAAGAGGAAGCTACAAAGAAGAAACCAATCAAGGAAACATAGGAAGATCTGAGGAAAAGAAGATGGCTCAACCTGGTACTAGCGAAGGAGATCAATCTGAACAGGTAAGCCATTTTTTAGTTGATACTTTATGTAAAAATATTGGAAATGGTGATTTAAGAAACTTAAATAAATTTGATTTTAATAAGTTCACTAAAGAAGAACATAATAGAATAGAGGAATCAATTTATGGAATGATGGCACAATTCAAGTACACCCCTCTTGAACTAGATGGACAATTGCCAGATGTACTATCAAAAATTGAAGAAGACAGATGGCATTTTTGTTTGAAAATGGAGAAGGAGATGATGGAATCAACCCTAGCAAGCATATTGACTTATTTGACTAAGGAACAAATAAAGAAAGCATTCAAAAGGCATAATACTAGGTTTACACCTAAGTATAGGGCATTCTTCATTCTCCAAAACAAGATGGAAGAAATTGTTCAAAGAACAATAAATTCATGGAAAAACTTGTACAAAAAGATTGAAGATTTTCTTGAAGAAGAATACAAGGAAGAAGCTACTGCTCCACCAGAAGAGAGAAGAAAAAGGAGAGAAGAGAAGACAGTAGTAGAGAAGGGAAAAGAAGAAAATAGTGGAAACCCCTAAAGAGTAGGAGGCAATACAAACATTGATAAATTTTCCTTCCTCAGGAACTCCTTCACAATAGCCATTGCAAATATCTGCACTAGGATCTAGTACTACATAAGTTGCAAGGGTGCTTCACTATGGAGACCCTAAATTAGATGAGGAGATAGTCATACTAGGCTATGACTCAAAAACAATAACCATTGGTCAAATCAATGAGGTGTAGGAAGCGCTGAATAGGAGAAAGAGACAAGAGATACTCAGGAAGGAGTATAAACAAAAGCAAACACTACATGAGATTAAGGATATCTTTATGGATGCCTTCTCTTTGCAGTCACCAGATGAGTCAAAGCATATCATGGAGAAATTATTAGATATTGTTGACCAGGTGACAAATGAAGACCAAGAGACAAATGCAAAACTTATAGAATGGTCTGAAAGGAAATTCTAGGGAAAAGTAAATGAGCAAATATCAAGTCAAATTGCACATTCCCAGGTTGAATTGGCAAAGCTAATAGGAAAAGTGAAAAAGGTACTTGAGAATATATTCTCATTGTACAAAAAGTTGTGTGACTTTTCATACTTCACACAGGAGACAAGCCAAAAGATACTGAGTTTGGTGAGAAATTTAAATATTTCAAGCATCCAGCTACCAAAATATCCAGCTCAAAGTGAGAAGCATTTTTCTCAATCACTTCACACTTAGAAAGAAATAGTTGTATTAACAATAGATGAGGCCAATATCAAGGCAAAACTAATACAGCTCCAGTCCTCCATTACCCCACATTTGGAAATACTCCATAAGGAACAAGCCTATTCAGAAATTTTTCTCAAGAAAGATCCTAATCTTTCTAATTTAGATGGACTTATTCATCTTCCTGCAGAGACTTCCATCTAGCACAAGTCACTAGAAATTGCTTTGAATAATTGGGATGCAACTCTCAGGATGATTATTCAGGTAAACAAGACATTTTTGGCGAAATATGGTCTTAACCCTTAAAATCCTTTGACATCAGTGTCAATAAGGGGGAGATATATATCTAACTAACAAAGGGGGAGATATTATAAAATGCATGGGGGAGATGAGAGAATGGGGGAAACAAAACCAAGGGGAGCATGATATACATATAATGGCATAAACAACCAACTCAGGGGGAGTTACAATAATTTTGAGGTATATATTGTAAGTTACACAAATTTTGATTAAAGGTTTTTAAACCTCTATATATACCAAGCAGATTAGTCAATGTACTCATAAGGTCAGTTAAGTGTTTTTTTCACTCATGTCAAAGGGGGATATTGTTAACCTAATAATGGTTTTTGACACTTGAGTGCCAATACACTTAACCACTTTCTAAATCTCTCATATGCTTCTCTTATTTCTAAATCTCCTATGCTACCAATCTTCCCATTGTAACATTTTCTAACATCTTGAACCATAATGACATTGGGTGAAATCATTGACAAAGTGGTTTAAGGATCTTGTTTGTAGGTGAGGTTTGGAATGGCTTCAATATGGGTTGTTTCACTCCATTACTAACCAACTAGACATCAAAAACTTCTTTCCCTTCTACATTTTAAGAACTGGATGCCATTTTGTTAATCTAGGGTTTGTGCAAAAATAAATTGCGTAGCTTAGCTTATGATAAAATACCTTATAAAATTTGAATGTTGGTGTTAGATTGTCACAGAGATATTTGCAAATGCTTTGCACTGGTTTATGAGTTGCCTTCTACTCTGCTAGCACTTGCTCAAATTTGAAATGACAAAAAAAGAGCAAAAATAGATCAAATACTCTTCAATAACCTTTGCATTAATTGCTTAGTACTTACATAGCTATAAACTTGGCATCCACCATTTCTAGAGTTACTCAACACCTATATATATTTCTATCACTCGACAACTACTACTAGCTCAGCATCTACTAGCTAGTTTTCTAGCTCAACATAAATTAGCATTCCACTCTACATCCATTGAAAATATTTCATGCTCAGTAACAACATGAAAGACTTAAAGATTTAACTTGGATTTTCAACAACATCTTGCATTTTATTCATGCTAATGTAGTCCTTTTAGTACTAACTCATTTGGAACTAATGTATGATATAATAGTTTGAATATGAATCCCACATACCTTTTGTTTTCTTAGTTTGATGAGGTGTGACCACCTGACCCATTGGGTGAAGTGATCCCTTCTCCATTTTATGTACTAAAATCTTATCTCTTTCCCCATGTCTTGTTCATCTCACCTCTAATGTGTTCAACATCTGCCTTTCCTTTGCCTTTATCAAATTCACAACTTGGTGCCTTTGACCTAGTTTGGCAATGCTTACTGATGTGACCAGTCTTGTGAAAACTAAAACATGTGGTTTGACTAAACCATCTTTTGTAGTTGTCTTTAAAATGTGTCTTAATGCAATTCTTAGGGATATTTCCATATTCTTGACAATAGTGGCAGCTATATCTTGTATTGTATCCCAATCATAAAAGTGTCCATGGTTTCTTACCTTTGTTGACTTTTTTGATGACCTCATAGACTTGGATCTACATTCAAAGGGTCTATGTCCATACTTCTAACAGTTGTAGCAATATCCTTCAAATCTTAGTGCATGCATGGTTCTAGTTCTACATTCATGTGCCTAATGACCTTTTTTGTTGCACTTATGACAATGAATCCTATTTTCAGGCTTGGCATTCTGATTTGGATTCTTCCTTCTACACACATTAGTAGTATGTCCTCTCTTACCATGACTATGACAAGTAGGTTTGGAATTCTTACCTCTGATGTTCCTTTCTTCAGAAAGTTTTGATGATTCTCCTTCCTTAGTGCTTGTGTAGCCTAATCCTACTACATCATTTTTGGATCTAGGGGGTTTTAGAAATTATTCAAAGTACTTGATGGCTTCATTTGGTTTCCTAAAACTTTCATCAATTTATATTTCTCTTTTCAAGTCATTCTATAGTTGTTCATTCTGCAACTTCAATGTAGTAATCTGGATGTCCTTGACATTCAGTTCATGATTAGCATTCATCATTTGGCTCAAGGTATCCAATTGCATGTTTGAGATCCTAGTTAGCTATATTGACTTTTCTTCTAGCTTATTATTCAAGATTCTTTTATCCTCTTCAATCATGGCCTTATCTTCCATAACTTTCTTCTTTTGTTCTATTATCTCACATAGCATCATGGCTTGAGATTCCTATTCTAGCTTGAGATTTATGATTTCCTCAGCTTGTGCTCTATTCTTTTCCATTAGATCTACAACTCCTACATCAAATTCACTGGCATTGCTATCTGAAAATAGCTTTGTGGTGCTGATCTCTTTGTATTGTGTGTCATTTTCTTTTATAGCAATCTCTTTCCTTCTCTTCAAGGAACTTTTCAAAGCATCTCTAGCTTCATTTAGTTGATGTAGTATAAGATGTATTTCAATCTCTTTGTTCTCAATAGTCTTTCCCAACTTGTAGACTTCCATTTCAAGATCTTTCCTCTAAGTTGTAAAGCTTATCCTTCTGAGAACTCAGCTCTAATACCAGTTGTTGGAATTACAAGCAGGAAAGGTAAACTTCTAGGGAGGGGGGGTGGGATGAATCTGTAGTTAAAACATGAACCCATATTTACTTTTCACCATACCTTTCTCTCATTTGTTCAATAGATAAACTAAAATAATATGTAAAACACATACATCTAAATCATATAAACATATAATAAATCACACATATAAAACCATATATGATTACCTAGAAACCCTCCAAAAGAGAAGGTAAAACTAGGGTGGGGATGAAACCCACAATTCTTTACTACTATAGTTGTAAAGTGTAGCCAATTAAGTTTACAATAGTTTGATGATGAATCATGATCTGTCCTATGAGAGGCCTACCCTATTAAAGGCTTACAAAGACTATTAAGTCCCACCTTGTTAGAGGATTTCAACACCTTGTCTAAATTGTGCCTGATTAGATGACTTTAGGTCATTCAGTTAGAATGCCACCCTATTAAAGGATTTGGAAAAGCCTATTAGGACTACTCCACCTAGGAGATTTAACTAAAATCTCCTATTAAAATGTCTCAGCATAGATCTTGTAATTGACACTTGCTTGCTTGATAGTAGATCAACTTTTCATAATGTTCTTCTTAATCCTTCACAATCAGACATAACAATATTGTATCCTTCTCTATCCTTTGTTCTTCTCAAATTGATTCTGTAATTCACTCTCACTACTAAGTCATTTTGAATGCTCTAAAAAAAATAGTTTTTCCTTCTTCAATTTGATCATTCTCCCCTTGTTACCTTCCTATAACTTTCATAAAAAGTTTAGGGCTTCATCTTCCTTAAAAAGACTTTGGTGGCTTAGGGTTAGATATGAATATATGACTGAGATTCATCCATATTTCCACTTAAACCTTCCTATTTTCTTGATTGGTTACATGTAACTGCATAGGGAATCCACATATAGATTCATCCTTATCTTCAAAAGATCATATTCCATACTTAGGTTGACTAAAAAATGGTTTAAATAGTTGTTTGTACCATTACAAACAAATATGTCCAATCTGTGTTACTCATCATATGGAGTTACTAATGCTTGACATACACTATAATTTTGGTTCTTACTTAGCACCTGAACTGCTCAGTATCTATTGTTCACTCAGCACTTGAATCACTCAACATGGTCTATCTGCTTGGCACCTGAGTGACTTGGCACTCATTGCAACTTGGCATGGTCTTATATTTACTTGTTGCACTCAGCATGAATTACTAGTTCAACATGAACTAAGTAAATGTCTTAAGTTTGTTTGAATCTTGATTGTCAAAATGAATCTGAGATCAACACTTTCAATGTCATTTACCAGTATTAGAGTGTTGAATCTCAAAGTTAGTTTTTCCTCATTTTGCTTGATGGATTCTTTCACCTCCTTGTCATTCAGGCTAAACATGAGTTGCCTCAAGGTCTACTCATAAATGTCTTTAGCAGTTTTCACAGCATGTTCCCATCTTAGCTTGATTTTCTCCATTAAATCACTCAAAATCTACTAAGCAAGTTGGTCTAGAAAATATCTCCATTTTCCTACCTTTGACACAATCATGTCTTCAACTTGCTACTTCTCTTGTATAGTTATGGTTTCATACTTCAATGATCTAATTATTTTATAATGCTGGCTACCAAATCTATTTCTTTCAGTCTTTCCTAAAAGGTGGGTGGAGGAATCTAAAAATTATATCCCCTGCTTCTTCATCCAACTTTAAGTTTTTTTCTGGATGTCCTCCTTGTGAATACTATAGTAGATGTTTTTATAGGTTTGGTTTTACTAACCTTACCTTTCTTCTTTACAAGTTCTTCTTCTTTTGCATCATCTTCCTCAATGCCATGTTCTTTTCCTTCAGTCAACATGAGAGTGGAACTAGTTTGTTTTGGTTCACCTATCCTTTTCTTGCCTTTGTTGACCACCTGAGGGAGTTTTATTTGAAGTTCAATTCTAGCCTTAGCTTTATCATGTGTGCCAAAATATTTGGCCTTTGTATCAATAGGTTCATTTAATAATGCTTCAGTGATATACTTGGTTTCATCAATATTAACCTCATAACTTAGAGATTTGACCCATAATATTCTTAGTCTTACTACTTGTATGTACACTTTATCACAATAAACCATGAAACACATATCATCTTTGTATTCTTCAACAAGTTTCTTTAGGATTTTGAATCTATTATTTATCTTGTGCTTAAATGCATCAAAATACTAATCTATTGTACTAACATAGTTTTATCCTAGTTATGCTATATACTCATTTATTTGGTAAAGAATAGGTACATCTTTTCTCCACACAATTGTACCTTTTGATGGGAAGAAATTTTTCACAAAGAAAAATAGACAAGTTAAAAGTGAACCAAACTTCCAAGTATTGTTCTTTGAAGTTCTTATGCTCATCATGTTTTTGTTGAATTAATTCAACATTAATTTGGTAAGGCCAAATGACATATTGTTCTTGACCACTTTGAACGCGAGATCCACTAATTCACAAGATACACTATTGTGTCTACTTGAGTTGTATATCTTATATGCAATCAAACACATACTCAACTTCAGTTCCATATCTATAACATAGCTAATCTTCATTCCCCTTCCATCCCACTTGAAAAGGGTTTTCGTCTCCAATTCTACCCAACTTAGGGCTTTAGTCATTTTTTCCTTGGCTAGCATTGGAAGTCCTATAATCCTATGGATCATTTTCTTCATTATCAAAATAGGTTGTTTCAACCACAATTGCCCATTATGCACATGGATGAGGATAAATCTTATCCACTTAATCTGAAAGTCTCTTGGTATGTGAGGAATGTGAGTTAAACCCTTTTCTTCAAGGTGTTAATGTTCTAGTTTTAATGCCCCATTCACACATAAATTTCCCAATGACTCGTCCATTTCTAGAATTCTTATATCTTGGATCAAACATCAAAGATGCAAATGAATATCATTAATCAACAATACCTTGGATGGAATTTAAGATTATGCTCCAGTTGGATCTAGGGTTTCCATAACAGCTAGACTAATCTTGAAATCTGGTGCTTTCCATTCCACACCTCAAACCAACATTTCAGATCCTTTATTTGTCTTGCTACTGGAGATTCCATCACTCGGTAGGGTTTGTAAAGACATGGAAATCTTCAACACTAATTTTTGTGGATCACTCAAATGTACTAAAATCACTTTGCACAAATAGTTCTTGAACATTCATGGTGACAAATCAATTTGATTTTGCCTTTTTTTAATCAAATTTCACCTTTCAATTGCTATAAATGCCTAATACAATCGCTTGGTAGATGAAAAACTATCTTCCACTTGGCTTGTATTGAATGCTTAGTAGATTCATCCATGACTTGGTGTCTACATATCAAATCTAGTTACTTCTGACCTTTCTTGATAGGGTCTTGCAACCTAACCTTGCTTGGTAATTACTAGCATTTTCTTAAACACTCGGTAATCCCTTTACATCTTGAATGCTAATATGGATCTTTCCTTGCTCCTGAGTGCACCTGATGTCAGATGTCTACTTTAGAATCCTAGTTCCAGTTCTCCTTATGGGAGATAAAGTGAAAATGCTTGAGTCACCAAATTCTTGAGTGACATTTGCATAATTTCTTAGACTAGTATTCTCAGTATATTTTGGAATCCATTGTTGTCTCATCTTCTTTCTGATGTTATTAACTTTTTCCTTCTTTTCATCTTTAATTCTTCCTGTATTCATACAATTCTTGGCAAGTTAACCAAGTTATGTACAAATTAAACATCTCCTAGTAGTGTCTCTTGTCCTCATGCAATTTCTTACACAATTCATTCCAATCTGTCAAAATTCTCCATAGTAATGACATATGTACCAAGTGTTATAGTCCCAACCAAATATAGCTTTTACAATCTATTCTGTTAGATTCAATATCTTAGTTTTGCATTCAGAAGAATTGTGCCCATGCTTCATGCATTTGTGGCATTTTCCTTAAAATTTAGGTTTCTCTTTGCATTCATCAGCTCTATGACCATGTTGATTGCAATTGTAGCATTTTCCATTGAATTTATCTTTTGAATTGCTCCAATATTTGTTTGATGCATGACCTAACTTACCATAGTGGTTGCAAGTAGGTCTTTTATTCTTTTGAGCTCCTTTCTTAGATGACTCACCTTCTTTTGTATATCAAATTCTTGTTTTTCCGTTTTTCCTATATTGGCTTTGTTCATTCAATTGATTCATGTCTACTTGAGATTTCATCACCCTCTCATTGGTTTGCCTTTCAGTGTTTAGATAATTCTACAATCTTTAATTCTCTGATCCTAGATTCATGATTTCTTCATTTATATTAGTAAGCTAATCAATGAAATCTACCTACTAAACATATAGGTGTTGAATTTCATTGTTCTTTCCTTCTATCTTCTTTTATCTTATTTTTTTCTTCCACAATTTCACACAATCTTACTGATTGAATTTCTTTCTCTCTTCTCAAATTTCTTATTTCTTCTTGAAGTATACCATTCTTTCTTCAATATAGAGTTGTTCATTCATTTTTACTGCAAGATCTATTTTTCTTTTCAAAGATTGAGAGAGTTTCTACTTTACTTTCTTGAGTTCCCCAATAGATAATTTCAAATTAAGACCTTCATTTTCAATAGCCTTGTCAAGTCTAAATACCTCCATTGCCTCTGATCTTTTCTCAAGTTGTTAAAATTCTTTCCTGAGAACCACAAAGGTTTGATACCAATTGTTAGAAATATATATGATGGGCTAAATTACTAAGAGGGGCGGGGTGAATCAGTAATCAATAAAACTTAATCCTTAATTTACCAATTAATCATTCATGTGTATTCTAATTTAATTGCATGCATGAAAAACTTAAATCATTGAAAAATTCATAACACTTTTGATACACAATATTGTGCCCCAGACACCTTCCAAATAGAAAGTAAAATTGGGGTGGGGATGATACCCACAAGCTTTAGTACTATAGTATAAAGTTGGCATGTTAAGGCTTACAATGATCTCTTTTGATGATATACCCTATTAGGAGCAATAAGGATAGCTTGGTCCACCATGCAAAAGGATTTATAAACATACAATAAAGTATGCACTCAGTAAAGAGATTTATAAAGATAGTTAAGTCTACCTTGTGAAAGGATTTGACTAATCCACCCATAAGGATGAAATAGTGGTTGATCTCTGATCTGAAACTCAATTTCCTAAATAAGATACCTTTGAGTTTAATGATCACCTTGTTGTGATATATAAATATTTTCTACTCCTTATACTGTTGTAGCCTTTGTACTTCACACTTTTTCTCTTCTCTGCTTGTTACATTACTTTTTTAATGCATATTTTGGATGTGATACAATACATTACATATATACCAATCCAATTTACAAATCAACAATGTTAGTTACAATACAAGTTTATACAAAATACACAAAGTCAACTCAACTATAGGAACTCAAGTTCTGAAGACTATCTCAGTGAGGTTATGATACTCAACATCCATTGTCAATGCTTGGAATCATCATCCAATTGGTACACGTAGAAGCTTGGTCCATACTGATCACTTCTATGTATTCTAAACTTTGTTTGTATTGGTGACTTAGTGAATACTGTGAAACTTAGCATATATAACGTGAATCAATTTATTCACACTTCATAGCTCAATCAATGCTATTACTACGAGCTTGGTATAAGTTAACATTGAATGGCTTGGTCAACACTAGATTCACATCATTGTAACTACAAATTCATTAAGCACTTCACAACTCATTTTGCATTGAGAAAATTAGTAAACACTAAGAAGCTTAGTTTATATTAATAATCACCAACCTAGTAGAAACTACTTGGAAAAAATTGAATATTGTTCCTTGAACTTGATAGCAACTATAGAACTCATAGAGTTTGAAATACTTGGTCAACACTATTAATTATACAATAAGATTGGTAGATACTTGTTATCTGAATAAGTGTGTGTCACTAATAAAAAACTTGACGATAATGTCAACATAACTATCTTTACCATATACAAAAGGGATTGTTTCCATCATCACATTCTTCAACTTTCTTTTCGATCAATTTCAAACTTTATTGATCTTCTCTTAATTGATAAACTTTCATTTTGTGGGTAGATTAACCTATGTCTGATACCAAATGAAAGAAGGTTTTATTAATCAAGTGATATAATCTTATATAGTGCATGAGATATTTATAGTTAACTGACATATATTAACTATTTATAGGTGAGTATCGATAATTTATTATGCCAATAGACAAGAATCATCTATACATATCTTAGAACCTTGAACATCAATTGTAAGAATATATCTTCAATCAAATAACTAAACCATTCAGATTACCAAACTAAACAACCTACAATACATGGGCTAGAGTAGAAAAGAGTGTGTTCATATCAATGAAAACAAATTAATGTCAGCACACCTCTAAAATCTCTAGAATTTTCAACCAAACCTTTAACAATATTTTTTTTTTCTCTATTTTTCCCTATTTTATCATATTTCTAGTATCTATTATAGTATTTTTAATATTATTTTAGGCATATTTTTACATGATACTAGTGTAAGATTCAACAAGAAATACATTGCTAGATTTATTTGTTTGAAAAAAAATAATATTTTTAGAGGAATATTTGTCTAATTTTATGTTTAATTAATAATATGGGATCTACAAATTAAGTATTCTTATATTAATATTTGATGGAAATGGTTTTGCAAATTCAAAAATTGTAGTCAAGAATGCTTTGAGAGATAAGACTTTATGGAGGACTGTGTTTAAGGAAATTAAAGATTCCCAAATTGATAAAGAAAAAGAGTTTTGGAAATGCAAGCATAGTCAAGCTAGTTGTATTATTCATAAATCTTAAAGTTAAATTTTAATAGAAGAGTGTTTGATATTGACAATCCAATAGATTTTTCAGCAAGTTTAGAAATGAGATTTTGAAGACGTAGATATTAAAAGCATGTCTACTATAGATGACAAAATGGTGAAATTAGATGCATTTGATTTTGGAAAAATTAATGTTATTCTAAAGAGAATACATTTTAAATTCTTAGCTAGATAAAATAGATGCTATATATGTTAAAAGGCATTTTTGATTGATTACAATGGTAGAAAGGAAGCTTTCCCATCTATACAATGTATTTAAGGAATCAAGGAAAAGGATTATTCAACTTGACCTACAATAAAATTTTGATAAACTATTTTAGATTATGAAATTCATATTACTAAAAAAATGGTGTAACTAGAAGAATCTTGGATATCCACCTAAAACTAAATCTTCTAGTAATGATCCAATGAATAATTATAAATGACTTCAAAATGAAGGTCCTAACCATACTTTTATAAATGATGGTGCAAGGAAATGGGTGAAATAAAACTGATAATTTGTAGGTGTTGTGGTGGTGAGAATCATATGGAAATATTTTTTTTAAGTAAGAGGGACAATGAAAGGATAAATAGAATCTCAAGGAGAAAAAGGTTAAATTGGAAAGAAGGATAGACATATATTCATAGCCATATTTGTAAAAATAAATGACAAACAAAATGAGGTAAAATATATAATTTATAGAAAATATAGTAATAAGGGGGCGTACTTCTCTTCAAATTCTAATAAAAAATGCACTTTAGATTTAAGAGCATCATCTCACATGATCGAGGATATATATTTTTATTGATTTTTATGAAGGGGAGAATTTAGATGAAGAAATTATTATTGGCAATAAAATAAAACTTCCCATTTTAGGAATAGGTACTATTAATGTAGCAAATGAATCTTTGAAAAAAATATTAGTTGAAGGATTATGGGTGAATTTTTTATTTTAGTATACAAAATAGTTCAACTTGGATATGAGTTTTCTTCAATATTAATCAAGTTATTTGTAGATATAGAGAATAAAAATCAATTTAATTTCTATTGGTAGAATTTTTAATGAAGAAATCCTATGAAAAATTGTGGGATTTATTAATGGTGGATAAAAATGCTCTTATGGTTCTATTTCTCAAAACTAATTTTATGTTAAAGCTTTGGCATGCTAGACTTGGACATATAAATTATAGGAAATAAAATGACATGATTAAAATGGATATGTTAAGGGAATTAAAAAATCAGCTTCTAATGGTGTTTGTGCAAGATATGTGGTAGGGAAATACCATCAAGATCCTTTGATTTAGGTAAAGCATGGGGATCTAAACATCCATTACAACTTATTCATAGTGATTTATGTGAACCAACATATCCTTCACTTTGAGGTTCCAAGCTCCTTCTTAGTTTTCTTGATGATTACAATAAGAGAATATGGGTTTCTTTCGTTGAAGGAAAAATAAAAGTACATTTTTTTTACTAAATTGAAGACATTTAGTTGAAAATCAAAGTGGAAAACAATTAAAGAGTTAAGAATATATTATGGGGGTAAAAATTACAACTACATTTGATTCCTTTTGTAAAAATTGTAATATTAAAGTAAAAAGCATAGTTCCTTATAGCCCTCAACAAAATGGGGTTCTTGAATGAATGAATATGAGTATTTTAGAACTAATTTGTTATATTTTTTATTTAAAAAATTTGCACAATAATTTTTTTGATTTGGCTACTTCTTGTGCTATATATATTGTGAATATATCTTTGACAAAATCCCTCACAAAAATTACCCCTTAGAGTGTTAGATATTTTTATGCTTGATATTCTAAAGTATTTGTGTGCATTGCTTGGGCACATATTCTAGATGAAGGAAGATGAGAACAAAATGAAATAGTCACAAGTGAATGTTAATGGGTTATAGTAGAGAAAAAAAATAGAAGTAAACCCACCCTAAAACCTAATGAGTGGGGAAGACCAAGATCCACCCCTTGGATTAAGTTCCAATGAGACAAAAGAAAGTATTAATTATTGATACTTCCTTTTGATTATGTGTGTAGGAGGAAAATAGAGTACCTAATTAAGGGGAAGATGTACCCCTTGGATTAGATTTGACTGACAGAAAATGAAGTAACATTGTATGTAAACTCAATACAAAAGGAGGAATAACTCAAGTTTATTTCCCTCTCACCTCCACCTTAAGAGATTTTAATAAATAAGATAAATAGTGCAATTATAAAATGTAAAGTATTGAAATACATAAGGGGGTACGTGTCATATCATGGTCAACCAAACTATGCCCTTAAGTGGTAATGAAAAGTCAACAATTCAGGGCTATGTCAACTTAACGTACAATTTTCAACTTGTTATGAACTTTCCATCAAAAAATTGATAGAAAATAATCTCTTGGAAACTGAATTTAGTTTCTAAACTATTAGGCCTTATCTAAAAATAAATAAAAATTGATTGGTCAATTTTTTTAGTTGTAATAGAATAGTACAAAAATTTTAGGACTAAAATAAGTAGACGTATGTCTGACCACCTTGATCAAAACTAAATGATAGTATTTTTAAATAAGATTATAGATATAAGAATTAGACTCATTCATAGATGCGACACATATTTTTGGGAATTTTAAATCTAAATAAATAAATTATTATTATTTTTCTACTATAGTATTTTTAGAATAAAAAAACTCTCATGTCTAACCACCTTAACTAATTCAACACTCTACAAAATTTATTTATTTATTTTCCTTATAGTAGAAGAAGCATAGAATGTGGTGCATCTTTTTTATTTTAAAAATATTGTACCATTTGAAAGTTATATTTATTTTTAAATCATTGTGCCAATCAACATTTTATGCATAACTCCATTAGAAAATAAGTAATAATTACTTATTAAACTTGTAATTTGATAGACATAACATATATGGAAAGCTAAGAACATTCTTAAGAAACTCTTTTTGTTTCATCAAATTTGGGAAGATGATCCTACACATACCCAAGTTGAAGATTATATACCTCACCAATATGAGATGCAAAATCAATAAAATAAAGAGCTTATTTTTTTTGTTGTCGAGGGAGGGGAGTTCCTTAGTCAAACCCCAATTTAGGAGTTAAACTTAGATTAAAATAAAGATAGAATACTAGCAATTAGTAGTGATAAATCTAACATGAAATAATGTAAATCTATGAATATAATCTTGAGTTTGGAATGTAATCAAGTATGTAGATGCAATAGCCTTAACTCAACTTGAAAATCTCTATAAAGGTAATCAAACTCAAGCCAAAACCTTCATGAATGAATATGCTTGAAATTTTCCTTATGAATGTAGAACATTCAACAAAGGATCTTGAATGTATGAGGAAAGCTCTTGAATTTTGAAAATGAAATAGAATATCTAACATAAACTCCTTCATTGACTTGATTGCATGAATCATTAATTTTCAATGGAGAGATTACTTGAATGACTTCAATGCTTGAATAATTCTTTAGAGAATTAGATTTTGAGCATGAGTGATTCAACTTATGAATGCATTGATAATATAATGCTTGGATTGTGGATTCTTGATATGAAAGTAAGGAAACTAAAGGTATTATTTTAAGGGCTCAAAATTGACTAACTCCCATAGGTTGACCTACCTTGGAATTAACACCACAAATATATTGGGACATGGAAACTATATAGAGAATCCAAAATAGAGCATAGTCATGGGTGAACTACATATCTAATTGCTCCATCAGGGGGGAACTAGATCCCTAATTGGTTAGGGGTGCATTGCATCCCTGATAAACAAGGCCTAGAACCTCTAGGATCCTAAAATAGGTCCTAGATCCTAGAAATCAGGCCCACAATCTAAGATATAGTAATTTCCATATGAATACGAGATTCTCAGTGATTGGATGAAGGAAAGAGAGGAACTAGAGGGATATATCCTAACCTTGAGCTTTACACCATAAAATATGGGCGTTTAAAGAGGAACTATTACATTCCCCCCTAATTCAACCTAGGAGGAAGGATAGAAAAGGGAGGAAAGAATGATAGGGGAAAATAAATTGATTATTTAACATTAAATAGGTTCTAAAATATCATTTAATTAATTTTCTTACAATTTAGATGACATATTGAACACCCACTATAGTGAGAGTGTGGGCTAACCTACACTTGTTGTAAAGTAGAGAGAAGAAGAAGAAGTATAAAAGAATCTACCAAATTGCAACAACATAAAATATCACTTAGTCAAAGAGGGAAATCCCTCAAGACTAAGGGTCCTAACTCCACATTCATACACTAGTATGCAAAGAAAAAAATAAGAAAGCTTAGAATTGAGAGAAATAAACAAGGGGTTAGTACTAAAAAAAAACCTAAATTAGCTAGTGAAATATACCTCAGCTAAAGAAATGCCTCACACATTAATATAATATTTGGAAATCTATTATGAGATAAATATCATTAATCAACATAGTTTCAAGATTTATCTCTACTAGCATGAAAGAAAAAGAGAAAGAAGGGAGTGAAAGGGATTACTTTACCTAGTAGATTGCCCACCCTACCATGAATCACTAAGAGAAGTGATGTAAAAGATGGTATTTAATGGTCTAATGGTGTGCTAACTCACTATTCAACCCAAAAAAAGATATATCCATAGCTCAACATCCTTTGTATCACCAAGGCATGGCCTTGTAAAAATGTGTTACCCATGTACAAGACTTAACATGTTATATTTGAATGTGTCACTTAAATTTGGACTTAGCAAGTAGTTATGGTTTACCCATACATAAGATTTAGCATATATATTTGGATTTGTTACCCACATATGGGACTTAGGAAATTGTTATGCATTACCCACATATGAGATTTATGATATGTGCTTGTGTGTGTAAGAGAGATTGATGAGGTAAAAATGCATGAATTAGAGAATAAATTGGAAAGAATACCAAGAATATAAGGCTAAAGTACTCTAAGAAATTCTCAGAATTTTTATTTGATACCCCATTGAAGGAAAAAACTATATAAAAGGAGGGTGTATATATGCCCCCCTCCCTATCATGTTTAGATACTATACATGAGAAGGAAGAGAAAGATGAAACCTACTTCATGCAACAAGGAGATGTCCTTAAAGCAACAATGTGGACTACATTCATAGAAAGGAGCCTTAACTCATACAATATAAGAAAATAGACCATCATGAAAGGGGTATGTTTCTTATGAAAATGATATCATCAAAAGGGTGAAATATTAATGAAAAGACATATACCTAAGAGAGATACTTGATTAAGATAACATCTCCAAAAATAAGGGAAGAAGAAAAATAATATTGGGTATAAATATGAGGTATAATAAAAGACCAATAGCCATGCACAAAATGAAAACACCCAATATCCAACAAGAGAGATATAATGCTACACCATACAGGGGATAAAATAATGAAAAAAAAATAATATAAGCAATTAAAAGAAACATAAGATTCTAGAAAAGACTATCATAGATAAAGTAAGATATAGATGATAATTATATAATAAACATTAAGATCTAAGATGTTAAAATATACTTTTCTAGGGAAAAATACATGATCATACATGTAACAAAGAAATATATACCTATAGATAAGAATGTTCCATACAAATATATAAAGAAATGAAATAAATAGAAGAAGGGATATCATTATCATATCTAAAGAATATATTATAACATAACAAACATAGTGAAGAAAGACATGCAATGCAATATGATGTAACATATAGAGACAATGCATCAAACAAACCTCATCATGTAATTAGGAATCACCAAATTTCATGAAGAGGAAATGAATTCAAGAAAAGATATGAATGAAGGGATAACCATTTTCTTTTCCCATGTTATATTTTATAAAAAATGCTGATGTATAAGAAGAAGAATAAGAAGAAATGTCTATAAGGAAAAGAGACAAATGAATCCTTTCCCCAAATAAAAAGGAACAAGGAAAAGGAAACTATTAGGAGATCCATAATTCTCATTAGATAAAATAATGGGGAATCCACTCTAGTAGGTGAGAAGAAAGACCAAGTGAAATTATGAAGGAATTTTAACACCTCATGTGTATAAGGAATAATCCCTATTTAGAAGCATGTTCCTTAACATAAAAATAAAAATGATGCAATCAACAATCATGTGAGAATCATCATAGTGAAAATGACATGAAAATTTGAAAGAAAGTCTTCAAGAGGAATGCTGATTTTTTATTTTCAGTTTAGTGACAATCACATGAATATGCATCTTAAAACTCAAATCTCTATGAGTATGTGGATAACCAAGATTAGGAGTAGGTACAAGAAGATGAAGAGGAGTTCGTTTAGGATACTCTTGGACTATTTCAAAAGGATAATAATCAATACCATGTTTTTCTATCTTAGGAGATATATGAACATGATTTTTAATACCATGTTCATTAATACTCAGTCCTAAGATATGGTAATCTTGTTTTCTAATCATTTAATAAAATTTAGGATAATTATTCATATAATCTTTAACGTGAGGATATTTTTCACTAGAATGACAAAAAAGGTAGTGTAAGGAATGATAATTGGAGGAGAAATAAAAGGAACTTGATGTTTCTCCTTATTATGAGTAGGAGGAGAAGTTTTGTCAAGGAACATGGTAACATCCTCATCATGAACTAAGGTATGAGCTTCAACATATGTTTGAGAAGTACTAAGAGATGAAGAAGGAGCAAGAGAATTAGGAGGGTTAGGAAAAGGATTAGGATGATGATTAGGAGCATCATCAACTAAAGCCCTCACATATTCAAAAGAAGAAATAACCTAACCATATAAAGATTTAATCATAAACTTGAAAGAAGGAAATGATACATTGATTAACCTTATACTAGCATAACCTAGAAG
This sequence comes from Cupressus sempervirens, assembly GCA_028749045.1. Lineage (NCBI taxonomy): Eukaryota > Viridiplantae > Streptophyta > Pinopsida > Cupressales > Cupressaceae > Cupressus > Cupressus sempervirens. The sequence continues at coordinate 372,252,000 of CM053783.1, read as the reverse complement.
AGTATGAAGAGTCATAGACACTATGAAATGCATGAAACTCTCATATTTATCATAAGTTCTATAAAGAGATGCAAGAAGGAGAATATTGGAAAAGATATACATGTATACAAAAAAAAAAAATCACAATGCAAGATCTAAGCTAGAGAAGAATATTAAATAATCTAGCTCTTATTTCAAAAATATAAATGTTAATATTTTTGGGTTCATCAATGACAGAGGAAGGAGAACAAGGAAATATATAAATATTGATCTGAAATCAATGAAGTGAGTGCATCATGCTCACCAAGATGGATCGGAAGGAAATCGAAACAATCTACTCTAACACCTATTGAATGGGGAAGACCAAGATCCACCCCTTAGATTAGGATCTATTGACACAAAATGGTGTGTCAATGCATAAAACTAATACAAAAAGGTGAATAACTTAGGGTTTTTTCTCTGTCACATCTAGCTTAAGAGGGTACAAGAAAGAAGATAAAGAGTGTAGTGATGAAATATAAAGTATTTAATTGGAAAAGGAGAAGATGATATGCCTCACAAAATATAAACACAACTACATTTTCCCTTCAATTTTGATGTCCATTTTCAATGTTAAGCCATTTTTTCTTGTAAAATTGACTTGTGTTTATTATGGACCAAAAAGGTCAAAATTTTAACACCACTTAAGTTTTTTTTCAAAATTTTGGTGCCTCGTAAGTTTTTTGTAGAAATTTTGACAAAATCATGATATAAACAAAAAAAAGAAAAGTGAAACTCAATTTTCTTTTTGTGGGGAAGATCATGTACAGAAGGTTAGGCTTTAGTTGTGAGCATTAATGCAACAGTGGTAAGTTATATTGAATTGAAAATCACACCCCTTTACTTGACAATTCTATTTGTATGTCTATTTATACTAAAGGTAGAAGGTAAGTGAATGAGAAAACTAGGGTTTCAAGTGAAAAAAAAATGTAGCTAAGATCTATTAAGGATTATTTGGATTTCCTATAGCCCTTTTTTTTTCCTTTGTCTTTTCTTCCATCTCCACTAAAATGAACCACTAGGGAGACATATAAGAGTAGGGTATAACATGAGACAAAATACATATTCACCCCTAAAACCTAAATGAATGAGTGAATGAGAAAACAAGATGGGGTATTTATTAAAAAAATATCACCATATTTTTATCCAGTGCCTTGAACTTTATAATTCAAAACCTCACAACTCAGTGTTAAAAAATGTGTTTTCTTTCATTTGCAATATAGAATGATGTATATCTTTATGCCTTTCTATGTGGATAGACTTGATTGAATGTGTGTCTATTTTTTTGAATGTGTTTATTCATTCTAAAATTGAATGTGTTTCTTTATTCCACTATTTAAGAAGTATTTTGATGAAAATTTTCAGATTTCATAGCATAGATTAGGTTACAATCAACATAAGAAAATGAAAGAATGTGTCAGATGCATATAGAAAAAATTTAGGTTCAAATAATTGCTAAGATATTCAATGTCAATGGAAATATTATTTATACACAAATACTTAAGTATGTTGATCATATACTTTGTTGATTATTAGTGTCAAAAACCTACTTATTTTTTTGGTGACATTGGTCAATCATCACTATGATTGATCCATCCTACTAAGGCTGATCAATTCCTTTTTATGAGCAATTTTATGGTTAGTGAATGTTCCTATACATGTCGAGTAAGACACAAATTAGTTCATGTAGAGTAACACTGAGTTAGTACATGTCAAGTTATAAAGTGAATTGTTTAGAAGCCAAGGGACAACATGAATAACTAGTCATGATCTGGCATCAAAGTCTTCAAGTGTTGAGTGAAATAGTTTTGATATATTAGCCTAGAATCACACAAACATCAAGGTAAATAGGTTTTGGCCAATTTATTGCATGAGTTAATGACTAAGGAGTAATTTAAGGAGTTGATCATGCATTATGAGTTGGATCATTAATCCCTATACAAGATGTTAAACCAATCAAAAAAATGGGAGGATTAAGGAACAAAAGTGAGAAATCTAGATCATTGATATTTATCTAGAACCTTCTCCAATTGGCTATATAAGGAGGACATGAATCCTAATTTTAGAATGTAGAGTGTGTGAGTGAGAAAAAAATATTGGATGTCTAAGAAGAGTTTGAAAGTGATCCTAGGAAGAGTGACCAAGAAGAGTAGTGAAGTGCAGAAGAAAGTTATATAAGATTAGAGAAGCATCTGACATTGGAAAGAGAAAATTTGTGATCAAGCATTAAAGTGCCAACCAAAAGATCAAGTAATGATACATTTCTAGAAGAGTAAATCAGTGAAAATAACTTAACAAAGTGGTCCTAAGAATCCCATGTAAATCTCCTAATAGAGGGCTTACTTTGTTGAAAGTTTTAAATCCTTTAATCAAGGTAAACTTAATCAGTCGTGTAAGCTCTTAGTAGGGTAGACTATCAGAAGTGATCAAAATCATAGCCCTAATAGGTGAGCTATTTTACTATTTTAGTGAAGAATTGTGGGTCTCATCCCCATCCTAGTTTTACCTTCACCTTGGAGGGTTTCTGGGTAACCAACTTTTCTTTTATGTGTTGATCATTTACTTTTATGTTTATGGTTGTGATTAGTAGACTAGATCTATTACATCATTGCAATATATGTTTATATGATTTTTAATATTGATGAGATAAGGGTTATTGGTGAAAGATATTAGTTTGATAATTATTTAGAGGTTTAAAAGTTTTATAAATTCTGATTCATCACCCCTTTCAATTTGTCACTTTCCCATTTGACTTCCAACAATACATTGTTCATTATGGAGGCTCGTTTTCTTCTTTGAATACTAACCATTACTACAAGATATGTTTAATTATGGAAGCTCTTTGTGGTCTCCTTTAATCCTTATTATGTGGGGATGATTCATCACATATAAATTGTGTACATGTAGTCTTTGCAAGCAACAATTGAGTAATCTCTCTCTCTCTCTCTCTCTCTCTCTCTCTCTCTCTCTCTCTCTCTCTCTCTCTCTCTCTCTCTCTCTCTCTCTCTCTCTCTCTCTCTCTCTCAAAATCCTACCCTTATCTCTTTGAAAATTTGGATAGGCCAAAAGTTTTGATGTTATCATTTATAGAAACATATTAGTCATATAAAGTGGGGAGATCATGAAGATGAGGTTATGGCATGTATACTTAGAAAATGGTCTAAGTGTCACATAATTTATCAAGCTGAACAAATAGAGTTTTGGTTGGTGAAATTGAAAAGCTTATTATGGAAATGTGAAAAGATAGTTATGGCCACCTAACATAATGATGATGATTTATGTGAGTTTGCATGATTGTATGGACATAGTATTGGTTAGATCACTAGTTACAACAATGTACAACCAAAATAGCTCATGATAAAGAAATAGGTCTTCCAGGTCAAGAAATTATTTTATTTAAAAAATAACTACTAAAATGATTAGGGACAACATCCTAGATGTTAACGCTAAGAAGGAAAAAGTTGATTTTGTATTTTGTAAAGTGTATAAAGGCATGAAGGCAGATTGGGTAGATAATTATAAATTAGCAAGGTATAAAGGAAAGATTACAAATGCAAAGTTAAGTGAATGAAAAGGTGATTGTATACAATATTGATATAATCCTATGTGAAGAAAATTATTATGTTTCATCAGAGGAATGCAAATTATGTGATAAGAAACAAAGAAGATATCAGATATTGAAGATATCAACAATAGTGTAAAGTGGTTTTTGTATCTATCTCTTTGTACTAAAGGAGCTACATTGTACATTGCGTGTTTGGGTAGTGGGATCATCTTAATATATTTTCTATTTTTATATTAAATCTCCTAATAGGGTTGAGGCTTATAACAAGGCCTAGTCCTCTAACAAGGATCAAGACAATATACAGATGCAATAGACTTCTAATAGGGTCAATATCTTTCACAAGATACTTTTGATTAGTGGATCATTTTGTGGGTACCATCCCCACTGGGGTTTTCCCTTATCTAGGGTTTCCCTAGTTTAAAAAAAATGGTTTTATGAGTTCCCTTATTGCATGGTTATGTTTTATGTTCAACCTAGTTTGTTTACTTTCTTATGATTGTTATAAAGTTGTCAATGATATCTAGTTTTGGGCTAAAGTTTGTGTAATACTACTTCACCCCCCTCTCAATATTCACTATTTCTAAAAAAAGTTATTAGATAAAAGTTACTCAAAGGAGGTTTAATAGCTTGAATAAGATCCCTATGGATATGGAACAATTATATAATAAACTGGAAGAAGCTCTTTAGCAAATTACTTTTCTTACTAACAAAAGAGACACTTTGAAAGAAAGGTATGAAGATGCTAAAAACTACATTGGAAACTTGAAGGATAAAACAGATCATCGTAAATCCAAGAAAGAGACAAATATTAGATCAAGGAAACTGATGAAGTTTCTAGACTAATTAAAGAAAATGAGATGCTGAAGCATGAACTTAAGATTACTAATCTAAAGTTGAGCCTAAAAAATGACATGATAGTAAATTTAAATCTGAATTGAAGTCTAAGAATGTAGACCTGAGATCCAATCTTACCATAGCGACATTTAAGCTTGAGACTACCAATTTTGATAATTATAACACTATTGTGAAAGGAGAGTTAACCCAAGCAATAGAACAACTTGAAATATTAAATTCTAGTAGTGAGAAGATTGATGAAAAAATGTCTTTTCAAAGACCTTATGATAGGAATATTAATGGATATTTCATTGGAGAAAATTCAAATAAGAAATCTAAAGCTAGATAGGAACCTAATCCTAAAATATACTAACATATGCAAGATAAAGAAGATCTAAATAAGATTGAGCCAAATCAATCTAACAATGCACCTAAGAAGGTTGAGCAAGTCTAGCAACCAGAACATGATGATGAACCTAAGAAATCTAAGAAAATTGAATTACCTAAAGAAGTGAGATATGAATTCAAAGGTAGATTTTATGAATGTAATGAAGTTATTTATATGAAAAAGGATTGCACATGGATGTCATTTAAACTAATTATATTTTTTTTTTGTTATGATTGTCATGGTTTTGATCAAAGAGATGTTAATTGTAAGAAACATAAATTTGATAATACTAATAGAAATAGTAAATTTAAAGGTACTAACCTACAAGAAGAAGATTTGATGAAAGAAGCAATGGAATAAGAAGAAACATTGTGTGTTACAAGTGCAACAACTTTTGACATATTGCCACAAATTGTAGAGCACATGTTAACCAACTTGGACCTAGATTTGGAAATAATGCTCTAGTATGCCAATTATGTAACAAATTTTTTCATAAAGAAAGATTCTATAGAATGAGAATGAGAAATAGAACAATTAATACAAAATTAAAAAGGAACATAACCAAGAATGTCACAAGAAATGACAGTAATAGTGACAATTAGAAATACAATCTAAGAGAACATGTGGAAGAATTCAAAGAAGTATTTTTCAAAACCAAAGATCCATCAAGTTCACATGTGGTTTTAGAAGAGAAGTCAAATGAAGCACCTAAAGGAAGATTGAAATTAGTTGTAATGATTGATCCATCCTAATTGAATTAAGCACTTTTATAAAAGAAATGACCATAAGAAAGGTAGAAGAAATGTTAGACAAAGAGTTAAGGTATGCGTAGTTAGTATGAGGTAGAATGTGATGTGTTGAAGCCATGGTTAATAGAAAAAAGGATTTGGATTTTTTATGTGGATATGTGAAAAGAAAACAAGTCTCTTGGTAATTAGAAAAAACTTTTTGTGGATTGCATACTTGTGCAATTAATGGAGTAGGTAAATCAAGAAGATCTAAGGATTAGAATCAAGATTTTGAGCATCATTCAAACACATAAGAAGTTAAGGAGTGAATTGAGAATGAATTCAAGGCAATATAAGAAACACTAGAGAAAATTCACCCACAACCCCTATTTTTGCAAAATTGATCTATTTTATGGATTTTGAAAGTTTAAATTGTGAATTTGTAGTAGACATGGATAGATCTTTTAATCATAATTTTGAGAATGAGGCCAACCCCAAGTTAAATATAGACCCTATGCAACCCTTAGAAGATGATCCTATGAACATATTTTTTCACTTATTCTAGATGAAGTATTATATTTAGAGAATATTGAAAGTTATCGTAAGAAAAAGTTTGAAATAGTAGGAGAAAGAAATGTGGTAAGAGAACTTGATCCTATTTATAGCCAAGATTTGAGATTTAAGACTGGATATGAGTACCAAGAACAAAATGAGTTGATTAAGTTCCTATTTTGACATAATTTTGACAATAAGGATTAGGCTAAGGTAATATTGAGCAGAATTCATGATGGATAGTTCTAGCTGGGAGATAACATAATAGATATATCAGCTAGCCTAATTTGTGAAGTGACTAGACTATAAAATGAAGGTTCAATACTAGTAAATGAGAAGAATGTAAAGAAACTTGTGCTAGAAAACACTAAGTTTGATTACAATGGAAGAGGAATTATGATCAATAAGATAAAGAAACATGATGTGAGATTTGTATGCACAATCATAGCATCAAAGACTTGTGCTAGCTCTAGAGAGAATTAGATGGCAATAGGTTTTATCCATGCAAGCTATAAGATGTTCATTCTAAAGATAAAATAGAATATGAGTGAGATTTTAAGAGTGCAACTAGTGGAGAATTTGGAAAGGATTAAGAGGGTGAAGAACAATCAATTCACATCTAGATCACTGGTAACTTACATGTTTTTCCACTTGATCAAAAGATTTCCATTCTTTTCTACGACCGAGTGTCTTAACAATGACAAGTGCATCATTGAGAAGATAACTGAATTGTATTGAAGTTATCCTACTGAAAAGACAAAGAGTAGTGTGGATCTAGTTGTGAAGACATTCCAAGCTAAGTTGAAGCAGAGGTATACGATTCCACCCTGTGTTGTAAGAAAATTTGTTAATGACAAATGTTTTATGGTTAACACTAAATTTACCTAGATAGAGCGAGTAGAACCTAGGATTTTATATGTATAACCTCTAGGATATGAGGTTACTGAGGATAAAATTGAAGGATATGTGGAGATAATTCTTAAGTCGGCAAGAGATGAGGAATTCAATATATTTAGAACCTTTGAAGAGATCATGGAAATGACTAATCAAGCTCATCTTGAGAAGTCATCAAAGAATAATGTTTATGCCACCATGAAGAAAATCACAGAAGAAGCCCAAATGACCCATGATGAGGCAACGAGAGTAAGATAGACAGTAGCTGGAATGAAGCAGAGTAGACAATAAGGTATCATGTATGTTTGGTAGTTTATTTGGTGCTTTATTTGGTAGTATATTTGGTAGCTTTTTGGGTCGTATATATGGTAGTATATTTGGTAATACATATGGTAGTATATTTGGTAGTTTATTTAATCATTAATTTAGTCATATTAGGGCATGATGGAATTGAACCACCATCCTTCTACTTATAAAGGAGGTGCTCTTCCATTTAGCTAGTACCCTTTAAAGAATAATGTAAAAAAATGACAAATTTGTTTTCCCAACATTAGATCTACCATGATCATGACCACTGTAACATGATATACTCTTCTCAAAGAGCACAAATTTAAGTTATTATGAAAAATAATAATTTAAATTTTTATCAATAACAATTCAAAAATTTTAAATTCTTTTGTTCAGGAATTTTAAAATTATATTGCCTGTCAATTACAATTCTCTAAATTATTGTATTGATAACTCTTATAAAATATAATATGGAGCACTTTGGCCACACATAAGTATTGTTTCTTGTGCTAACTTCTTAGAAAAAAGATACAAATGATTATGCAATTTACGTCATGGAAATAGACCTTTGCATTAAATAAAAACATCAAACCCCATTAAAAATCATATCTATTAAAAGCTATGAAACATAATCAATTGAAATAATCACTTTTTAACATATGGAGGTGCCAAAAGATCAAATATTTCATCTTCCTTATGCTCAGGTGGGTGCTAAAAGTGTTCATTACACCTGATGTTGACATTTATTGAACCTTAGTCTACAAACAACATAAAAATAGGAGCTTGATAAAAATAAGCCACATGAAAAGACTTTTATTATCAATGATCTATAATTAATTTATTCCTAGTAATAGGGAAAGTGGTGCCAATTGATAAATGTAACAAACAACTAAATAATATGTTTATCATAAATTGGTTTAAAAAACCTATAACAAAAGGAAATAATGGACTAGTAAAGTTTGGTAGGCGATGACTATGCTTCACCTATTGATAACCCCAATTAGAGGATAAGCCTAAAAACCATACAATGATGGATCATGAGATGGTTGATCATAACCATAATCTTCATATCCTTGACCATAATGTGATGTTCCCTTTTCATAACTAAATTTAAATGATAACGAAACCTAAATAGAAAGTTAAACAAAAAAATAAATTAAATATAATCACAATCATAATAATAATCATGTTAATCAAATAAATAATAATATACTATGAAATATTATTATTCAAATTATTATAATAAAGAAAGAAAATATTGTTAATAATATTGAATATTATAATTTATTATTACAAATATGATTAAGAAGTAACATATATCATAATATTATGAATCATCTATTTTAAGATGATGAATAGAATTAAAATAAAATATTAAATTATGATTATAATCTTATCCCAACTCAATATTTTAATATCACATGAGATATAATAATAAATATAATTAATAAAAAAAATAAGATATCATTATAAATAAAATAATAACAAACATCAAATATGATAAAGCTACATGTACTTAGTCACGACACTTCAGAGGGATATATATAGAAATGTGATCACAGATTTATTCAAGTTGTAAGTGATACATCTAACAAATGGTGCACAAAGATCTTTATGAATTTAAAGTGTTATCTATAAGGCCGAACAGTAAATACGATCTTTTCTATGAGAATTAGGAATTAGTTGTATTCACATATTCTCTAGTGTGGCACAATTGATTACATGCAGTATCACTTGAAAATACATTCATTGAAAATTTGATGTTCTTGTCATTAGAAGATCTTCAACAGAGTTTCCTCATCCTGCATATTAGTTGAACAATTAATAGCATTGCTATTTAATGTATTATATCAAGATTAAATTTCATGTGAGAGATCTAGTAAATGAAAAATGGATATTATAAATATCAAGTTCTATTTAAAATTTCCTAAATTTGATGTAAAACATGTAAAGAAACTTGGCAACAAGGAATATAACCATTTCCACATAACCCATAATAGATCTAAAATAAATATGAAATTAAAATCCATATGCAAGAGAATAGACAACATACCCACAAAAATTGTGAAACAAGATATACCTTGGGAAACCCTCATTGAGGGAAAAAACCCAGCCTCCAAAAGCATCCATCACCATGTATTTTCAACAAATCACCATTGCAATACAACCATGGAAGCCTTCAAAGCCATAGCCACTACCAAACAATCCATGTGGACAAGAATGAATCCACACACCCTATGCCATGCTTCCAACCTTCACAAATGTTCTCTTGACTAACCTATCAAGCCTTGGTCTACTTGAGTCTTACCTTTTTTCTTCTCTGTGTCATGCATACAACAACTACCCTTGTGGCTGCTTATATATTAGCAAGTCCCACAAAACCATCAAGTGATATTACATAAACCATGTGCTAAAAATTATGTGCTACCTAACCACTGACCTCACATTTAATATTGGGCATTTAATTCTTTTGCCCAATATTAAATAATTACATGAAATATTATCACAATGTTACAATACAACTCATCAAGTATATCGCATGGGAATCTTTACATGTTGCACATCCATCTAGGTGCAATATTACATAATAAAATAAAATAATACAATATAACAATATTATGTAATGTGTGCAACACCCATTATCTCAACAAGCCACCCATTTAAAATTATCTTGGATGATAGGATGAAGGGTTATCTATTTACTCCATATTCTTAAAATTTTGATATTTGTTACCAAAACTATTGTTGTAAGGGTTCATTTTCATTTGCATACTATGACAATAGTCACTATGGTCAATTTTTGTTTTGTCCATTTTTTTTAATAATTTCAGTAGTTAGATTAGGGTATGTGCAGGATCATGGTGTGCCAAAAAGTGGCGATGTGAAAAAAAAGAGAGTTTGAAGACACCTAAAAGTGCTTCAAAATTTGCTTTGACTTTTTTTCACCTATCTAGGAACTAAACCTGGAAGGTAAGACCAAGCCTTATCTGATATACGATATGATATCGGATATCTGATTTTAAATCGAATATTCGACATGTGACTGAATATCTAATAATTAGAGTAATAATATTATACCTCTATTATTATTATTATTTAATATTATTATAATAATAATTATTATTATAATATAATAGTATGATATATTATTTAATATTATTATTATTATTATTTAATATGATATATTATTTAATATTAATATTTACTACATGATATTATTATTATTTATCATATTAAATATTAATATTAAATAATATATCATACTATTATATTATAATTATAATTATTATTATACTATAATATTATAATAATATTATTATTATATTATAATCGTATAATATTATACTATCATAATAATATTATAATGTATTATATTATAATAATATATTATAATATTTAATATATTATAATATATAGTAATGTAATATAATATATATATAAGATATAATATAATAATAAAAAGTAATATCTTATAATATAATATATAATAAAAAAGTATAATATATTATAAATAATAATAATATAATATAATAATAATATTATTATATAATATAATATTTTATATTATAATATATAGTAAATTAATATAATATATAAAATATAATATAAAAATATATAAAATGTAATATAATGTAATATATATTATATGTTATATGTTATATTATATATATTATACTCATTATATGTTATTGCGGTCATATCAGATATCCGATGTTATTCTGGATATCTGATACTTGTGCATTGGATTAAATAAAATCACAGACCTGCAGGCCCTGATTTTATGTAAATTTGGGGCCACTATTACCATCATCGATCAGATATTAGATACGAGATCGGATATCAGATATTCAGGTATGTTTTTTTTTCCCAACTTATTCTTAACCTAAATTTAATAGATTTTAGGATGATTTTATTTGTTTTAGTTGAATCTAGGGTTTTTTTGACAAAAATGGTTAAAATTTAGAATTTTTTAAATATATATTATGTTTTGCAATTCAATGGGAATGGCTGATCAGAATGATGACACTGAGGCAGGGAATAATATTCCTCGTAATCCACCACCAAATGATCCAGTATCCCCACAAAACTGTCCACCAAATGATCCTCTACCTCCTCAAAACCCTCCTCGAATCGAGGATTTGATAAATGAAAATCTCACCGAGTTGAGAGGTTTGCATAGAACATATAATAATGTACCTGCACTGGCTCCTATGTTATCCACATTAAACACCATAGTGGATAACATTGAAACCCTTACGAACCAAAAAAATGCCTCTCTTCGTTGGCATGATGAAATGCACCAGATGCTTGATGATGGTTTGGATTATGATGAGATCGCAGCCCTCAACATAACCAAGGATTATTTAGCTAGCCTTTTTGCTAACCCAAAATAGGTATACCAGTTGACCCAAAAAAACCAAACTATCGATTAAATGGTGCACAAATGATGCCATACATGCAAATTTTTGGGATCGTTGGTGGATGGTCTTTGATATCCCTCCACATGGCAATTTAGACATACAATTTTATTTCCTTAGAAAATTATATGCACAATTTGTGTTGAACCTTAAAGTGAACTATTGGAGCATGAAGCCCAACATGGGCTTAGGACTAGGAGCTCCTTAGGATAGACCCTCTTCCCAGTGGAAGAAACTTGGCACTTTGGTCCCCCCCCCCCCCCTTGATATCTCCCCCCCTCCTCGAGTGCATCATCCAGATATTATGGCAGAGGCTATCTCTCTGACCATCAGAGCTATTCATAGGCTGAGTAGCTTAATGATATCTCAGGCTAGGTCAATCCTGCCTCCTCGTGTTGACGATGTTGGTGCCAGTTCATCATTAGCTAGCTCATCACACGTTTGTGTGCCTCACACTTGCATTACATGCAAGAATATTTTCCTGGGTCCCATAGGTGATCTTCCTGAGTATCATTTTGTATTAGACGAGGATACACCAGACGCATGTGCAGAGGCTATAGACCCTGATGCAAGAGAGGAGGGGAATGCAGAGGCATGGACTCCTTCAGTGTCGGTACATTTATAAATTTTTTTGTTATGAAATATGCGATTTAAAGATAATTTTTATAATAGAGTAATTTTAATTTTTAAGCCATACTGACTTTTACATGTATGTGATCTTCATTCATGTTTAGTTGATGACCGAGGAGGAGCTCAGACAGATAGACCATGCTACACTCTCAGCCATTTTATTTGGCTTTGAGACATCTACGGTACATTATGTTGTGTTCGCATTTTTTTTTCCATTTGATATTGTAGCATATATGGTTGCTAATCTTTCTTTTATCTTGCAGATACCACTTGCCCCGGGGAGACAAAGTGTGGGGGGTGAGCCAGCATGCACTGACAAAGGAAAGGTAATTAGATGCTTTCTAATTGATTAAATATCGATGCATTCTTGTAAAATGTTTGTGGTAATCTCATTTAATTACATTCTTTATTGTATATAGGGTGTGGCTACTGGTGATGAGCCTGTACAGATTCAACGTCCTAGATCATCAGAAATTTTCATTCGCAAAGAGAGCCCCATTGCATGTATAAGTATCCTTTATTTTTTATTTTTCTTATTGATGCAGAGGAAAGTATGATTGTTGTTCCATACAATTTCTATGATTTTTTCCATACCAATAATGATTCATGTCTTGCATATGTTCATTACAACTTAAATAGGCTTATATGCACCTGTTCAACTGACCAAGTTGGTTACAAAGATTTATTTAATCAAACAAATACCAAATTACTACTTTCCCTCCAAAACTAATATGACCGTTTGAATTTGAAATTCAAATTTCAAACTATAGTTTTTATGCATTCCCTAACTTTCTAAACTATTCCATTGACTCAAAATTGGTCATATGAATTTATTAAATGCAACTAAGTATGAAAGTATCCTAAGACTACCCCATATGGCTCTTTTGTCCATTTTACATCATGTTGCCCTTAGGTCCTTACTAGGACTTTTATGACTTTTGTCTTTAAAAGTACATTGTTTATTACATAATTCCATTATTGGTTTTAATATATCCCAATTAAAAATCAATGATGTCTTTGATCCTCTATCTTCATTTGGTACCAAGGCTCTCTTAGATGATTTAATAGGTGCCGCTGTACCAAACACCCGACCTTCAAAGAAACTCTTCTCCCAAGAGTTAAGGGGGACTATCTTCTTTCCTCCCATCCTTCTAGAGGGATGTTTGCAACTTTGCACCTGCAATGTATTACCCTACACACCTACATACATATCATTAGAAACGAAAATCATTGGATCCTTGTTACTAGTTATGATAACCTTACTGCCTACTGATTGTGAACAGTCATGTTTTATCCTTGACAAAGGTTGAATAACTTTTTTTCTGAGGTCATGTTGACCCTATCTCTTATCTGTTCAGCGTTCATTTTGCACGAGGTCAATGGTAGGAATCCATAGTGTAATTCCTCTCTTGAAAAGCAAATCTTTTTAAGGATCCACTCCAAGGTTCACTGTTTGTCTTGCGATGTATCAAAATCCACTCAGTAGAAGATAAATGTGAGTGTTCACGAGGAGGCCTTTGCTGGTTCCAAAAACTCTTTTACCTTGGAATCAAGTAAATCTGTTCACTGTCTCAAAATATCACACCAAAAGAACAATGTTTTTGTATTTTCTATTTTTCAATGAATGCAACTACTATGAGGTCCTATTCTAACAAGGGGTTAGCAAAGAAAATAATGAAATTGAAAGAAAATAACATGAAATCAAATAACTTGAAATCAAAATTCCTAAACGGACATAATCTACAAAACACAACACGCTGTGAGTTAAACCTTTGAAGAAATCGGTAGGAAACCAATGAAAAAAAGAGTAGCGCTTCCTGGAATCCATTGATGCAATCGTCGATGAGAATTTGTAACAAATCAAATGATTTTTCACTCTTCATCAAATCGCAAGGCCACGGAAAGTGCGCTCATATGAGACAAAAAAACTATGTAGACATGATTGGGTGATCTCTTCTCAAGCTCGTTACATCAACAAAATTCATATATTTGTAGCAAACACCAGAACTAAAAGATCGCACAACCAGAAATAACACAATAAACCTTTGGCTCAATCACAATTTCATGAATAAAATCCATAAAACAATGACACATCCAGGCAAGAATAACTACACTCTGAATGCTAGCACCAAAAGCATAATTTTATTGCATAATAACAACGACCCTTTTTACATTTTACAATGGGGTATTTATAAGAAATCATCTCCTCAATTTGCGTTGAGAGTGAGAGATATCTTAATGCAATAAAATGTTTTTAAAACATTAAAAACAAACTAAATATATACAAACTATCAATCTAACTAGTACTTAGAGGGACTTCATCCATATTTTATTCATTAACTAGCTGCATGAGCCCTTTACATGTTGAAAACAATGAAAGCATGAGAGAGAAAGTAGGAAGAAGCCATCAGTTGAAGTGGAAGTGCATGGAGACACCAAAAATAGAAGTTGCCCCTTCACTAGGTGTGTGTCAGTGTTAAACTTGCCATCAGAATGTGCTCCCAATGCATGGAAAGTGCTATTTTTGGAACTGACAGTAAACTATCGACACACCTCTAAATTGCAAAGCTACATGAAAATGTGGAGCTGCGGACCTATGGACCTGCAAATCTGCAGAGCTGCAGACCTGCATAGCTGCGGAGCTTAATTCACCAAAAAAATCAAAGTTCTCAATTTTGAAAATAATTTTTGGGTTTTGCTCAAATGAGGTTTTAGATCACTTTTTGTATACACTCTATGCCCCTTTTTGATGATTTACACACTCTTTATTGCCAATTACTTCAATAAACTTGCACTCCCTTTACTTCTTCAATCAAAAATCTCAAGGCACCTGCATTGAATCTTGTCCCCAATAGCTGCATAAGATGAGGAACCTGATTTTCTTTATGTGTCCAACCTCTGTATCTTTGACCTTTGTCTTCTCTCCACCTATCCAATCCTTCCTAGCGAGAAACCATAAGATCTAGATTATCCAAGACGATCAAATGTTTGCAACTTTTCATATTTTTTCACAAATTTTCTAGGCATTTTTAAATGACCTTTTTGGAGGTCTTTTGCTCAAAATTTCAAGTCAGAACCTTTGTCGGTCCCTAAAAATTGGCAGCCGAAGGCTCTCTATTTTAGGGACTAAAATTAGATCTTTAGTTCTTCTTTGCAACGGTGTAAGCGGTTCTGAATTCTGAGGCTCGAGTCAAAAGTTATGATCTCAACAAGTTGAGAATGCCATTTTTACCTACAAAAGAAGAAAACGTTAGTTTGTAGAGTTAACAATGCATAGTAAAGACACACTAGCCATTCAAACAAAACTGGAGGTGAATCCTGAAATCTGGCTAAGTCTAAAATTCTAAAGCCCTGAAATTTGGCTAAGTCTGGATTTCTAAAGCCCTGAAATTTGGCTAAGTCTAAATTTTTGAAGCCTTGAAATTTCTTAGAATCTTTAGCTTATCTCTGGGAGGCCTGAAACCTATCTCAAAAGATTCATCGCATATATTAACATATATCTTAAGTATAAAATTATACTTAAATGATATATTTTAAACTCCTCTCATTGGCTATTCAAGCAAAACTGGAGGTGAAAGGGCAGCTTGGGAGTGGCACATGGTACTTTGGGAGCAAGGCAGCATGGTGCAGGTTCACAAAAATGTGCGGCAAGCGAACGTGCGTGTGCGCAAAGGAGGAATGCACGCGCGCGAGTGAAATGGGCATGTGGCACAGATGAGCAATGCGCGACAGGTGGAGGTGCACGCACGAAGGAGGACTGTGTGGATGTGCAGGTGAAATGGGTGCACGAAGCAGATGAGCAATGCGTGCGCATGGAGTGCACATGGGTGCGTGGTAGAGTGTTTTGGAGTTGTGGTGGAGGAGCGCATCGCGCACGACGTGGGGAGTGAGTGGCACGTGGGAGATGTGTGCGCGAGGAGGGGGTGAGGGAGGCGCACATGCGGCGATGGTAGCGCACATAAAGGGGGCGCGGCGTGGGAGAAGCGCGCTATGCGAGTGCGGCGCTTTTGTGCACGTTGCGCTTTGCACGCGTTTATTAGATTTTTTTATTTTTTATTATTATTATTTTAATTAATTTTTATTTATTTATTTTATTTTTTATTTTTACTTTTATTTTTTTATTTTTCAATTTTTTGATTTTTTTTGATTTTTTGATTTTTTTTATTTTTTGATTTTTTTGATTTTTTGATTTTTTTGTGATTTCTGAGCTCAACTCTAAAATCCTTCTCCTGACTCAAATTGTGAGTCCAGGAGTCAAAAAAAATAGGGGGTCCCCATTCCTAGTGAGGAATGGGATGTGTGTTGTGGACACCACAACAAATAGCCCTAAAAAAAGTAAGAAATGACCAAGGCATTTCTTCATCAGCAAACATTCCTCCGACATGTGTCAAACACCAACCAAATTTTGAACACCTTGAGCATATTTCAAATGACTATGCAATCAAAATCTCAGAAGGCGAAACCTTCAAACTCAGTGTGTGCATTGTGTATACGTTCCCTTTGATGTGTTAGGATGCAATTAATCAGAGTTTTCTGACAACTCAAAACAATCTTCCACTCCTTTCAACTCATTCATTCATAATCTCCACGAAGGCTCTTTATCAATCAATTGCTTGACCAGATGAGAGAATCAGTTTGAGGGCTCTTGGCGGGATGTCACGTTCTTTTAATTTCTAGCCTTTTGCATAATTTCTCCATGTCATTCAACATGTTACTTTTGATGAAAAAATACTTTTGAATACAAGACACTTTGTTTTGCAACGTATCTTTAGCCATTTTAGATCTTAGAATCCTTCAGTCTTAACACTGTCTTTTGTCTTTCTTTCTTTCTTCTTCTTCTTCTTTTTTTTTTTTTTGAATTTTGTATCCTGACTAGTAGTCAGAACATTAGTTTCATTTCTTGGATTTCATCTCTTATGAACATCCCTTGCGTTCCTCGTTTACAACTTTTTAGGAAACTCTCACGCCAAACAATGATCTTAGTAACCTTTCGAGGAGACCCCTCCTGTTTGAACTAGTCAGAGTTTGGATCATTTCTCGTCATCTTTGACTTGAAATTGAACAAAACCTAACACAATCAAATCTTTAAATTTGCAAAGTGTTGAGAACTTGTCAGTACAGACTTCTGATTTCCAGACTGAAATTCCCCTATTTCAACAAGAAATGTTGGTTGCTTGGTTGGTATTAGACACACAATCATCCAAATGTTTTGACAAAGAAATACCTCTTCCTGAAATGGGAACCAAAGAGTGGTTAGTAAAGTCTTGAGAAAAATCCCAAGTACACCTTACCCCCTAGGACTGACATAACTTTGAAAGAAAACACACAACTGAAAGAAAAAATGCAACACCTAACTAGAAATACTAAAAGGACTCTAAAAAAACAAAAACAAAAACTTATTTACAAAAAAACTCGAATAATAACAATGTGGGCTAGTTGTTAGTAGATTTCTCATTATGTGCAACAGTAATGAACCACCCCATATAGTTCTAAAAAATGTTGACTTGTTTTTGTACTCAGAAAAATAAAGTCTGGACAATCTTGGTTCAAATTCAGGGCACACATCAGGGTACACATCACACAAAATTAGAAGTTGTGGTAACTCTTTATGGCCATGATTAATCCACAAACAAGTTCTCTTACCTTTAGCATCATATTCAAATTGAAAATCATCAAACTGAGAGGGATAATGGAAAGATATCACCTGATCCAGCAAGTCCCCCACCATAGGGGTATAATTACACATTGTAATTTCTCCTTCTGGTGGTCTCATCTCATGGTACACCACTTCACGCGCACATGGAGACACTTTAGGTTCTGCTCTAGGCTCCCTAGGACTAGGATACTCAATTCTCCTGACTCGAATTGTGAGTTCGGGAGTCAAAAAAAAAAGGGAGTCCCCATTCCTAGTAAGGAATGGGGCATGTGTTGTGGATACCACAACATTATCCTCCATGGATATGTTCACTTCTTTGTTCAATCTCATCACCAAAGGACACCATACTATTCCTATCATCACTCCTTTTGCTATCACTGTCTACTTGTAAGAAAATTTTTGAGTTTTTTCTTGAACAATCTCATCCTTCATAACCAAAAGAGATGGCTTTAGTGGTAGATCTATCATATCATGTTTACTCTCCCTCTGCTCTTGCAAGTCCACAAACTCTTTCTTGCCAAAACAAATAACTCTTTCCTCATCATGACCAATCAAAGGATTTAGCTTAAAATTCACACCATCTTTGTGTACTATATCAACATTTGATGAGCCAAAATGAATAGTGTTCCTTGAGGCTTGCCAAGGCCTTCCAAGGATTACATGGCAGCATGTCATTAGAATGACATCACATATAACTTTATCTTTATATTCTCCTATAGAGAAATCCACTATTGCTTGCTCCATTACAACAATATTTTGTGCATCACTGACCCAAGATGCCCTATATGGTTTATCAATAGGATACTTCTTCAATCCTAGTTTATTTACCATTTTATAAGACACTAAATCATTAAAGGAACCAGAGTCTATTATCATCTTACAAATCTTACCATGGCTCATGCAATTTGTCCTGAAAATGGATGGTCCGGTCTCCTTTTGCTGCTGCATTTGTGGTCCTCTTCTCACCATCAAAGATTCTCCCTCAAGTTCAGGGTCTGCTTTATCATACTTCTTTTCTTCCTCTTCTCCTTGGGTCAAGGTGACTCTCCTCTCCTCCTTCCTAAAATCCACACCTTTCTCAGGGCACTTGTATGATTGATTGCCTACTCCTCCACATGTGAAACATTTACCTGTGAAAACACTATTACCTCTTCCACTTCCACATCTTCCTCCCCTGAAACATCCTCTTGTCTCAGATGTAATCTCTTTTCCTTTATCTTTGTCTTGATTATTTGAAGTGTCAAATTGGCTTCTTACACCTCTTCCTCTCATTGTTCCACCTCCTCTCTGATTTTCTTGCCTCTCATTCTTTCTTTTCAACTTCTCCTCTGCCCGGATTGCCAACTGAAAACATTCTCCAAGTGTCCTTGGTACCTTCAATCCTATTTCATCTTGAATATTGTACTTGAGTCCATTAATGTATCTAGCCACCTTCTCATCTTCATCTTCTAGTCCTCCCCTAATACTCAGGGTATGGAATTTCTCAGTATAGGACATGACATCCATATCCCTCTGTTTCAAATTTTTCCTTCTTATCTTTATTTGGATTGCTAAATTAGATGGAAAGAATTGATTTCTCACCATGGTCTTCATTCTCTCTCAATCTAAAATCTTATTCAATCTCCTTTTGATGCAGAGTCTATAGAAACTACCTTCCACAAGCCAATAAATGGCTGTCACAATCCAACTTAGGATTCTAGGACTTCTCACAAGTCCTCTTACCCACTCCGGGTATACTCAACCTCCAAGCCAAACAAGGCAATCCCACTTCAAAAGCCTCACCAACTGTCACCAGAAATGAAGACAATCATGGACATACTGTTCCAACCCAAAATCATCAATTTTTTTGGTTCCACCAAACTCTCAACACACCTTTGCACTTCTAGGCCTACAAAACTTGTAGCCTTCCAATTAGCTTCTTTGCACTTTTCTCCCAATATCCCTTAATAGAATAGGGACTTCTCCATAGGTCCAAACACCCTTCTTGGCACCTACTAAGAATCCAAAAGCTTTTGGGCTGATCTTGCTCCAGCACCCTCCAAACTGCTTCTTGGTACCTAGGCCTAGTTGATCAAGTTAGGCTAGGGCTTCAAGGAAGAATGAGCAAGGTGGGTTCCCAAAACCCAAAACACTTAAGGAAATCTCCAACACACTCAATGCATCCAACTCCAGCACTCAAACTGATTAGAAGTGCCTGCAACCATGACTATCACCAATTACCTTGCAAAAACCGGTCAAGCACATGGGCTTGCTTGACCTAGGGCCAACTTGGAAAAATAGTTTCCCTTCTCTCCAGGCCTCCAACCTCTGGAATTATGTTTCCTAGTCTCCTAAATTGCATATACCTCAGTTTTAGAGGGTGCCACTTGTGGGAATGCAAGTTAGGGATGCATTTCTGGAAGGGTCTAGGAAACAAGGCTTTTCAGACCACCTTCTACTAAAATGCAAATAACTTTTAAACCCCAACTCCTTTTTGAGTCAAACCAAAACCAAAAGTTTCCTAACTCACCCTTGCAACTATTTCATACACTTACAAATCATAAAAGTTCTGTAAGGATCTGTACCAGCATAATAGCCGAGCGATTACCAGTAAATTTCCAGAAAATTGAAGTTTTTATTGTTTTTTCTCCAAACCACCGTACACTTTGATCTCCCCCTTTCAACTGAGATCACATATGACATATATAAAGGTCTACATGACCATTGGAACAACCATATAGGTGTTTCCAACCATAAAACAAACAAACAACCACTTTTTGCTAATACTGTTTAGACTCTAAATACCCTATTCTAAGGCCTTTTCGTCCCATGGAGTCACTTGGTTTATAACAACACCAAAATGCTCGTGGCCCTTACATGTGCCTTTATTACAAAACATAGACCAACTTGTAAAATATGGACCAAACCTTTATTCCAACTTCCTAATCTACTTGAATCCTCTCTTTCATGGAGTGGCAAGGTGTCCGGCAACATAGATACTTGTCTCCCCCTGCCACATAGGTTAGGTGCCTACACCACCTTTCCTCTCTCTCATTCTAAACACTAGTCCACCAAGTGAGTGATGTTCCTCTCAGTCTTGCTTTTGCTAGTTTTACCTTCTGATCTGACTCTATGTCTTCAAGATCAAAGTAGTTCTCAAGGGCCTCTATCCACCCTAGCACTTCTTCACTATCCATTTTACCCTGGTATATTGGTAAATCAATATGGTTCTTCCCACCATTACCTTTTACTGCCTTAATGATTCTCATAAATCTCCTTTCTTCAAGATCATCTGTTGTCTCATGCTCTTGCCTTGCATTACCAACCTCTTCTTCTTCGTGGTTCTCTCCATGATTTCTTCCTCTAACCTCTTCTCCTCTAGGTTCTTGCCTTTTCTTTTGTAAGAATTCTATCCTTACAATAAGCTTCAGCCTCTCTCTTCTCATCTGTCTTTCTTATCTCACTCTAGATGCTTCAAGTTCTCTCCTCTCTCTTTTCTCTCTTGCCAACTCTTCTCTCAATTCTTCAAGTTCTCTAGCCATTTGATTTTTAGGAGGCATTTTCACAACAAGTTTTCTTCCTTCCCAAGGGCCAACTCATTGATTATCTTTATTTTCTCACCAAGAAATCTCGAGACACCACTTATGTACCTTTCAACTCTGGGACACACAAGGAGGAATTAGACACTCCAAGGCTTCAACAAAGGGACCAGCACACTAAGGATGACAAAGACTCGTATGATGACGAAACCTAAAACTTATCTACTCCCAAAAGACATTTTTGATGCTCTGATACCATTTGATGTAGAGGATGGAGGATCTAACCACAAACTTGCAAATTCAAGCACAATATGGACCCAACCCCTATGTTTCAATGGTGTTCCCAAATGCACACAATGCCACCAAAGACTCCAAACTTGGATTTACATTCACCAAGTGTTCCCTCCACCTCTACACACCTTAAAAAACTTCAAAAAACATGTTTCTAAGGTTTCCAAACCCACAAATCTTCAGTAGATACAAAAGAGATCGGTTTTGCCCTTTACTAGGCTATTCTCTTCTTTGGATCAGCAGACCCTGTTTTCTTGATTTTTCTCCCAAAATTTCCAAAACACCAAGAACATAAACTAGCTTTTAAGATACCCTTTTTTGAGTTTTATAACATATCAAAAAATTAGATATCACTCCTTTAGAAATATTGTATGAAACAGGGCAGTTTGTCTCAGAATTAGGCCTAATTAGACCACTTTTACAAAGCAAGTACCCTTCAAACATGAAATATGACTTAATCCTTTTTTATAGCCTCTATTAATGATCTAAATAAAAGGATTTTCAAGATTATAGGTCTTGGTCACACTCCTAAACACCCAAACTTCAAAACCCTCCTTAAAATGGCTTAAAAACCAGGGCCTGCTTGTTCAAACCCCAAAACTAAATTCTAGAACTTCTCCTTCAGCATTAACCATGAATTTAAATATCTAAGATGATAGTACCACTCATTTAAATATTAGAAAGCACTTACAAAACAAAGGATTCTTCAAGATGCTCTTGAAAACCAAGCACTTTCATTCAATTTTCTAAGACAGTCCACACAAATCTGACCCTCCAGGCTGTACAATCACAATTTATAAGTTTCAAGGGATGGTTAGTAACCCCCTCAATCACCTCCAATTGGTTTCATTTTTTAACTCTTCATAAAACTTAAATTATGGAGTTTCCCTCCAAAAAACACATAACCGTTACTATTCAAATTTCTAACTATTAAACTATGCTTTTAATGGGCTTATTGAACATTTTGACGTGTCTAATGACAAGATATAATCATGACAACCTACATGAACCTATCAAATGACTCATCTACCATATGAAATCCTAAAATTCTATCTCATGCCCAATTACAACTTTTTTCCACATATGAGTCCAACATTACAACTTTGTATGCTTCTATGAACCATAATTGGTGCAAGGATTGCCTAATTGATTTCAAGAGATGCTCCATGACCTCTGTAGTGCCTTGGATCTTCAATGTTCCCCTAATTAGCACGGGATGCTCCTACATCACTTATCTTCATAAATAAATTCAAAACTAATTTTCGTGATATTAACAACTACTATTTTGTATCTCATAGGAGACTCCTAGTGCACATGAGGTTCGACGGAACAGTTATGTAGATTTGATGACACGGCCACTGACTCCTAAGGAGGAGCCTATAATAGTAAGTTTTAGTTTGAATTCATGATTAAATATGTTATAAATTTAGCATGCTATGAATTATAATGTTATAGTTTAAATTGTAGATTCATATGACAAAGGTATTTGAACATATACAGCCCACAATGAGAGAGATACCAGCAATGCTGAGGGCATACAAGAGGACTCCTGACCAGTGCAGGAGGTCAATGAGAGAGGTATTTATTATGAAATTTTGATAGTATTAATCTGCATTATAGAAAAGATCATTATGCATTTGAGTAATTCAATGTTAGATATGTAGAACCATATAAGTTTAGTAGTCTAACTTTGGTTTTCCTTTTTTGTTTATGTAGGAGGCATCTAATCCACCTACTGCAGTGAAGAGGCCACATTTTGATCATCCACCAGCACCCTAGGATAGTATAGTTTTCGTAGAATGCATCATGAGACATTTTGAGATGGCATATGCCACATTGTATACAGAAACATTGATATTATACACATTCTGATGGCATGATCAGCCACATTTTGTATATGGATCTATGTATTTTGATATATATTTGAGTACTTTGTCTACGGATACATGATCTTTGATATATATTTGTGTAAAATTTTGTCTATGGATACATGTATTTTGATATATATTATTTTCATTTATGTACACAATGATATACATATTACTTTAGTATCTAGTATTGTTCAATTTATCGTGGATCATGTGTCATGCCCTAAATTTTACTAGTAATAACACAACATTTTTTTATTTTTTTTGTAGCTTATGAAGTCACATAAGAAATTACATATTGTAAAACAAGGTTATCATTGAATAGGAGTTCAAGACTCTTGTGGATAGTGTCATCCGGTTGTAACATTTTAGTTATAGGTGGTTTTCAAATAGATTGGATGACAGTCTAGTTCAAGTTAGCATCATGAGTCAAATGAGCAAGTTCAGGATACAACACTCATAAATTAGTGAGGTAATTCATATCCCAACAAACCTCTGATACTAATATTGTATAAGGGTTTGTCATTTGTATCATATGGACTAGGTTGTGATTCTAGCATGTAAGGGAAGGGGATCAGAATTACTTATTATCCTCATTACCAATGTACACACATTCATTAATCATTACAATATATATTAATGTGACAATTACTATATGGTGTGGAAGTGTAGTATATCTTAATTGATTAAAGACATGTATCTAGAGAATTTAGATTTAGTACTCATCACATGAGCACCCTTAGTCAAATAAGAAAACGTGCACTTATCTACCACACCATATCGGATCTAACCATTGGAAATTAGAAAAGATATGCCCCAAAGGTAGCTTCAAAGTCTACATGATGGAGAAGGGGCCACTTGCATTGATAGTATCCATCATTCAACACATTAGTTACACAACTTATAGAATAAACAATTTGTTTTATGTGCCAAACGTGTATCATGTACTTGCATCCATATCTTACTGGTTACAGGTCCTCTCAAAGATTGGACCAATACTGAGTCATCTTCTCCCTCTTTACTCTATTTAGTCATCCTTATGCATTCTATCAACATTGCTTCCTCACCGAACTAGCACTCACTACAGTTTCCTAAACAGAAAAATTACTATTTCAATACATAAATTAAACTCACTCTAAGAAAAGATAATTACTAACTATCTAGCTCATCAACTACTAACTAATCTAGCTACATTGCCATGCTTTTACATTTAATATTTTAATTACTATAATTACTATACTATTACATTTACTTTTTACATTATTACATCTAATTATTCACCATAAGCTCACTTTCTCACTATCAATATTATTATTATCAAAGCATGTTAAGATTCAAAGTAGTTTCATAGTACGAATTAGTAAGCACATAAAATGAGGAACTCTTAGTAAGTCTAAGGGCCAATTCAAAGTACTTAACTCAATAATAATTCACGATCTATATTTAAACACATCCTACTACACCATCGTATTGAGTGTGTGAATTTAAATTTGTTAGATGAATTGTTTATGAAAGGATTAGGTGCAAGCATATAAATAAGGTTTGTATATAACATACCTTGTCATTCTGACATATATGTATTCATCATTTCATGCAACTAACATAGTAAAATGTAATGTGTACCATTCTGTCACTTAGGAAATATATTAGTCTAGGAGACTCATTAGTCTCTATATGCTATTATTATTTTTATTTTTATTGGATAGCAGTCTAGAATCTGGGAATATTCTTTAATGTTTTATTGCTCTATATTAAGGAAGGGATTTATTTGCCTTTACCATACATTTTCTAGAGAGGAAAATGCATACCTACAGCAATGTATCTCATAGATTTTATTATGTCTTCTATTACAACAAACTTCATTTTGTTATATCATGAAATTAATTTGATGATTTCATTGCTTAGAATTGCATTAAGCTTGGTAATTAAAATCAATGTTATCCATGCATGTGATATGAACATAAAATTTTCCTTCCAAATTATTGAGTGCACAATAAGATTGTAAGCAATCTACTAAGTTTTAAATTTAGACAATCAATGGTATCACATAACATCTATGGATTGTTATTATCAACTAGTCATTTACAATACCACAAGGAGAAAACTTTCTTTCACATTTTCAAATGATAACAATGATGTCAAAGCAAATCTGTGACTCATACCAATGCTTTCATAAAAATATAAACTCCAAATGAAACATGCATATACAACCTTATCAATTATTTCCTCTACACGTACATTAGGTAACAATGATACACTCTCCTTCCATCACAATAACGCAACATAAGGGACTTTTCAAAATAATAAGGAACATGAATTGTGTAATTTCTTCCTTCACATCATCAGATAGCTTCTTATCAAAATGTGGAAGTCTCCCACCAAATGCACATGTTTCATTTTGAAGAGGATCATCAATTTTCTCTCGTCGACTAAGTGCTCTTCTCAAAGTAGTATGATTTAGATTGAAATCAATACAAGTTTGTCTCATATATCTACCCTTTCTCAAATGATGACTTACCAAAGAGGTTATAATGACCCTTCGAGAAGCTCTATTATCCTTCTCTCTACTACTTTTCCCAATGCTATTGAGAGCACTAAAAAGATTCTTCATGATAATGGCATTTCTTTCCAAATTTTTATTGACATGAATCTTCAATTTGGAAAGCATAGGTCTCATCTTTTGCATCTTTAATAAGTGCATGAAAAGCTGACATTGCTCTACCACTGTCTTGTTGACGAAAAACATCTGATATAGTCTTGAAGCCCATAACCGAATGGTTCTTTCTGATTTTTTTCCTTCCAAACTAGTAATAATCATTTCATCAATTTCAATTATCCATTTTGGTGTTTTACAACCTTCATGTTGATTATAATTAGGAGATATGTAAGGTTCTTGTGCATTGTCATCTTTGACATGGTCAATTATGCAATTTGGATTATGACTTGGTGGCATTTCTTTTTCAAAATTTTCATTCTCCACATTTTCAATTTTGACATTATCATTTTCAATAGGTACATTTTCATTCTCCAACTGTACATATTCATTATCTGACTCTATGATTTCACCTTCGATTAATTCATCGTCAACTTGGCTAATATTTAGCATACCTTGTCTTTTTCTTTGGTGTTCTATTTTGTCCCTTTCCCTATATGCCACAATGTCTTCATTGGATATCTTCCTTTTGCATTTATCCTTTCGATGACTGCTGTTCCCCATTTAGATGACAAATTCAAACACATAAGGTTATATTTTCAAATTTTTTTTATTGGTTGGGCCCCAAAACACGACTTTTTGCAAAACTCGTAAAAAAAGAATTGAAAAGTTGATGTTGTCGGGTCTACAGGGATAGGGAAATATTGGGAATTGGTGCCAGTAAAATCCGATATCCGATTTGAAATCGGATATCCAATTTTGTAAAGTAAATTTTTGGGCGGAAAACTTGCTATAATTTCCCTCCTTTTCCATAATTATATTAATATTATGAAAATCATTGGAGGTAAACCGACTTTGGTTTATTACTAAGCTAATAGTATAGTAGTATTAAAATATAATAGTATTAATATAGAGTATCAATAGTATTAATATTATTACTATAGATATAATAGTGTAAATATTTAGTGTTTATTTATATTATAATTATTATGCTACAATATAGTATTAATATATATATAATATTATTATAGCTATAATAGTATTATTATTATTACTATAGATATAATAATATTAATATTTAATGTTTATTTATATCATTATTATTATTATCATAAAATAGTATAAATAGTGTATATATATATATCCTTTCATTTTTTAACCCATATACATACGAACGATTCAAATATGTCCGTAGGGGTCCTAGGACCCCTAGGGACATATGTCATTGTTTAATAGGTCAACGCCCCTTGACCCATATGAATGATTCGAATATGTCCTTAGGGGTCGTAGGACCCATAGGGACATATGTCGTCATTTGTCCTAAGACCCCTAGGGATATATGTCATCATTTAATGGGTCAAAGAGGGTCATAGGTCACCCTATGACCCTCTTTGACCCATATGAATGATTTGAATATGTCCCTAGGGTTCCTAGGACCCCTAGGGACATGTGTCATCATTTAATGGGTCAAAGGGGGTCATAGGTCACCCTATGACCCACTTTGACCCATATGGCCTATTTGAATATGTCCCTAGGACCCCTAGGGACATATGTCGTCGTTTAATAGGTCAAACGGGGTCATAGGGCACCCTATGATCCCCTTCGACCCATATGAATGATTCAAATATGTCTTTAGGGGTTCCAGGACCCCCTAGGGACATATGTCATTGTTTAATGGGTCAAAGCGGGTCATAGGTCACTCTATGAACCCCTTTGACCCATAGGAACGATTCGAATATGTCCCTACGACTTATAGGATCCCTAGAGACATATGTCATCGTTTAATGGGTCAAAGGAGGTCATAGGTCACCCTATGACCCCCTTTGACCCATATGCATGATTCGAATATGTCTCTATGAGTCTTAAGACCCCTAGGCACATATGTCATTGCTTAATGGGTCAAAGGGGGTCATAAGTCACCTTATGACCCCCTTGGACCAATATGAATTACTCGAATATGTCCAGACATATGTCATCATTTAATGGGTCAAAGGGAGTGATAAATCACCTTATGACCCCCTCTTACCCATATGAACCATTCAAATATGTCCCTAGGGGTTATAAGATCCCCAAAGACATATGTCGTCATTTAAAGGGTAAAAAGGGGTCATAGGACACTCTATGACCCCCTTTGACCCATATGAACAATTCGGATATGTCTCTAGGGGTTCTAGGACCCCTAGTGACATATTTCATTGTTTAATAGGTCAAAAGAGGTCATAGGTCACCTATGACCCCCTTGACCCATATGAATGATTCGAATATGTCTCTAGGGGTCCTAAGACCTCTAGAGACATATTCAAATCATTCATATGGGTCAAAGAGGGTCATAGGTCACCCTATGACCCCATTTGACCCATATGACCCATTCGACTATGTTCCTAGGGGTCCGAGGACACCTAGTGACATATGTCATTGTTTAATGGGTCAAAGAGGGTCATAGGGTTTGACCCATATGAACAATTCAAATATGTCCCTAAGGGTTATAAGACCCCCAGAGACATATGTCGTTGTTTAATAGGTCAAAAGAGATCATAGAACACTCTATGACCCCCTTTGACCCATTTAAAAAATTTGAATATGTCCCTAGGGGTTCTAGGACCCCTAGAGACATATGTCATTATTTAATGGGTCAAAGGGGGTCATAGGTCACCTATGACCCCCTTGACCCATATGAATGATTTGAATATGTCCCTAGGGCTCCTAGGACCCCTAGAGACATATTCAAATCTTTCATATGGGTGACCTATGATCCCCTTTGACCCATATGACCCATCCAAATATATTCTTAGGGGTCCGAAGACCCCTAGCGACATATGTCGTCGTTTGATGGGTCAAAGAGGGTCATAGGGTGACCTATGACCCCCTTTGACCCATATGAACGATTTGAATATGTCCCTAGGGGTCTTAGGACCGCTAGAGACATATTTGAATCATTCATATGGGTCAAAGGGTGTCATGGGTCACCCTATGACCCCTTTTGACCCTTATGAATGATTCAAATATGTGGGACCAACATTGTCATTCATTTTTGTAGGGAGAAATATACCATGCATACAAGCATCGATACTCACCATTGATAGACCTTGCGTCATCTCATGCTTCATCCTAAAATTTGGCATCAATGGATCCAAAATATTATAAAATCACGTAGAGGAGATGCAAACTCCACTGAAATAGGTAGTGAACAAATATTTGGTCTTGTGCAACCCATGCTCATATATACAACACTTATAGAGCTGTTGTAGTGATGCTTAAAATTGAATAATCCAAGTGCATGAAAAAATAGAAATTTGGTGACAGAAATCAATAGCAACGAAAAAACTAATATTGATAGGATTGCACCTCTTGTCATGGAGCTTTGGGAAGTTTCCATGAGAGAAAGGTTACAAGACGTGAAGGGTATGTTGGAATTTTTAAAAGAGTTGCTAAATTGGCTGGAAGACATGCAAAGTTCCAGTGATATGCAACAAGAATTCAATATAATAGGTGCCTTGAGTGATGCTCTTTCGGGTGGATTTTCCTGATTCAGAGCTTGTGAGATAAACTACACCATATCAATATTGCTCATCACTGCTCTCAAAAGAAGAGCTTGGGATTACCTACCATCGTTCGGACATGACACCTCCAAATAATGCATGACCTGTTATCTAGTGGATCATGCGCTCAAGGTAGCTCTTTAATTAGCACAACACCTCCTCTTTAATTTGAACTTGCCTGTACAATTTTCATCGAATCCCTTGTGTCATTTATCCATGGAATCATTAATCAATCATAGAAGAAAAAAATATAAACTAGATTTTTCCATAAGATTTTGGAGTTTAAAATATAGGAAAGTTTTCTTATATCAAGATTGTGATAAGCTGGAATTAAGCCAACCCTCGTCTTCTACTTTTGTTTTGCCTACAAACACTTTCTCCATTACTTTTGCAGTTGGCAAGTATCAGCAGCAGCAACAGCTTGAGTGGAAGTTTGACAACTGATCTTTTTATAGGAAGAGTGATACTTTCACCTCATTAGTACTCATGGCGGATGACAAGTTATTCAAAGATGAGGCCACGGATGAGAAGGGTGATCGCGCTGGAATGACATCATTTATTAGTGGCACGGCAGTTGCTGACGTTGTGAAGACAACATTAGGGCCTAAGGGAATGCATAAAATTCTGCAATTGATAGGTAGGGGACACAGTGTGACTGTGACAAATGATGGTGCGACAATCTTGAAAGCTCTTCATATAGATAATCCTGCAACTAAAGTTATGGTCGACATCTCAAAAGCGCAAGATGATGAAGCGGGGAATGGAACCACTTCTGTGGTTGTTTTGGCAATGAAGATCCAACCAATGACAATTATATCTAATTATAGAATAGCTTTTGAATGTGCTCGTAATGCATTAGAAAAGTGGGTCTGGGACAATAAAGCGAATGTAGAGAAATTTCATTCAGATCTGATGAAGATTGCAATGACCACACTAAGTTCCAAAATTCTTGCACAGGACAAAGAGCATTTTGCAGAGTTGGCTGTCGATGCAGTAATGCGGCTTAAGGGTAGCGCAAATTTGGAAGTAATACAAATTATTAAAAAGCCAGGAGGGTCATTAAGGATTTATTTTTGGATGAAGGGTTCATATTAGACAAAAAGATTGGTGTTGGTCAGCCAAAGCGTATTGAAAATGCAAAAATATTGGTAGGTAATACTGCTATGGATATTAACAAGATAAAAATATATGGAGCTCGTGTACATGTAGATTCAATGGCAAAAGTGGCAGAGATTGAGGCAGCAGAGAAAGAGAAAATGAAGAGAAATGTGCAAAATATCATTGCACATAGAATCAAATGTTTTGTAAACAGACAGTTAATATATAATTTTCCTGAGGATCTTTTCGCTAATGCTGGTATCATTGCCATTGAGCATCTTGATTTTGATGTTATTGAATGTTTGGCTCTTGTAACTGGGGGAGAAATTGCTTCAACGTTTGACAATCCGGGGTCAGTTAAACTTGGGCGTTGCAAACTCATTGAAGAAATCATGATTGGAAAAGAGAAACTAATTCACTTTTTAGGAGTTGAGATGGGGCAAGCATGCATCATAGTCTTACGAGGAGCAAGTTTCCATGTTCTGGATGAGGCTGAGAGGTCTTTGCATGATGCATTATGCGTGCTTGTGCAAACTATGCAAGATAGTAGAGTGCTTCTTGGTGGTGGTTGGTCTGAAATGCTCGCGGTGAAGCAAGTGGATGAGCTTGCAAGGAGTACACCTAGAAAGAAGTCTCTTGCTATTGATTATTTTGCACATGCACTCAGGCAAATTCCAACCATTATAGCAGACAATGTTGGATTAAAGAGTGCAGATTTAGTTGCACAGCTTCGTCCAGAGCATTAGAAAGAAGTCAACAAGACAGGGATCGATGTCATCACAGGAGCTATTGGAGACATAGAAAAGCTAGGAATTTTTGAGTCTTTCAAAGTAAAACAAGTTGTTCTGCTTTCAACAACAGAGGTTGCAGAGATGATTTTGAGAGTAGATGAAGTCATTAGTTGTGCTCCTAGAAAGAGAGAGAACAGAATGTAACACTAAGAGGTCTTACAAAATTGTGTTTGGTAACTTTTTCGATTCAATTAGTAATGCTAGAAAAAATATCTTTTTACAAGTTCCTAAAGTTTTTAGTTTGCATCAACTGCATGTTATTTTGTTTATTCCTGGGCCATTTACTGTTCTTGGAAGCCTCTGAATGAGCTTGTTTTATCATCAACTGCTAAGCCCAGTCATAGTTACATGCTAGGTGACTACTAGTTATATTCTCTTATGATTTGTTGATGTCACCAAAGAGTGGGATTTTTGCACTACATTCTCTAAAGCAATTTCCTTTGTTCCTATTATAAAGTCATAAGCTTCATCTAATAACAATGGATACACACTAAACTCATCTCCGGCAGCTATGGTAAGTCTATGTGCACAAATACAGCAAAATCAAGAGAAATGCACCAACCCCAATTTAAAGTTCGTTGTCTTCAAATAAATTCAAACAGCCTATTGCAGCAGATAACCCTGCTTTTCCTGTAAGAGAATCCTTCGGCAATAGTTTTGAATATATTATCCCTTAGTTTGAGAGCCTTATTCAAGTAAAAATGCCAATAATTCAAATGGTTAATACGATCAAATATTCCAGGCTATTTTCGGTGGATGGAAAATGACAGATGGGATTCCTATAGTAACTGCTAAGACCAGAGAATATACAATGCAAAAATCATCCGAATTTCCATGTGTCCAAATTTTCATTTGGTGACATCAACAAATCATAACAGAATATTAGAAATATATAACTGCACAAGAATTTCCATGTATCTAAATTTTCCAAATTTTAACCCATGTTATAAGGGTTGTAAAAGTGTCATTTAGATCTTAGGTCATGTACCTATGATCTTGTTCATGAAATATCTCTCCTCTGTGTTGGAATATTAATTATTGTTGGTCATTTCTCCCTGGAGCCAAATGCCCACCTACCACCTGACGACCATCAAAACAGCCAGAAAAAATTAATACAGTTAGGTGAGTTTTTTGAATTGGAAATGAGAGGGAAAACCACTATTCCATTCAACCAGAAAGAAGAAGGAGAAGAAGTGGAAGAGCTCAGAAGTTGCAGAGCAAAAAAGAAGGAAGAAGTCGATTAGCAGATCCAGTCGTCAAAGTGCAGACAAAAGGAAGTTCATTTCATGCCTGTAGTTGCACGTGTTCATTCTTTGATCATTCTGTACGTTTATTGTTTTTTTGAGTTTCTCTTGTTGAAGCAGTGATTGCTCCAGGCACCATTGTATGCAGCCATTAGAGCTGCAAGTTTAAGGTTTAAAGTTTAAAGTTTATTGAAAGTTTGAAATATTATTAGTTTAGGGTTATTTTAGGGTTTTTTGGTTGAAGCCAAATGCTCCCAAATTTTGTAATAGTTTAAATCTCAGTTGAATAGAAAAAAAAGCAAGCATACTTGAATCTATCTTCCTCTTCTATTCATTGCATTTGACAAGTTTGTTTGAAAGGTTAAAGCTTGGCTCTCTGGTTTTAATCGTGAAAGTATTCATTTTAGATTGTTTCTAAGTTATAAATTTTATTAGTTGGAGCCGACCTTACTTGACATCCATTGTCTTCTTTGAGTGCCAAGCTAACTCGACATCTACTAGATTTTCCTTTGTGTGCTGAGCTCACTCGGCACCTGTTGCCTATCACTCGGCAGCATCAAGTCCCGAGCAATCTGTCACTCGACACCTTCAAGTGCCGACCAAAATTGGCACTCGGCACCTTCATGTCCGAGCAAATATTTATGTGCCGAGCAAAGATTTTTGAGTCAGGGTTGTAAGTATTAAATTGAATTTGATAGTTCTCACATGGTATCAGAGCTTTGAGGCCCCACATCCACAGTGAATTAGGGCATTTTTTTTCTTGTGATATTTGATGCAGGAAAGATATGGCAGCAACCACCACCTTTCAATGGGCAAAATTATGATACATGGGCAAAGAAGATGAAGGCCTTAATGGTTGCAAATGATTTGTGAGAGTTTCTGGTAAATGGATTCAATGATGTGACTGATCCAACTTAGTATGCTGCCCTCAAAAATGCACAAAAGACTCATTTGAAAGAGTCGAGGAGGAAGGATGCTAAGGCATTAAGTTTGATTCAAGAAGCAATGATAGAGACTATATTCCCTAAGATTGCAACAACAAATTATGCAAAGGAAGCATGGGATATCCTTGAGATGAACTTCAAGGGGACTAATAAAGTCTATACTATAAAGCTACAAAACATCAGGAGGGAGTTTGAGAACCTTCAGATGAAGAAAAATGAATTAGTTGCAGACTTCAATTCAAGGACCTCCAATGTGATTAACCAATTGAAGTCAAATGGAGAAGACTATCAAGAGCAGAGGATGGTGAAAAAGATATTGAAGAGTTTACCTCATAAATATGACAATTTGGTCATGACCATAGAAGAGGCAAAAGACCTCACTATTTTGACAATGGATGAGTTGATGGGTTCTCTTCAAACCCATGAGCATAGGATCAATAGATCTACATCTTCTACTTCCCAAGAGCAAGCATTCAAGGCTCAATCAAATCCAAGAGGAAGGGGGAGAGGAAGAAATGGCTCAAGCAGAAACTCTAGAGGTAGAGGCCGAG
The DNA here is from genome assembly GCA_028749045.1 of Cupressus sempervirens. Lineage (NCBI taxonomy): Eukaryota > Viridiplantae > Streptophyta > Pinopsida > Cupressales > Cupressaceae > Cupressus > Cupressus sempervirens. The sequence goes on along the minus strand of CM053783.1, from coordinate 372,217,532 downwards.
GAAATGGAGGACAAAGAAATGCTGCAGCAAAAAGCTCAGGAAGAGTAGATGGAGCAAGTAGCTCTCAAAATACCTCAAGAGGAGGTAAGAAAAACTACAACTCAAATAAGAGTAATGTAGAATGCTACTACTATCATAAATATGGGCATTATGCAAATGAATGCTGGAAGAAGCAGAATGATCAGTCAAGACAAGCAAATGTGGCTGATGTAAACATGGAAAGTGGACCCAATGTTGCTGCCTTCATCATGTGTAATGTTGGTGAAGAAGGAAGCCCTAAGGTTTGGTACCTCGAAAGTGGATGTAGCAACCACATGAGTGGCAATGAAACCTTCTTTTCATTCATTGACAAGAGTTTCAAATCTAAAATTAAAATGGGTAACAATGGAACCCTACCAGTTGTGGGCAATGGATCTATTATGGTTCGCACTAAGAAAGGTGAGAAAAGGGAAATACAAAATGTGTATTTCACCCTTGGTGTGAAGCACAATTTGATGAGCATTGGTCAACTCATTCAAAATGGATACAAAGTGCTGATGGAGAATGACATGTGTATCATTCAAGAAAAGGATGGGAGCAAGAATTTACTTGCAGCAGTTCAAATGACCAAGAAGAAAATGTTTCCCTTGAGGATAGAGACATGTTTCTCATCTCAAGTTGGTGCTGCACCTCACACACAATCAGCTCTAAGGAGTGTGATTGAAGACCCCTCATGGCTATGGCACCTCAAGTATGGTCATCTAGGCTATGCTAATTTAAATTTGTTATCAAATAAAAGAATGGTAGAAGGTTTGCCACGTATACGAAATTCATGTGACAAGTGTGAGGCTTGTATTTTGGGTAAGCAACATAGGCTTCCCTTTAATTCTGGAAATTCTAAGAGGGCTAGATATCCATTAGAGTTAGTGCATACTGACCTAGTCGGTCCTATGCAAGTTACTTCCACTGGGGGGAATACTTATTTTATGATATTTATAGATGATTTCAGTCATAGGACATGGGTATATTTCTTAAAGAATAAATCTGAAGCATTTTTTAAAAAGGTAGAATTTAAAGCCCAGGCTGAAAGAGAATGTGGACATTATATCAGGGTCCTAAGATTAGATAGAGGAGGGAAGTATACCTCCAATTCTTTTGTAAACTTTTGCAGGAAACATGGCATAAAGAAGGAGCTCACAGCTAGCTATACACCACAGCAAAATGGAGTGGTTGAAAGAAAGAATAGGACCATTGTTGAAATAGCAAGGAGCATGATGAAAGAAAAAGGTCTCTCAACTAAATTTTGTGGAGAGGTTGTGGTAATAGCGGTTTACCTAATTAATAGGTGTCCTACAAAGGCAGTCCGTGATAGAATTCCAATGGAAGCATGGTCACGAAGAAGATGGATAGTTGAACACTTAAGGGTGTTTGGATGTGTTGCATATCTACATGTGCCTAAAGAGAAAAGGCAAAATTTAGATGATAAAGATGTGAAGTACATCTTCATAGGGTACAACTTAGAATGAAAGGCATACAGATTGTATGACCCATTGAACAACAAGATGAATCTTTCAAGAGATGTGAAATTTCTTGAAAATCAGTCTTGGTATGGTTCAATTAATGAGTCATCGAGCAGTTCAAGTAAAGTGTCAATTATAAATGAAGAGGATGCTAATGAATAGCAAGAAGAAGGAGCAAATAGAAGAAAAGGCAAGCAATTTTAGTCATTTTCAAGCTCCTCTAGGCATGACCGAGTGTCAGTGTCAAGTACCAGTGAAGACCAAGCTAGTCGACAATGCAGCAGCAGTGAAGATTCTAATCCTACACTCTCCTCCCTATTACCAAGAAAGACCAAGAGTCTTAGGGAGGTATATCAAGATGAAAGGTATGAAGATTATGATGAGAGTGTTAATTTTGCATTATTTTCTCATAGTGATCCAATTTATTTTGAAGAAGAAATCAAGGAGAAGAAATGGTGTAATGCCATGGATGAGGAAATAGATGCTATAGAAAGAAATGAGACATGGGAGCTAACTGAATTGTCTCCAAAGAAGCAAGTGATTGGAGTGAAATGGGTCTACAAGACCAAATGCAATGTTGAAGGTAACATTGATAGGCATAAGGCAAGGCTAGTAGTCAAGGGCTACAAATAGCAGTATGGAAGAGATTATGATGAAACCTATGCCCTAGTTGCAAGAATGGAAATCGTGTGTGCTATCATAGCAATTGCAGCTTAGCACAAATGGAAGGTATTTCGAATGGATGTGAAGTCTGCCTTCCTAAATGGTGTATTGAAAGAAGAAGTGTATGTAGAGCAGCCACCTGGTTATGAAGTTGTAGGTGAAGAGAATAAAGTATATAGATTGAAGAGAGCTCTTTATGGGCTCAAGCAAGCTCCAAGGGCATGGTACAGTAGGATTGACTCATATTTGATGAGCAATGGCTTTAGCAAAAGCAATGGTGAGCCTACTCTCTACATCAAGGAAGCAAATGGAAATTTTTGATTGTTGTCTTGTATGTAGATGATTTGATTTTTCAGATCTATGAGATTTCCACAATCCATGAATATGAGTTTTAGTTTTTGGATTCGATTGTGTGTAGTTTTTTATCATCAATGTTTCGGATCATACTACATGATCCATCATTAGGATGCTAGAGAACATGAAGAACAAAAAATGACAAGGCTCTACTTGGTGATTTCAAAGAGAATATGAAAAATGAGTTTGAAATGATAGACCTAGGTCTCTTGAAATACTTTCTAGGCATAGAAGTAAAACAAATGCATGATGGCATCTTTATCTCTCAAGAAAAATATGTAGGGTAGATCTTGGAGAGATTTAAAATGAAGAATAGTAAGGTAGCCCCCACACCAACAATAATAGGTCTGAAGTTGAGCAAGGAAGACTCTAGCAAGAGAGTAGATCCAGCATTATACAAGAGTATGGTTGGAAGTTTAATGTATTTGACTGCAACTCGGCCAGATCGACCTAATGCATGCAGTAAGTCTACTTTCCAGATTTATGGAAACACTAAAGGATTCCCATTGGCAAGTGGGAAAGAGGATCCTAAGGTATGTGAAAGGTACCAAGGGATTTGGGATTTTGTATACTACAAATGATGATTTCAAGTTGGTAGGTTATACTGATAGTGATTGGGCTAGAAGTTTAGACAATAGGAAGAGCACTTTCGGATACATGTTTCATATGGGATCGAGTGCAATTTAATGGGCATCCAAGAAGCAACCTATTGTTGCTCAATCTACAACAGAGGCTAAATACATAGCAACAAATGCAGCAGCATGTCAAGCAATTTGGCTAAGGAGGATCTTGACAGATTTGAATGAAAGGCAAGAGGATGGAACCACAATTTATTGTGACAACATCTCATCAATTGCATTGTCCAAGAATCTAGTCTTCCATGGGAGAAGTAAGCATATTGAGATCAGATATCACTTTATCAGAGAGCTGGTGGAGAATGGGGATATCAAGATTGATTTTTGCAAGTCTGAGCAGTAGCTAGCAGACATTTTCACAAAGCCATTAGGCATTGGATCTTTTGCACACCTAAGAGAGTGTCTGGTGTATTTGATTTGGATCAGTAGTGATCCTTCTTTGTTTGGCTCAGGATAAAGGGGGAGTGTTGGAATATTAATTATTGTTGGTCATTTCTCCTTGGAGCCAAATGCCCACCTACCACCCGACGACCAGCAAAACAGCCAGAAAAGATTAATACAGGTAGATGAGTTTTTCAAATTGGAAATGAGAGGGAAAACCACTATTCCATTTGACTAGAGAGAAGAAGGAGAAGAAGTGGAAGAGCTCAGAAGTTGCAGAGCAAAAAGGAAAGAAAAAGTCGATCAGCAGATCCAGTTGTTAGAGTGTAGAGAAAAGCAAGTTCATTTCATGCCTGCAGTTGCACATGTTCATTCTCTGATCATTCTGTACGTTTATTGTTTTGTTGAGTTTGTCCTATTGAAGCAGTGATTGCTCCAGGCACCATTGTATGTAGCCATTAGAGGTGCAAGTTTAAGGTTTAAAGTTTAAAGTTTATTGAAAGTTTGAAGTATTATCAGTCTAGGGTTATTTTAGGGTTTTTTGGTTGAAGTTGAATGATCCTAGATTTTGTAATAGTTTAAATCTCAGTTGAATAGAAAAGAAAGCAAGCATATTTGAATCTATCTTCCTCTTCTATTCATTGCATTTGACAAGTTTGTTTGAAAGGTTAAAGCTCGGCTCTCTGGTTTTAATCGTGAAAGCATTCACATTAGATTGTTTCTAAGTTATAAATTTTATTAGTTGGAGCTGACCTTACTCAGCATCTATTGTCTTCTTTGAGTGCCAAGCTAACTCGGCATCTAATACATTTTCCTTTGTGTGCCGAGCTTACTCAGCACCTGTTGCCTGTCACTCGACACCATCAAGTGCCGAGAAATCTATCACTCGACACCTTCAAGTGTCGACCAAAATTGGCACTCAGCACCTTCATGTGCCGAGCAAATATTTATGTGCCGAGCAAAGATTTTTGAGTTAGGGTTGTGAGTATTAAATTGAATTTGATATTTCTCACACTCTAGTCTTGCAGTTATTATAGGAATCCTATTTGTCATTTTCCATACCCAAAAAGGGAATAGCCTAGGGTATAACTTTTTGATCTTTATTAAATTATTATATACTTAAAACTTTTCCATATAAACTAATACTGCATCTGATACTAACATAGCATTTGTTACAATGTTCTGCTAGCATTTCTAAAATATTTACTAATTATTTTGACATGGAAAAATTTTGATGATTCTTATATTAACCAAAGGACTCAGAATCATCTATCAAAACTACAATGTTAATTATTTTCACACATTTTCATTTAATAATTACTCCTAACCCTTGAAATAACCCAGGGCCTTTTAGAGCAAGCCATTAACCCTAACAATATTCCAAAGCTTAACGAAAACAAATGCCACAAGGACTAGCATTAACCTAAAACCCCTTGTAGCCAATGGATTTCAAGATAAACTATAATAGATTCATATACATGCAAAAAAATGTGAATGACTTCTCTCCAGAAAAAATAATACATATATACTTTTCCAACCCCAATGAGTTAATAGTTTTAAAAACTTGACTAAAAATTCAATATTAAAAATGAATCGGACTTGATCCAAACTAAGAAAATGCGCTTACTAAGATCTAGGGTTGGAGCACGCATAGTTGCAGATTCTATTCAACGAAGGGACAAACTATTGCCAAATGTGAAATAATATCCCTCAAGATGAGAACTCCAAAACTCCAAAAAAAACTTGGTGGACGCCTGTAGTAGTCTAAGTTTTAAGTTTTGGTTAAAACAAATTATCCCCATTTTTTAATGAAAGAACAATTAGGTAAATCTTTTCTTTTTCTTCAATAGCAATGATACTGGTTCATTTGGCTACGGGAATAGGAATGGCTATTCTGGAATACTTATTCTAGAATAGAAAATGGGGCTATGTATTCCTATTTTCCATTTGGTTCAACCAATATTTGATGGGGAATTCGCAGACCCCAAAATTTATGTTTTCTAAAATAAATAAAAGTGGAATAGGAATACGTATTCCAATAACACCTATTTGGATGGATTTGTAAAACCCCATTTTTGGGCCAAAATTGGAATACGTATTCCTATTTTACTTCGTATTCCAATTTTGATTTAGTGCATCCAAAAGAAGAATTCAAAATTTTAAGAATTTACATATTCCTATTTTGCTTGTATTCCTATTGCCAAATGGGCCCCAAAATGTAGCAATTTGGATTACAATTGGCTAAAATAAAACATATGAATGGATCACATTATAGAGGGCCACAAGATGGAGGGTGAGAATATGAGAGGATCGAGGAAGGTTAATAGATATCAATAACATCACATTATTTCTACAATAATGAGAGAGTGGAGGAGCCATGGGAAAAAGAGATTAAGGGGGAGGTCCAAAAAAGGAGAAGAGTATCATATACAAAATAATACAAATAAAAATACATCATATTGTTGGTCATTACAAGATGAAGTTGCATTTAATCTCATTTGATGAGAAAACCTACTTTACTCTATCCAATTCACTTCATTACATTATATTTTCATGTCTTTCATGATTGTTCAATTATAGTGGTTCTAGCATTCGAATTTGATAATTGAAGATATTTGAATAGACTAATTCAGGATACCTATTTGAAATAAGTAGGATTCTAGTGAATGTTAATTACTAATATTAAAGAAAATATGAAGCAAACAATATTGATAAAAGTATAATTAAATTAATCTTTTGAAGAATTGCCAGATGTTATCCATTTAGGCAACCATATTTAACAAACTAACAGGATCATAAACACAACCTCATTGAACCCCAAATAGGGGTAAACAATTCATTTCGTTCATAGCCACAAATGAAGAAAGGCACACCAAGAAAATTGATTACCTGTATAAAAAATAGGCAAGGGAAGAAAACACAAAACACACACTACCAATAGGGAAAGAAGGTAGGGGCTAAGAGAGATGCATAAATAAATAAAGCTAATGTACAAAGCCATTATTCGTTGCCAAACACTCTAGCAAAGGGCCAACCATAATAACAATAGTTATTTGCAAAATATAAGGGGAAGCATGAGTTGCACCCTAAGCTCTCTAGTTTATTTTTTTATTATATTATCTATATAAAATATTAATTGATATTAGTATAATATAGGTATTAGGACAATTTAAATAACTAAAATATATATTACTTATAAATTAAATCATTATTTCTATTTTAATTTTAAGTTTTTAAGAGATTATTTTTAATTTTAAAATAATTAATCAATGTAAGCTTATTTTAAAATAAATTTAAAAAATAGATATTAATCCTAAAATCTATTATGATTTAATTTTCCTATTATTATTTTTATTTACAAATAGAATCTTTCTTTTTCTATTTCATTTTCTACGCGCATATAATTATATATTTTAAAATAAACTATTCTATTATTTTTCTCTATATAAAATCAGAATCTTTCTAGTATATTATTCTTCATCTTTCTCATGATTTATAAAAATTGAATGGAAATCATTACAATTTCTTAAATTGTGAGAGCTTTTGTCAACAAATCATTCAACTTATGATATTTTTTATGAAAAAATAATATTTTTAATACATTTTTAAAAATAGACATGAAATCTAAAATATATTATGATATAATTTTTCTATTACTTTTTACATATAAATATAATCTTTGTATTTTCATTTTGATTTTCTACATGCACATAATTACATGTAGTTTAATCATTCCAAATTATAAAATTAAATGAAGTTTTATTTGTTTTAAATGATGTTAAGATTTAACAAAATTGAATGCAAATCATTACAAATTCTTAAATTTAATTTATTTTCTAATTTTATGACTAATAAAAATTGTCACTTTATTAAGGCTTTTGTGAAAAATTCATTCAACTTAAAATGTCTTTTGCTAAAGAAAAATTATTAATTTTATGAAAAAGACTTCTTTCTTTTGAATTGTGGTGAACATATGTCTTAAAATTGTGAATTCTAATCTTTCTAAAATGCTTTAGAAGTTAGCCTCTTTGTTATTATTGTTGTTTAATATTGATCTTAATCTGAAATCTTTTAAAGTCTATTCATAAGCTTGTTAAAACAAATAAAACATAAAGGATTAGATTTGAAGATCTAACATTTAAATCTATATTTGTTTCTAGTTCATTTGTCTTCCCTCTTTCTAAGCATTGATTAAGATCATGCATTGCAAAAAATAGTTCCTTCTATATCTTCCCATGTTCATGCATGTAACAGTAGTGTATCACAAAATTGGGATATTTCTATACATCATTATTTTGAAGAGATTCATTAAGTTAAACCATTGAAAATTGATGTACAACTTCTTAATCACATAGTGCATTAAAAACTTATTTTGATATGAAATTTTATCTACAATAGAGAGATGAGATATTTGTAAAGTATATTGTGAGATAGAAAATTCAAAAAAGTTGCCTCCAATAAATTTGCAAGAATCCTATGAACTTCATTAATACATGCATGAGAAAAATGATTAAAAAAAGATAAGAAAAATGCAAAACTAAAATAAGAAAGATGAAGTATGAAAATCCATCCTAGTTAATCTATGTTATTTAAATTGGATGCAAAGATATAAAGAAAAAGCTAAATGCTTAAAAGCTCTAAGATGCTAAAAGAAAATTCATTACGTAAACTAGTAGCATAACAATAGCACAAAGTTGGAATCCTTGGAAATGTGGTAAAGTCTCCCTTTTATAGATTGTAGAAATATTTGGGTAGTTGAGATGCAATAATGAGCAATGGTTGAGATTGGATTTTTGGTCATCCACGTGCTCATAGTTTTGGAAGTTTCCTAAAAGGGTGTACTTAAGTGGTGTCATTTTCTTTTCTTTTATTTTAGAAATTAATTTAAATGTACATTTTAGAAGAGGGGATTTAATTTATTTAATTAAAATGAGATAGATTCTTTTAATGAAATAAACATTTCATTAAGTGATTAAACTTTAGAATTAAATCAAATTAATGATTTTGTGATGAAATGAATAAATATTTGAATGAGAAATTTAATTGTGAAAATCTGATTTAATGCATAATAATTAAGTTTAATATTCAATTTAATTTAATTTAATTCGAATTGGGAGCTCTTAGTTACTAGACCAAAAATAGGTCATTACAAGTATCAACACCTAATTGCAATATAATAATAGTATTAAATGTAAGAAGAATAGAATTATCTTTTGTTAAAATGATAGTAAAGAAATAAGATAAATAAATACATGAAATATAGTTAAAGGAGTAATATTCATTTATTTAGTCATAGAATTAGTCATTTATTTAGTTATTTTTTATTTGTGTGACTAATTATGTAGTTATAATTTTACCCGATGACCAAATTAGTCATTTATTTAGTCATTTATACTTGTAAATTACAAGATATTAATAAAAGTTTATCTATTTTAGTCATGTGACCAAAAGCATTAGTCACGTGAATAAAAGTTTTGGTCGTGTAGTCATTTATTTGTTAAATTTCTACTAGTGTCTTAACATTCGATTAGTTGGTCTCTATTGTAAACTATTAGCTACATTAACTAGTTGTCCACTGTTCTAACATAATAGACTTGTGTTAGAAGTTGTAATCTTTCCTTGGTGTGTTTATAAACCAAGGTTAGATCTCCTTTCTTTATTGTTGTAATATATTAGGATATAAGCCAAGGTATCCTAATATATTTCTTTTTTGTCCTTTCTCCACTACATCTTATTTTGTCATCTAGTGGAATATGTGAGGACAAATATATATTGTAATTTCTAATTTTAGATTATTCCTCCTTAAGAGGAATCTCACACTTGGCCTCACACACTTATGAATGGTGGCATTCATAGACATGGGAGTTACATTCCAACTCCTCTCTCTCATCTCTATTTAAGAGATGACCCTCCTCTCTCATTCAACAACAATGAGGTTTCTTCCTCTTCTCAAATATTGTATGAGCCATTGCTCTTTTGCTCTCTCTCTTTTTCTTCTTAGGCTTTTCATGCCTCATTCATAATGTCACAAGGGGTTTTCTTTGCTTTCCCCTTTCAAAATATCTTGTCTCATGGTGTTGGAGCTTGAAGCTTTCTCTCTCCTATTTTATGGTAATATCTTTTCATGCATTTACTCACTTAGATTCTTTCCTGGTATTGCTTATTTACAGATTTCTTTTTCCATTTCTAACATGGTATCAGAGCAGTTTAATCTTTGTTTTGAGTGTTTGCATGAAGGTACGATTTGAAGGAGACTCTTGAGAGAGATTTCACTAATTTCTTCTCTAATCTTCTTAAGATGGAAGAAATTGAATTTTTTTTTGAGTTTGGTTGGTTTACCGCCAAACCCGATTAACTTCTGTTTGTTCTAATTTGCGCAGGTTACTTCTTATTTTCTATTAGTTTTCATCTAACTCCTTTGGAAGGCTTGCCGCCAAAGCGTTCACAGTTTGTTTTCAAAATTTTATTTATTTATTTTTGCTTAAGATATGGTTCTCTGACTATATATCATGCTTCTATGGTTTTTTGTCTTTTTTTCCATCAACTACTCAACTAGATGCTAGTTTTATCTATTTGGCGGAAGCACTAAGCTCGCTTGTGCATTATATTCTAATCTTCATCTCTTCTTGGAATTTAGAATATATCTCTTTTAAAATTTAAAAATTTATTTGAACCATCCGCAAGAAATTTCTACAGAAAGCTTGCGAAGGGGACAATTTTTGAACTTCTCAGTTTTGGTGAGGCAGTGGCAATCAGTCGGAGGGCACCCGAAAAGCTCTTCAAGATTTTGGATATGTACAAGACATTGAGGGATCTTATACCTGAAATAACCTGTGTATTTTATGGTGAAATTGGTTCAGCAGTGAGGTCAGAAGCTTTTGCAGTTTGGATAGGTAGATTATTGTGTCAGGAGGATAACCCAAAGCTCGGAGAAGAATACCAACCTCTTCAGGCATAAGGGGGCATGAACCGCCGTGACGCTGAACTTCTAAATCAACACTCAGATTTCCTTGAACATAGCCATGCTTGATCATCCACAATCTTCTATGCTGTTTCATTTCAGTGTGCACATCCTGAAAAATTTTGGCACAACCATGATAAGCAAGTGCATCTTTCATCAGGCCAGGATGATAAACTAGGTAAGGCCTCCTAGAAGCTTGCAATGTTTTTACAATTCAGGTGCCAAGTTCCCAAATCTCTTGTCGAAAACGAAGTGCATGGAATGCTACTCTGCATCTAAGCCTCTAGTATTCCACCAGCTTTGGTGGTAGAATGGGCTACAAACAGCCACCTCCAGATACCAGGAGCCCAACTGCCTTTTTCTTTTTAAGACTAGGTAAAACTTCTTGAAGGTAGAAGTTTGTGGAAGCTGAATAATCAGGTGAGAAAACCAATAGGTCATTGTTCTTCCTAGCAGTCTTAAACCTTTTTGGAAGGCTTTTCACAATTAGTTCATCCTTTAAGAGTGCTACAATGAACTGCTCTTCATTGTAGAGGTATCCAAAACTCTTGAATTTCAAACTAATTCTCTTTGTACTTCTTGTCTCTTGAACTTCTGGAATGACTAAGGTGGCATTCAGAAGCCTGGCTACAACTACCACATCACAGATCAAAGTTCTGATCTCTTGGAAGCCTCCTTGAATCTTCACAAATATAAACCCATTGTTGTGCCAGCTTGCAGCTGGATAATTGTCGCTTCTGGGATTTGCAAAGGGCTGCAAAGATTGAAGCGATTTCTCAGGACCCCATAGTTTCCTATACTGCGAAGTCTGATTTCTTGCCCTGGGAACAAACTCCTCATTCTCAACCACAGGGTTACAAATTTCTATTGCAGAGATGGTTATTCTAGCTTATCGTGCATTTCTAGGTCGGTTTCAACATTACCTTTTTTTTTCCTTGTCGTTGAGAACTTATGGCAGGTGTTTTTTTTTTAGCTAGCTATGATTTTATTTGGTTTCATTAGTCTATTCTTGAAATCTATTATTTTTAGTAACGTTTTCTTGTCTTTTCATGCAAGATTCTTTTTCTTTTTTGAGCTCTTGACAGAGGCATCATTTGATTTTATCATTGCCTTTTGTCAACCTATTTTTCGTAGGTAATCATTCATTGTCAGACAAGTGCAATATTCTATTTTAAATCTCTCTTACACATTACAAGCTTTTATTCAAACATTTTTTAGAAAAGTTTTTTAACTCTTTTTAGTATATTCTTATCTGCCAGATCTAACATCTAGGGTAAAAGCACAGATCTGTGTCACCGTTTGTGATACAAAAACCTGTTTTGGTCAAATCTCATTTCTCTATCAAAAGTCAATTTTTTTCAAAAACTAAAAATACCCTTTTATAGATCTTAGATTCAATATCATCATTATATAAATTTTTGAGTGTTTTGATTAGTTATAATATGTTATAATCTCAAAATATTATAACTTGATATTTTAACATTTCAGAAGACGCTCTCTCAAAAAGTGAAAAAAAATAGTAAATCATATCAAAAAAATAAAAAAATTATATTTATCACTAGAGGAGAGAATCCTCTTCATGAATATGTAATTTTTTTTCAAGAAGGTATAGATTTGATAGGGAAGTTTTGACGGGAGGAAAAAACTATTGGATTCTGACAAGGTCGAACTTGAGTACTTATAACAAAGAAAATATACATCAAAAATAATTATTTCTTTTTTTGTTCACTAGCTATACATGTCATCTATAAAATATCTTCAAATTAGAACAAAAAGAGATGATTTGCACATACTTGTTTGGCGGGAACTACATCCTATATTTTTTACAATTAAAAAAGGGACTTCAAAATAAAATAAAATGAATAAATTCTTAGTCATAAAAATTATAAAAATTATAGGCAAAAAATTAATACAATTCTACAAATTTCATCAGTTTACATCATCTTCATATTTTAAACACAAATACCATTTTTTTTGTCATTAATGTTGAACTGTCACATTCTGATATCATGTTTCTTTATAAAAGGTGACACAGGTTTGTGCTTTTACCCTCTATCATTAATTACTAAGTTTTTTTAGTTATATCTTTCTTAATGTTTTATTTCAAAAAAAATTCTTTTTGAATCTCTTCCAATCTTGAAGGCATAGTATGAGAAAAATGGGGAGATCTTTTTGCCCCATGACTTTATGTTCTTATTACTTTGAGGTTATATTTTTGAACCAAGGTAAATATTGTGACTTTTTATAAATTGTGTCTTTCCAAAATATTAAGTATGGAAAGGTGATTATTTTCTTTAACCAATCTATTTTCGTATATATGGGGGCCCACATATATGCCCAGATAAATATATAATTTATGACTATAATATTTCAAAAATTAATATATACCTTTGCCAAATGAATTAAATACTCATGTTTACACTCAATGGAGTTTTATACCTGATATCTATATTTAGTTGATCTTCCTTAAATCATATTTACTTAATTGGATTATGAGTAATCTTACACATTTGCCTTCATTTTGATATTTTGATGTGCCCATAGTTGCACTTTTATGCTTTTATAGCATCATCCTATGCCCATGTTGGCACTTTATGGTTTTATACCATTGATCTACATGATTTAAATAATATTTTGAGTTGCATAGGGAGCCAATTTTTTCAAGGTTAACTATGTAGGTCCCCTCAGTATAACTGATACATAGTTTCCTTATCTGGCCCATGGAGTATTCCTCCTTCCCATATTGGTATGCACTCTTTTTATATGGAGTTTCCCTCCATTTGATCCTATCTGTTCCATTTTGATAGGATAATATTTTTATGGATTTTCCCTCCATGTTGTTCCATTTTCTGTTCCTCATGAAGAGGATGTTATTATTGGAGTTTTCCCTCTAAATTCAGATGATTTGATCCAATTTGAAGGCAATATGTTGTTCTATCCTCATAATCTATTCTTTTGATTATCCTAACAAATCATGATAATTCTAATTTGATCAGCATGTCTCTCCTTTATGTTATTTTCCTATATTAATGTGATAATGATCTGCATACATTATTGCTTAGATCATGAGTCATGCATGTTATGGAGGGACACCCCCATTAGCTTGCAGCGGGATGATTCATTAAGTGGACTGTCTATATCCACGTGATTGATGCAAGATTAATGCAAGTATCATTAGTTGGCCTTGACTGTGGTCATTTGTGCATTAGTATAATATTCTTTTCATGAGAGCATTGATCAGGCTTTTTACTCAATTTGTCCTTGTCGACAATTTTTTGAGCATATAATTTATCTTGATATCAAGTTATCTCCATTGTTTTGTGGTAACATGTTTTACTCAATGTTTCTCTATGAGAGTTTTATTATCCTTATTCAAAAGGATTTCGAATTTCCATTTCTAACAATTTGCATATATGATGGCATTCTACTTGTGGATATTTGTCTTGTTGTTCTTTTTTTTCAGGTGGTCCATCAAGGAACCTTCTTGGTTTTCCACATATGAAGAGGTGTCTACGCTTCCACTTGATCACATTCAAAGGACTCATGTACTTCTCTTGGATCTAAAAATGTTCCATATGGCTTGAAGACAATCAAATTACTTCATATTGAAGATTAAGTTGCAGATTTTTGTAAATTTGGGTTTAATATCCTTTGATGTATTTACCCCAAGTAAAGATTAAAGGGGGGTGTTAGAAGTTTTAATCTTTCCTTGGTGTGTTTATAAACCAAGGTTAGATCTCCTTTCTTTATTGTTGTAATATATTAGGATATAAGCCAAGGTATCCTAATATATTTCTTTTTTGTCCTTTTTCCACTACATCTTATTTTGTCATCTAGTGGAATATGTGAGGACAAATATATATTGTAATTTCTAATTTTAGATTATTCCTCCTTAAGAGGAATCTCACACTTGGCCTCACACACTTATGAATGGTGGCACTCATAGACATGGGAGTTACATTCCAACTCCTCTCTCTCATCTCTATTTAAGAGATGACCCTCCTCTCTCATTCAAAAACAATGAGGTTTCTTCCTCTTCTCAAATATTGTATGAGCCATTGCTCTTTTGCTCTCTCTCTTTTTCTTCTTAGGCTTTTCATGCCTCATTCATAATGTCACAAGGGGTTTTCTTTGCTCTCCCCTTTCCAAATATCTTGTCTCATGGTGTTGGAGCTTGAAGCTTTCTCTCTCCTATTTTATGGTAATATCTTTTCATGCATTTACTCACTTAGATTCTTTCCTGGTATTGCTTATTTACAAATTTCTTTTTCCATTTCTAAAAACTTTCATAATGTAAAATTTAATTAGTAAGACATCATAATAACATCCAAACAAGTTTGACACTAGTATTTAATGTGGAAACCCAATTCAGAAAAAAACACTAGCAACATGTCACCAATTTTCACTCTTTTGAAGTGAGCTCTGTTAGGAGCCAACACTATTAAAGCTTACAATACACATTGTTAAATGTGACCTTGTTAAAGGATATAATCATCCTATTAGGATTTTCCTTGTTAGATGACTTTAGAATATTACATTAGAATGTCACCTTGTTAAAGGAAATTTACAGACTATTAAGTCACTATGACTATTAGGTCAACCTTGATTAAAGGATTTCAAATACTATTCACAATGGTTAGAAAGTAACATGAGGTTTGATCTATTAAGTACAACACACTTTGAATGTATAGATGTATGTTCATCTCTCATGTACTAAATCACTATCTAGTCTCCATTGTCATCTGAGTTCTAATTTTCTTGGCAATGCTTTAAGAAATCACACTTGACTTCTTCTCAACTCAATGTAGCCTTCTACTTAGATTCACCAACCAATATCATTAGTAACAACTTCAACTCTCTATAACATCTCACACATGCATAGTCTCTCTACACTCTTCACTCTTTACAGAGTTCAACTCTGTACCTCCTTAAATAGGTAATTTTGATCTTCTTCCACTTAAACACTACCATAGATCTTAGGGTTCATGATTCAATCCATCAAGTTCAATGTATCTAATCACCATTCTTTTTATCTCTTATTTTCTAGAAGCTTCTATTGGAATCCATCTCTTAAGTCCTTTAAACCTAATCCTGTCCTGGATTTAAATAATTATCTTCAACACACTTTCCATATCCCAAGAAATCAGCTTGGTTGTCTATAAATTATGATTCCTCACAAACAATTAAAATGTTGTTCCTTAGCCAACAATATATTCTAACAATCACTCATCACTAGGTTACTCAATCGCTATTGAGCTTCTTTCTCAGCACATATATTGTCACTCGATCAATAATGAGGCTCGATCAACACTAAATACTCTAAATGCTTAATTTGGCTCAGTTGACACTAGGATCACTTAACATGTTTATCAAAATTCTTTAGTCTTCTACTTTGTAACTTGGTCAAGCCTATGCAATTGATCTATCTTTGTTCACACTTTCAAGACTTGAACATTAATGTCTTCTCCTCTTGCAACATGATTTAAAAAATCACTTTATCTTGTCAAAGTCCAACTAATCAAATGTCCATTTGTAGTTTCCTCTTCATAACTCAACCTATCCTCTATTGGAAATACAATAGGGAAGTAAACTCTAAGAGGAGGGGGGCTGAATCAACACTTAAAATTTTCAACCTCAAAATCATTCACCACACATTCTGTTGGAATAATGATACATTTTTCATTAGTTACAACACTTATTTGATTCTGAATGCTTACCGAGTTCACCACTCAGTTTACAGTTCATACCAAGCATTCGTTGGTTACCAAGTATGTTCAGCAGTGTTTACCGAGCCAGGAAGGTAAAAAAAGGTTTTAGTGTTTACCGAGTCAGAAAGGTAAACAAAGGTTTTAGTATTTACCGAGTCAGAAAGGTAAACAAAGCTTTTGGTGTTTACTGAGTCAAGAAGGTAAACGAAGGTTTTAATGTTTACCGAGTCAGAAAGGTAAATGAAGGATTTAATGTTTACCGAGTCAGGAAGGTAAACGAAGGGTTTAGTATTTACCGAGTCAGGAAGGTAAATGAAGGTTTCAGTGATTACCAAGATAGAAAGGTAAAAGAAGTATTCAGTGCTTACCAAGTGAATCGAAGGAGTTAGTTTCTACCGAGTGACACAATGTTTACCGAGTCACTAGTGGTTACTAAGTTCCAAGCTACTCAGTGTGATTAGTATGGACCGAGCCCCTACCTCTACCGAGTGCATGACGATGTCGTGTAATGTAGTGGATGCCAAGTGTCAGAAGGTCACCGAGTGAGTTTGAGGAACTTGAGTTTTCTACTATCTGGCCGACTCTGTAATGTTTTGTCCACTTGTGTTTGGCCGACCTTGTTGCTGTAAATATTGGAATGGTATATATGTAATGTATTGTGCCATTTGCAATATAAAAATGATGAAGAGAAGTAACAGTGAAGTAAGAGTGAATTGAAAGAGAATCAGCAGTGGAGTATTCAACAAGGTTATCAAGGAGCAACAAAGATATATCCATCACATCAAGTGATTAGTACATAAGATCTAATCAGCAAACTAGTTGCAAGCAGATCCACTGCTTCATCCTAACAGGTGAATCAGTTTTGTAAATGCTTTAACAGGGTAGACTTAACAGTCTTTTGTAAATCTCCTAACAGAGTACATACTTCATTGTATGTTTGTAAATCCTCTAACAAGGTGGATCTAGCAGTCCTACTTGCTCCTAACAGGGCAGATCACCAGAAGTGATCACTGTAAGCCTTAACCAGCCAACTTTATACTGCAGTATTGAAGTTTCGTGGGCATCATCCCCACCCCATTTTTACTTTCAATTTGAAAGGTTTCTGGGTCACCAAATCAGTTTGTTAATCTTTTCATGCGTTTAGTAAAGTAGATGAATGAATGGTGAATTTATTATTATGCTGAATTGGTTTAAATTTTAAAGCTTATTGATTCACCCCTCCCCTCTCAGTAACATTGTTAGACCTGAACATTTCCAACAATTGGTATTAGAGCTTTGTGGTTCTCAGGACAGAGCTTGACAGCTTGAGCAAAGATCAAGGACAATGGAGATATTCAAACTTGACAAAACTATTGAGAATGAGAAGCTAGATTTGGAGATGGCCATGGTTCAACTCAAAGAAGCAAAGGAACATATTTCTCAATCCCTAAAAAGAAGAAAGTAACTTGCAAGACAAATAAATGACCATTTTTATGTTGAAGAAAGGATTGAAGATTTGTTACCATCAAGTAATTCAGAAGAAGTTGACAAAGCAATCAAAGAAGTTTTAGAAAAGAATGGATCTTTGCAAGAAGAGGTAAGAAAGCTTAAAAGAGAGCAAGAAATACAGTCAATCAGGCTATGTGAAGTTTTGGAACAAAGAAACAAAGCACAAGAAGAATTGGAAGATAGAAGTCATGAAACTCAAAATCAATCCCTTGAACATGAAGATCTAGCAGATCAACTATCCAATGCAAATGAAGAAATCAAGATTCTTAGAGAACTAAATGAAAATCTATAGAATGACTTAAGAACTGAGAGAAAAATCAATGAAATCTTGGAAAATGATCTAAATATTGAAAATCAAGTCAATGAAAGGATGATGAAATCTCAAGCAGACATGAGTCAATTGAATCAGCAAAATGAGGAGAATTTTTATAAGCAAAAGGGTAAAGCTGGTCTTAGATACAAGGAAGAAGGTGAATCTTCTAAACAAGGTACCCAAAGGAATCAAAGACCCACTTGTAATCATTGTGGCAAGATAGTCCATACTTCTAACAAATGTTTGAGTAATGGTAGAGGTAAATTCAATGGCAAATGTTTCAATTGCAATCAGCATGGTCACAAAGCCAATGAATGCAAGGAGAAACCAAAGTTTGAAGGCAATTGTCACAAATGCAAGAAACAAGGACATAAGGCATCTGAATGTAGATCAAAATCACTCAATTCAGCAGAACAAATTGTCAAAGCAATATTTGGTTGGGATTACAATACTTGGTGTAGATTTCACTATTGTGGAGAATATGGACACATAGGAACAAACTATAGAAGGCATCACCTAAGGAAGAAATATACAACCATAAGATGCTATACTTGTACTGAACTTGGTCATATAGCCAGGAATTGCATGAATATAGGAAAGGTTGAAGATGAAAAGAAAACTAGAGCTGATAATATTCGAAAGCAAATGAAACAATGGTGGATTCCTAAGTCTACCGAGCAAGAAAATTCAAATGATGGAAATGTCACTCTAAGAATGGGTGACTCCACCATTCCTAATTAGACTTATCAAGAAGGATAAGGGACTGCATCTTCAAGCCATATCCTAAGCAGTTCCAGAAAGAAGGAGTGAAAATGATAAATCAGTATTATAGATACAAGTCATAATTCACAATGTCGCATCTACTGAGCAAGGTTGATTTTCAGACTTTACCGAGCTTGGTCGAGAAAATAAGAAAGGTTTTGTGTGTTCACCGAGTTGCAAGGTTTATCAAGTAAGTTAGTGACTATTTATAAAACCCTAATTCTCAGCTACCTTCATACCCGAGCATTAATGACAGGATTTCGATCAAAAGGGCAGAATTTGATCTCATTTTTCACCGTGAATTCAGAGTTCACAGAGCATATATATTTTCAAGTGCATCCAAGAAATTTCAAGTGATTTGAAGCAATTTTCCAGCAAAGAAATTGTGTTACAAAATCGTTCTCTCACCGAGTAGCAATGGCATCCACAAGCACTAGTGGCAGCAAGGCGAAGAGAGGTTCTGAAATGCTTGTGAAGGGAGTCGAATGGAAGGCGCTCAATTTAAAAATTGTTCCTGCCATTGCTGAATCACTCGACCCGCATGGAGCTCAATTGCAGATCCCTCCAAAGGTACTTCTAATCAATGATATTCGTACTCATTTCAAGTGTACTGTGCAAGAAATAGGGACACTAGATATGGATAGTACCCTAGCCGAGTTATGCATGGATGGAACCCTAAAACTTGAGTTCAAACATTTGGAAACCAAAGGCTTAACCCATATCCCACATCTGCCAAGGAGTTTCCAAGTGAAATGGATGAGTTATATCTTAAGCCGTGTGCATAATGGACAATTGTGGTTAGAACAACCCATCCTCATAACAAAGAAGATGATCCACAAGATCATGGGTTTACCAATGTTGACCAAAGCCAAAACCACCAAAACCCTAGGTCGAGATGAACTTCAGAAATTAACCCAAGCCGAATGGGATGGCAGAGGATTAAAGCTCAACAATGTTTTAGATATAGAACTGAAATTTGGTATTTGTGTTATTGCATACAAACTGTATAGTTCCAACAGGCTGAATAGTGTACCCTATGAGGCTGTAGATTTGGCATATAAAATTGTAAAGAAAAATATGGAGTTTGACCTAGCTTATGTGCTATTAAAACAATTCAATAAAAACATGGATAGCATAAGGACTGCAAAGACAAACCCTTGTAAATTTGGTTCTTTGCTAGTTTGTTTATTTTTCTATGTACAAAAATTCTTTCCATCTAAGGGTGCAGTTGTATGGAGGAAAGATAATCCAATTTTGTATCAAATAAATGAATTCATAGCAGAAATGGGTATGAATTTTGATAAGGTAATGGATAATTATTTTGAAGATTTCAAGGAAAGGATGAACAACAGGTTCAGCATACCTCCAAAACTTGTTGAAGAGTATAAGGATGATGTTTGTTTCATGGTTGACTGTGACAGAGTCTACATCCAGGGAGTCAAACCCCGAGTGGCATGGGTAAAACCATTTCCCTATGAGCTAAATATTGATGATGCTAGAGATATCATTGAGGCACTGGTAAATGAACCAGTGGATCCCAAGTTGCCTGAATTTGGAACCTATGAAGAGGCAAAGGTTAGAATAGAGCTTGAAATCAAGCTTCCTCAAGCAATCTCTAAAGGTAGGAGAAAGATAGAAAAGCTAAAAGCTGATACTGGACCTCTCATGATGATGAGGGTGATGACATTGAAGACATACCAGAAGACCTGCAATCATTAATGAAAGAGAAATGGAGGAAGAAGTAGCCTCTACTAGTGAGATTGTGAGCTCAATAGCCTCATCAATTGATCAATCTCCACCTGTCTCCTCTCAGCTCCAAGTTTCTACAATGCAAGTGCCAAGCACTTCATCTACCGAGCTAGCAGTCACTTCTTTAGTTATCGAGCTTCCAAGCACATCATCAGCCACCGAGTCATCCACTGCAGCAGTCACTTCACCTAGTGTATCTCTTCCACCTGCAGCTTGTACAGTAAGTCTTCCAAGTTTCATATCAATTTTGTCTTCCTCAGCCATATTGGCCCCAATTTTTGCTCCAGTCAGTTCTCCAATTGTAAATATACCAGTATGTACATCATTTTTGACTAGTACATCATTTTTCGGAAGTATATCAAGTTTTGATACAGCCAGCACTTCTCTTAGTTTACCTTTAGTTGGTCCCATTCCAGTTTTGACTGCTAGTCCTGCAGCGTCGACCATTGTATCTACTTCAAAAGGAAAGGAGGGAAGTACTATAGATAAACCAAAGACACCCATGAGACTGCTACTTACAGATAGTGATATAGATTTGGATAAAGAAATTGTCATTCCATGAATAAATCTAGAAACTGCTATAGTTAATGAACTGAGATTGGCTAGTCAGCATCTAGAGCAAAAGGCACAGCAAATGCAGTTAAGAAATGAAAGGGACAGAGAATTCAACATCATTGAGAGTGCTAAGAACATAATAACTGAGGCTATAAGTGTTGATGTGGATTCATCTGAACACATTTTTTTACAACTAGAAGAAGTGGTGAATAAATTCAATGAGGATATTTCAGGACAAGAAAAATTAATAGATAAAGCAGAAAGGAAATTTGAAAATAAGGTGCTTGAGAACATTGCTCAGCACTTAGCAATAAAATAGGATGAATTAACTTCAATTTTGTCTAACATTGAAAATTCTTTTAATAATGTAACCTCACTTTTTGAAAAACTTTGTGATGTTACCAAGTATAAAAAGGAAGTAAAAAAAAAGTTGAATAAAATTGATGCGGATATGAAGGTCAGTGCCCAAATGCTGCAATCTGACCATAGTGCAAGTTCATCCCATCATCTGAGAATCAAATTTTTGTTAGAGAAATAGGCAGAATTGCTGAGAGAGGAAGCAAGGATCAGGTCTACTCTGATTGACATCCAGAATATGATCCTTCCTGTCATGAACACAATGCAGAAGCACATTGCATATTCAAAAACATTGATCCATGACAAAAAGTTCTCTGTTGCAGACCATGTGATTGAACTTTTTGCAAAAGTTCAAGTAGCTCTCTCCACATGTAAAATCTTGCAAGACAATTGGGATAAAACTCTACAACTAATTCTTTAGGTACATTCTGAGTTTATCACACATTTTGGTGTCTCCATGTAAATACACTCTTTATTCTTTGGCATTATTGTCAAAAAGGGGGAGAAAGTAATATATAGAGGAAAATAAGACACAAAAGGGGAGAAGGTAATAAAGTAATAAAGAATAAATTCATATAACTCATGTAAAAACCTTGTGTATATTGTATGGGGGAGTTATATGTAAGGTAGCCCATATATATTCAGCACAACAGAATCAAATCAGTTTTGTCAGATCTTGTATATAAATTTTGGCTCATAAGTGTTTTTGTCACTAATGCCAAAGGGGGAGATTGTTGGAATAATGATACATTTGTCATTAGTTACAATACTTATTTGATTCTAAATGCTTACCGAGTTCATCACTCAGTTTACAGTTCATACCGAGCATTCGTTGGTTACTAAGTATGTTCAGCAGTGTTTACCGAGTCAGGAAGGTAAACAAAGGTTTTAGTGTTTACCGAGTTAGAAAGGTAAACAAAGGTTTTAGTATTTACTGAGTCAGAAAGGTAAACAAAGGTTTTGGTGTTTACCGAGTCAAGAAGGTAAACGAAGGTTTTAATGTTTACCGAGTTAGAAAGGTAAACGAAGGATTTAATGTTTACCGAGTCAAGAAGGTAAATGAAGGATTTAGTATTTACCGAGTCAGGAAGGTAAATGAAGGTTTCAGTGATTACCAAGACAGAAAGGTAAAAGAAGTATTCAGTGCTTACCAAGTGAATCGAAGGAGTTAGTTTCTACCGAGTGACACAATGTTTACCGAGTCACCAGTGGTTACCATGTTCCAAGCTACTCAGTGTGATTAGTATGGACCGAGCCCCTACCTCTACCGAGTGCATGACGATGCTGTGTAATGTAGTGGATGTCAAGTGTCAGAAGGTCACCGAGTGAGTTTGAGGAACCTGAGTTTTCTACTATTTGGCCGACTTAGTAATGTTTTGTCCACTTGTGTTTGGCCTACCTTGTTGCTGTAAATATTGGAATGGTATATATGTAATGTATTGTGCAATTTGCAATATAAAAATGATGAAGAGAAGTAACAGTGAAGTAAGAGCAAATTGAAAGAGAATCAGCAGTGGAGTATTCAACAAGGTTATCAAGGAGAAGCAAAGATATATCCATCACATCAAGTGATTAGTACATAAGAACTAATCAGAAAACTAGTTGCAAGCAGATCCACTACTTCATCCTAACAGGTGAATCAGTTTTGTAAATCCTTTAACAGGGTAGACTTAACAGTCTTTTGTAAATCTCCTAACAGAGTACATACTTCGTTGTATGTTTGTAAATCCTCTAACAAGGTGGATCTAGCAGTCCTACTTGCTCCTAACAGGGCAGATCACCAAAAGTGATCACTGTAAGCCTTAAGGGGCCAACTTTATACTATAGTATTGAAGTTTTGTGGGCATCATCCCCACCCTAGTTTTACTTTCAATTTGAAAGGTTTCTGGGTCACCAAATTAGTGTGTTAATCTTTTCATGCGTTTAGTAAAGTAGATGAATGAATGGTGAATTTATTATTATGCTGAATTGGTTTAAATTTTAAAGCTTACTGATTCACTCCTCCCCTCTCAGTAACATTGTTAGACCTGAACATTTCCAACACATTCATCTTACAATCTATGCATATAAACTAAAATACCAAATTAAGCATATACATCCATAGCATGAAACTAAAACATTAACACATGTATGCCACAAGGTATTTGGTTACCTAGAAACCCTCCAAGGAGAAGGTAAAACAAGGGTGGGGATGACACCCATAAATCTTCACTAATGTAGTAATAAAGTGTATCCAATAAAGGTTACAATGTTTTGATCATAAAACATTATCTACCTTTTGAAAGGTCTACCCCATTAAAGGCTTACAAAATTGTTAAATCTTACTCTATTAAAGGATTTCAACACCCTATTAAAAGTGTTCTCAGTAAAAGGACTTTAACTTAAAATGAAGTAAGCACCATATTAAAGGATTTACAACAGCCTATCAAGACTAATATGTTAAGAGATTTAACTAATCCAACTATTAGAATGTCTCAACAATGATCCTTTATCAAGCACTTTGTCTCTTGATGTCATATCACCTCTTTTCTAATGTGTACTTAATTCTTTCTGATCAGATGTATCTCCATTGTCTTATAATTCCTTTCCTCTATTATCATTTGACTGATTCTGTAATGTAACTCAAATTATAACTCCTTAGTCACCATGAATGCTCTATTTGTGCATGAAAACTTCTCTCCTTTCTCTATACACATTCATAAAAGTCTAGGGTTTTTCCTCCTTAAGAAGACCTAGGTGACTTAGGGTTAAGTATGTATCAATGATTGTGATTTACCTATATTACCACTTAGTCCTTCCTTATTTCTAATTGGATGCATGTAGTTCATAGGGATTCACAATTAATATTCATCCTTATCATCGAAGATTGTAAAACAATCCTAAAGTCAGCCCAAAAATGGTTTACATAAAAGTTTGTGTCATTAGAAACAACTATGTCAAAATTGTATAACTTGGCACTTGAAGTCCTTGATGCTTAGCATCAACTACAACTTTAATGTTATAATGCATCCTCTAAATGACTGAACATCCACTGATCACTCAACATCTAAATAGCTTGACACATACTCTCTGCTTGACATTTGAGTGACTCGACACTTGCTAGTTACTTGACACATACTAAAGATTTGTCACTCGACATATACTGTTTGACAACTTATGCTTAACATGTATTACTTTTTTGGCATGAACTAAGTAAATGACTTAAGTATATTGTCACTCCTTTGTCAAAACAAACCTAAGATTAACAATCTTCCCCTTTGATATGAGTAGCAAAAACACTTGGTCATGCATTAATAACTCTAGCTTTTCAAGAATAACTCAAATAATATCCAATTACATAAAAAATTTCAAAATTTCAAAGTTTTACAAAAACTTATGACTTATCAGTCATATCTCAAAATTAAATAACTCCCCCTGAGCTGATTGTGTTGTTCTATGTCTAAACCAAAATTATTCATCTTGCTGAGTAGATTTGCATTTGCTGATCTATGTACTCCATTTTTGGCATTGACTCCTCTTTTCACAAAAAATAGTAGCTCCCCCAAAAATATTATCTCCTCCAATATCTCCCCCATACTTATTTCTCCCCCTTTTTGAAACTAATGTCAAAGGCTTATACACTTATAGTGTGTTTGTCCAAAAATGTTTTGTGGACCTCAAGCATAATTTTCAAAGCAACATCTCAATCATCACAAGCTACCTCCAATGATTTGATTTGGATGGCTAGCTTGACAACAAGGTGAACTAAGCCTTCATGAGTAGAAAGATGCAGAGCTTTGATCATGAGTGTTTCAATGAAGGCTAGTTCCTTGTGCAATATCTCCATATGTGGAGTCAAGATAGATTGGATGCTGATTAGTTTAGCCTTAATGTTTTCTTCATCTATATGTAGTAGTACTAACTGACTTTGGGAGATTAGGATATTCCTTAAAAAAATTCACTTTGGGCTGGAGACCTTCACAAAGTTATACCAGATGACTGCATATAACTTCCAAACTCAGTATGTGGCTCTTAATTTCTTATGTGAAGAGTGTTGGATTGCCTAATTTGGTGTATAAACAGAAAAAGTTCTCTATTACCTTCTTCCATTACCAATTTTGGTTGCTAACTCAACTTGTGATAGTGCAATAGCACTTGATATATTTTTATTGAACTTACTTTGGAACTTTCTCTTAGACCATGCTAGTAATATCTCATTTGAATCCAAGTCTATGTCATTGACCTTCTCAACTAAGCTAGTTAGTTGCTCTATGATGGTCTTGGTTTCTTTTGGTGCTGGCAGATCAAATGCATCAAGAAAAATCTCCATGATATCTAACAAGGCTTTCTTATGCCTATGCTCCCTTTTGACCAATTATTGTTCCTTTTTCCTTACAAAAGAATTCTATAGTATGCCCATCTATTCAATAGTGATGGTTTCAAAATTAAACTTTTCTAACTCAATCGCATTATCCAGGTTCAGATCACTAGATGATGTAACTTCAATTATCTTAGATATGCTTTGAATCAACCTAGATGATTTTAGGGATATAGATTCTATACTTGACCTATGAAGAACTTGAAATGGAGGAGTAGAAGATTCTAGAAAAATCACCAATGTTTGTATTGCTAGTTGCTCCTCAAGTTTTGTAGTCATACCTAGCTCTTTAGTCCTATCCTTTGCTTGCTCTTTATTTGTAGATGCACCTTGATCTTGTGTTGTAGGTGTAGGAATACCATCCTACCCTATTTGTTCTTGTGTTCCTTTATTTTCTTTTGTTTCATCTTTTTGTTCTCCATGTGTCTCACCCTTGTCATTTTATATTTCCTTTTTATTTTTGGAGACTGGAGCAGTTTGTACCAATGTACTGATAGTAGAAGTTGTTGACTCCTTCCTTTAATATACTACAATAGGTAATGTAGTAGGTATCAAGGGGAATTGAGGATAGGTTGTAGATGTGTCTTATGTTTTAACTTTCTCCCCTGCAGATGTCTTGTCCTCCTTCTCAATCTCATTAACACTTACCAATACAAGATTTTCAATTTTTTTGCCTAGATGGTCGATTCTACTAGTATCTTCTTCAAGTCTTCCTTTGTAAGGGGATTGATGTTCTAAGTGATAGTATCAGAAACATCCTTTATCTTTACAGTATAAATGTCTATATTCAACTCATTTTAAGGACTCACACTCAACACTAGTGTATCTTGGACACTTTGTTTAGTCTTCTACTCATCTTGTATTGGTGCCTATGTGTCTTCATGTGTCTCAATTCCTTCCTCATGTGCAACTATCTCAATGTTAACTATGGTAACCTCAATTACTTGTTGTTGTTCATCTTTTTCCTCTCCTACCTCAATAGGTGTCTGTACTATTTCCTTGGGTGTTTTCAAGCCATATAATGATTTCCAAATCAAAGTGGTCTTCTATACAACATCCTCCATATTATTTTGCACTTTGTTTCCCTGCATTTTTCTTTATTTCCTTAGCCATTGTTTCCATATCTAATCTTTGCATCACTTGTGCAAGTGTAGTCTCTCTGATTTGTCTTTCTATATTGAGACTATATTGCCACTTCTACTCAACTCTTTCACATAGATCTTTTGTTAATGAGTTGGCAATCTCAATTGGAGTTTATTTGAATGTTTTCATCATGGAATATATTGACTCCTCTACTTGGTTCATCTCAACTTTTCCAATTTTATCAAACTCAATATGTGTGAGACCAGATAAATCAACATTATTCCTTATGTTCTCACATGTATTGTCTAAATCGTAGGAAGGATAGTGACTTACCACTTTGAATTGGTTGTTGCCATCAAATTTAGTCCTCTCTTCATCAAATTCAACTGGAGCAATATACTTTCTCTTTGGTCTCTTCTCAGTCTCCTCTTCTTTACTACTTCATTTTTCTCTCTTCTCTTTTGGATTTTATGTCTCTTGAGCCTTTTTTATAGTAACTCTTGTACTGGTTTGAGTTGCTTGTATTGAGGCTTACATTTTACAACCTTCCTTAGTTTTCTAATTGTTGGGGTTTTAGCTTTCCTCTTCTTTTTCTTAGGTTCTTAACTAGCTTCTTCTTCCTTGTTACCTTCTTCAATTTCTACCTCTTCTTGATCTACCACTTGACCTTGAGTTAAGGCTAGTGGTACTTGAGTAGGTATATCTTCTTCTTCTTCTTCATTTTCCTCAGCTCCTTCACCAAATTTCTCCTTAAGCTTCTTGAAAATCTTGTTTTTCTTTCTAATGACTAAGGTAGTCATAAAATCTATTGTTATCTTTGATTTTTCCATGTCATAATTCCTAAAGGCAGTAGCCTTAACATCTACATCTTCTGCACATAATGTTGTGATTGTTGTAGAGGATTCATCCACATTGATCTCATAGCCTAATGGCCTTAGCCACCTTACCCTTGGAACAATAGCTTTAACATATGTTAAACTAGTGTAAACTAGAAAGAAAACATCATTTAAATGTTTCTCAACTAGTGAAATTGGTATCCTTAGTCTCTTCTTCATTGACTACTTGAAATCTTCGAAGTAGTTGGTCATTACAAACTCAAAAATGTTTCCTAGTTGCTTAATATATTCACCTATTTGCACTGCAATTTAGATCTGTTTGTTTTTCGTGCAAGTTTACCAAAAGTAGGAAATGCATTATCTACATAAAATAATATGCATACAAGAATTGAACCAAATTTACATTGTGCACTCTTAGTCTTCCTCATTGCTCCCAAATTTTCTGACAACTATTGTATTTGTAACTCAACAAGGTCATAAGTATGATCCTTCTTAACTATTTTATAACCCATGTCAACAACAATACAAGGTACACTGGTGATCCTACTAGATTGATATAATTCATGTACTATTATCTTCACTATAAAAGAAATAATTGGATCTGAGATAGTGTCAATTTTCATTCCTCATTTGTTCCACACTACCCCTGTATTCTTCTCAATAACTTCCTTAGATTCATTCCTCATGGTTTTAGGTCAGTCAAGGGTTGGATATCTTGTTACTCTATATACAATCTTCTTTGTGATCTTTACTAGTCCATTATCCAACCATATAGAATTATCATTAATTTTTCTCAAAACTATCTTTGTTTATTTATTTTTGAAGACATTGGGGAAATCTAGGGCATGGGTTAACCATTTCATCTCTACAATTTGACTTCTTCTTTCAATACTCCTTTTTCACAAAATTTCCCATAGTTTTCCCTAATTTCCACATCACCTATGCTACCCACCTTACATGTATAGCAACATCTCACATCTTCAATTATTAAAACTTGAGGTGGTATCATCAATAATGGACCAAATGGATTTTTCTTGTAAGCAATATCAGGAATGGCTCTAATATTTGGTTGTCTAATCTCATTTCTTATCAATTGTACATTCAAACTTCTTTACCCTCTTTAACTTTAGGTGATAAATAACTCAGCACCATTATGAAAACCTAGGGTTTCCAAAATTCAAACTGTGTAGCTCAACACATGACAAATACCTTTGTAAATCTATTGAGATGATGTTAAGAAACTATTGAATCCTATTTGTAGACACTTGGAATGATCTCCTCAATTCACCTTTCACTCTTTGTGTTCTCCTTTCAAATCTGAATAATGTCAAATGAGTATAAATTGATCATATAGACCTTAAAACCTTGCATTTAATTCTTAGTGCTCACATAATTGTAAGCTTGTCGTCAATATAGATTTCAACTCACTCGACTTTCATGATGTTTTATTTTTAGTTGGTAACCACTATGTGCTAGTCAGCACTATTAGCTTTGCTAGCCTGGAATCAACTAACACTTCACTCAGCAAACATAGTGAATCTTTTCATGTTTGACAATAACATGAAAACTGACAAAACTTAAAGATTTCTTCGATGTTATAATCAACATCTTGCATTTTTCTTCAAGCATATGTAATATTTTCAAAACTAATTCCTTTGAACTGATGTATAATATATCTTTTAAACATTGCCCCATACATACCTCTTCATTTCCTAATTGGAGGTCATCTGATCACCTAACCCATTGGGTGATGTGATCCCATCTACATTCGATGTGTTGTAATCTTCCTTTCTCTTTCATGTCGTGTTCACCTCATCTCTAACATTTTCAACATATTCCTTTTCTTTGCCTTTGTTGAACTCACTTCCTGGTTCCTTTGACCTTGTTGGACAATTCTTTCTTATGTGACTAGTCTTCAAAGAGTTAAAACATGTAGTTTGACTCAACCATCTTTTGTAGTCAATTCTAAAATGTGATCTTATGCAATTTTAAGAAACATGTCCATAATATTGACCATAATGAAAACTATACCTATTATTATAATCCCAATTATAAGAATTACCATTGTGCTTTACTTTTTTCTACTTATTTTATGACCATTTAGGCTTGGATATGCACTCATATGCTCTATGTCCATACTTCTAATGGTCATAGCAGTATCCTTCAAATCTTTGTGTGTTTATGCTCTTGGTTCTCCATTCATGTGTCTGATGTCCTTGTTTGTTGCATTTGTGGCAATGGCCCATGAACTTCATCTTAGGATTTTTATTTGCAGTCTTCCTCCTACAAACATTGGTAGTATGACCTATCTTACCACAATTATGACAACTAGGTTTGGAATTCTTACCTTTTTTACTTCTTTCTTCACCACATTTGGATGATTCTCCCTTTTCGGTACTAGTGTAACCCAATACACAAGTATCACTGTTGGGTCTAGGGGATCTCATCAATTGCTCAAAGTATGGCTTCACTAGGTTTGTTGAAACTTTCAACAAGCTCTTTTTCTCTTTTTAGATTATTTCTTATTTGTTCATTCTACAATTTTAGTATTATGATCTCAATATCCTTTGTATTTAGTTCATGATTCACAATCATCATTTGACACAAAGTTTCCAATTGCATGCTAGCAATCTTATTTACCTCTAATTTTTTCTCTTCCACTCTATTGGTCAAAATCTATTTGTCATGTTCAATCATGACTTTGTCTTCTTTAGCTTTCTTTTTTTTCTTGGTCACCTCACATAGCAATACTGATTGGACTTCATGTTCTCTCTTGAGATTTTTGACCTCTTTAGTTAGGGTTCCATTCTTTTCCATCAGATCTACAACTACTACATCAAATTCATTGGTGCCTCCATCTACAAACAATTCACTTTTTGTCAATCCCTTGATAATGTGTGTCACTTTCTTCAATATTTATTTCCTTCCTTCTTTTCAATGATCACTTTAACTCATTTCTTGCTTCATTCAACTAATATATGGCAAGTTGTATTTCAATCTTCTATTTTTTAATAGTCTTTCACAACTTTTAGACTTCTATTTCCAAGATCTATCCTCAAAGTGACAAAACTTTACTTTCCAAAGAACTCGGCTCTGATACCAATTATTGGAAATACAATAGGGAAGTAAGCTCTAAGAGGGGGGCAGG
Organism: Cupressus sempervirens; assembly: GCA_028749045.1. Taxonomy (NCBI): domain Eukaryota; kingdom Viridiplantae; phylum Streptophyta; class Pinopsida; order Cupressales; family Cupressaceae; genus Cupressus; species Cupressus sempervirens. Next base: position 372,186,683 of record CM053783.1, on the reverse strand, counting down.
GGGGTGAATCAACACTTCAAACTTTCAACCCCAAAGTCATTCACCACACATCCATCTCACAATCTATGCATAAAATTTTAAATACCAAATTAAGCATATACATCCATAGCATGAAAGTAAAACATTAACACATGTATGACACAAGATATTTGGTTACCCAAAAACCCTTCAAAGAGAAGATAAAATTAGGGTGTGGATGACACCCAAAAAATTTCACTACAACAGTAATAAAGTATATCCAATGAAGGTTACAATATTTTGATCATGTAAGATGATCTACCATGTGAAAGGTCTAACCTGTTAAAGGATTTCAACACCCTATTAAAAGTGTATGAGACTTCTCTATTAAGAGATTTAACTACTTCACCTATTATAATGTCTCAGAAATGATCCTTTAGTTAGCATTCTATTGCTTGTTGTCAAATCACCTCTTTTCTGGTGTGTACTTGATCCTTTTTTATTAGATCTATCTTTGTTGTCTTATGATTCCTTTCCTCTATTCTCCTCTAACTAATTTTGCAATGTAACTCATATTATAACTCTGTAGTCACCATGAATTCTTTATTTTCACATGAAAACTTCTCTTCTTTCTCCTTACACATCCATAAAAAGTTTAGGGTTCATCCTCCTTAAGAATACCTAGGTGACTTAGGGTTAGGTATGAATCAATTATTGGGATTCACCCATATTGTCAATTAATCCTACCCTTTTTCTAATTGGATACATGTAATGCATAGAGATTCACAATTAAGATTCATCCTTATCATCTAAGATCATAAAAAAATCCTTATGTTAGCCCAAAAATGGTTTACATACAAGTTTGTGCCATTACAAACAACTATGTCAAAACTATATAACTCGCCACTAGTTGTCCCTTATGCTAGGCATCAACTGCAACTTCAATTCTACAACTCAACCCCTAAATGACTTGGCATCCACTGATCACTTGGCATATGAATAGCTTGGCACACACTATTTTCTCGACACTTACTAGTTAGTTGACGCATACTAAATATCTATCCCTTAGTATATATTATCTGACAACTTATACTTAGCATGTATTACTTGTTTGACATGAACTAAGTGACTTAACTATATTATCACTCATATGTCAAAACCAATTTGAGATTAACATCCTCTAGAGATTCTTTTGTTATGAATAACTTCTCAAATCCTCCTCATCAATATAATAGGTATGACATTTAGATTAGATTCAAAGCTATCTCACCAATAGATTTGACATCAATGACAACATAACAATTGTTCTAGTTGAAGTTTCTAACAATCTTCATCTTTCACATTGATGGCAACACCTCACCTCAAAATATATTTTAGAAATAGTTCAAATTACCATACAATTTAGAAAAATTACATACACAAGCAATACTCTCAATGTATCTGATATTCATTAATATCCTTAGTTTCATTCAGATTCATATCTATGATTTGGAAATACTTCTAAAATAATATGAAATCCTTTTAAGTAATCTCTCCCTCTTCCTTAGCATGTATTTACCAGCTTTGACTATCTCTATCTATAGCTCTTTGATTATCTCTCCCACTTGATTTCTCCTTCTTTATGATAACTTAGCTAATATCCCTCTCTAAGATATTTTCTAATACTAGATTAATACATACTCTCCTTTGATTTTCTTCATATAAACTTTCCCTCTTGGACAATAATTCCAAAGACACTTTTAACTCATACATCTTTCTCATGTAGATACCTTCATGCCATCTTTAAATTCTTCATTTGTCATGTTTTTATGACTGTAGCATCACTATGTCTTGTTTCTTCACTACTACCTTAGGAAACTTCTAAAGTAGAACTATCTGCATCAATTTGTAAGATATTCTAATCAGCACATTTGATGTAATGCTTCACTTTAGCTTAAGTAACTTTGTCTAGGGGAATCACCCCTAGATTACCTCTAAGATATTCATGATCATCCTTAGGTAAATATTTAGTGAATATGTCAGCTATTTTCTCTTTTGTGTTCACATACTCCAATTTCACTTTGTTTTCTTGAACTATCTCTCTCAAGTAATGACACTCGATAGCGATGTGCTTTGTATTTGTATGCATAATATGGTTGTTTGATATGTTAATAGAACTTGTGTTATAATAATGGATAACCAATAGATTAGTAATGTCTTCCTTCATACCTTTCAACAATTACTCAACCCATATAATATTTGAATAATTCATTATTGCTTCCACATACTCGACTTTAGTTATTGGGAAATTTAGGTCTTCTTCTTGCTTGTCCATGAAATCAATCTTTTTCCTAGAAAGAATGTGCCACCACTTGTGCTCTTCCTATCATCAACATTTCCTACCCAATAAAAGTCACTGAATACCTTCAGTTCAAACTTATCATTATTTTTGTAATACAATCCATAGTCTTCTATTCCTTTCAAATATCTTAGTATCCTTTTTACTGCCATCATATTATTATATTTAAGACTTTCTTAAAATCTTGCAACTATCCTAACAACTAATGCAATATCTAGTTTGCTATGAAAAAATATTATTGTTTTCCAATCATTGATGTATATTATGTTTTGTTCACATCAATAGAATCATCATTCTTTGATAACTTATGTCCAATAGGCATAGGTGTACTCACTAGTATTGAATCTTTCATACCAAAAAAATTAAGTATCTCCTTAATATATTTGGACTGAATGATAAAGATATCTTGCTTCATTTGATATACTTGTAGACCAACAAAGAATTTGATCTCACCAATCATTGAAATTTCAAATTCCTACTTCATTTCATTAGAAAATGATTTGCATAATGTTTCCTTACCTCCAAATATGCTATTATCAACAAATTTTTTAGATAACAATACCTCATTGTCCTTTCCCTTCTATAAATATAGACTATTATCATTTTTCTTGCAAAAGCAATCTTCACAAAATTATAATGCAATATTTCATACCATGCTCTAGGGGCTTGTTTCAAAGCATATAAATCTTTGTGCAACTTACACACCATATTCTTCTTGCTAGGATCTTCAAATCCTTCAAGTTGATCAATTTTTACTTCTTCTTCAAGTATCCCATTCAAAAATGTAGATTTGATGTCCATTTGATACACCTTAAATTATTTATAATAAGAATATGCAAGAACTATTCTAATTCTCTCTAATCTTGCTATAGGGGAAAATGTCTCTCAATAGTCAACACCTTTCTCTTGTGCATATCCATTGCGTACCAATCTTTCCTTATTCCTTATGACCTTACCTTTTTCATTCACCTTATTCCTAAATGCCCACTTCATTCCTATAACATTTTTTCCTTTAGCTCTGGATACTAGGGACCATATTTTATTCTTTTCAATTTGTTCAATTTCTTCATTCATAGCTTGTATCCAATTTCCATTCTCATGTTCAATTTCTAGTCTAGGTTCTACATGCTTTACATTGCCTTCCTCTTCTTCGGCTTCACCTAGCTATGAATTGGCACCATTTACCTGTTGCTCGACACCAACAATCTACTGCTTGGCAATTAGTTCTTGCAACTCAAAATTTCTATTGCATTGAGGATTTGTAACATTTTTTCCTTGTTTAGGTGGAGTGCTTGGAGCAATATCATTCACATATATGGATGAACTTTAGTCTTAAAATTCTATCTTGCGTCCAAATTCATTTTTCTTTTTATATTTATCAAATTTAACATTTTAACTTTCTACAACTTTGTTAGTGTTAGCATTTATGTGAACCATTCTTCTCCATCATCAATGTTCTAGCATATTCCATTATTGATCTACTCCTTTTAGCTAGACCATTCTGAGGAGGGATCCTTGGTGCTTATATCTATCTTTTGATTATTCTGTCATTGTAGAATATGCTAAAGTCATTGGAAATTAATTCATCACCTCTATCAAATCTCAAGCATTTTTGACTCTTCCCTATCTCATTTTCAACTCTGGCCAAATACAACTTACATAGCTAAAAAGCATTAGTTTTTCCTTTAAGAAACATCACAATCATCATTCTAGAATAGTCATCAATAAATATAATCAAATATTTGTCTTCATAATAGCTTTGAACTCTAATAGTTCCACATAAGTCAATGTCAACTAATTCCCAAATATCATCAGATGAATACATTTTTTGCTTGAAACTAGACTTTGTCATTTTTCCCAATTGACATTGTTTACACTTAGCATTTTCAAGTTTCTTTAATTTTGGAAAACCTCTTACTCTTTTCATTTTACTAATGCTAACCAAATTGTCAAAATTTATGTGACATAACCTCTTGTTCCATAACCAAATATCTTCATGTTGTATGAACAAACATGTCTCATTAAATAAATCTAGATAAAACAAGTTACCTCTTGTTTAATTGCCACTTCCAATCAATTTACCATCAACATCAAATATTTTGTCCTTTTTGTGATGGAATTCAACTCTATAACTTGATTTGTTTAATTTTTAAACACTCAAAATATTATATTTAAATTATTCAACCCAACAAATATTGTCACATTTGATCTTGTTAGTTAATTGAATTGTCCCTTTACCATTCACAAGCCATGAAACATCACTACCAAATTTAACACAACCACCCTTGTATGGTTTGATGTCCTCAAATTTTCCTTATTCAACTTTGGTACCTCTCTCTTGTATTCCATTATCTTTAGCTTTGAGTACCTTCAAAATTTTACCTACAGGCACCAATTCTTTGATACCAATTGTTAGAATATTTAGAATAACTAAGAGTGGGGCGAATCATTTATCCAAGTTTGAAATGTACTAATTGAACAAATAAACACTTAAACAACTTCAAATTTTAAGAGTCAATTGCTTAGTCTCTACTATAAATTATTAGCAACATTATCTAGTTGTCCATTGTTCTAAAATAACAAACATGCAGAATGTAAATTTTAGTTTGCAAGACATCATAATAAAATCCACACAAGTTTGACACTAAGCTTTGACATGGAAACCCAATTTGGGAAAAACCACCGGAAAAATGTCACCACTTTTCACTCTTCTAAAGTGAGCTTTTTTTAGGAGCCAACACTGTTAAACGTTACACTACACACTATTTAATGTGATAATGTTAAAGGATTTAATCACCCTATTAGGAGTGGCCTAGTTAGAGGACTTTAGAACATTTCATTAGAATGTCACCCCATTAAAGGATTTACATAAATTGTTAAGTCACTCTGACTATTAGGTCAACCTTGATTAAAGGATTTCAAATATTGTTCATAATGGTTAGAAAGTAACAATAGGTTTGATATGTTAAGTACAACTCAATTTTCATGTATAGATCTATGTTCAACTCTCATGTACTGAATAATTTTCTGGCCTCCATTATCATCTCAGTTCTTATTCACTTGGAAACACTTCAAGATATCACACTTCACTTCTTCTCAAATCAATACCACCTTTTTCTTAGATTCACAAATCAAAAACATCAATAACAATTCCAACTCTTTGGAATTATTTACATGCACATAGCCTCTATACACTGTTCACTCTTTCAAACAATTTCCTCTATACCACCTTAAATAAGTAATTTTGATGATTTCCTGCTTAAACACCACCATAGATCTTAGGGTTCATAATTTGATCCATCAAGTTCTACATATCTAATTGTCATTCTATTTATCTCTTATTTTCTAGAAACTTCTCTTGGAATCCATCTCTTAGGTGATTTACATAGTCCTTGCCTAGAATTAAATAATCCAGCACATTGATCCTTAACTTCAACATGCTTTCCTTATCCAAAGAAATCAACTTAGTTGATTTGGAAATTATGATTTGTTGCAAAATAATTTAAATGTTGTTCCTTGACCAACACTATGTTCTTACACTCGGTCATCACTAGATTACTCAATCTCTATTGAAATTATTTCTCAACACATAAAAATTTAGTTTGTCAATATTGATGGTCAATCAACACTAAATTTTCTTCACACTTACTGCAGGTCAATTGACACTAGCATCACTTGCCATGTTCATCAAAATTATTTATTCTTCTATTCTATTACTCAATTAGGCCTATGCATCTGATCTATCTTTTTCACACTTTCAATACTTGAACATTATTGTCTTCACTTTCAACATGATTTAAAAAATCTTTTTATATTGTTAAAGTCCAACTAATAAAAGTTTTATTTGTAGTTTCCTCTTCATAACTCAACCTATCCTCTGGATGCTTTTGTTATGAATAACTTTTGTAATCCTCTTTATCAATAAAATACATATGACATTTAGATTATATAGAAAACTATCTCACCTATATATTTGACATCAATGAAAAGATACCAATTGTTCCAATTGTAGTTTCCAATAGGAGCTAGTAGAACCTTAGAAAATAAAAGTGTAAAGAATATCACAGTTTTAAGTTTGACAGAAAAAAAGGGAAAACTTTTTGATGACCTATAAAGGAAAAAATATGTGACGTTGGATAGTGTTGGTGTGATTTTTCATAGTATAGAAATATTCTAATATTTGGGGTATAAAAAATTAGTTAAGTCTTTGAGTCTTGCAGATTAAGGTTTTATTTTGTGAAATCCTAAAAACTATTAGATTACCCTAATTATGCCCTATTATGTAAGTTGTATCTTCCTTTCAATTTCTCAGGGTTTGGCTCTAAAATTATCCACAAAAAGGCCCTAAGTGTGTGAAAAACCCTTATGCCTTGTTTTTGTGTTGCCCTAGTTTTCAAAATTTTCAAAAGGTTATTGTTTCAAAGCATTTTGGCACGGTATTTTATCTTAAAGATTTGTTTGCATTAGAATACCTTTATTCCTTATGATAAACCTTTTATGTGCTCTAATTGGATATTTTATTACAAAAAGGACACCAAGTTGAAATGTTTTGCAACACCGTTGATTTTAGTTCAGATCTACGGTTCTCACATTCTCGCATTATTAAAATGCGCAATCTTTAAAAAATGTGGGGAAGCGGGCTCACGGTGCATGGCAATAGTGACATCATGGGCCCGCCTTTTGCAGAAAGGTAATTATGATGTGTCCTCCATGGAAATTTTCAAATGACATGGAATGAAGAGAAAAAATTTCATTGATCCATTCAGATTGAATGGATGCACAGTCATCACAAGTTTATGATCACCGTTCATTAAAGCAAGATCAAAGGTTCCCGCATTCTTGCATTATCAAAATGTGCGATCTTTAAATAATGTGGGCAAGCAAGAATGGTGGGACCTGGAAAAATCTCTAAGAATTATGTTGAGTCATGCCACATTGGAAAAGACTAAACGAAATGGAACATGCCCATTGGTGGTGGGAGACAGGTATGCCAAGTCGGAAGTGGCAATATCATGGGTGTAGAAACTTTAATTGCTGTCAGAAGCACATGGACAAAAGAGTAAGTTCTCATTGGTCAAGTTGATCTAGTGGGCTACCAAATAAAGAAATCTTAGTTCGCCTTTGATCAGAGTAAAATCGACAGTTCCCACATTCTCACATTATCAAGATGAGAGGATTTTAAATAATGCGAGCAAGCGGGTTTCCAACACATGTTTAGGGATCCTAAAGTTTTAAAAGGCATCTTATTTTTGAAATGAAGTCGTCCGATGCATGGGAGATCAACAGGTAGAATTCAAATTCAAGATACAATTTGAAAATAGCAGTTGTAGAAATAAATATGATACAGAGTTTCCTTCGTGCAACCTAAATACTCTGATATAGCATGCAAATTTGCTTTTGTTGAAGCATAGTTACAGATTTTTGCAGTACGAGAGGATTTCTAGAGCTAGGGCATAGAATTTTTCAAGGGTTTCAGCGTAATTCACAAAAAACATTGCAGAGAAAGGAGGGCAAATATAGCAAGTAAGTGATCTATAACCAGTAGAAATAATAATTTGCTGTTATAAAATTTTTGAACTCTTCAAGATGTCTCCACGAAAAGATTTTTTTGGGCAAACTGAATATTCAAAAAGGGGTGTGCATGATGATTTTGTAGAACAATTTCCTTTGTCAGTACATGAGATAACTAAAGGGAGGGAGTTAATTCCTAAAAACTCTAGAGTAGCTGTAGGAGAGGGTTTTTATGACAAGGCCAATTGGGTACAAGATGCTCAGGTATCCATGGGAGGTTTGGAATTATTCAAAAAGTGGTTTTCAGAGCGATAACTGGATAATCCTCTGAGTAATGTTTGGGAGTTTGATATTGGAAAATTGACAGTCCCTAAAATTTTATTTGATAGTGATTTATTAATGGATTTGGCCAAGAAGTATGACCCAATTATAGGGTGGATAAAGAATCATGCTGGAGTAAACCTCTTTAGGGTCTGCCCTGAACTGATTAGAGAAGTTTTCAATCTTAACCCTAACCATGTTGTGCATGAAACCATTGACATGGATAACCTACAAGCAAGGTATGATGCACAAAAAATCTACTTGACTTGGGGGCCGCTGCAGGAGCATGCTGCCAAGGTTGGTAATTTGTCTGTAATTACTATCAGTACCCCAGAGCCACTATTAAAAAGACATTTTAACATTAGGGCTAAGGCATTATATGTTTCCCTTTGTAAGATTTTTGGAATAGATGAGGTAGAAAAAATTCCAGGCCCCATTGTCCTCACCATAGCACAAACTCTTCAATTTGGAATGAGCTTCATCCTAGATTTTGCAACATTTGTCGTTAAAGAAATTCACAATGGTTTGGTTGGGATAGCAAAATGAAAAGTAAATAAACCATTCTGTTGGTATTCATTGCCTATGTATATGTGCTTGTACAAGGGATTTGCTTTTTTCTCCACAGGTATGGAATTGCAAACAACCAGGGAAGGGGAGAAGAATCCAATACAGTTATGGAGTGTAGATATGACCTCCAAAGCCACAGGGGCCAGTTATGTGAGGTTTGATAGATATTTTTCATCAAATCTTAGACTGCTTTTAAGAGGAGATAGCCCTAGAATCCCACAAGCATTATTAGAATTGGTCAGACCCAAGGACCATGCTAAAGGGCTACTTGTCACTCATAACTGGGGGGATATAATTCCCTACAATGTTTCAACAGTAATAAGAGTGTATGGTTTTTTGGGAAAACCTCATGTGCTACCATTTCATGTGCTATTGAAGATAGGATTTGTTGAGTTGTTACGGTAGATAGGTACCATAGATGAGAGGGAGTTGACTAGGAAGGGCACATTTTTTCCAATTGTTACTGTGGCCCATGATTTTGTTTTTGTGAGGAAAGGTTGGAAACATTTGAAGTTGTTTTTAGACAAATATAACATGGGAGAATCTCATGCCAGATTTATTGATTCGGAAGGTTTCTATGATATCTTCAGAGAGAGAATAAAAGCTTCTCGCATGGTCCAACAAGTTTATTATCTTGAAGATGTGATTAAAAACATTTTTACCTTACAAGAACAAGAATTGAGAAAAGAAAAGTGGATGGTGTTTAGCAAAACTCTTGAATTCATTAATGCTTTTGATCCCCACTATGACCCATTGAAAGAAAAGAAGTACTGGGGAGCCAAGATGTAGGCCTTGATGAATAATTTTGCTGAGATAACATAGGCTATGAATGAAAAAAGGACTACATATATTAAGGCATACCGAGACAAGGCTGCAGAAGTGCAGAAAAGAGTTAATAGTAAAAACATAGTGGCTCCTGGCCAATATACCTTGCAGAAAAGGTCAGGTTATGTAATGATTCAAAGTGTGCAATAGGGTCCTCCTCATCAAGGAAAAAGACTAGGAAGTCCATTCACAACCAGTGCTCCAAAAAGGCAGAAATTAGAATAGGGATCTTCTTCCTCTCTGCCAAAACAATATTCCCCGAGCCAATCCCCAATCAAGATAGATGATGAAGCATCTTTAGGGGAACAATTAAGACAAATTTGGAGAAGAAGGGGATATAATTGTTACTTCCACAGATCTGGAGATTCGGGAACCACAAGAACCCCCTTCACCTTCCTTGGAGCTTACTGTTGCTGACTATAAAGGTAAGGAAATTGATCCTATAGTTGCACAAGCCTCGAGAGGTTTGTAAATGATGAAAACTTTGTGAAGTCTAGAGCATTTGCACAATTTTTGTGGAGGCTGAATATAGGCAATTTTGAAAATACTTGTAACAAAATAAAAGTAGAGCAACCAGATAAACCAGACTCTGTTATCAAAGAATAGGTAAAATCTAAATTTTTGAATGATTTTGCCCAATTTACACCTGAGGTCAGGAGGCAATTAGTTAAACAATCAGGAGTTCTTGTCTTACCTAAATGGGATATTGTGAATGCTATGGTTTTTGATTCAACAAGAAAACAAAAGGATGTCTAGTTACAAACTGAAGAAGAAATTTTACAAGCTCATAGAGGAGTTAAATTTAGTGATGATCACCAAGCTTGTGTAATTTGGTCAATTGAGGAAAGAGATAAAACTAGAATGCAGGAGATCTCTACTATAGAACATACTGGTACATTGATAGTATACAGGGCTAGTGAAGTAAGTAGCAAGCAAATGGATGGCCTCAGAAGTGCTGAAATTTGGTGGTGTTGTATTTGGTAAGGAAGAAGATAGATTTACCCAACTCAATGCTAGATTTGAAGAAGTTTTAAAAGCATATGAGGAAAGGGGAATATAGATATAGTCACTAGAAAACAAAATGTCTCAAATGAAGAAGATACTTGGGAAGAGAAAAGTAGGAGAATCCAGTGCACCTAGGATTGCCTTCCCTTCACAATCACTTGTTGGAGAAACCCCTATTGTTGAAATACCAGACACCCCTGAAAGGCCCCAATTCTATACTGTAGAGTACTTTGAAGAAGAAAAAAACAAATTACATGAGTTGCATGTAGAATTAAAGAATCAATATGAAGGAAAATTGAAGCAGGGTGTGATGTGTTTAAGGGATAAAATACAATGGTCAACTTTCTTTGATCAGTTGAGAAGAGTTACAACTCTCATGGATGAGTTGAGCAGAGATGAGGTTAAATTAACTCCTCTGGCACAGAAGTGGAGGGAGAGAAATATTGATATCACATTCATGTGTATATCTGTTGTCCAATTCCCTATCATCAAGTAGAGAAATTTTTTGATTTATTAAATAAACTAGGAGATTTTGATGATAAGAGGGATTCTTTGTAAAAAAGATTAACGCATTGTTTTTCCAAAAATATTGCTGAAAAATTCATTTTATTTCCTTGTGCTTTAGAATCTGTTGACACAATAAAGGAGAAAGAAAAGTGGAAAAAAGAGTTCGATGAAATATTTCATGAAAGGATCAAAAACATCATGAATGAAACTGGTCACTAGTTTTGGGCAAGAACAAATGTAGAGTTGGCAAAGATATAGTTATTCTATAATGCCATCAAAAAAGAGCTTGATGATTTAGAGGAATTGGCAAATTCTTTAGTGATTATACAAAGAGAGGCTCTAAATTTTGATTAGCCAGATGATGTTGTTTATAATGAGTGGAAAAATTGGTTTTTTGTACAAATGTCAGAAGATGATGAGGAGGAAGATGCAAAAGTAAATGTTACCCTCATAATTAGTAATGAAGACATGGAAAATCCCCATATCAAAGTAAGTTTGCAGGTAGTTGAAAATGATACATCACTTTTTAACCTTATGGCCACTTACTCTGAGGATGAAGAATAAATGAAGAATCAGATCATATTCTTTTGTTTCAACAACCGAGAAGCATAATAGAAAGGGACCCACCAAGGAATGTTCAATGTAATAGATGTTCTATTGTTTGCTTTTGTCTTTTATGACAGACATTTGTTAGTGTCTTTTAGAAGACACATGTCACTTTCTTTTAGCCTCAAGCTTGTTGCATCTCACACTATTTATGTGAGATTCCAAGGCTAAAGAATGGTTCAAATTCTATTTTTCTAAGTAATATCCTTAGTCTGTCTTTGGCCAAATTTTTTGAAAGCAAATCTATGATGTATTTTCTCTGTCAATTCTCTGAGAATACATGAATATAGAATGAATTCTATTTCTCTCTAAAGGTTATTATGAGTTTATTGTAATGATATACCATTTTCAAACAAAATGAATACAAAATTGTGAACTATTCCCATATTATTCTTTTCTGAATCTTGTCTCCTTCCAATTACTTGGTTATCTTGATATTGTGTAAGTAAAGGCTTGTGCAATTGAATGCAATCTAGTTAGGTTGTATATCTATTTATCACTGCTGTTAATTCAAAGGATTAAATAAAAGCTTTGATGAATGTGATGAGGTTTCTTCAGTAATGGAAAGGATTTTGAATGATGAATTCTGATAAAAGTTACTGATAGGATTTGTTGTAAGGCAACGAATTAGATCTAAGAATTTTCTATAGACTCTGAACCTCAATGTATTAGGCACTGATCAAATTGATTTAGCTAAAGGGGAAATATATCATAAATGGTTATCAAAATGTAGCATCAAATCAAATTTTACTTGTATTTCCCGTAGATCTTCAAAGACTAGCCAGTACTTGTCTGCATGGAATGTTTTGTCCTTAGTTAGCCACTATTGTCAAAGAACATCTGCAGATCTATCTAGAAGAAATTTTGGCCATATCTGTTATATGGGATGTATTTAGCAAATTGTTATGAATTATGTATGTATTTGAGGATTTGAGATGAGAATCAAAATGAACTAAAAATAATCCTCATACAGTTTCCCCAATTTTGAATCATCCCTGGGTATACCCAACCTGGTTTTGCGGAGCTAGAAGAGTAGAAAACCACCTTTGGTTTTGTTGAAGTTGGGTCCAAAGGCGTTGCACATGTAATTGTTAAACAAGAATTGGCTGGTCTTTAGATTGTGTGAACAATGTCATCTTGGTATTAAGCATTTTGTTGCTTAGTAGTTTTAGTGCATTTTAAAACACCAACAAAATGGCGACTCTGCTGGGGAGTTGTCCAACACATCTATGAGAAAGTACTGGAGTTTCTTTGGTTCTGTTGTGTACGTGTGTGTCATTTTATCTATGTTTTGCCCATGGTTATAAGTGGATCTTTTAGTGAAAAACCTTGAGAATTTAAAGAAGATAAAGTCCAAGTACCGTAGCTACACACTGACGTATCCAACTTATCCAAGTGTCTTATCTAACAAGCAAGAGTTGCAGTCTTACGACATCATTGATTTGTCTATCTATGCCAGATATTTTTGTTTCTATTTGTGTATTGTTTTCCTTGAGTCAAAAAAAATTATCATTACATATTTTTCCGAAATAGGGTGTCGACTCAGTCAAGGTTTTGAAGCTAGTGCTTATTGTAATAGAAGGTGAATATGGCTGACAAGAGAAAGAACACAACAGCTTACATGAGAGCCAATCTTGATGTACCAATGTATACTGATCTACCCCAAGGTGGTAGAAAGAACCAAAATAATAAAAAGATAGATCCAAATCCCACCTGAAAACCCAGAGGCAATGCATCCATCAATTCCCAGTATCAACCAGTATTAGAAAGAGAGTCTTCTTCACTTAGTTCTGAATCCAAAACTACAAGACTCTTAGGAGGCATTTTCAATACCTCATTACCTGATGAGAGAGTTTTTCAAGATAAGGATGTGTCTACCATAGGAATTGCTTCATCAAGGCCAGATCCTGTAGTAGATATGAATTACAAGCTAGGATTTAGGAGCTCATTTGATAACCCTTTTAATCCAAGAATAGCCCCATAAATGGAACCAAACCTTATAGATTTGGACGATCCTGCTGATTCATAAGCTACTTTTTCTGATCCTAAAGAAGTGCACTCTGTGATAGGATTTTTTAAGAAATGGATTGCTGAGGAAGAAGCTAAATGCATTCGTCTTGAAAAGGAGAAGGAGAAAGCCACCTTGGATGCCATAATAGAAAGGGATACTTTGCTAAGAAGGAAGGCTACTTTGAAGGAGCAGAATAAAAAGTTAGAAGAAAATACCACAACTCTCCATATGGATGTATTTGGAGATGTAGAAAATCATAGAGCTAAAGTTCAAGAACAAGAAAAATGCCTGAATCAAAGGCAAGAACCAGTCATTGCTCAAGTCCAAGCCTATAAAATTGTTCAAGTGGACCCTATAGAGCCCATTGCAAAAGCTCCAGATAAAGGGAAAGGCAAGGTTGTAGGAATCCAAATAAATGAGCCTCAAGCTATACCAAGAAAACCCATACAACCCTCGATGTCAAAATTAGACTTATATCTGGAGAAGGCTAGAAAAGAGAAAGAAGATCTTGCAAAAGAGCTTGAGTAGGTTGAGAATGAAGCTCAAGCTGCAGAAACTAGGAGAAAGATCCAATTCATAAAATCTAATTCTGCATTGGCTTTGTGGCCTAATTTATCTACCCCACCTGCAATTCCTGCACCAGCTAGTGGTCTAATAATCTCAACTTAGGCAGTACCCCAATCTGCTCTTACCTCATCTTCCACTATTGGCACCCAAGTCCCATTTGTCTTGCCTCAACAATCCCAAGCTGCTCCTCTAAGCCAAGCTAATATAGCTAGTACCTCAAATGTTCCTGGTTTCTAGAAGAAACTTGTATACCTAAAAAAGTATAGATAAATGTCATTTGCTAGTATTCCTGGTGCCCCACATCCCATATCATTTGATTTAAGAGATAAAGTGGTTAATTTCTTTGGGAATAATGTTGTTACTGGTGAAGAACATCTAAGAATTTTTATTGATATGTTGAATGATTATGAAGTTGAACATGAAGATATGGTAATGAAATTGTTTGTGCATTCACTAATAGAGGATGTCGGAGGTTGCCCGATGATAGTATTACTTCTTGGAATGATTTGGAGAAATTATTCAAGGAGCAATATGGAGACAACACTAATGCAGGATTCATGTTGAATGAGTTCAACAACATCAAGAAGACTCCAAATGAGTCCACATTTGATTTCAATGTAAGATTCCAGAAAGGTATGTACAGACTATTTCAAGTTATGAGGTTGAATGAAGATGTCTATCTCATAACATATTTCAATGCTTTTGATAGAAAAATGGCTTATCAATTGAGGGATAAGGATCCTAAGACTTTAAGGGATACCTATAAAATTGCAGTAAATATAGAGAATAGTAGGAAGGCATTTGGAAAACTAGGTAGAAGGGATGATCTTAAGCTTTTCAATCCAAAGAACAATAACAAAAGAGAGGGTGATAAAACTCCTATAGGAAAGAAGCCCGAAGAACCTACTATAGGCCAGGTTTTGGAATTACTCAAAAAGATGAATCCCAGTAATTTTAATAAGCCAAATGTTGCTGAGAGAACCCCTATGAATAACAATAGTTTCAATAGGCAGCCTAGAATGCAAAATTACCCGTACACCACTCAGTGGAAAGATGGTAAGCTAGTTCCCAACCAGACCCAAAATGTGAAGGATAAGGGTACTCCAGATCCCTTGTAAAGGACTACTATGAATATGAATGATGATGTACCATGGTGCATTATATGTCAATCACCTCATTCTACTAATTATTGTGTTGTTGCTCAGTCATTTGCCCAAGCTGAAGGTGTGCAACCTGAAGAAGAAAGTGAAGAGAAAAGCCATGATGATATAAGTTGCAATATGGTAAGCATGTGTGATGATTTGATTGATTCTGATATAGAAGAGCCTGAGAATGATATTACTAGTCAGAGAATTGCTTATCATCTACATCATCAGCAAGTGCTTTCAGATGATGAAAGGTATGATACAGATAAGGTATGCAGTACATTTTTGATGTAGGTCTCATGAGCTTAAGAATGCCCTCCAAAGAGGAGATTGACAAAATTACAGCAGAAATGATTTCACAAGTCCATAGTAATACAATTTGAGAAATAGAGTAATAAATAATGATGTAGGAAAGCCATCCACTGTATTCATCAAAGATATCACTTATAAGATGAATGATCAAAACAAGAAAGTCAATGTAGATGTACCTAAGATCAAGGAAAACAAGGGTAAGAAGTGGGAACCAAGGAAGAAGGTTCAATTTCAGATAAGTGAAGCAACAAAACTAGTTATGCAACCAAAGGAATTAGAACTTGATACTATCAAGCAAATAGTGGTGCCTGCTGCTCAAAAGATTCCAACTCCAGGTACTCTTGTAAAACCCACTACTGTTGAACCTGTTGATATGATATCTATGTTATGTCAAATTACTATAAAAGTTCCCTTGTCTAAACTTCTTAGAATTGAAGAGCATAAGAACAAGTCTTTATCATGGTTGGGTGGAATAGGAGACCATAATACTATTGTAGATCAAACTGCTACCCAATAAACCCCATTAGTAATGGAGGAAAGTGGTATCATATCCTAGACTCCCCAGATGTTTTTAGATTTTTCCTCTGTGGCATTTATAGAAGATATTGACCCTTTTTTCCTTAGCCTAATCATAAAGGGGAAGACCTTAAAAAATTGCATGATAGACTCAGGAGCTTCCAACACTATAATGTCTTTCAAAGTAATGGAAGCCTTAGGTTTGAAGGTCGATACCAAGCAGGGCAGATGCAGAGGAATGGATGCTAGGGAAGTCCCAGTCATAGGTACCATAAATGCCTTACCATTGAAATTGGCTACATATCCTGAAGTAGAGTTAACCATGTCTGTCCTTGTGGTAGATATACCTCCACACTATGGAATGTTACTCTCCAGGAAATGGAGTGCTGCCATGGGGGGAAGCCTGCAATGTGATCTGACTTATGCCACTTTCTACATAGGGGATAGAGCTATTAGGGTAAATTGAGAACCAAGGGTTAATCACATTTTAGGAGAAGAAATTGATAAAGATGCCACTTGTTTCTTAGATACTGGGATTAATGCTTTCAGGGCTGAATTGATTATTTATGAAGTTGAAAAGTGACCTGCTATCATTGAACATGAAGTTGAATGTTGCATGAACTCACCAAAATTATGGACAATGTTCTTTGATGGGGCTAGTTCTAAAGAGGGTGCAGGGGTAGGTGTAGTTTTTGTATCCCCTAAAAATAACACTTTTAGGTATTCATTCACTTTAAAGTTTTCCTGCACTAATAATATTGCAAAATATGAAGAATTGTTGCTAGGACTAAAAGTTACCACACATCATAGAATTAAGAAATTATGTGTCATAGGGGATTCTGAACTAATTATCTCTCAGATCAAAGGAACCTACTCATCCAAGAATAAGAGATTGAAGCAATATAGAAACATAGTTTGGGATCAGATAGAATTCTTTGATGCATTTGGGATCTCATGGAGAGATAGGACTCAAAATAAGATGGCGAATTTGTTAACGAATGTAGCAATCAAGCCATAAGAGATATCATTTGCAGGAATCTCTCATATTGAGGTGCAAAATAGACCTTCCATACCTGATAAAATTGAAAATTGGTAGGTCTTTGAAGATGATAGAGATATTACAAATTTTTTGTTAAATGAAGACAAGTACCATGGTCAGGAAATGGATTGCAGTGGATTGATTGAAACCATAAATGGGAAGGAAGTCATTTTTGGTCAAGAGATTATGCAATTGAAAACAAATAAGGTGCCGAAGGGGTTAGTAGTCTTGGAAAATATTTTTGATAACCAAGACAGAGTAAAATTAGGAGTTAACGACCCCAAACCTCAGGATTTAGAAGAGATAAACTTGGGTACTGATGAAGTTCCCAAAAGGGTTTATATTGGCCAAAATCTGCCTATTAAAATCAAGAAAACATTTATTGACTTACTTAGAAAATACAAACATGTCTTTGCTTGGTCATATGAGGCTTATAGGGAGGATCTTTTCCAGCATGTCATACCATTAAAAGACAATGTAAAACCTTTCACGAAAAAATAGAGACCAGTGAATCCTACCCTTGCCCCAAAAATGCAAGAGCTGACAAAACTAAGGGATGGCGGGATAATCAAAACAATCAAGCATTCCATCTAGGTTTCAAACTTGGTTCCTATTAGGAAGAAGAATGGAGATATTAGGCTATGTGTGGATTTTAGAAACTTAAACATTGCATCTCTGAAAGACAAGTATGGCTTACCTAATATGGAAGCCATGTTGTAGCAAGTGAATGACTCTGAATTAATGTCAATGATGGATGGTTTCTCTGGATATAATCAAGTTCTAATAAAGGAAAGTGAACAGTTCAACACAGCCTTCACAACCCTATGGGGAACATATGTATATGTGAGTATGCATTTTGGCCTGATTAATGCAGGAGCTACCTTTCAAAGAGCCATGGATGTAGCATTTCATGATTATATTGATAAATTTATGGTTGTGTACTAGGATGATCTTACAGCGTATTCTAATAAGGCTGAAGATCACTGCAAACATTTGGAAAAAATCTTTATCAAAGCTCTGGAATATGGAGTATCTTTAAACCCAAAGAAATGCACATTCAAGGTCACAGAAGGCAAATTATTAGGACATACAGTGTCTAAGGATGGGGTGAAAATAGATCCTGAAAGAGTAGCAGCTATTGATAAAGTCTCCAAGCCAAAAAATGTGAAAGGAATTCAATCCTTCTTTGGCCAAGTCAATTTTCTTAGGAGATTTGTTACCAATTTTGCTGAAATCAATAGACCTATCTCAAAGATGCTCAAGAAGGAAGCCACTATAGATTGGAATGGTGAGCCTTCACAAGCATTCTAGGATAATAAAATTGCAATAAAAAATGCTCCAGTACTGAGAACCCTAGATTATGCAAAACCCATGCATATTTTTTCTTTTGCATCCTTCCACACTGTAGTTGTAGTCTTATTGCAGAAAAATCAAGAAGGATATGAGAAGCCTATTGCCTTTTTTAGTAAGTCATTGTAGCCTATTGAACTGAAGTATGAAATAAATGAAAAGAAAGCATATTCTTTAGTAAAGGCTATAAAAGCTTTTAGATGTTACCTAGTAGGTGCTACTGTTATCACTTTTGTACCTAGTGCTACAGTCAAGGATATATTTTCTCAATAGGAAGTATCAGGTAGGAGGTGTAGATGGATCAATAGAATCCAAGAATTCAACATTGATATACAGATAACAAAGTTAGTAAGGGGTCAAGGTTTGGCCAAACTCATGGCTAAAACTAATCTAGAGGCTAATCAGATAAATCTAGTAAATGATGTTCTCAGAGCTAACTTATGTGACATGGACTAGTGTGATTCGTACACCAATGTCATATATTACTTGCAACATATGGAAGCTCCTCCCCATTTTCCTAAAATTGAAAAGAGGAATACTAAATTGCAAGCCATCAGGTATGTAATTATCCAAAGCAACCTATGGTGGAGAAATTTTGAGGGAGTATTGCTGAAATGTGTTGATAAAGAAAAGGCAAAAGAGGTTTTGAAAGAAATGCATGCTAGAGTGTGTGGGGGACACTATATGGCCAAAACTACTGCACATAAGATAATAAGGGCTGGATTTTGGTGGCCTTCCCTTTTCAAGGATGCCCAAGTTATGGTTAGGAAGTGTGACCCTTGTCAAAGGTTTTCTGGAAAACTAAAATTCTCAGGAAATACTCCATTGAAGCTAGTGGAGATTCAAGAACCTTTTCAACAATGGGGTCTAGATTTCATAGGAGATATTTTCCCCAAGTCTTGCACTGGCTATTCTTGGATTCTGGTGGCTACTGACTACTTTACAAAGTGGGTAGAGGCTATCCCCACAAGAAACACAACAAGCAAAGTTGTCAATAATTTCCTACTGAATAATATTATTTCTAGATTTGGCTGTCCACAAAAAATTGTAACAGATAATGCTATGTGTTTTAGGTCTGAGGAATTCATTAAATTCTATGATAAATATGGAATAACAAGGTCATCATCTACTCCATATCATCCACAAGGGAATGGACAAGCCGAGTCCACAAATAAGAGCATGTTGAAAGTCATTAAGAGAACCTTGAATGATAATAAAAAGGCATGGGATTCCAAGTTATAGTTGGCAATATGGGCTAACAAAGTAACTGTAAAGAAAGACATTGGTGTGGCTCCATTTGATTTAGTGTATGGAATTCAAGCCAGAATGCCTTAGAACAACTTGATGGGACTCTACAATTACATCCAGTTGTATGATGAAGATACTACAGATGAAATGCAAGAAAGAATGGATGAATTGGTAGGACTAACAAAAACAAGGAGAGAAGCATCTCTAAAGAACCAAAAGTTGCAACTGCAAGCTAAGACACTCTATGATAAAAGAATTGTAAGCAGAAAGTTTGAAGATGGACATTTAGTCTTAATGTGGAATGCCACAATTGAGGATAAAGGAAAACATGGCAAATTTGATCCTATTTGGATAGGTCCATATTTGATTGAAAATACTTGGGGTGAGGATTCCTATATACTCAAAGATTTATTGGACAATATTCTCGAACTGCCAATTCATGGACAGTTCTTGAAGAGGTATTTTTCTTGAAAGATACTTATTTTTCTCCATGAACAGTAGTGTTAGGGTTTCTTGGTGTTTTGTACATTCTATTTATTCTGTAAATCCTTGTAAATAGCCTTGTGCAATCTATTTCCTTGTTTTTGTGTGTTCCTCAGTTCTCTCTAAAGAAGTTGTCATCTTTACCAAGTATGTGGTCTGCTCTCTCAAAGATTCTGAATTCTCACATAGACTCAGGTAGTCTATCATCCCCAGACAGAGCCACTATTGGTGTGATTTTTCATAGTATAGAAATATTCTGATATTTGGGGTATACAAAATTAGTTAAGTCTTTGAGTCTTGCAGATTAGGGTTTTATTTTGTGAAATCCTAAAAACTGTTAGATTACCCTAATTATGCCCTATTATGTAAGTTGTATCTTCCTTTCAATTTCTCAGGGTTTGGCTCTAAAATTATCCACAAAAGGCCCTAAGTGCGTGAAAAACCCTTATGCCTTCATTTTGTGTTGCCTTAGTTTTCAAAATTTTCAAAAGGTTATTGTTTCAAAGCATTTTGGTGCGGTATTTTATCTTAAAGATTTGTTTGCATCATAATAATTTTATTCCTTATGATAAACATTTTATGCACTCTAATTGGATATTTTATTACAAAAAGGACACCAAGTTGAAATTTTTTGCAACATTGTTTATTTTAGTTCAGATCTACGGTTCTCGCATTCTCGCATTATCAAAATGCATGATCTTTAAAAAATGCGAGGAAGCGGTCTCACGACATGTGGTAATGGTGACATCATGGGCCCGCCTTTTGGAGAAAGGTAATTATGGTGTGTCCTCCGTGGCAATTGTCAGATGACATGGAACGAAGAGAAAACATTTCATTGATCCATTCAGATTGAATGGATGCACAGTCATCACAAGTTTATGATCACCGTTGATTAAAGCAAGATCAACGGTTCACACATTCCTGCATTATCAAAATGTGCAATCTTTAAATAATGCGGGCAAGCAGGCATGGAGGGACCTGGACAAAGCTCTAAGAATTACGCTGAGTCATGCCACATTGGAAAAGACTAAACGAAATGGAACACGCCCATTGGTGGTGGGAGACAGGTATGCCAAGTTGAAAGTGGCAATATCATGGGTGGGAAAGCATTAATTTCTGTCAGAAGAACATGGACAAAAGAGTAAGTTCTCATTGGTCAAGTTGATCTAGTGGGCTACCAAATAAAGAAATCTTAGTTCACCTTTGATTAGAGTAAAATTGATGGTTCCTGCATTCTCGCATTATCATGATGCAAGGATTTTAAATAATGTAGGCAAGTGAATTTCCAACATGTGTCCGAGGATCCTAAAGTTTTAAAAGGCTTCTTGTTTTTAAAATGAAGCCGTCTAATGCATGGGAGAGCAACGGGTAGAATTCAAATTCAAGATACAACTTGAAAATAGCAGTTGCAAAAATAAATATGATATAGAGTTTCCTTCATGCGACCTAAATACTCTAATATAGAACACAAATTTGCTTTTGTTGAAGCATAGTTACAGATTTTTGCAGTATGAGAGGATTTCTAGAGATAGCGCATAGAATTTTTCAAAGGTTTCAGTGTAATTCGCAAAAAACATTGCAGAGAAAGGAGGGAAAATCTGGCAGGTATGTGATCTGTAACCAGTAGAAATAATAATTTGTTGTTATAAAGTTTTTGAACTCTTAAAGATGCCTCCACGAAAAGATTTTTCCAGGCAAACTGAATTTTCAAAAAGGGGTGTGCATGATGATTTTCTAGAACAATTTCCTTTGTTAGTACATGAGATAACTAAAGGGAGGGAGTTAATTCCTAAAAACACTAGAGTAGCTATAGCGGAGGGATTTTATGACAAGGCCAATTGGGTAGAAGATGCTCAGGTATCCATGGGAGGTTTGGAATTATTCAAAAAGTGGTTTTCAGAGTGAAAACTGGATAATCCTTTGAGCAATGTTTGGGAGTTTGATATTGGAAAATTGATAGTTCGTACAATTTTCTTCGATAATGATTTATTAATGGATTTGGCCAAGAAGTATGACCCAATTACAGGGTGGATAAAGAATCATGCTGGAGTAAACCTCTTTAGGCTATGCCCTAAACTCATTAGAGAAGTTTTCAATCTTAACCCTAACCATGTTGTGCATAAAACCATTGACATGGATAACCTACAAGCAAGGTATGATGCACAAAAAATCTACTTGAAAAGAGGGCCACTACAGGAGCATGCTGGCAAGGTTGGTAATTGACTATAATTGCTATCAGTACCCCAAAGCCACTATTAAAAAGACATTTTAACATTAGGGCTAAGGCATTATATGTTTCCCTTTGTAATATTTTTGGAATAGATGAGGTAGAACAAATTCTAGGCCCCATTGTCCTCATCATAGCACAAACTCTTCAATTTGGAATGAGCTCCATCCTAGATTTTGCAACATTTTTCGCAAAAGAAATTAACAATGGTTTGGTTGGGATAGAAAAAGGAAAAGTAAATAAACCATTCAGTTGGTATTCATTGCTTATGTATATTTACTTGTACAAGGGATTTTCTTTTTTCTCCACAGGTATGGAATTGGAAACAACCAAGGAAGGGGAGAAGAATCTAGTATAGTTATGGAGTGTAGATATGACCTCCGAAGCCATAGGTTCCAGTTATGTGAGGTTTGATAGGTATTTTGCATCAAAGCTTAGACTTCTTTTAAGAGGAGATAGCCCTAGAATCCCACAAGCATTGTTAGAATTGGTCAGACCCAAGGACCATGCTAAAGAGCTACTTTTCAGTCATAACTAGAGGGATATAATTCCCAACAATGTTTCAACAGTAATAAGAGTGTATGGTTTTTTGGGAAATCCTCATGTGCTGCCGTTTCATGTGTCATTGAAGATAGGAGTTGCTGAGTTGTTATGGTAGATAGGTACCATAGATGAGAGGGAGTTGACCAGGAAGGGCACATTTTTTCCAATTGTCACTGTGGCCCATGATTTTGTTTTTGTGAGGAAAGGTTGGAAACATCTGAACTTGTGTTTAGACAAATATAACATGGTAGAATCTCATGCCAGATTTATTGATCTTGAAGGTTTCTATGATATCTTCAAGGAGAGAATAAAAGCTTCTTGCATGGTCCAACAAGTTTATTATCCTAAGATGTGATTAGAAGCATTTTCACCATACAAGAACAAGAATTGAGAAAGGAAAAGTGGATGGTGTTTAGTAAAACTCTTGAATTCATTAATGCTTTTGATCCCCACTATGACCCATCGAAAGAAAAGAAGTACTGGGGAGCCAAGATGCAGACCTTGATGAATAATTTTGCTGAGATAACATAGGCTATGAATGAAAAAATGGCTACATATATTAAGGCTTACCTAGACAAGGCCGCAGAAGTACAGAAAAGAGTTAATAGTAAAAACATAGTGGCTCCTAGCCAATATACCTTGTAGAAAAGGTTAGGTTATGTAATGATTCAGAGTGTGCAATAGGGTCCTCCTCATCAAGGAAAAAGACCAGGAAGTCCATCCAAAACCAGTGCTCCAAAAAGGTAGAAATTAGAACAGGGATCTTCTTCTTCTCTACCAGAACAATATTCCCCTAGCCAATCCCCAATTAGGATAGATGATGAAGCATCTTTAGGGGAACAATTAGGACAAATTGGAGGAGAAGGGGATATAATTTTTACTTCCTCAGATCTGGAGATTGGGGAACCACGAGAACCCCTTGCACCTTCCTTGAAGCTTACTGTTGCTGACTATAAAGGTAAGGAAATTGATCCTATAGTTGTCCAAGCCTCTGAGAGGTTTGTAAATGATGAAAACTTTGTGAAGTCTAGAGCATTTGCACAATTTTTGTGGAGGCTGAATATAGGCAATTTTGAAAATATTTGTAACAAAATAAAAGCAGAGCAACTAGATAAACTAGACTTTGTTATCAAAGAAGAGGTAAAATCTAAAATTTTGAATGATTTTTCCCAATTTACACCTGAGGCCGAGAGGCAATTAGTTAAACAATCAGGAGTTCTTATCTTACCTGAATGGGATATTGTGAATGCCATGGTTTTTGATTCAATAAGAAAACAAAAGGATGTCCAATTACAAACTGAAGAAGAAATTTTACAGGCTCATAGAGGAGTTAAATTTAGTGATGATCACCAAGCCCATGTAATTTGGTCAATTGAGGAAAGAGATAAAACTAGGACGTAGGAAATCTCTACTATAGAACATACTGGTACATTGACAATATACAGGACTAGTGAAGTAAGTAGCAAGAAAATAATGGGGATGGCCTCAGAAGTGCTGAAATTTGGTGGTGTTGTATATGAAAAGGAAGAAGATAGATTTACCCAACTCAATGCTAGATTTGAAGAAGTTTTAAAAGAATATGAGGAAAGGGGAATACAGATACAGTCACTACAAAACAAAATGTCTCAAATGGAAAAGATACTTGGGAAGAGAAAAGCACGAGAATCTAGTGCACCTTGGATTGTCTACCCTTCAAAATCCCTTGTTGGAGCAACCCCTATTGTTGAAATACCAGACACCCCTAAAAGGCCCCAATTCTATACTATAGAGGACTTTGAAGAAGAAAAAACCAAATTACATGAGTTGCAGGTAGAATTAAAGAATCAATATGAAGGAAAATTGAAGCAGGTTGTGATGTATTTAAGGGATAAATTACAATAGTCAACTTTCTTTGATCAGTTGACAAGAGTTACAACTCTCATGGATGAGTTGAGCAAAGATGAGGTTAAATTAACTCCTCTGGCACAGAAGTGGAGGGAGAGAAACAATGATATCACATTCATCAGTTTATCTTCTGTCCAAATGCCTTGTCATCAAGTGGAGAAATTTTTTGATTTATTAAATAAACTAGGAGATTTTGATGATAAGAGGGATTCTTTGCAAAAAAGATTAACACATTGTTTTTCCAAATATATTGCTGAAAAATTCATTTTATTTCCTTGTGCTTTAGAATCTGTTGACACAATAAAGGAAAAAGAAAAGTGGAAAAAAGAGTTAGACAAAATATTTCATGAAAGGATCAAGATCATGAATGAAACTGGTCACTAATTTTGGGCAAGAAAAAACGAAGAGTTGGTAAAGATATAGTTATTCTATAATGCCATCAGAAAAGAGCTTGATGATTTAGAGGAATTGGCAAATTCTTTAGTGATTATACAAAGAGAGGCCCTAAATTTTGATTGGCCAGATGATGCTATTTATAATGAGTGGAAAAATCAATTTTTAGTACAAATGTCAGAAGATGATGAGGAGGAAGATGCAAAAGTAAAGGTTATCGTCATAATTAGTAATGAAGACATGGAAATCCCCAGATCAAAGCAAGTTTGCACGTAGTTGAAGATGATACATCACTTTTAAACCTTATGGCCACTTGCTTGGAGGATGAAGAATAAATGAAGAATCAGATCATATTCTTTTGTTTCAAAAACCAAGAAGCATAATAGAAAGTGACCCATCAAGGAATGTTCGATGTAATAGCTTTTCTGTTGTTTTCTTTTGTCTTTTATGACAAACATTTTTCAGTATCTTTTAGAAGACACATGTCACTTTCTTTTAGCCTAAAGCTTGTTGCATCTCACACTATTTAAGTGAGATTCCAAGGCTAAAGAATGGTCTGAATTCTATTTTTCTAAGTAATATCCTTAGTCTCTCTTTGCTCAAATTTTTCGGAAGCAAATCTATGATGTATTTTCTCTGTCAATTGTCTGAGAATACATGAATATAGAATGAATTTTGTTTCTTTCTGAAGGTTATTCTGAGTTTATTGTAATGATATACCATTTTCAAAGAAAATGAATACAAAATTGTGAACTGTTCCCATATTATTCTTTTCTGAATCTTCTCTCCTTCCAATTACTTGGTTATCTTGATGTTGTGTAAGTAAAGGCTTGTGCAATTGAATGCAATCTAGTTAGTTTGTATATCTATTTATCACTACTATTAATTCAAAGGATTAAGTAAAAGCTTTGATGAATATGATGAGGTTTCTTTAGTAATGGAAACACTTTTGAATGATGAATTCTGATAAGAGTTGCTGATAGGATTTGTTGTAAGGCAATGAATTAGATCTAAGAATTTGCTATAGACTCTAAACCCCAATGGATTAGGCACTGATCAAATTGATTCAGCTAAAGGAGAAATATATCATAAATGGAACTATCAAAATGTAGCATCAAATCAAATTTTACTTGTATTTCCTATAGATCTTCAAAGGCTGGCCAATACTTGTCTGCATGGAATGTTTTAGCCTTAGTTAGCCACTATTGTCAAAGAACATTTGCAGATCTATAGAATAAATTTTGGCGATATCTGTTATATGGGATGTATTTAGCAAATTATTATGAATTATGTATGCATTTGAGGATTTGAGATGAGAATCAGAATGAAACTAAAAATAATCCTTATATAGTTTTCCCAGTTTTGAATCATCGTTGGGTATACCCACCCTAGTTTTGTAGAGCCAGAAGAGTAGAAAACCCTAGTTTTGTTGAAGTTGAGTCCGAATGCTTTGCACATGCAATTTTTAAACAAGAATTGGCTGGTCTTTAGATTGTGTGAGCAATGTCATCTTGGTATTAGGCATTTTGTTTCTTAGTAGTTTTAGTGCATTTTAAAACAACAACAGATAGAGTCACGTCATAAACCCAAGGATACTAAGTCAAAAAATCTAGAAAATGAAATATCAAAAGTTGTGAGAAAATAAAGGAAACCTTAGAAGCCCAAGGTAGAGAAACTAAACAACACAATAATCGATGAAGGTAACTTTGTTCAGTTTAATAAGTTTTATTAGTTATATAGCAATTTTGATAAACTATAGTTAGAGAGTACCATAATTAGTTAAACGATTTTGAACTAGAAGAAATTTGAGGATATCAAAAAACAAATCCCAAATGATTTTTTTGAGAGAAAAATAAATAGAAAGAGGAGAGTGATGATCACTTGAATATATTATGAGGCAGGAGCATCCTAGGTGTAAGAGAAATCCTACATCACCCAAAAATATTTTATTTTGAGTCTTTTCTATTATAATAAGGACTGGTAGATAGGGTGGTTGCTATTTATGGGAACTTGCTATTTTTAGTAATTTTTTCATACAAGCTTAGAATGTTCTTATTTTCCAAATGAAGGGTCATTTTAGAGTTATAATCCTACCATAAATATGTCATTTCTCTAGCTTAAGTATCGGAGAAGTCATTGCATATTTTCGGTTGAAATATTTGCAAAAAAATATCCAGGTTCACTATTGGAGACCTTAGAGTGCTTGGATGAGGTCTGAAAACTTGTTAGAAGGGCACTTCCATAGTTTTGAGCCTATAGATTAGGAGCTAGCATTTCTAAACAGTGGTTATAATGGCCAATCAAACCAACGATTCATGAGTTATGGCCTTTCAAAGTTGGACTACCCAAAATATCTAAAATAATTGTCAAAGATATATTTGGCTGACTCTATATGTATTGTTAGGGTCCATTGGTCCTAGGTGTTAAGTTTCAATGTCTAGAACCTTCTTGAGTGGCATAAAATTTCCTATTTAAGAAAGGCTTGAACATTTTCTAGGACAACTCTAGGTGGTAGTTTGCAACATAGTCTTGCAGCTTACTATAATGAAGGTGCCAATGAGGGTTAGCATTTTGTACTTGTGAATCTATAATTTTGCATTTGCAGTGTAAATAAGATGTCCATATTTTGTTCTCACATTTTCTATTCTTTCTTTGTTTCTATTATGAATTTATGGTTTTAACGGGATCACCCTTCATCAAGTGGTATCAAAAGTAGAGTTCTTGAGTGTGTGAATAGATCACCAACTATGAGATAGTTTGCATGAGCACCATGCTTTGGGCTAAGCGTGTAGACAACATTGATTCTAAGGTAGTTTGCACTAGGGTTTCAGTGGGAGTTTGAAAATGCCTCCATGAAGAGAGGTTGGTAGAAGAGTTATAGGTGTTACACTTGAGAGTTTCCTAGCCCTCTAAAAATAAATGTAAGAATTAAAAAAACACATGCATAGAGGAATAAATCTTCTGAAAAGAGATGAAAGTTAGGATGAGGATAAATTAGAATCAAATATCGAAGTAGAGGTGGTTCTAAACTCAGAGGAAGAGAGGATTTTTAGGGTCATCTCCAAGATTTGAAAAAGAGCTAAGTTTGAGGTTCCCACATTTTTAGGAAATATTAACCTAGACCAACTAATTGATTAGATCAATGAACTAGAGGAGTACTTTGAGTATAGAGATATTGAGGGTCGTGATAGGGTCAAATTTGTGAAGGTGAAACTAAAGGGACATGTGAAGATCTGGTGGCAGAAGGTTCAGTTGGAGCAAAATAGAAAGGGAAAGGAAAAAATTGCCAAATGGGAACAGATAATAGCTAAACTAAAGTGATAATTCATTCCCATTGGTTATGAGCTTGATCTTAAGAAAATCTAAGGATTGAAGCAAGTGGGGAAATTTGTTCAAGAGTATACCAAAGAGTTCTACCAAGTTCTCATTAGAACTATACATGTAGAAGATGATAAGGAGAAAGTGGCCCATTATCTTATGGGTTAAGGTTATGCATTAAGGATGAGTTGAGTCTAACTTGAATGAACAATATTGAGGAGGCATACCATTTTACCCTAAGAGTTGAGGAGAAACTAAGCAAGAAGTTTGAGAACAAGATTAATAGAAGAGGTCGCTGTGGAAGATCTAGTAGATGATCTTATGGAGGCCATAATGATAATTAGAAGAACAAGGATGGGGCTAGATGTAGCATTTAGAACCAAAGGGGAAACAATTCCAATCATTTCCATAATCAAAATAATAGTGATTAGAGTGGAAGAGATAGAGGAAAAGGATCTGGATGAGGAGGCTTTTATGGGAAATGTTTTCACTATAGAAAAGAAGGGCACATATCGTTTGAATGTTCTCATAGTTTCACATGTTGATGAAGATGTTAGATCTTCAAATTTTGAAGATGTTGAAAGAGGAGAAGTCATAGTTAATATAAAAGTCCTTTTGAGTGGTGAGAATGAAACTAATCAAAGGAGTTTGTTTCATAGAAGGTTTAAATGTGAAGATAAGTCACATGATGTGATCATTTATGGTGGAAGTACTAACAATCTAGTTTCAAAAATGATGGTCACCAAGTTGAAGTTGAAGAGACAGAAACACCCACATCCATTACATATTGCTTGGGAGAAAGATGACCACAAGGTCATGGTCAATGAGCAATGCTCAGTGAAGTTCAAGATTAGAAGCTACTAGGATGAGGTACTATGTGATATCATACCTATGGGCATATGCCATATGTTTTTGGGTAGGCCATGGAAATTTGATAGGCATACTATACACGATGGGTGAGAAAATGCCCACACTCTAACCAATGATAGAGTGAAACATAAGTTGGAGTTGTTGAAGGAGAAAGAAGAAGAGGTATGTAGTATTGCAAGAATATGTTTTGTTGATGGAAAAGAGATTCTCAAAGGTATGAAGTGTGACCATATGTGTTTTTCTATAATTCTAAAAGACAGTAAAGAAGAAGTAGAGGAGTTACCTATAGAAGTTGTAGATATGTTGGGGTATTTTTCTAATATTGTATCAGATAATGTACTTGATAGATTCCCCCTAATCAGGAAGATCAGTCACCAAATGGATTTGGTTCTAGAAACCAATTAACCAAACAAGGAAGTGCATTGAATGACACCAATAGAAAGTGAAGACCTTAACAGACAAGTTCATGAGTTGTTGTAGAAAGGGTTGATTCAAGAGAGTCTAACTCCATGTGCTATACTAGCTGTATTAGCACCAAAGAAGAATGGAGAGTGGAGAATGTGCATAGATTCTCACACTATCAACAAGATCATAATAAAGTACAAATTTCCATTGCTAAGGATGGATGATATTATGGACTGTTTGAGTGGAGCTGAGTATTTCAAAAAGATAGATCTGAAGAGTGGTTACCATTAGATTCACATCAAAGAATGTGATGAGTGGAAGAGTACTTTCAAGACAAAAGAAGGATTGTATGAGTGGTTATTCATGCCTCTTAGGCTAACCAATGCACCAAGCACTTTCATGAGGCTCATGAATGAGGTATGCAAGGATTTTTTGGGTAATTCTATCATTGTTTACCTAGATGATATATTGATCTTTAGTAAGACATTGGAGGAGCATTTGATTCATATTCACAAGGTGTTTAATAAGTTGAGGGAAGGAAACTTGCCAATAAACCTAAAGAAGTGCAGTTTTGTAAAGAAGGAGTTGGTCTACCTGGGATTTGTAGTTTTAGTAAAATTTTTGAAGATAAACCCATAGAAAGTGAAGGCTATCCTTAAATGGCCTATTCCAAGAAGTGTGAGAAAGGTAAGATCTTTTCATGGACTAGCTAGTTTTTACAAAAAGTTCATAAGAGTTTTTAGTAGTATTTTTGAACTCCTAACTAAAAAAAGGAGAGGGGATAGGAAATAATTTAAGTGGATTGTAGGGGCATATAATATTTTTAATCTATTGAAATAGAAAATTACTAAGAAATCTATTTTATCACTTCCTATTTTTAACAAGTTGATGCTAGTGGTACTACAATAGGAACTGATATGAGCCAAGAAGGTAGATGAATTGCTTATTTTAGTGAGAAATTGAATGATGCCAAAAGAAAATATTCTATTTATGATTAGGAATTTTATGCTATAGTTGAAGCATTAAAGAAGTGGAGACACTATCTTCTTCCTAAGGAGTTTTCTTTGTATACTGATCATCAAGCTTCGCAATATTTAAATAGTAAAGGAAAATTGAACTAAAGGCATTTGAAGGGGGTTGAGTTTTTGTAGAGTTACAAATTTGTTTTGAAACATAGGAGTAGGAAGTCTAACAAAGTTGTAGATGCTCTTGGTAGAAGACAACTTTTACTTATAGAAATGTAGATAGAGGTGTTTGGGTTCAAGGAACTCACTACTTTGTATCCAAATGATCCTGATTTTGGTGAAGCATGGAAGGCTTGTACAAAACTTGTTACACTTGGTAGGAAAAAGTGGTTGGATTTCATGATCCAAGATAGTATGTTGTTCAAAGGAAGCCAATTGTGCATTCCTCATCAAAGAGAAGCATAGTAGAGGATTCACTAGACATTTTGGCAGGGATAAACCATTTCTTTCGTTTCTAAGATTTATCGTTGGCTATAGTTGCATCAAGATGTGAAGAAGTTTGTACAAAGTTGTAGAGTATATCAAATGGAGAAAGGAGTGAAGTAGAATGTAGGGTTGTATCAGCAAATACCTGTACCAGAGAAGTTATGGGAGGATGTCAGCATGGATTTTGTATACAATGGAAGCTGAGCTAGAATTCATTAATGTGCCATGTCACATATAGTGCCAAAGTAGAACACATTATAGTAGGTGTCAAGTAGGTGAGACCAATAAGTGCCAAGCAACTCAGGATCCAACAGGAGACGAGAAATGCAGTAAAATAATAGGTGTTGAGTGACACAAGAATTCTATAGGAGCTGAGTAATGCAGGAAACACAATGGATGCCAATTAATCCAGAATAGATGGTGTTGAGCATTAATATTACTACATGTTTTGAGAAAACCTAGATCTGCATGAAAGTTTGTGCAATCATAAAGAAAGATGTAGAATAGTTATGCATGACTCATGATAGGAAAAAGGGATAAGATCAAATCTGCTCAATTGTCTATGAAATCTTCATGCAGCCAATCAGAAAATTGGAGACTGCATGCAACCAATAGGTGAATTTCAAGGATTTGAGCAGGCACATTTGAATCAAGGATGCATAATGAACCACTAATCTTTATAAGGGAATCTTGACACCAATGAACATAGTGTGGATTCAAGAAGAAAGTGCAAAACCAAATACTAAGGTCATAGTAGGACATTGGTGTCAAAGAGTTAAGTGAAAAGACAATACTGAAACATCTAGTTGATTAGAACTGAACAACAAACACAATCAGTAGATCAGATCTACCAAAGATCAGATATCAAAGAGCATATCAAGATCTTAAGATCAGCATTAGAGTTTGCATTAGATCAAGTGTATTATTCTAATACTCTTTCACAATTGTATTAGGAATTTGGAAATCCTATTGAGTTAGGTGGGTTTAATAGCCTTATGTAAATCCTTTAATAGGGTGGCATTCTAAGTTGAATGTTCTTAAGTCCTCTAACAAGGAACACTCCTAACAAGGTGTAAAAATCCTTTAACAGGGTCACATTTAATAGTGTGCTGTAGATTTTAACAGGGCTAGCCCTTAATAGGGCAAACCATCAGAAGTGGTTGAAATCAATTGCTGTAGTAATTTTGTGGGTATCATCCCCACCCCAGTTTTACCTTCTTATTTCTGAAGGGTTTCTGGGTCATCAAAATTTCAAGGGTTATGTGGTGATGAATGTTTTTTTCTCATGATTTTTTAATGATTATATGCATGCATGTTAATTTTAGTTATATGTTATCAAGGATATAAAAGATGATAAAAGGCTAGTACTTCTGATTACCCCCCCTCCTCTTAGAAGCACTCTTCCCATCGATACATTCCAAAAATTGGTATCAAAGCTAAGTTCTCTCAAGAAGAAGCCTAATAGCTTAGAGGAAATGATCAGAAGATGGAAGTCATCAAACTTGGGAAGATCATTGAGAACTAGATGATAGATGTGCATCTCGCTCTACACAAGGTAGAGAAAGCTAGAGAGGAATTAAGAAAATCCTTAAAAAGAAGGAAGGAAATAGCTATAGCTGAAAATGATATTCACTACAAGGAGATTGACACCACACAAGTATTTTCCAAAGGAGATTCCAAAGAATTTGATGTAGCAATAGAAAAATTGATGGAGAAAAATAGAGTTCAGGCAAAAGAGATAAGAACTCTTAAGATGGAGCATGAATCACAGGCCATGATGCTATGTGAAATCACTAAGCAAAAGAAAAAATTAGTTGAGGATAGAATCATGATGGAAGATGACAAAAGAAATCTTGCAAACAGACTTGAAGAAAAATGTACTAAATTAACAAGGATCTCAAACATGCAGATGGATACACTTGCCCAACTAATGAACCTTCATCATGAACTCAATATAAAATATATTGAGATCTCTACTTTTAAGATGCAGAATGAACAACTACATAATGAATTAAAGAGAGAAAAAGAAATAGCAGAGAATCTCAATAAGTCAAGTGAAGCTATCAAGTACTTTGAATAGTTGCTAAAATCCCCAAGATCAACCCATGATACATCAAGACTTGGATACATCAGCACTAAAGCTGGCGAATCATCAAAGAAGTGACAAAGGTAAGAATTCTAAACCCACTTGTCATTATTGTAATAAAAATGGGCATACTGCTAATTTTTGTAGGAGTAGAAGGATCAATCAACCAAACACACCCAAAAGTAAGGGTTACTGTCACAAGTACAACATGCAAGGTCGCATGACACAAGACTATAGGTCCAAAGTCATAAGGACACAAAGATTTGATGGACATTGCCACAATTGTACAAAATGAGCCTATGTGTCTAATACATATAAGGAAGTATCAAACATCAAGCCCTAAACCATGATGAAGCATTGCAAAGTTTAAATCAGAATGAGATAAGATGCTAAGACAAAACTTGAATGATGATGCTGAGATGTCTTTGGTTGCCAAGTAAAATTGCTTTGGAAGCCGAGTTAAGAAGTCAAGTGGAAGCTGAGTAAAGATTGCAGTGCTTACTAAGTTATCTATGAAATTAGTAGATGTTGAGTGAGAATAACTGCCAAGTGGATGCCAAGTTGTAAACCTTTGGAAGCTAAGTGATAGGTGAAGGTACAAAAATACATTAAATGAAAGGTTTTTGATTCGCTTAAAGGAGAAAATTGATTCATTTTGAGCCATTCAAATGAAGAGCAATTAGCAGGAGAATGATTGAGAAATTTTTGAGCATCCAACTAGCGATTTGTAGCAATTCAACATCTACCTAAGAGATTTAAGAATTTAACCAAGTATTTCCTTCAGGGGCCGAGTTGTACAGTTTTAAAAGTTTGCTCTAAATGTCAAACTCTAGTTTGGTTAAATATGGCATCTAGTTCAAAGTCAACCCTAAGGAAGGAAAGCCATGAGATTTAGCTTGTCAGCAATGAGGTTAAACAACCCAAGTTTAGGCAAATCCCAGAAGTTGCATATAAAAATGATCCCGCTGGTACCCTATCTGCCATCCTTGATAAAGTCGTTATGGTTCAGGATGTGCATAAATGTTATAACTACAAAATAGGAGCCATACGAGACTTGGAAATCTTTAATGCCTTTGACAAACTATGTGATAATGGAATATTGAAGGATGAATTTTCAATCATCGAGAAGAAGGGTTTAACCAAAGCCCTAGTTTTTCAAATTATATTCAAAATTGAGTGGATATGCATAATACTTAGTAGAATTCATGATGGATCATTCTGGTTAGGGCAAGGACCAATTAAAATAACCAAGAAAATGGTTCATAAGGTTACAGGATTTCCAACCCTAGATCGGCTCAAGACATTGAGAAGTGACAAAAAGGAAACAATTGAGAAAAACACAGGAGTAAAGTAGAACAATAGAGGCATGACAATAGACACCATAACTGATCCCCTTCTAGACTTTTTTATAAGGATCATATCACATAAGTTTTATCAATCTAGTAGGTTGAATAGTGTACCCTTCATAGCAGTGGATGTGGCATATAAGCTTGTAAATAAAGACCATACCTATGACATTGCAGAGCTCATGTTGCAGTAGATTAATGAAAATCTTGGAGCTATTAGAAAATCCAAGGGAGCACAATGCAAATTTGAGTCAGTGCTAGTTTGTATGTTCTTCTATGTGATGAAGGAATTCCCTTCATTTTGAAAAGTCAACTAAAGTCAAAACAAAACAATTGTTGATCAAATAAATGAATTTATTGCACAAATGGGAGATAGCTTTGATGATCAAATGTCTATCTATTTTGATGATTTCAAGAATGCAATGAAGAAAAGAATGAGGATACCTATTTCATTGGTGGAAAAGCATGCAAAAGATATTCTTTTTTTGGTTGATATTGAGTATACTTATATCCAAGCAGTCTTCCCAAGAGTAAGATGGCTCAGACCATTGGGATATGAGCTTGATGTTGATCAAGCTTCTGTAGCTATTACAACATTACTTGCAAAGGAAATGGACAAATCTTTCAAGAAATTTAGAACTTATGACATTGTCAAATCAAGAGTTGTTATAGAACTCAAAACAGCCACAACAGTGAAGAAGAAGGAAAAGATGGTGAAGAAGATAAAAAAGAAATTTGGTATTAAAGAAACAAGTATAGCAGGAGAAGTAAAGGAGATTAGTGATGATGAAGAAGAAGGTGAAGACAAAGATAAAGAGGAGCCAGAACAAGGGCCACTTGAATTGTCACAAGGCCAAGGTGAACACAAAAATGAGAGTGTCGAGGAAGAAGGAGTCAAGGAAGCACCCATCAAAGGAAAAGATATCAAAAGGAAGGCAATGACACCTCCTGCTTCTCAGCCTACAACAAAGAAATCTTCCATGCCCACACCTAAGAAGCCAACAACTAGAGGTAGAACAAGGGCCTCCGCACAAAAAGACAAAGAGGAAGCTACAAAGAAGAAGAAAACAATCAAGAAGGAACATGAAGAGTCAAGGAAAATGAAAATATGTGTGGCTCAACTTGATAATAATGAAGAAGATTAGTCTAAAAATGTAAGTCATCATCCTAAGTCTTTAGTTGATACATTATGTGAAAATATTAGGAACGGAGACTTAAGTGAAATGAAAAAGATTGATTTCAATAAGTTCGCTAAAGAGGAACAAAATAGAGTAGAAGAATCAGTCTATGCATTAATGGCACAGTTCAAGTATACACCTCTTGAACTAGATGGACAATTTCCAAAGGAATTGTCTGAAATTGTAGAAGACAGGTGGCATTTTTGTTTGAAAATGGCTAAGGAAATGAGAGAATCAACCCTAGCAAGTATACTACCTGATTTGACAAGGGAATAGATGATAAAAGTAGTCAAAAGGCATAACACTAGGTTTACACCTAAGTATAGGGCATTCTCCATTCTTCAAAAAAAAATTGAAGAAGTTGTATAGAAAACCACAAGATCGTGGAAGAATTTATATAAGAAAATTGAAGATGTCCTTGAAGAGGAGTACAAAGAAGAAGCTACTACTAAACTAGAGGAAAGAAGGAAGAGGAGAGAAGAGAAGAAAGAAGTAGAGAAAAAGGTTGAAGAGGAGGAAAGCAAAGGTATTGATGAGCAAAAAACTATGCAAGACACACAACTACCACCTCCTAGTCCTCCTCACTCTACTATCACACCTGTAGAAATCATAAAGGTTAAGGATGTTGTTGACACCTCAAGTCAAAACATCAATTCACTCACTATAGAGGATCTCACTAAGATCCTTGAGCAAACAACTCTTCAAGCACAGTTGTGTACAAGTCCCATATTGGTCAATGTAGATGAGCTTCAAAAGGAAGTAGATAAACTCAAAGAAGCCAAGGTGTCACCCCAATAACCACATCAGATCACTCAAACTACTAGATTCCCATTTGTACTACCTCCATCACTACCAAGAATAGCCATGCAAGCTCATTAGGAGTCGAGTGCAACAACAAGGGAAGTCATAGGTACACTAGTACAGATAAGCACACCCCCAGTAGTAGTGACACAGGAAGAAGATAAGGAAGAAACATAGGATAAGGAGGAGTCTACAATAAAAACTTTGGTTGAATTACCAAGAATAGGAACTCCTATCAAACTTGTTCAGTAGCTGAGTACTGAAAGGATAACCTTACAAGTCAGTACACCAAGTTCAAGTTCTACTAGGTTAGTCAAGACCATTCATTATGGTATTCTTGAGCTTGATGAAGAAAACCAAATACCCTATTATGATTCAAGCACTCTAACTAAAGAAAAGATGAATGAAATATAGAGTGCATTGGAAAAAAGGAGGCAAGAGGCATTGAGGAAAGACTTCAAATACAAGTAGGCAATAAATGAGATCAAAGATATATTCATGGATGCCTTTAGCCTACAACCTCTAGATTCAACCAGACCAATCCTTGAGAAACTATCTGATATAGTTGACCAAGTGAATAATGAAAACCATGATACAAATGTAAAACTCATGGAATGGTCCGAGAAGAAGTTTCTAGGAAAATTCAACCAGAAGATAGCCAATAAAATTATTTTGGGATAGGTTGATCTAGCCATGAAATTGAATAAGGTAAAGATTGTACTAGGGAATATCTTTTCCCTTTATAGAAAATTGTGTGATTTTTCTAGGTTCACATGAGAACTAAATCCAAAAATTTTGAACCTTGAGAGAAAACTTAAGCTTTCCAGTATGCAACTACCCTCAAATAAACCACAAAGTGAGAATCAATTTTCTCAAATGCTTCACACTCAGAGGGAATTAGCTTCATTATCAAAAAAAGAGGCCACTATTAAAGAAAAGCTGATGCAAATACAAGCCTCCATCACTCCTCATTTGGAAGTCTTACACAAGGAGCAGATGTATGCAAAAATAGTCTTGAAGAAGGATCCAAATATTTCTACGCATGAAGGGCTAGTAGATCTAATAGAAGAGCTTGCAATCCAACACAAGTCATTGGATATTGCATTAAATAGATGGGATGAAACTCTCAAAATACTTCTTGAGGTAAATAAAACATTTTTAGCCAAGCATGGCATTACCATTTAGAACCCTTTGAAATAAGTGTCAAAAAGGGGTAGATAATATTCTAAAGGGGGAGACACATTAATAAAGGGGGAGAACAATTCAATTGCCAAATTCTAAATTTTGAAATTTTTATCAGCTTGAAATTGAATGACTATAAATAGCAATAAAGGAGTGAAGGGACATGCAAATTTTGGTAATCAGGGTCATCAAATAGATTTGATACAACAAATAGGATCAGAAGGCAAGAACATGCCAGAAATAGAGAACATCAGGCACAACGACACAAGATATTATAATTCATGATATGATAAGGCATAATCAACTCAGGGGGAGTCATAAGGTATATTTTTGTTCACAATATCTTTTTGAAATTTTGAAGAATGGACACATAAGGTTTAGATCATGAATGATTAGTTAAGTGTTTTTGACACTCATGTCAAAGGGGGAGATTGTTGATCAAATAAGTAAGATTGACAATTGAGTGTCAACACACTTAACCATTTTTACTATACATGTCGTGTATACAATGGAAGCCGAGCTAGAATTCCTTAATGTGCTGAGTCATAGATAGTGCAAGAAAAAAACATTACAATAGTTGTTGAGTAGGTGAGACCAATAAGTGCCGAGAAACACAAGATCTAATAGGAGCCGAGCAATACAGTAAACTAGTAGATGTCGAGTGACACAAGAATTCTATAAGAGCTGAGTAACACAAGAAACATAGTGGATGCCAAGCAATCTAGAATATATGGTGTCGAGCATCAGTGTTACTACATGTTCTTAGCAATGCAGGATCTGCATGAAAGTTTGTGCAACCAGAAAAAATGATGTAATATGGTTATGCATGACTCATGACTGGAAAAAGGGATAAGATCAAATCCACTCAATTTTCTATGCAATCTTCATGTAGCCAATCAGAACATTAGAGACTGCATGCAACCAATAGGTGAATTTCAAGGATTTGAGAGGGAACATTTGAATCAAGGATGCATAACAAACCACTAATCTTTATAAGGGAATCTTGATGCCACTGAACATAGCATGGATTCAAGAAGAAAGTGCAAAACTGAATACTAAGGTCATAACATGACATTAGTGTCAAAGAGTTAAGTGAAAAGATAGTACTAAAACATCTAGTTGATCTAAACTGAACAAGGAACACAATCAGTAGATCAGATCTAGTAGAGATTAGATATAGAAGAGCAGATCAAGAGCCTTAGATCAGCATTAG
This sequence comes from Cupressus sempervirens, assembly GCA_028749045.1. NCBI lineage: Eukaryota > Viridiplantae > Streptophyta > Pinopsida > Cupressales > Cupressaceae > Cupressus > Cupressus sempervirens. The sequence goes on along the minus strand of CM053783.1, from coordinate 372,147,477 downwards.
AGTTTGCATTAGATCAAGTGTATTATTCTAATATTCTTTCACAATTGTATTAGGAATTTGGAAATCCTATTGAGTTAGGTGGGTTTAACAGCCTTATGTAAATTCTTTAATAGGGTGGCATTCTAAGATGAATGTTCTTAAGTCCTCTAACAAGACACACTCCTAACAGGGTATAGAAATCCTTTAATAGGGTCACATTTAACAATGTGTTGTAGCCTTTAACAAGGCAGGCCCTTAACAGGGCAAACCATCAGAAGTGGTTGAAATCAATTATTGCAATAATTTCATGGGTATCATCCCTACCCTAGTTTTACCTTCTTATTTCTTGAGAGCTTTTGGGTCATCAAAATCTCAAGTGTTATGTGGTGATGCATGTTTTTTTCTCATGATTTTTTAATGATTATATGCATGCATGTTAATTTCAGTTATATGTTATCAAGCATATAAAAGATGATAAAAGGCTAGTAATTCTTATTCACCGCGCCCTCTCAGAAGCACTCTTCCCATCATATACATTCGAATAGATGCAATGTGGGTATGATTCTATTTTTGTGGTGGTTAAAAAGTTTTCAAAGATGGCACATGTTATTCCTTGCAAGAAGACTAGTGATGTTGTTCATGTGGCAAAGTTAGTTTTCAAAGATGTGGTGAGACTACATGGTCTTACAAAGAGTATGGTTTTAGATCAAGATACCAAATTTTTTGGGTATTTTTGGGGTACATTATGGAATAAATTAAAGACAAAGTTGAAGTTTAGTTCATCACATCATCCATAGATTGATGGTTAGACAAAAGTTGTAAATTACAGTTTGGGAAACTTGCTGAGATGTTTGGTTGGAGACAAGCCAAAAGGATGGGATTTGATTTTACCAAAGGAAGAATTTGCACATAATAATTCTATGAATAGGAGTATAGGTAAATCACCATTCTAAATTGTATATGGGAGTAGTCCTAGAAATGCATTTTTGTTGAGGCAATTGGATAAAGGAGACATATGTAGTATTGAAGTAGAAGAATTTGTTGAAAATTTGAAGAAAATCCATGAGGAAGTAAGGAAACACATCATAAAGATGACTACATAGTATAAAGCTATGATAGATGTGAAAAGAAGGTATTAGGAATTTCAGATTGGAGATGAAGTCATCATTCATTTGAAAAAGGAGAATTTTCTAGTGGGTAGATATAATAAGCTGAAGATGAAGAAGTTTAGACCATGCAAGATAGTGAATAGGCATGATTCTAAAAATTCTTATGAAGTGGAGTTTCCTACTGAGTTGAATATTTCACTAGTATTTAACATTTCAGATTTGACATAGTATTATGAAGGAGGTGATGGAGATGACATTGTAGAGGTGCAGTGGAGTATTCTAGTAGCTAGATCAGCTACAAAGGAGATTGAGGAGATACTGGATAGTCATGTTGGGAAAATTACAAGGAACATAACTTATGAGGAGTACCTGCTCAAATGGAGAGAGAGGCCAGTAGAGTATTCTTCATGGATAGCAAGGAAGGAGGTTCACCATCTTGGTTTTCCTTTGAACACCTGAGATGTGATAGAGTCACTTCTCAAATTACCCTAGGTGTTTGATGCAAGAGCATCCTGGGTGTAAGAGCAATCTTGCATCACCTAAAAATATTTTCTTTTCATTCTTTTATAGATTTTAATAAGGACCAGTAGACAAGGTGGTTACTATTTATGGGAACTTGGTGCTTTTAATAAGTTTTTCATACAAGCTTAGGATGTTCTCATTTTTTACATGAAGGTTCATTTTAGAGTTATAAGCCTACCATAAAAATCTCATTGCTCTAGCTTAAGTATCAGAGAAGTAATTGCATATTTTTGGTAGAAATATTTGTAGAAAAATCTTCAACCGCACTATTGGAATCCTTAGAGTGCCTAGATGAGGTCTAAAAACTTGATAGAAGGGTGCTTGGACAATTCTAAGCTTGTAGATTAGGAGCTAGTATTTTGAAAAATAGGTTATAATAGTTAGTTAGAGCAACAAATCGTGAGTTATGGCCTTTGAAAGTTGGGCTACCCAAAATATCTTAACTAATTGTCAAATATGTATTTGGCCAACTCTATGTGTATTGTTAGGGTCCATTAGCCCTAGGTATTAAGTTTCAATGTCTAAAACCTTCCCAGGTGGTATAAAATTGCCTATTTAAGAAAGGCCTAAACATTGTCTAGGACAACTTTGGGTGGTAGTTCATAGCTTAGTGTTCAAAATTACTGTAATGAAGGAGACCATGTTGGTTAGAATTTTGTACTTGTGAATTCTATAATTCCACATTTGTGGCACAAATAAGAAGTCCATATTTTGTTCTTGCATTTTCTATTATTTCTTTGTTTTTTTTATGAGTTTATGGTTTTAAGGGGAGCACCCTTCATCACCTTGTTATAGAGTCTTGAACCTTTCCTAGGGAACAAGACAAGGGAAATATTGATTATAAGGAGATTAGAAAAATTATGATCTAAAACCTTTATGATCTAATCAAACTAGAGAGAATATAATCTAAGAACTTTACGTAGTTGAGAGTGAAGATCACTTGAAGGTATTGGTATAGTCTCAAACCTTTCCTAGGGAACATGACAAGGACCATATTGATTATGAGAGGTAACTATGAGGAGGTGAGAGAAGAAACCCAAGTAGCTATAGTGTAAATGATGAAAAACATCATGTTGCAAATATAAGAGGAGTAACTAAGAAGGGAGGGGTGAATCAGTTACCACAAAAAGAAATCCTAGATCCCTTAGATGTCAGTGAAAAATGATCTCTAAAATTGAAGTTTTTTGATACTCAGTAAACACACAGAAAATGTTGTAAATGAGTAAATACTAAGAATGCTAAATAAACACTTAACATTAATAACTTAAGATGTTATTTATGATTACTTAAACTTAGTTGCAAACACATCAGAAAATAGCATGAGAACATTTGACACCAATATTTAATGTGGAAACCCAATTTGAGAAAAATCATTGATTGCAACTAGTTATTGATTTTCACTCTTTTGAAGTGAGGCCTATTAGGAGAAAACCTTGTTAAAATTTACAAAACACACTATTAGGTGTGACCCTATTATAGGATTTAATCACCCTATTTGGAGTGGCCTTGTTAAAGACAATGCAATAGAAATGTCACCTTGTAAGAGGAATTATAAATAGTTATTAAGCCAAGAGATTTAGATTGTTAGAGTAATTATTTTGTTTCACTTATTAATTATATCATCTTGATTTAGTTAATTAAGTGGTTTATTACTCTAGTTCTTAAGCTTGCCTTTAGGTGCATATAATTAATATTTTATATTAATTATAATATGCAAACCTAGTTAGGGTTTTGTGATTCCTTTTATAAGGATTCACCTCTTTGTATTTTTTCATTCACTTATTGGATCATAATAGAATTTTCTCTTTGCATGTCCATAAGATGTCTCTGGCTTTTTGGCCTCCATAATTTTTTCTTTCTTTTTTTCTTTGCTTCATCCATGTGACAGGGTTATGCATGTAGGTGTTCTTGGGAGATTAGTTTTTCACCTAATCTAACATGGTATCAGAGCAGTCTTGCTGCTCCTTGTTCATGTTTTATTGAAGTGTTTTAGAAGCTGGAGTTTTTCAAAGGTTTTAGAAGATTTTTATGTGGATTTATGGGGGACCTTTTTTTTCTGGTCACTTTGGGCTCAAACAAACATCACCGTTGCGCTTAGAGCACCCAAAAACCCCAAAATCCATATAAAATTTGTCCATTTTGGACAATGTTGGTCCGAGAGGCAAAAAAAATTATCACACAGGGTCATATGACCTCTGCATGTAGTTAAAGGTAGAAAATAATTTTTAAAATGCAAAAAAAATAAAAAATTGTGTAGTTTTTCTTGCGGCAATTTACTAATCGCAGCGAAACCACTGGCAATTACACTATGGTCACCGCTCAGCGGTCTGCTAGCGGCTCCGCAGTGGCTCCATGACAGCTCCACAAGCGGCCACCATAGTGCTCCACTCTGTGATGGCCAACCACCCTCCCCCACTACTCGGCCACCACTTTGTCGGTGGTGGAGCGGTTTTTTAATGTTTTTATTATTTTTTTATTAAAAAAAAAAAAATTTCATGCATTTTGAGAGGCCCTGTCGATTTTTCTTCCATAACTTGAGCATACGGACATATTTTTTTGATCTGAAAAATGCACGGAAAAGCTAGTTCTGAGATAGAGATGATAGTATAGGTGTTTTTGGTTTTTGGTGTAGTTTTGTTGCTTGTTTTGATAGTTAGAGCTAGATGTTCTGGTTTGCATTCCGAGAGCCATATCATGTTCATCCAGACTCTTTTTTGGGCTCGCTTTATATCGTTGGAAAGCTGGTTCTATGAGTTATTCAGTTGTAGGGGTCTTTTATCCAGGTTATGCTCCAAGTTCTTTCTTCTCTGAGTTCTTCACTTTCACACTCTAGCAGATTACTTGGATTCTACAGGTCCTGGGATCTCTTCTTCTGTTCTTTTGGCTCACTCTTCTTTCTGACTTCTGAGCATTGTATGCTTCTCTTTTGTTGCATTCTTTTTTCTACAAACACACTGAGATAAAGTACCTTATTTTGCATATTTGGGATCTTGTACACCTTGTGTTTGTTTGTACTCGCACTCAGTTATAAAGTGCCATGGGGGGTCATGATGTTTTGAATTTTGTGCTCATCCACCTTTGTCAAGTGAGCATTCCTTCCACAACATTAGCCCATGCAGTGTGTCAGTGACATCGCCCTTTATCCTGTGCTTGTACTTCTATTGCACTGTTGGTGTTCTTGATTCTTCTTCTTGCAGATATTTTTGGCATTGCATTTCAGTGTTCCTGTCACCCCTCTCCCTATTCAGCATTATGGGGGGGTTCACATGTTGGCTCTATTGCTTCCTTGGTTTAGTTGAGTGATCTATGTATTCAATTTTTGTTCCTATGTACTAGGCGGATGCAGTGGCTAGGCACCTATGCATTTCGGTGAGATGGTTCATCTACTATATAAACACTCATTCATTCCTACTTTTGGAGGTCACCTCTTTGATTGATCAGCTCTTTAGACTTTGTCTTCTCTACCTGGTCATGCACTATTTTAGTGGGGGTTCCAGCAGTTTCTTTTGACAGTGTTTGCAGCTTCATGCTTCAGAGATGCTTCATGCTCTTTCTTGTTCCTTTCTTTGGTACATTTCCTAGATTGGAGGCTTTGTTTCCTTCATCTAGTTCATTTCCTTGTATTGGGTACCTAATCGGGCCTTGTTGCTGGGACCCATTTTTTTCTGCTTTCATAGCTTTGCTAGGTTAGCTTCCTCCCAAGCTTCGCTTAAGGGGGGGTGTTAGAGTAATTATTTTGTTTCACTTATTAATTAGATCATCTTGATTTAGTTAATTAAGTGGTTTATTATTCTAGTTCTTAAGCTTTCTTTTAGGTGCATATAATTAATATTTTATATTAATTATAATGTGCAAACCTAGTTAGGGTTTTGTGATTCCTTTTATAAGGATTCACCTCTTTGTATTTTTTCATTCACTTATTGGATCATAATAGAATTTTCTCTTTGTATGTCCATAAGATGTCTCTGGCTTTTTGGCCTCCATAATTTTTTCTTGCTTCTGTTCTTTGGTTCATCCATGTGATAGGGTTATGCATGGAGGTGTTCTTGGGAGATTAGTTTTTCACCTAATCTAACATAGATCACTAATACAATGGTCAGAGAGTAACAATGACATGACTTGATTTGGATGCAACTAAATTACTGATTACAGATCTTAGTTTTGGCATGTATCTTTGATCTTTCTTAATTGAATATATCTTTTCAGCTCCACAAGGATATTCTTCTTGTCCTTTTGATTTTCTTCCTCTTAGCATCTTCAATTACCTTCTATTCATTCATACTTTCTAAATCTCAACTTGACCTTATACTTATATCTTTCATATTGTCAAGTTAGCTAGAATACAACTTAGAATAATTAATATTCATCTTCTCAGTCGACTAGAACCAATAGATAAATCAATTGAATTCAATATGCTAAAACAAGAAAATCCTTCATTAGCTAATCCTTCTCGGTAGACACTAACTCAGAACTGATTTTCCTTTGTTAACCAACTAAACTCGGTTAACATTGTATACTCGCAATGTTCCTTTGGTAACTGATTGAGCTTGGTTAACATTAGTTACATCCAACATTTCCTTCATTAACTGAGTGAGCTCGATTAACATTCATCTTCTACAAACTTTCCTTTGGTGCCCAAGTGAACTCAAAAGATACTATCTTCTAAACTAGGTAAACTCAAGAATGCTCAAAAAACATAGAAAAATTTCTTCAATACCCAAATGAGCTTGGTATACATTGACTGGTAATTACATGACATTTTGTGTAACATCAGAGACAATATACAGTTAATCAATTATTTCAACAATCTACCTCTTTGGAATTGATGGCAAAACAACATGCCATAATGCAATAAATTTTTTAGCTCGAAAGAATAAAGTAAGGAACATATCCTTAGTTTTTTTATGATTCTCATCGATGAGAATTCCCTATATCAGTGTGATCCCTTCTTTCCTTCAATTTTTCCCTTTGTTAGAAGATTTCTATTTGCTAGAAATTCTTCTGATAGAAAATTTTGCTTTTGATATTAGACCAAGTTCATTCTCCCTCTTTGACATCTCTTTCTCTTTACAAAATTTCTATATGATAGGAACTTCTCCACAAAATGTCTATGATATATGACATCAAAATTCTCCCTCTTTGACATCTCATGCCAAAGACAATGTTCAATGAATATCAATGTACCTCAAGTATTGATTCTTTTGCAATATTTCCTTATGAATATTGCACCAACTAATTCATCTTCTACATGTCCTAGTTGATGCATCACTAAACTGCATTTGGTGAGCTTTGAATAGAGGAATGACCTCTAGCTTAGCTCATAGATACAAAAATGTATCCTTAGGTAATGGCTTGGTGAATATGTCTGCAATTTTCTCTTTTGTATTTACATATTCTAATCTAACTTCTTTATCTTTTACCCATTCTCTTAAGAAATGATATTTTATAGCAATGTGTTTTATTTTGGTATGCATCACTGGATTCTTTGATATATTGATTGCACTGGTGTTATCATAGTATTTGACTACTGGATCTTTGATCTCTTTCTTCATACATACCAATAGTTGTTTGAACCAAACAATATGAGAACATTTGACTATTGCTGCCACATATTTTGCCTCTATTGGAGACTGAGAGATACAATTTTGTTTCTTGCTTGTCCAAGACACTAGTCTTTTGCCAAGAAAGAATGCTTCACCACTAGTTATTTTTCTATCATCAATACTTCCTACCAAATTAGCATCAATGAATACTTTCAAGTCCAAATTGCCTCTTATTTTGTACCATAAGCCATAGTCTTTAGTACCTTTTAGATATCTCATGACTCTTTTGATTGCCATCATGTGATTTTCTTTGGGATTTTCTAAGAATCTTTCCACCATACTAACTGCTAGTGCAATATTAGGCCTTGTGTTTACTACATAATGGAATTTTCCAATCATTGATATGTATGTGGTTTGATCTATCTCTTTAGAATCATCATTCTTGAAAATTTTATGTCTAGTAGACCTAGGGGTTCCAACTAGTTTTGAATATTCCATTCTAAATTTCTTTAGTATGTCCTTGATATATTTAGATTCAGTAATGTAGATACCATATTTCTTCTATTGAATTTGTAATCCAAAAGAGAATTGTATCTCTCCAAACATAGACATTTCATATTCTTTACTCATTTCTTCTAAAAGTGCCTTTCACAAGTCATCATTTCCTATGAATAAAGTATCATCATCAAATGTTTCTACCAACGCAATCCTTTTGTGTGGTCCTTCTTTTATATATAGACTACTATTATCATTTGTTCTTTGAAAATCAATCTGTGTGAAGTAGTTATGAAATCTTTCATACCAAGCTCTTGAATATTTCTTGAGACCATACAATGCCTTGTGTAATTTGTAGACCATGTTCTTTTTGCTAGGATGTAGACGTTCTGATCAAGAATTCTATTTAAGAATGTAAATTTTACATCCATTTGATAAAATTTAAATCCTCTATGTGGTGCATATGCTAGTAAAGTTCTAACACCTTCTAATCTTGCAATAGGAGAAAAAGTTTCACCATAATCAATACCTTCTTCTTGAGAATAACCTTTACATACTAACCTTTCTTTATTTCTAGATACTTTTCCATCTTCATTTATCTTGTTTCCGAATACCCACTTTGTCCCAACTACATTTTTATCCTTATGTCTATGAACAAGAGTCCAAGTTTTATTCCTCTCTATCTTTTCTATTTTGTGATCCATTACTTCAATCCAACTTTCATTATCCAATGCATCTTTAGCATTTCTAGGTTCAAATTTAGCAAGAAAACATGCACCTTGTAATTTGTTTCTTGTCATTATTCCATCTAATTTTTCTCTAATGATCTAATTAGGTGCATGATGCCTTCTGACATATCTTGCCAACACAAGTTCTTTAGATTTGGAATCAGTTTCACTTATTTCATTATGAACTTTAGTATCAAGCTTTGATCCCACTACCTGTGACTTGGGTCCATTAGACCCGATTTTCTTGTCTAGTAGCTTGGTAGCCTTAGACTATGACTCGGGTCCATCAGACTATGACTCAGGTTGCACTATGTACAACTCAATAATTGTTAAAGATTTTGGGGACTCAAGAGGTGAAGCCTCTTATCTACTAGATAGATTTGGCAGGGTATTAGCTTCATAGTAAAAAAATCTTCTATAATCCTTAGGCTCTTTGTTGCTTTCTTCTTCACTCTTTTTTGCAAACTCATTAATTTTCACATGTGCACTTTCTCTGATTTTATTAGTAGACAAATTCAAACACTTGTATTCTTTACTTCTACAGAAGTGTCCTAGGAATATTCCTTCATCACCTTTTACATCAAATTTTCCTTTTCTAGATTCTTTTAAGATATAACATTTGCTACCAAATAATTTCAAGTAACTTAAATTAGGTTTGTAGCCATACCATAGTTCATAAGGAGTTTGATTTGAGTCTTTCCTCAATTTTACTCTATTCAAGGTATGTACTACAGTGCTGATTGCTTCCTTTTAGTATTTGATTGCAACATTCTTTTCTATCATCAATGTTCTTGCACAATCCATGATGGATCTATATGTTCTTTTAGCTATACCATTTTATTGAGGTGTACTAGGGGATGATAATTGTCTTTTAATTCCTTTTTCAATGTATAATCCATTGAATTCATTGGAGATAAATTCACCACCTCTATTTGACCTCAAACATTTCAACTTCTTTCTAGTTTATTTTTCTACTCTTGCCAGATACCACTTGAATTTTAAAAGCTTCTAATTTTTCTCTTAGATACATTATAATCATCATTTTGAAATAATCATTAAAAAAAAGAATGAAAAATATTATCTCCACTATAACTCTATATTACAATAGGTCCTCATAAGTCTATATGCACAATCTCTAAGACTTCTTTTGAATGATAGTTCTTGCTTTTGAAACTAGTATTTCCCATCTTACCAATTTGACAACTTTTGCATAGATCCATATTAGATTTCCTTAAGCTAGGAATATCTCCTACTCTTCTATTTTTACTTATCTTAACTAAATTATCAAGGTTTATATGACATAATATTTTGAGCCATAAAATTTTGTCTATTTGCCAAATCCAACTAGATTTCATTTTCCATCAAGCAGTTTAGTCTTCCCATTCATAAATTCTATCTTTGTAATATTACTTGCCCAAATTGACTAATTTTAGCTCAAGGAATATTTCCAAACACTTTTATTGATGTCTTTCAAAGCTAAGAAATTTAGAATGTTCACAAATGATATTTCAATGCCTCTTACAATGAACTAATATGCAATTGTAGTTCTTTCGATATTTACAATGCATATACATGGAAACTAAATATGGAATGCATGCCTACAACCAACTAACATTTTGAAAAATAATTGACATACAACTATTATGCTGATCATATATGCTATTAGATGGACATTTCATCAAACAAATGGTATGAAATATGTATCTCCTTTATTGAATTCATTCTCATGTACAATGATGTTATGAGTTTGCCAAGACAAATGGCTTATAATAATGACTACAGAAATGCCAAAATCTAATTCTAAATTATCACAGCAAAATCATATACCCTAATAAATTACAATGATAACTAATAATAGCTACAAGAGGAACCTGATAATAGTAATGCCCAATGATGGACATGAATCAAGCATAAGTACTGTAGCATGGCATCGTTATTGTGTATTATATTAGCCAATAATAAATGTATGCTCCAATTTAAGCACAAATAGAACTCATAAATTGAAGCTCTCCTCAATACAAAATTTATTGGATATTTCATCACCTAAACTGATTACAACACTGAAGAGTTGACGTTCTCCAATGGTTGACTAAAATTAGAAACCCTAGTTTCTTCTCCCAACTTTGTATCAAATGCAATTCACAATAATCAGATGATTAGCAATGAAGCTCTCACCTCTGTTTATTATTTTCCTTCACCCTTCTAGAAGCAAATAAAATATTATTTAATTGCATTCTCTAGAAGCTTCCCCCTTTCCAATACAATAATTAGTTGTATTTCTAGAAAAAGCACTCTCTAGAAACTTCTCCCTTGCAATACAATAATTAATTGTGCTTCTATAGAATTAAATTAATTAAATATAAAGTTAACATTTTTATTTTTATTTATTTAATGACTTTATAAGAAAATAATTTAATCAATTTCTCCTTATTTCTCCACTTAGTCTTTGAAGAATGTAAAAGCTAAGAACTCCACAAAGATGCTAAAACGATGGGGACATTACAATTTTCTTTCCTTGAAATTGCTTGACCTCAAGCAACTTCAAGTCCAAATGCTACAAAATTTTCTCATTCTCCCATGCCACATCCTCTATTGGTAGGTCTTTCCATTTCACCAAATACTCCCTTATAGCATGCCACCTCAAGGTCCTTTCCTTGAAATCAAAGATAGCCTCTAGCACCAATACCAATTTTCCCTCATCATCCAAGCGTGGAAGCACTGCAGAAGGAACAATATGTTTTGCTAGTGCCTTCTTGAGGCATGAAACATGAAAAACATTGTCCACCTTACTCTCTACCAATGAATCTAACTCATAATCCACCTCTCCCACTTTCTTGATAATCCTAAATGAGCTATAATATTGTGGCTTAAGTTTCTCGATGCCACTCTTCTTGGGAGTGGATTGACGGCAAGGCTGCAACATAAGATACACCATATCTCCAACCACAAAGGTCTACTCAGTCCTCCTCTAGTCTGCATACTACTTTTGTTGATTCTGTACCTTGGTTATATTATCCTTGAGAGTCTTAACAATGTCTTGACTCTCTTGTAACAAATCACCTCCACTAGGCACTCTACTATCACTCAAAACTAGGTCCATAAAATTGGGAGCCTCATACCTATACAGGGCCAGAAAGGGTGACATCTAAATAGACATGTGATAAGTGGTATTGTAGAAATACTCATAGAGATAAATCCACTTTACCCATGCATTTTGTTGTGCTACTATATAATTTTTGAGATATCCCTCAACCCATATATTCACTATCTCTATTTTACCATTTGTTTGAGGGTGGTAGCTAGTACTTAGAGTGAGCTCTGTTGCACACAACCTGAATAGCTCTTGTCAAAAGTGACTCATAAACATGTTATCTCTATGACTCACAATGCTTCAAGGTAAACCATGTAATCTAAAGATCTCCTTGAAGAACAACTCTACCACTTATGTAGAATTGTATGTAGAAATGGTTAGAAAGAAGTGTGCAAGGGTATGTGCAGGATCATGATCAACCAAACTATGCTCTTAAGTGGCAATAAAAAATTAGAAAATCAGAGTTATTTCAACTTGACATGAAATTTTCTACTTGTTATTAACTTTATATAAAAAAGTTGAGAGAAAGGAATTTCTAGCAAATTGAATATAGTTTCTAAACTACTAGAACTTATCTCTAAAAAATAAAATTTGATTGGTAAAAATTTTGAGTTTTAATGCAATATTACAAAAATTTTAGAAAAAAAATAAGAAGTAGATGTATGTCTTACCACCTTAATCAAAATCAAATGATAATATTTTTTAATAATATTCTAGATATAAGTAGTAGACTCATGCTTGGATGTGACACATATTTTTTGTGTATTTTTATTCTAAATAAATAATAAATAATTATTTTTTGAATTTAGTATTTTTTGAATAAAAAAACTCTCATGTTTGACCACCTTAACTAATTCAAATCTTTGCAAAATTCATTTTTTCATTTTTTTCCCTTATAATAGAGGAAACATAGAATGTGATGCATCTTTTGGATTTAAAAAATGGTGTATCTTTTGGAAGTTATAGTTATTTTTCAAGTGGTGTGTCAATCAGCACTTTATACATAACTCCATTAGAAAATAAGTAATAATTACTTACTAAACTCATAATTTGACAAACCTTACATTTATAAAAAGATAAGAATATTCTTAAGAAACCCTTTTCATTTCATCAATTTTTTGTGAAGAAAAGGTCATCGGCTACATGTTTGAAGTAAAAATCACATAAAAATAGGCCAAAAGCACATTTTAAGGATTTTTTAAAGTTGACCATATAGGTTTTGTTATCAATAGATATAGTAGACCTTATAAAGATATTAATTGTTTTCATTTAGTATCAGGGTGGGTGGGAAAAAGTTGGAATATATTTTGAAATGGTTTGAGATATTTTAGAACTATAGATTTTTTAGATCACCACTTTTTGGCACACCATGATCTGTAGATATGCAAAAACTTCATAAGGTGATCTACAACCACATATATGCAATCCTTACCTTGGGCTCTAGGTAATCCTATAATGAAGTCGTTAGCTAAACACTTGCACTTCCTATTAGGAATCAAAAGTGGCTGAAGTAAACTAGCTGGATAGGAGTGTTCTTTCTTTTTATGTTGGCAGGTGGGATACTGCCTAACATACTGAAGTACCTCTACTTTGAGCCTTTTCCATGTGTAGCACTCTCTAATCTATCGATATAGCTTGTAGAAATTAGGATGTCCTACCATGGGTGAATCATGAAAAGATTTTAGAACCATCTTCCTTGCTATTGATCCTATACCCACAAATATTCACCCTTTATAAATGATGATCTCATTCACAAAGGTGTATCTTCTATCCTAAATAGTTCCATCTATGAATCTAGTTTTCTAGCATCATTTACATACTCTATAAGGATCAAGTGTCTCCAATCCTCTGATATATCTGTCAATAAGCTCAAATGAGGCCTACATGATAAAGCATTATCAACTACATTTTGTGTCCCCTTAAAATATGTAATATCAATGTCATAGGACTGTAACTTGTTCACCCACTTTTGTTGCCTACCATTGAGATCTCACTACCCCAAAAAGTGTTTTAGTCTATTATGGTCAATTTTGATACAAAATTTGCTACCTACCAAATATTGCCTGAATTTAGCCAAAGCATGCATAATGGCTAAGATCTCTTTATCATATATGCTGAAGCTCTAGTTTGACCCTCTTAATTTCTTGTTCTCATAAGAATTAGGCTCTTCTTCTACATAAGAACTACTCTAATACCCTCTCCAAAAGCATCACAATGTAGCTCAAAAGGTTTGCTGAAATTTGGTGATGCTTACACTAGAAAGGAAGTTATCAACTTCTTAAATTAATCAAAAAACTCCTATAGAAATCACATAATCCTTCCTCATCAAATCTATCAAGGGTGTTGCTTGCCTAGAATATCCATTCACAAACCTCCTATAGAAATCACAAAATCCCATAAAGCCCTTCAACTGTGTAAGGTTCACTGGTGAAGGCCACTCCACAATGGCACAAATATTTTTAGGATCCATGTGTATGCCTTATGTACTAATGATGTGACCCAAATACAACAACTCTGTCATACCCAAATCATACTTCAACTCATTTGCATACAAGGATTCTTTGCCCAATATATCCAACACTGTGTCAAGGTAAACCGAGTGCTCCTCCCAAGATCTATTGTACGCCAAGATATCATCAAAGAAGACAAGTACACATTTCATGATCTAAGGATGAAAAACCATATTCATTGCTGCATGAAAAGTAACAGGTGCATTATTTAGCCCAAATGGAATAACTACAAACTCAAAATGGCCACAATGATATCTAAAGTTTGTCTTCTTGATGTCTTGCTCTCTAAATCTGATCTGGTGATAACCTAATCTCAAATCTATTTTTGAGAAGAAGCAAGCTTTGTGAAGCTCATCTATCAACTCATCGATCCTAGGGATGGGGTACCTATTTTTAATTGTCTTCCTATTAAGCACTCTATAATCAATGCACATCCTCAATGTCCCATCCTTCTTCACCAACACCATTGAAGAAGTGAAAGGATACTTACTTGGTCTAATGTGGTGCTTATCATGTAACTCCTTTATGGTTTTTTCAATTTCATCCTTCAACCTCTTTGGATGCTTATAAGGTGTAATCATGATGGGCTTAGCCCCCTCCTCTAACTCAATGATGTGCTCAGTACCCCTGTCTGATGGTCTACCTAGTGGAATGTAACTAAACACCTTACAATGTTTAACTTTACACTCCTAAATATCAGGAGGATATTCAATCTTATGTTGTCCCTCCTATGATGACATTAACATGCACTCTGCTGCCCACTCTACGTAATCATGTTGAATCAATCTAGCCATCCTCTAAAAAGAGACCATTCTAAAATCACTATCCCTGATTTCCTTAATAATCTATGTCTTCCCATTCACTCTAAACCTCATTTGCATCTCCTTGAGATTAAGAGTGAACTCACCAATTTCATGTAACCAACTCATCCCAAGGACTATATATGTATCTCCCATAGGCAGAACACAAAAATATGCCTTAAAGGCATAATTATTAACTTCCAATGGGAGTCTAGTGATCTTACAATCACAATCAATGATATAGCCATTAGCTACCCTCACTCTAATTCCCCCAAACTCCTCTATTTGTATGCCATGCTTCTCCACCAACCTAGCATCAATGAAATTATGAGTGGCACCAATATCAACCAAAGTTATAACTCATTGTCTAGCAAGTACTCCTCTAATTCAAAATGATCCTTCTTTCTTAGTACCAGTGAGACAAGCTTCCCTAAGTTTTCCATCTCCTTCCTCTATATTAGACTACTAGTCTGAATTATCTAATTTTCATTCCTCATAGTATGCCCACATAACTTTGTTACCTTTTCCCTTTGGTCTAAGAGGATAGTCATGGTTTGCATCATAGGGTCCCTTATAGTAGAAACATATTTTTTTTCTTCCTGAATTATTTAATGTTTCCCTATCAAAAGGTGCTAGAGTTTTATCTTTAGAATCATTTATAAAATTAGTCCTTCCTAATTTTTTATAAAATGGTTTGTTATCCTTACTAGAAGATGCTCCTTTGGATTGAAATTACATGGTCCATAATTCTTTCCTTTATCATAGCTTCCTATAAAGAAATGGGATCAAATGCCTTTATCCAACCTTTCAGTGGTTTAGATAGGCCGTCAATGAAAATAACTATCAATCAACACTTTGAATTGTTTGGCACCATGATTGCCAACTACTGAAATTCACCAATAAAATACTCCAAGTTACCTATTTGTTTTAGCTATGCTATTTCTTGGAAGCAAATATTTGGATCCTTTTTGTCAAATATTTCAACCAACCTATCCACAAAGACCTAGTGCTCTGTCGCCTGATTATTTTGAAGTGTTACCATACCATGGTACCAGCAATCAGGTGCTAATCCCTCCAAATGAAAAATGACACGTACTTGATAGATTCAATGTTTGTTATTGGCCTTAGTGCCAAGAATGTGTCAAGCTTATGAATCCAAGATTGAGTTGTCATCTCACCACTCCCATCAAATGTAGGCATAGTAAGCTTTCCTGTAGCCCTCTTTAGCTCACTATTTTGACCCCTAGGCCTTCTATCCTATCTAGGTGACCTGTAATGTTCTCTTCTCTAATTTACAAAGTGTTCAAAGGTCATCCTCTCCTGAACCTACGATGCTCATAATTCCCATTCATCATTTGCAACCATAAGGATATCTGCAAATGTCTCATCCTCAACTTCCTCTATTGGTTCCTATACTAGTTCCTCTCTAACAAAAGTAGGACATGTGGGCTTGTCTGCTATTCTAGGAGTTCTATGAGTTCTAGGTGATCCCACTACACTCTTGTTATCCCCTTGTTCCAAATTCCATCTGTCTTGCAGGTTCATGCATGCAACCATGGTGGCGAGTGCCTGCAAAGCCTAAGCCATTCATTCTTTTCATGTAATCATTGCTCTAAAAAATTCCCTTGTTTTCTAATTCTCATTCCTATTGTCTCTTGGTGGGCTATGCTCTTGCCTATCACCCATGGTGTCTGATTGCCTAATAAAATCTTGTTCCCTACCAAACAAAGCTCCCTTGATAATGAAAAATCTATGAGAGTGAACCTCAGGTGGCTTGTGATTGCTAAACTCCCAAGATGGTAAGATTTAGCTCTAATACCAATGTAATATCCTTGCAAAAATTGACTAATTTTAGCTCAAGGAATATTGTGAAACACTTGTATTCTTGCCTTTCAATGCTAAGAAATTTAGAATGTTTGCAAATAATATTACAATGCCTCTTACAATGAACTAATATGCAAGTGCAGTTCTTTTGATATTTTCAATGCATATACATGGAAACTAGATATGGAATGCATACCTACACCCAACTAACATTTTGACAAACAATTGATATATAACTATTATGCTGATCATATATGCTATTAGATGGATATTTTGTCAAACAAATGGTATGCAACATGTATCTCCTTTATTGAATTCATTCTCATGTACAATGATGTTATGAGTTTGCCAATACAAATGGCTTACAATAATGACTACAGTAATGCCAAAATCTAATTTTGAATTATCACAACAAAATCATGTGCCCTAAAAAAATTACAATGTTAACTACTAATAGCTACAAGAGGAACCTGATAATAGTGATGTCCAATGATGGTGATGAATCAAGCATATGTATTGTAGCATGTCATCGTTCTTGCATACTATAGCAACCAATAATAAATGTATGCTCCAATTTAAGTACAAATAGAACTCTTGAATTGAAGCTCTCCTGAATACCAAATTGAGTGGATGTTTCACCACCTCAAATGGTTGCAAGACTAAAGAGTTGACATTCTCCAATGGCTGACTGAAATCAAAAACCTTAGTTTCTTCTCCCAACTTTATATCGAATTCAATTCATAATAATTAGATGACTAACAATGAAGCTCTCACCTCTATTTATTTTTTTTCTTCACCCTTCTAGAAGGAAATAATATATTATTTAATTGTGTTCTCTAAAGCTTCCCCCTTTCCAATACAATAATAAGTTGCATTTCTAGAAAATGTACTCTCTAGAAGCTTCTCCCTTGCAAAACAATAATTAATTGCACTTCTAGAAAATTAAATTAATTAAATATAAATTCAACCTTTTTATTTTAATTTTATTTATGTCATTCACATTGTCTTACATATATTGTGAAACATGTAAACATTTAAAAGTAGGAGTTCAATTCTATTTGAAAGTCAAAGGTGTGCACTTGATATTAGAAATTAATTGTCATAATGACCTATTTTTTCCATTACTTTTACATTCAAACATGTTTAAATTAATGTTCCTATATAAATTATTAAAATTATTAAAATTATTTTTCATGTACCATATACTTACAAAATGTGTCATAACATGAATAAAATATATCATAATAAATAAAATGATTCATACTTACAACATGATAAAATAATAATCTATACTAAATACACTAGCATGATAAGAAGTCATAAATATAAAGTACATGGTCTAACATGTCATACCGTGATCTATGAAGTCAAAAAATAAATATAATATAGTTAACTGTCCTAATACAAAGTGTATCAAAATAAAGAATATGTCTTATAAAAACACAATCTAAAGGTGCCAAACTAATCTATATAATATATAGTCCTCTTTAATCCATGTGAAGAGGACTCAGATGCATAATCTTATGTAACATTAGGTGTCTTATCATGTGGGACACACTGTGGTGCAATTTGTGTCACATCATGAGAAGACAATATGTAGATAATTGAAATGGGTTTCAAAATTTAGCTTGCATATAAATTAAATATTAAGTACATAATAAAAATAATACCACATGAGATGGGTGTCTCTTTGTAATAGGAGGAGGTGCACTGTGAAAGCTATCAATTGTTGCAATTGTGAGGTCATGTAATTTACAACACATAAATTTTTAAAATTTGATAACGATCATAATGAACTATGTATGTACATAAATCACAATATTGACCTCAATGGATGATGTATGTACCTCCATCTAGCTTAGTTTGATAGTCTCATCAACACTCATGGCATCATAGTCCTAAAATTATGGATACATAAACCTTGAGTCAAAATTATATACACATGAATTACAAAATATGAAAATTAAAAAGTACATAATTTAAACTATATTTTTTTGAAATAAAAACATATTTATCATTCCTAAGTAGTGGCTAGTGCCATAGGTTTGTCTAAAGATATGCTATCATGATGATCATTGCCATGTCTCAAATGGTCAAAAGATGGAGTCAAAAATAAACTATATTGTGGCCTATATGGATAAGTATGATCCATATCCTAATCATAAAACCAAAATACGTAAAATTATACATGAATCAATGTTGAAGATAAGTTAATAACAATGTGTACATAAAAATAGTACAAATTATTTATCTTCAAAATTTCATACCATAGGTATTTGAGGCTATGCCTCAGTAGTTGATGGATCAAGACCTATACAAACATCAAACTATGTAATATACAATAATCCCTACAAAATTAGATAAAAAGAACATATGAGAACATGTTATTAAATTTGAGTTTAAATGTACATTATTCATAGAGTAAGTCAAAGTAAATACCATATGAAGGATTCCAATGTCTATAGGTCTCAAAAAAATACTATTATGCCTCCTAGGAGGAACAATATCATTTGAAAATTGAGATACATTAATATGGTTAGTATAATTACACATATATGTAGAAAGTAGATAATTATGTACTTAATAAATTTTAATTAAATTTTTACCTATAGCTCCTGACTATCTCCCTCTCCATGTAGAAGGTCAAAAAATGATGACACATCAATATCATCACTACCATCACCATGAGCAGCGTATGCATCATCATCAAAATTAGCCATCATGGCCATCATGTGCCACATCAAGATCTCTCTAGGGGCCTCTGCATATACCTCCACAAGTGGTACAAATGTGTCCAAGTGATTGAATATCTATCACCTGCATCCATTGCTCTTCTAAATTTCCCAAAAAGGCACTCAATGAAGCAAGAGCAGATAACATTTCTCGATGATGGTAAGGCACTAGGACAACTCATGTAGGAGGAGGTACAAGAGGCTGAGGACATATGGGATTCCTCATATTATTGCTCATCTTTTACCTAGGCCTATCCTGAAGCATCCCTCCACCAACCCCTTGAAATAATCTAATATCAAAATAATTAGGTTTCAAACCCAATTCAAACTCAACCAATAGTTTCTTAAGAAAGTATCTAGGCACCTCATGATTTTTGTTTGGTGGATTGTCAAATACCATCCACCACCACTCCCAAAAGTGTGCCGATATATGTGGATTTTTGCACCATCTAATAGAAATGTGATGCTTCTTCGTGCTCATCTCAAGACTCATCTTAGCGTTTACAAAATATCTTTTAAAATATCCTTTATTTAATTTGAGTTGATTAACCTCTCTATAGCATAGGCCATTATAATAGAAGACACACATGTTTTTCCTCCATAATCTAAAGCTGTTGATGTCACTATCCAAATGCTTGATAGAGTGTACAATGCCTTGCATACTATCTATAAGGTGAAGTAGGTGGGGGCAGGGGGGGCTCATGCCTAATGGTCTAAATATCATGAAGGTTGTGCCTCACGATCTCCCTCAAATTCTCTATGATAGGCACTAGAGGAGGACTAGGTGGTCATGGAGGTGGGGGTGGAGGTGGAGGTGGAGGTGGAGATGGATGGGGTAGGGGCACGGGTGGGGGAGGGGGAGAGGTGGGGGTGGGTCCATCAAATATAATTTGCATATATGTTTAAACAACATAAAAAATCACAAAATTACTATTTAGTAAAATAAATCTAAAATATCAATTATACAAATGCACATCTTTAAAACCATATCAATTATATAAATAAAATTAAACACTTAAGTAAACTTTAATGTTAAGGCTAATTGAACATTATACCAAATTTAAGCCTAATCATAAAATAATACTCCAAAAAGCTATTAATAAATAAACTTAAATGTGAATTCTAAAAATAAATTATATTTATGTTTAGGATTATGCCTTAGCATTTACAATTAAGGTTCACTATTAAAACAATTAGGATTTAACATAAATAAGATTGTGGTTTGGGTTAGGATTTAGGGTTACCCATTTAGAATTAGGGTAGAGTAATTAGCATTATGATTGGGGAACAAAATATAAGATTTAGGATTACGACTAATATTTCAAGGCTTATCATTTAAGATTAGACATTAGAATCTAGAATTATAGTTTAGGTTGAGATTTATGATTTATGGATGATAATATAAGATTATAGGTTAGCACTTAGAATAATTTTTTAAAAATTAGGATTAAAATTAAGGTTTACATTTTAGGATCATATGCTAGCTTTAAGGATTATAATTTTAAATTATGATTAAGATTGGGATAATTTAGTGTTTAGTAGTTTAGATTTTAGCATTTATAAAAATTATTGAGCAATTAGGGTTTACCATTTATAATCATGGTTTGGCATTTAGAATTAGGGCTGGGGTAAAGATTATGGTATGGGTTTACATCATTAAATTAGAAATATGATTAGAATTATGGTATGTATTTTCTAGGAAGTTTAATATGAGTGTTTAACATTTATATTTAAATATTTAGGATTATGCTTTAGCATTTACAATTAAGGTTTAATACTAAAGCAATTAGGATTTAACATAAATAAGATTGTGGTTTGGGTTAGGCTTTAGGGTTATCCATTTAGAAGTAGGGTAGAGTAATTAACATTATGATTGGGGCACAAAATATAAGATTTAAGATTATGACTACTATTTCAATGCTTATCATTTAAGATTATGCATTAGAACTTAGGATTATGGTTTAGGTTTAGATTTAAGATGTATGGATGATAATTTAAATTATAGTTATGCACTTAGAAGAAGTGTTTGAAAATTAGGATTAGAATTAGGGTTTACATTTTAGGATCACATGCTAGCTTCAAGGATTATAATTTTTAATTATGGTTAAGATTGGGATAGTTTAGTGTTTAGTAATTTAGATTTTAGCATTTAGGGAAATTATAGAGCAATTAGGGTCTACCATTTATAATAATGGTTTGGCATTTAAAATTAGGGCTAGGGTAAAGATTATGATGTTGGTTTACACCATTAAATTAAAAATATGATTAGGATTATGGTATGTATTTTCTAGGAAATTTAATATGAGTTTTTAACATTTATATTTAAATATTTAGGATTATGGTTTAGCATTTATGATTAAGGTTCAATATTAAAACAATGAGGATTTAACATAAATAAGATTGTGGTTTGGGTTACGATTTAGGATTATCCATTTAGAATTAGGGTACATAGTAATTAAAATAATGATCGGGGCACAAAATATAAGATTTAGGATTGATGGATGATAATTTAAAATTATATTTTAGCACTTAGAATTAGTGTTAAAAAAAATTATGTTTAGAATTAGGGTTTACATTTTAGGATCACCTGCTAGGTTTAAGGATTACAATTTTTAATTATGGTTAGGATTAAGATTACTTTCCATTATGGTTACTATTATGGTTGCATAGCTAGGGATCAAGTGTTAGGTTTAAGAATTGAAGTTGCAATTAGAATTAGGGTTTAACATTTAGGATTAAGTTTATCATTTAAGAAATGGGTTAGGATACTTGTATTAGGGTTTTAAACTAATGATTAGGGTTAGGTTTCCCATTTTTAATTATATAATGGTTAAAATTTTAATTAGTGTTAGCGTTAGTCTTAGAATTATGGTGGGAGTGAGATTTTACATCAAGGTTAGTACTATGTTTAGGGTTAGTGTGTAGTTTTATAAAAAAAGATATGGTCATTAAATTATTGAAAATCTTGTTGTAAAATTTATCTAACTAAACAATGAAATATAAATGGATATGATGACACATAATTTGGAGTAGGAGATTTAAAATTACATTTGATTTGTAAGGGAAACACTACTTATTGAAAATCACAAATAGAATCTAAGAGAGTCTATGTTTATGTCATAATTAAGGCTAAGGTTGTGTTAAGGATTTGGTTACATGATTGTTTAGGATTAGAGTTTTAGTTAATGTTAGGATTAAAGAGTTGGGCTTATGATTAGAGTTACCTGAATCTAGGATTTAGAGTTAAAATTATGGTTTTAAGGTAAGAGAGCACATTAAATACTTAGTTTTATGTTTAGGGTTTAGATCAAATTATTGTATAGTTATGGTTAGGTTGAGGTTTGACTTAGAAATATAGTTAGTTTTACTTTTTTTGTTAGATGGTTTGCAAACTAATTTACAATTAATTACTATTTAGTTGAAATAAATCTAAAAAATCAATGTAATTACATGTTTAAGCAATCTAATTCACATCTATCTAATCATTCATCATGCTAACTTTTATTAAATACATCGAAACATCTAAATAATAATTTTTAAATGAAAATTTACAAAACTAAAACTAAAATGAATAGATACAAAACTATTTAAATTAACAGATATAATAATCTAAATATAAAACTATTAACAATGGAAATTTACAATTTTACATATTAAAAAAAATTAAATGTGGAAAAAAGCAATAAATTAACAATATTATAAAGCATAAAATTGAAAAAAATGAAATAAAATACTAGGAAACAAAGTAAAATACTTGGTACACTGATAAAAAAGTTGTTGGGGGTCAGTAGAAATCCAAAAATGGGCTCCCATTTCTAAGCTAAAATTGGGCTTCCATTTAGGGTGCTAATGAAAATGAATGAAAAACTCAAAAAAGTGGGTTTTGTGGATTTTAGAAGTTGGGTAGTCAATTTTAAAATCATGTTGTGGGTAGCCGATCCATATTCAAAAGTCAGGCACCTAATTTTTTAATACAGATTGGGCACTCGAACCATGATGGGAACCCAATTTGTTAAAATTGGGTACCTATATCTAAAGAGGTCTCATTCTGCAAAATTGACTTTCCTTAGAATTACAACCCAATTTTTTGTATTCACCAATTAGAAAGATAACTAAAAAATACAAAAAATTTACAAAAGCTCCTAAAAAAATCTACCAAGTGGTGGAAACCTAGAAATAGGTGCTACTTAAGACCCTCATGCCTATGTCTATCAACCTCATTTCACACTCATTCATTTCATAATACATTTCCTAGCTTGGAATAGACTCTTGTCCTCCTCTAGTGGGTACTACTTCTTAGCTTATCGAGGTCTTCTTGTACATTAGTGGTTCTCCAACAAGTCATCTAAATCAATGGTTTCCAACACTTCCCCCCTTTGACATCAAGTGTTTCTCAAAACCTCTTGGATACCTTACCTATAGTCTAGGATGCTACGATATTTATCACTAGAAGATATGAGTACTAAAGAAATAGCCATGTGAGATACACATACACACTTAAACATTAAACTTGATGAGATATGATGAACTTTATCTCCTTTGTGTGATGTCTATGATGATTTTTTGATAAGTGTTCCATCTGTAATAGTCTTTTGAGGATGTCATGGATTAGAAGACTGAGGGAATAGGGCATGTTTTACTAGTTTTCTTCTTGTGTGCATACTTTGTTAGTCTAAGTTGGTGAGAGCCTATGTGCTTGTCCTACTTGAGACTTTGGACCTACAATGTATTATCCTTGTCTATTTTTCAAGATCACACTTGGGGATTATCTTGTCACTTATGCCTTAATATAGGTGTAATATTGTTATACTAAACTTAGGGAACCTAACTGCATTAGTCATCTTGACTTACATGTCTTTGATGTATAGGATGGATTCCCACATACCTATCTAATATAGATCATATTCATATCCTCATAGTTATAATAGTGAGCATTCTATGATCTTTTGATGTCCTTAATAATGCTCAATGATGAAATTAGATTCCAAATGTTTTGCATCTCTTGCAAGTAAACCATATTTCATACTAGTTTGCATCATAGGCTCATTCTAGCTTAGTCTCTCATTCTCCATATGCAAAGAGCTCCCTCTTCATCTTTAATAGTCACATTAGCTAACTACATTCATATCTTATCACTCTTTCTCTCAATCATACCTTTCATTCCTTGTCGATCATGTCCAGTTTCTTATTTCTTATATACTTGTCATCACAAGAGGTTAATTTAATCATCACTTCTATTATATCCAAGTACCAAATTTTCAAAACATGAGTCTACATCACAAATGTGAGAGCTAAAACTGTATATGAGAGACATCCATGAGAATATAAATGTAAACATGAAAACTGAGCATACATAAACATGAGTATGAGACAAACATCACATGGAAACAAAAACAAAAGTGCTGAAACATTCATCACATGAGCATAAAATGGGAAAAATACACAATGATGATCGATCAAATCTAGCATCTCATATATATATATATATCAAAGTAAATCAGGAGTACATGTACATGTGAGATCCAAAATCTAGATAACTATCTCAAAATACATATGATACATCAAAAGTGTCACAAGGACATTAGCCTAGACCTACTCCTAGAACTAAGATTGACTACTTCCCTCCTAAGTTAGTAGTGGTAATGGTGGGGGAGCTTGTCTCTAGTCTAGTAGCTATACCAAACACTTTCATTGTCATGCTCACTCTAAGTAATTAGGGATTCCCTCCTTGGTAGTACCATAGGCCTATATGTACCATAGTAACAAGTTGTATGTACTCCATGGTTCTCTAACTCTTAGCTCATTGCATCCCATTCCTTATGGAGCTTGACATTGTGTGCTTTCTCATCAATGAGTTGTTGATCCCACACAAAAATGGTGATTCATTGTACTTGCACCTCTACCTACAATGCTCAAATCCAAGCATCTTTGGGATCTTCCCCATCTCCCTCTGTCAGCTTCTCATCTCATGGCTTTTCTCTCTCCACCCTCCAATTTCTTAGTGGCCACTCCTTCTACTCCTCCCTCGTAGCTTAGGACCACTTTTGTCTCATCGTAGGCCCTCAAGATCTTCTCCCTACTTCCATCTATCTCCCCCCTCTACCTCCACCTCCTCCACCATCCCTATCATCACCTCCTTGAAATTGATGCCTTTGCATCCCATGCAGATACATGGGATCTACCACATTAGGATGATAGTCCCATGACTCTCACATCAAATTTATTGTATCTCTAAGAATTTTTTGAAAGTCTAACATGGGTAGCAAACCTTGATCCTCCTCTCCACAAAAGTAGGCATATGTGGTGGTCTTACTGGATATCACATGCCTCTATCCAAACTACCTCCATACACAATTAATCATGAAGTTCTCAACTATACCAGAGTATCTCTTAACATGTGGCCTACTATAGCGTACATATACTTGAGCTCCCAAGCTTCTTCCCACATCATGCACTATCAGTACAATCTCTAGAAAAATGATGTAAGCTCATCAAATAATCTCTTATAATAGGTTAAATCCCCATTGTGTGTCTAGGGGATGAACCCTATGTACATGTATATGAATGGGTGGCTCTACTCTAATGGCTGCACCTGGGGCCGTATCATCACTACATGCTCCCATGCCTAGATCTGGGGCAAAAATGCACCACATACCTAGGTCCTTCTCTCTCAATACACTATCTTATGCAACTCATGGTACATCTAGAGGTATCTACGGTTCCCACACCATCCATTTCAATCTTCCCACTAAGTCTACAAAAAATCTACCCTAATCTAAAGGGAAGACCTTCTAGCTCCTATCTGTGACAAGGACCTAGGTAACCATTGAATAAATGGGGCAACGCAAGGGATGCAGATCCACATACTCATCTACTATCCTCTCCTAGCTAAGATGGTGGTCTAAAATGGTCACATCCTCAAAATTTTTCTCGACCACTAACCTCCCCTCTGTAAGGGTTTGATTGTAGTATGTGTATGCCATGCAAAAGTTCATATCAGTGCATATGAAAATCAAAAACCTAAAACAACAAATCTCAAGACTTATCAATCATACTCATTGGATATCCATGACATGGCAGACATACAATGCAATATGCATCCTCAAGGGTGATTGTGGCCTTAGCAATGGAAAAATGGAAGGTATTATGCTCATTGTGCCACCTCTTTGCCAATGATGTAAATAACCCATGGTTTTCCCAAATATGGGGCATGCAAAATGACCAACTAAATACCACACTCTATACTACAACCTTCTCATCATCATCTAGATGATGAAAGACACACAAACCCATCACCTTCACAGATCTATAGTATAATATTAGGAAAACTATCTACACAATAAAGTTAGGAAACAAACATTAGTATCATCCATAGTAGATCAAGTGACATCATAAATAGATAAAACAATAGTAACATGCTCAAAATCAATCTCTAAATATGATAAGAATGCTCAAAATTTATCTTTGTGATACTTCTTATAGCATATGCGTGATATATTTTTTTGATACAATATTTTATGATACTTCTTACATTAAACGTGCAATACTTTTAACTTCGATAATATTTTGCATGGTATCATGTGAGATTTGGGTGCCTTCCATCCCATACACCTGATAAGGTTCATGCAATATTTTTTGGTCATCAAAAGTATTGCGGGATACTTCTAAAAGTAGATGTCTGATACTTTTTAAGTATCACACAATATTTCACCCAAAAGACATTGCATATGCATAAAACATGCTAAAAAGAGCATTGAATGACCATAAAAGCACTAAATACGATAATACATACTAAGTCCTTGTAGTCTATAGGTCAGTTGAGCAACTGGTAATGTTCAAAACAATGTTAGTGAGTCATAATTCCTACTAAAGCCATCTCTCTCTCTCTCTCTCTCTCTCTCTCTCTCTCTCTCTCTCTCTCTCTCTCTCCTAGACCACTGAAAAGCTCTCACAATTCACAAAAAGACAAAATGAATTGAAAATGCCCCTTGGACCCCTTATATAGTCCTTTGACCTCATTTTGACTCATTTTTGAAACTCCTCAAAATTTTGCAAAAATTGCACCCCTATCTAATTTTGACATCCTATATCCATTTTGGGATTGAAATGAAATTTCGAGTTCATCTTGATGGTTAAAGTTGTATTTTAAAATTCTATATTCTTTTATGTAGTTAGCTAATCGTCTAAGGTCTAATATCCAAATCTTCATTTCTTCATGTCTTCATCATTTCTACACTTTAATTCACTTCTCGATAATCTTTCTACTTGATTTGACCAAATTTTCATACATTATCCTTCTTGGTCAACTCTAGTCAAAATAGGAGATTCTATCACTTCCTTATGATTACTCTTTGGTTTTAATCACATATCTATCATCATGGACCTTTTCCTATCTCAATTTGATCATATATTTCTCATTTCTACATTCCCTTTACCTCATTTCAATTTTGATCCCAAGAGGGCAGAAATATTCTATCAAAGCTTGTTCAGTACAAATATCTATTTCTCAAGAGCATATGCTTGACCTTTCCATTTTCTCTCAAGCTATCTACTTTGTTTGATGCTAGTCATCTTCTTGAGCTTTGATATCACCTCCCTCTCTCCTAGTCTTTAGTAGTGTTGCTACTAGGCTTCCCATTCCTGACTTGTTATCTCACTCTACATTTTGTTCTTCAGAATCAAATCTCTCTATCTGTTGCTACCTACTTGGTTTCTTTATTCTTTGACATAATGCGTTACCAAATTGATCAAGCATTAGCCAAAGAGGGGAAAATTTAATCACCCAAAAATGGTCATCTAGACTATTAGTCCCCTTGTCAATATTTTGGCTAACTCGCTAAAAATCAATATATTTGATTTTAATCTATAGTTTGACTATAATATCCTAACTACATATTTGATTAAAAGAAGATGTCCACTTTTAATTAAATAAAAGATCACATTCTTCTAACCCACTCAATGTGTACACATAAATTCTTTATCGCTATTTACAAATTAAAAGAAAATAGTTTGTCTCATATGAAAATTTAACTCTCTCTCATTGGTTGACATGATCTTACACATGGATAATGGTAAAAGTCAACCCCCTCCCTTGATCCCTTATTTCTTTATCTTGATCTCAATGGTTCATACACCTTTAAAAGAGGGAGCTCTCTCCCTCTCTAAGGATCTTTTCTTTGAGGTAATGTTATGTTGGAGGTTTACTTATAGGGTCTTGGAGGATTTGTGGATAAATTCTTGCTTCTTGTCTCAATCTTTGCATATTCATGTTAGCATAGTTCATTTTAAAGTAGTTTAGTTTCATTTTCAATATCATAGGTCACTTAGCTTAATTAGCATAGTTTTTAATACTTTCATATGCTTATCTTAGTTGCATTCTTGTATTTAATTCTAGCATAGTTCATCCTTGCATTGCATGCTCAAGGATTTCTTTGAAACTAGCACTCTTTCTCTTGTCTAAATAAATCTCCCATTTCATGGTTTACTAGCAAGGGTTGCATCTCAAAGGTGCAAGTGAGATCTCTTTCTATACCAATGCACACATCTTTGAGCTTGATTACTAGGGAGCTCTAAATCACCATTCAAGCTTTCAAATTCATGGAAAACCTTAGATAGAAGGGTTTAGGAAGGTGCACAATTCTAGTGTACAAGACAAAGGTAGAAAGCTTGAGAGAAAAATTTGATGAAAAATGGTGAAATTGTTTCACAATATTGTAGTTGAATCAAAGAAGTGGCAATTATTGTTAGAGGATCTAGAGGAGACATATGTGATGAGGGTGT
This sequence comes from Cupressus sempervirens, assembly GCA_028749045.1. Taxonomy (NCBI): domain Eukaryota; kingdom Viridiplantae; phylum Streptophyta; class Pinopsida; order Cupressales; family Cupressaceae; genus Cupressus; species Cupressus sempervirens. The sequence continues at coordinate 372,118,364 of CM053783.1, read as the reverse complement.
GATAAGTAAGGTATTAATAAATTTACTCCCTATCTATGCAATTAGAGTATCTACAATTCAAGAACTAAGATGTACACCTGGCAATGATCTGACCTTTGATAGTCTAATTGCTAGACTCACTACATTTGAATTGTCCTATTTTTATAATTATTCTTCTACTTGTCTTGAATCTAATTTAAAGGCACAACTAACCCTTCATGGATCTAAGGAAAAGAAGAGAATAAAGTAAGCAAAAAGTGGTAGTGGGTCCAATGATGACCTTGATGAACTTGAAGCATTATTGGGCAGAAGAGAACCTAGAGGACAAGGAAAATACAGAGGTAAACTTCCTATTATCCATTTTACATGTAACAAATTTGGTCATACTAAAGCTAGATATCCTAAAAGAGATGAGGAGGAAAGGAAAGATTCCAAGTATAGAGGAAGGAGAGACATTGGAGGAAACAGAGGTAAAAAAGATTTCAAAGACTCTAAGAATCATAGATGGATAATTGATAATGGTTTCTCACATCATTTGAGAGCTAATAAAATTAAGTTTGAGAAGCTAGAACATTATAATGGAAGTAGAGTCAAGTTTGCAAATGATGCACCATGCTGTGTGAAAGGTAAAGAATCAATTAATCTAAATGATAAGATCAAGTGTGACAATACATATTGGGTTGATAGTTTGAAATATAACTTGTTGCCTATGTTACAATCGATAGATTTAGGGTACAAAGTTGATTTCCAAAATAAGAAAGAAAATATCTATGATTCCACTAGTGAACTAGTTGGAAGTGGAAAGAAAAAAAGATATAATTTATTCTAACTAGACCTATCTAAAGATACATTTCTATTTGCACAATGTGAGAATATTTGGTTATACCATAAGAGGATATGTCATGTGAATTTTGATAATTTGGTAAGCATTAGTGAGATGAAAAGAGTTAGAGGGTTACCTAGATTAAGAAAACCTGATAAGGTGATGTGCAAATAATGTCAAATGGTTACAATGAAAAAGTCTAGTTTCAAGAGAAAAAAATATTCTTGTGATGATATTTTTGAGTGTGTTCATACTAACTTCTATGGCCCTTTTGGAGTGTAAAGCTATTATGGTGACAAATGTTTCATTTTGTCTATTGATTACTTTTCTAGAATGATGATTGTGATGTTTCTTACAAAAAAATATGAATCATTTCAAATGATTAAATGGTATTTGGATAGAATTGAAAAGGAAATAGGAAAGAGTGTGAAGTGATTAAGATTAGATAGAGGAAGTGAGTTAATATCAGATGAGTTCAACATATTCTGCAATGACCAAGGTATTAAGAGACAAATGAGTGCACCAAGGAACCCACCAAAGAATAGTATAATGAAAGAAGGAATATATAAATTATGGATTATGAAAGTACATTGATGATGGAGAAGAATGTTTCGCAAAATTACTGGAGAGAAGTTGTAAGTATTGTAGTTTGAACCGAGTGCAAGTGAAGAAAAGTACAAATAAAAAACCTTTTGAACTTTGGTATGGATATACACCTAATGTGAATTATTTTAAAGTCTTTGGAGGAAAGTGTTACATATTGAAAGATACTAGAAAAGGTAAAATTAATGCAAAAAGTGATGAAGGAATATTTCTAGCTTAATCCACTAAAATAAAAGCTTACAAGTGTTTGAATTCTCACACTAAAAAAATTATGGAAAGTTCAAATGTTAGATTTGATTAATTTGTAGAAAAGAATGAAGAATAGTGAAAGAAAGAACCTTAAGAGTATAGACATTTTGTTTATACCTATGAAGGTGAAACTATCACCTCACCTGAACTAGAGAAGGTGGTTGTCAAACACCAACATAAAGGCACTATCGAGGTTCTGTAGAAGTTTTTTATCAAGAATTATCACACTAATAAGCATCAAGATATAGGATTCGAGTCACAAATAGGCATTGATGGCCATAAAATAGAGGGAGCTGAGTTATATCTAGAGATAATTAAATAAGTTGAACATAAAGAATCTAGTGAACAACAAAAAAAAGAAAGAATATTTGAACATATATTGGCAAAGTATGTGAGAAGACATCATTCACTAGATCAAAAAATTGGGGATAAAGATTTAGGAGTCATGAAAGAAACAAAATTGAGCAATGATACATGCTTATTATCTGAGTTTGAACCTAAATCATTAAAATGTTCTTTAGAGAATGAAGATTGAATCAAGGCAATGAAACAAGAGATTGAGAAAATTGATCAAAACATGACATGGACATTGGTACCAAGACCAAAGGATAAAAATGTGATTTGAACTAAGTGTTTTTTTCATAAAAAATATGAATGAGAAAGATGAAGTCACAAGGAATAAGAACAAACTAGTTTGTAAGGGATATCCACAAGAAGGGGTTGACTATTATGAAACTTTTTCCCCAATTGAAAGGTTGGAAGGAGTGACAACTTTCCTTGCCTATGCTTCTTACAAAGGATTCAAAGAATACCAAATGGATGTCAAATCTACATTTTGGAATGGAATTCAAGAGGAAGAAGTCTACATTTAAAAACCTAGATGATTTTTTGATCCAAGCAAAAAGAATATGGTATGTAAGTTACACAAATCTTTATATGGTTTAAAGAAATCTCCTAGAGAATGGTTTGAAAGGTTACACAATTATTTGGTAAAAAATGGCTTTGCAAGAACTAATGACAATAGAAATCTATATTTGAAAAGTGAATCTAAAAACAAGATATTGCTAGCTTCATTTTTTGTTGATGATATCATATTTGACGGAAAAGACTCATTCAGAAAGTTATTTGTTGATCAAATAAAGAAGGAATTTGAGATTTTAATTTTTGGAGAGATCAAATTATTAGTTGAACTACAAGTTTATTAGATGAGTAAAGCAATTAACATTAATCAACCCAAATATATCAAAGAAATTTTGAAGACTTTTAGTATTGAAGACTCAAGACTAGTTGGAACACAGTGACTATACATAATTTATCAAAGAATGATGATTCTACTGAGATGAAACAAACATTTATAGGTCAATGATTGGAAGACTATAGTATGTTATACATAGTAGACCTGACATTGCATTAATTAGTAGTTGGTATTGTTGCTAGATTCTCAACTAATCCTAGAGAAAATAATATGATGGTAGTAAAAAGGATATTGAGATACTTGAAAGGAATCAAAGACTATGGTTTATGGTACAAGAAGAGTGAAATTTTTGAATTGAAGGTCTATAAAGATGTTGACAGGGAAGGAAACATTTAAGATAGAAAATGTGCAAGTGGAGGAGTTTTCTTTTTAGGAAGAAGATTGATTTAATGGACAAGAAAGAAGCATAACTAAATTTCACAATCTACAATAGAGGCTAAATATGTTGCAACAATAGTGAATTGTTCAAATATTGTATCGATCAAGAAATTGTTTTAAGGAATGAAGGAAAAGATAATTAAATATGTTGTGATATATTGTGATAACACAAGTGTTATAAACATATCAAAGAACCCTGCAATCAAGTATCATTACTTGAGAGAGTTGGTACAAGTTAAAGAAGTCAGATTGGAATACGTGAATACAAAAGAACAATTAGTTGAAATATTCACTAAGGAACTACCTAAGGATGATTTTGTGTATGTAAGAGGTAAGTTAGGGGTCATTCCCCTACCTGAAGAAAACTAGGAAAGATGTTACGTTACATCAAATGTTATGATCAAAATATCTTATACATTAATGCATGAGGTCACACTTTAGGAGTTGCCTAAAGGTGTGAAAAGAAAGATACTGAAATATGAGAAGATAAATTTGGAAAGAGTCAAGAAGAAAGATGTTGGAGTGACATTTCTATATTAGTCAAAGTAGTGACATGAAGATGCATGTGAAGGATTGATTTCTTTGGTATTGTTTTCAAAGATGGAGAGAATGATTGGGTTACCATACATGTTACATACAAAGAAGGAGATGTATGATAGTTTTTTAGCATGAATGTAGATGATATTCCTTTTGGGGAGTATCCTAAGAATTGGAGAGTATTGACATCTTGCATTAATGACTATGTTTGTCATTGATGTCAACATAGTAGTAAGTCTATGATGACTACCAAAGTAGATGTAGATCACAGTTGTATGAACAATATTTCAATTGTTTGGTGATGCACGATCATGGACATGTTCTATACTATGTCTCAATGTTATGGTTTGATGTGTAGTAACTAATCAAAGATCTATGGAAGATATGTATGATTGAAAAATAGAAGTACAAATAAAGAGTACTTGAGAAATGGTATAGTATGTTGATATTATATCTTCTAACAGAGATTTATTTTATGATGTGCAGTCAGTCAATGACATAAGATAGTCTACTACTGACATCTATGAGTGTGCAAGCATGAGTATTACATGTGTAAAATTTGTATAGATTGTGAGCCAATAGTGCTAGTGTAACTATGAATTAATTAATTATCTTATTATAATTAATTAGGAAAGCCTCAAGGCTGACTCAAGGAATTATTTTGAAGATATGGTATAAATGAAAGATGTTTTACTTGTTTATAAAATGTCGAATAAGTGTACCAAATGTATTTTATATGTGAAGTGTGAAAAGGACTATGTAAATACAAGTAAGAGATCCAAGGGATTATTGTATGCAAGATTTGTGATGTGGTTGCAAGATTAGAAGGATCAGAAGTCCAATTGATAGTATAAAGAAAGAGGAAGGAGTAATACTATTGATTCTATTATTCTACAAGGAATAATATAGAGATCATTTGGGCAGTGGGTTTATTGGGCTTGCTCCTAAAGCTATTTGGACAGTGGGTTCATCTATCTTCTATAACTCCTAATAGGGTTGGCACAACTCCTAACAAGGTTGGAATCTCCTAATAGGGACTTATATGTACTGAATGTTGTTATAGACTCCTTAAAGGGTCCATCTTCTAACAAGGAATATGTATATTAATACATCTACATCATCTTGTGGGTACCATCTGCTCTAGGGTTTTCCATATGATCTAGGGTTTCCTTAGTTAATAGATCAAATTTTATTGTGCATGAGTATATTGTTGTGGTTTCTAATTATATTGCTCACATGGTTAAAATTTATTAAGGTTGATAATTATGATATTTGTTGGATAACTAATTCAACCAACCCCAAACCCACCCCCCGCTCCCAATTATATTTGTGGAATATATATTATAACATAGTTAACATTCATAAATTGAGGGAGAGAGTGATTGTTGTCAAGAGAGAGACATATGTTGCTAGAGGTGTTGAAGTTGCTAAAGAGGGATAAAGTGTTTAAAGAAAGAACATGATTTGAGTTGTTTTCATCTAGAGATATGACAAAGATAGAGTATGTGCTGAAATGATAGAGGGATCATCCTATGATTTCATTAGATCAGAATCAGAATGAAATTGAGAAAGAGAGCATAAACACAAAGGGAGAAGATAGTATAAGTTTGATAATTTTTGATTGCATGGTAACTATAAGTGTTTCTATCAATTCCAAAGAGGGAGATTGTTGGAAACTACAATTGAAACAATTGTTATGTTGTTATGGATTTCAAACCTACCAATGGAGAGACATTTACTAATAATGTAGAGTGCCATATCTATTGATTGATGAAGATGCTTTGAAAAGAAGAGATATCATGGTTAGCTAGTGATGTTGATGAGTGTTGAGAGGTTAAGTATTATGGAAATACAATGGGCACTTGATAAGTTAGTCATTAAAAAGATAATATATTTGTTAATCATTACACTAAGTAAAGAAGATAGTTGGGTGAAGATGAGGGTTGGAACAAGTCAAAAGGATAAGCTTGATCGAGTATCAATATTGGTCAGTCAATGAGGGAGTCGAAGTAGAAGATTAAGGAACTTGAGTAGAATTTGAATATTAGTTATTGAAAAAAAAGTTGATGGAGGAAGTTTAGTAGTAATCAAGAATAGTAATGGCCGAGGGGTCTTGTTGATTTCGAGTGAAACATAATAGTGTATCTTGAGCTACATAATGATTTCTGAGTGACAAAAAAAAGTTACAGTTTGTGTCAAGATTGAGACCAACACAATTGAAATTCTTGATTAGTCCAAGTGTATGGAAGATAAGGATTGATGAGCTAGAGTATTTAATTCATGAAGAGAGTATTTTATTTGATCAAAGGAAAGCATTTAATCAACATTTTCTAGAAGTGTCAAGAAAGAGAAGGGAGAACAAAAGAATAGAAGGATTCATTGAATCTCACCTAACCCTAAGATCTATAGTGATGTTTTAGCAAAAAATGATCAAAATTACCTATTTAAGGAGATATAAGAGATGTTTTCTAAGGTTGGTTTGTTATTGATAGGAAATTTTATGGTGAAGTTGTGAAGAGCAATATAGTAGCGGTGAAGTGAAGAGTTTTGTGAGTTATGATTTCTTGAGGAGGTGTCAACCAAATCAATGATGGAGATGAGAATGAAGGCCAATCAATGAATTGGTAGATGAGTGAATGGAGATCTGAATTTTCAAAGTGAATTGTATTCTACAAATCAAACCTATTGATAGATTCTAATCATTATGATAGAAAAAATGCATTAATCAAGATTGACCTAAAAATCATTTTGTAAGTCCTTTAACCAAGGTGAAATTCTAATGGAATGATCAAAAGTACTCAAATAGTATGTTGTATGTTGTATAACCTTTAACAAGGTTTTCTCATAACCTAGCTCATTTTAGAAGAGTGAACAATTGGTAGCATGTTACTTGGTGGTTTTTCACAAATTGGGTTTCCACATTAAATCATGGTGTCAAATTGTTATTTACGTGTGTGGATGTTAATTTTAGGCATGATTTTTTATAGTAGTATATTTTACTAGTAGTCGACACATATAGGAAATTGACAGTTAAGTAATTCCATGAAAATTTGATTTGCTATTGATATGCTATATGGACAAAGATTTTTTATGAGATTGGTTAAGTAGTTTGAGATCATTAAAATTTAATTGGTACATTTGGACATAAGGATAATTTATTTATCCCTATTTTAATAGTTCTAAATCATTATAACAAGTATATATTCAATAAATTGAACACCATTGTGGTCAATTTACATTTCTTGACAATAGGTACTTGCAAAATTAGATTTACTTCACTAACTATTCTTAATAATAAGAAATAAAGATTTAAAATTAATAAATGAAATAATCACTTGTATAGATGTCATATGGGGATAATATATACCTTCAATAACAACTGGACCAGTTGGATATGACTTGTCATCATCTGTAGTTTGTTTAGTCAACTTGAATTCCACTTGTGTACATCTTAGTAAATAGTAATCTACACCTTCCACAATGAAACATGCTTGTAAAAATACACTTAGAATAAGTAAATGAGAAACACATTCATAATCAAATAAATAGATAAGATTATGAGTGTCCATGCCATTGTGATCTTCTTCTTAAGGAGGACTTATGAGTTTTTAGTTTCCACTTCCATTCTAGGACATACCCATTCACAATATTCTCGCATTAACTCATTGCATTTTTCTAAATGCATGAGTCATAAAAATGTGTTTCTTCTCTTACTTGAATCACTTGAGGTTTATGTTGCCCTATAGTCATCATTTGGTGCAATATTATAATACTAATAATTGGTTTATAGTTGTAAGGATTGGACCAATCAATATCTATAATGCATGAAATTTGCAAATTTCTATGTCAATAATCTTACCTTTAATTCTAAATATAAAAGAAATTAGATCAAAGTAATATAAACCTTACATTTCACATCCGAAAAAGGTGTTTATTATATGTTGAGTCTCGAGCAGAAAAATTAATAACAGGAAAGAAAAATTAATGATTTTTTAAGAAGAATACAAAATAATTATATAACATTCTTATATACATAAAATTTGATTAGTAAATATAAATTTTATACTTGAAAGTTCATGTTCTATCCTAAAATTATATGCTAAGCTTAAGTATAGTCATAAGCTCTAATAATTTCAAGGATTAGGATTAAACAACAAATCAATCATTAAAAGACTAGTCATCCACACACTATAACTTTGAGGTCTCAATAGATATTAATTATTCATAAAGAAGGCATTTTATACTGCATAATGATATTAACATAATCTAGATGGTTCTTAGGAATTTTAGAGTGTAAATATATTTAGATGAATTATCCTTTTCTTCCAATTTTCAACATTTAGCATTCCAACTTTTTGTAGCGATAGGTCTTCCTTAGGAAATAGACCAGTGTGTAAAGATGGAGTCTGTGATCAATGTGTTTCACATTTTTGAAGCTTGAATTATGGCTTTTAGAGGCTCTGTGAAACCAAAATGCTAGAATAGGCTCCTCAAACATGTTGATGACATGACTAGGGTAGCCATTATTAGGATTTTAGGGGAGAAATCCTTCAATAATGGTTTTACCTAGCGCACCAATAGCCCTATTCTAGGTGCCTTCATCTCTTTCCTAGCTAACACCTAGATAGATCATTGGTATATCATACGATTGTTCCATAATTTGTTTGTTCCAACTTGTTTGGAAGGTTTGGATCAAGTTGTCCTTAGTATCAGTAGGACTTTGAGAATTCCCTATGCTGAAGATTATATGGTTCACCCTCCTGGAAGTTTGGTACTTGCTATTGTGCCTAGGTGTGCCATAATACATATAAGAGAAATTGCATTTTTTCTTCAATGGAGAGGCATTGTGGAAGATCAAAGCATAGATTGGATCCTCAAAAATATCAAAATATTTAAATCCTACATTGAGCTAGGGATTGACATTTTTGATGTGAACAAGTTGGATTTCTCTCTATGGTATGTGCTAGATCATGGTCAACCAAACTATGCTCTTAAGTGGCAATAAGAAATAGAAAATCGGGGTTATGTCAAGTTGATGTGCAATTTTCTACTTGTTATTAACTTTATATCAAAAAGTTGAGAGAAAATAATCTCTAGAAAATTGAATCTAGTTTCTAAACTACTAGGACTTATCTCAAAAAAATTAAAATTAATTGGTTAAAATTTTGAATTTTAATGCAATATTAGAAAAATTTTAAAACAAAAAGAAGAAGTAGACATATAATATTTTCTTAATAATATTCTACATAGAAATAGTAGACTCGTGCTTGGATGTCACACATATTTTTGGGTATTTTTATTTTAAATAAATAATTAATAAATTTTTTTTGACTTTATTAATTTTGGAATTAAAAAACTCTCATGTCTAACCACCTTAACTAATTCAAAACTCTGCAAAATTCAATTCTTCATTTTTTTACTTATAGTAGATGAAACATAGAATGTGATGCATCTTTTGGATTTAAATAGTTTTTTTTTTCAAGTAGTGTGTCAATTAGCACTTTATATGTAACTTCATTAGAAAATAAGTAATAATTAATTACTAAACTCATAATTTGAAAAACCTTACATTTATAGAAAGATAAGAATATTCTTAAGAAACCCTTTTCATTTCATCAAATTTTGGTCAAAAAAAAGATGCCAGCTACATGTTTGAAGTAAAAATACATAAAAATAGGCCAAAATCACATTTTTATGATGTTTTTAAAGTTGACCATATAGGTTTAGTATCAAAATATAAAGTAGACCTTATAAAGATATTAATTGTTTTCATTTAGTATCAGGGTGTGTGGGAAAAAAGTTGTAATAGATTTTGAAATGGTTTGAGTTATTTCAGAACTATAGATTTTTTAGATCAATACTTTTTGGCACACCATGATCTTGCACATAGCCTCTACCAAATTTCAATAAGTGAAGTCAAGAGAAAATGGCCTTCATATTAGCTTCGGAAGTAAAGGCAGTTGTTATCTATGAGATTGATGATCTCATTATGGTATATTGGAATGTTCGAGATCAAGCATAAAATGCTTGGATGGGTGGGTTCTTTATTTTTCCTATCATACTCTATATTATGTTTATGTATAGTTATATATCCAATTTATGGCACTACACCCCTTTTGATAGGGAAACTCTCTATCATCCTTTTGTATACTATTTTTTTTCCTCTTAAACATATTAAAACATATTATATCTAAGTATGGGGGCTACCATATAGTTTTTATGCAAGTCTTTATCTCTGGAGATGCCTTTTCATCTTTAATAGGTGTTATGTAAATTCTTCAAGACACACTAATAGAATATAGTTTTCAGCTCTTTTATCTAGCTAATTCACATATTATTAGCTTAGAATCTTTTGAATTATTTTTATATTTTTAGTTCTCATTTTCTAGTTTCTATCACTAGCTCTCTTATTTTCTTGTTCCCTTTTGTCTTTTCACTTTTCTTTTTATTCTTTGTCCTCCTTAGTTTCTCTCTTTGGCCCATGTCTCCCTATTTCTTGCCCTTTTTTATTTTATTTTATTTTTCTCTTTTTTTTTTCACCCATCTCCTCATTCCTCTTTTCTTTTCCCTTTTCTTCTCCCAACTTTCCATTATCCTTCTTTTTTTTTTTCCCTCTTCCCTTACCCCTCGGTCTTTTAACTCCCTTCCTATTTTAATGCTTTTTGGATTTTCCTTCTCCCCCTATTTTCCTTTTTTGGGCTTTTTCCTTTATTTTTCCCCCTTGTCTTGCTCTTTTGTTCTCTTTTATTTTTCCCTTGGGGTTTGTTTATTTTCCTTAGTTTGTTCTTATTTCTACTCCTTCCGTCTCTTTAGGGTGGTTTTGTGTTTGTGTCTCTTTTATGTGTTTAATTTTCTATAAGGATTTATTCCTCCTTATTTAACTAGCTTTTCACATAGATATTTCTTGCTTAGGGATCTAGGATTAGAAATTTAATTGTCTATTTATAGATAACTAATAAATTTTAAGTATTTATAATTTTTTACTTCTAAATTATATCCTAACTAAGATTTAGATTCACAACCATGAGTTCCTTAATGTAAGAAATGATAATGTTGAGCAAGGAACGAGAAACAATCCAAGTAAGTTAAGTGTGAAACAATGTTACCATAAGATAAAAAAACTCCAAGAGCATACACCAAGATGGTTCAACAATGGAGACAAGCATTTATAAGGGGAAAGCAAAGAAAACCCCTTGTGAGTATTACGAATGAAGGCAAATTCCTAGAGAAGAGAGAGAGAGTGTGTTGGAGAAAAAGTAGCTCAATACAATAACATCAAGTGCTAAGAGTGAAGAAGAAAGAAGGAGGAGCATCTCTTATATAGAGATGAGAGAGGAGTTGCATTTGTAACTCCCATTTCTATGAATGCCACATTCATAATAGGTGTGTGCAAAGTGTCACAATCCTCTTAAGGAGGATAAACTAAATAAAGAAATAAACAAGAGTTATCCTTACATGTGGAATAAAGGACAAACAATGACATGTCCTCCACATGTGTACAAGAGGAAAAACTACATTTAGGGACCCTTGGAATATCCCAATTAATATATCCAAGGAAAGATTAACCTTTCTAACACCCCCCCTTAATCTTTACTTGGGGAGTTTACATCAACGGGTTGTAAACCCAAATTTTTACAATGGAACTGAAATTTCTCTTTAGAAAGTGGTTTGGTTAAAATATTAGCCACTTAATCTTCTCCTTTACAATAAAGAAGAATAATTTTCTTTTCTTCAACTTGTTCTCGAATGAAGTGATGTTGAAGTGAAATATGTTTGGTCCGTGCATGATAAACTGGATTCTTTGCCAAGGCAATAGCACTTTGATTGTCACAATGTATAGGTGTAGGTGATTGTTGAGGTAGACCCAAATCATCAAGAAGTCTTCTAATCCATAAATCTTCCTTAGCTACATTGGTACAACCTTTGTATTTAGCTTCAGTTGAGCAAAGGGAAATAGAGTGTTCTTTTTTGCTTTTCCAAGAAATTACACCTGAACTAACAAAGAAGCAATAACCACAAGTGGACTTCCCATCATTGGGATCTCCACCTAGATCGGAGTCAGTATAGCCATGTAAAATAAATTCAGAATTTGCATCATAAAATAATCCCACATTAATAGTTCCTTTAATGTACCTTAAGATGCGTTTAGCAAATTTAAAATGAGTTTGTTGAGGTTTAGACATAAATCGAGAAACTAAACCAACACTATAAGCAATATCAGATCTAGTAAGAGTTAAATAATTTAAACTTCCTACCAATTGTCTATACAAAGTTTCATCAACAAAAGGAGTATTCATATCATTCATTAATTTAGTTCCTAATTCACATGGAATTGAAACATGGTTAGAGTCATTCATCTTAAATTTTTCTAAAAGATCATAAGCATACTTGCTTTGAGAAACAAAGATACCTTTAGGAGTTTGAAAAATTTGCATACCTAAGAAATAATGTAAGATACCTAAATCAGTCATCTGAAATTTTTGTTTAAGTTGGAATTTGATATCAGAAATCAAAGTGTCTGAATTAGAAGTGAGTATTAGATCATCTACATAAATAATAACAATAATAATGTCATCGTTAATATGTTTAATATACAGATTTGGATCATTCTGACTTCTAGCAAAACCTTGAGAAATAAAGAAAGAATTAATTTTAGAATACCATTCTCTAGGTGATTGTTTAAGACCATAAATAGATTTGTTCAATTTGCAAACCAGATTTTCACTACCTTTCTTAACAAATCTAGGAGGTTGAGCCATATAGATTTCTTCATGTAAATCACCATTTAAGAAGGCACTTTTAACATCCATTTGATGAATGGGCCAATTTAGTTTAGATGCTAAAGCAAGAACTAGTTTGATAGTAGGCATCTTAGCAATAGGAGCAAAAGTTTCATTATAGTCTAATCCTTCAATTTGTGAAAAACCTCTAGAAACTATTCTAGCCTTAAATTTACTAATTTCATTATTAGTATTCAACTTTGTTTTGTATAACCATTTACATGAAACTAGATTCTTGCCATGAGGTAATTTGACTAAGTCCCAAGTTTCATTAGCAAGTAAAGAATCATATTCCTCTTGCATGGCTTTTTGCCAATGAGGTTGAGAGTTAGCTTGATCAAAAGACTTAGGATCGTTATAATTCATAATAGTAGTCATCAAAGCATAATTACAATAATTAATCCTTCTATGTTTAATTCCACCAGATCTAGAAATATAATCATCAGCTTCATTGATTAAGTTTTGAGCCCATTTAGGTTTACATTTAGTTGTAATGGAATTATCACTAGAGGAAGAATCATTAGTAATAAAAGTATCATTAGTATCTACTTGAATATCATGAGGTGTATGTGCAGAAATAATAGGTGGTACTTGATTTGAAGGATTAAGAGGAGGAGTAGGGTTGAGAGAAGGAGGTTGGTCCTCCACCAGCACAATTTTAGTGCCACTGAATTCTGCATCATGTGTAGTAGAGCAATCATGGACTCCATTTTCTGCAATACAAACATCTCTAGCAACTTGAACTTTGTTAGTAGTGGAATCATAAACACGATAACCTTTAGTGTTTTCATCATAACCAACAAACATATAAGGAGATGACTTAGCATCTAATTTATGCCTTTTCTGTTTAGGAGTATGAACATAAGCAATAGAACCAAAAATTCGTAAATGATGTAAATTAGGTTTCCTACTAGACCAAGCCTCTTCTCGAGTGATAAGCTTGAGAGCTTTGGTAGGAGTCCGATTAAGAATATAAGTTGCACAATACATGGCTTCAGCCCAGAATTTATAATGCAAATTCTTAGCATGCAACATGCTTCTAGCCATTTCAACAATGGTCCGATGCTTTCTTTTTGCCACACCATTTTGTTGTGGTGTATAAGGAATAGTAAGCTCGTGTTTAATTCCACTTGATTTCAAATAAGAATGAAAAGCATTATTCACATATTCTTTGCCATTATCAGTTCTAAGAATTTTAAGTTTAAAACCAAATTGCCTTTCAACATATAACTGAAATTCAATAAATATATCAAGAACTTGATCCTTGCTATGCAAAAAATAGATCCAAGTTCATCTAGAAAAATCATCAACAAAGGTAAGTGCATATCGAGAACCTTGGATGGAGGTATTCTCCATGGGGCCCAAAAGATCACTATGGACAAGATCCAACTTATGAGTTGCCCGCCATGATTTTCCACTTGGAAAGGGCTCCCTATGCATCTTACCACTCATACAACCTGTATAGGCAATCTTGGAAGGTATAATGTGAGGCAAGCCATCGACCATATTATGCTTTTGCATGAAAGTAATATAATCAGAATTTAAATGGCCAAGTCTTTCATGCCATATATTGAAGTCAATAGAAGTATGTAGTGAATATCGTGAAGTAGCAAATTCATGGAATTTAAACAAATTGTCATTATCCATTTTAGCATGAGCAATCACTTTTAGAGTTTGAGGATCTATGATATAACATGTATCTTTGTAGAATTCAACTTTATAGTCCTGACATAACTGTGAAACAGAATGCAGATTAGTTTTCAAGTCAGGTACATATAAAACATCATGCAATTTACCATTAGGAATAGTAACATCACATAGTCCTTCAACTTTACAAGTCTGATTATTAGCTAACTGAATAGGAATGTTAGCAATATCAGGTTGTAAAGAATCAAAAATTTCTTTATGAGAGGTTACATTTTGTGATGCACCACTGTCAACAATCCATTCTAAAGGTCTACAAAGATTAAAGCTACAAGTAAAAGCATGGCGAGGATTAAAACTAGTAGAGTTACCTTTTTTATGATTTGAGTTTTGATTATTGGTACTATTATTCATAGGTTTTTTATCATTTTTCTTTTTTAAAACAGTTATTGACAATATGACCATCTTTGCCACAATAAGAACAATGAGGTTTGGGATTGGAATGATTCTTTTGATTATTAGTATTACGAGTGTTATTATGATAATTGTTATTATTATTATATTTCACATGAAATTTATTGTTGGAATTATTTGAATTAGTATTATATTGTTTGTGGTTATTATTATTATAATTAGAATGAGAATTAGTATTTGAATTTCTAGACACAAATGCATGTTCAATTGATTTAAGGGTACCAAACTAAATTAGCTTAGCTTCTTCCTGTCTTAATAAAGTTTGAAAAATAACATAAGTTAACTGAGAAGTTAAAGTAGGAATAGCAAGCTGTGCATGAATATTAGTTATAAACTGTTGAAACTATCTAGGAAGACACTTTTTAAGAATAAGATGAATTAAATGAATGTTCTCTAATTGAAAACCTAAGGCAATAATTTGACTTTTAAGAGAATCAAATTTTAACAGAAATTCATCCATACTTTTAAAATCTGCATACCTGAGATCTTCAAGTTGATCCTGCAACTGTATTTTGCGGTATTCATCTCCAATGTCATACTTGGTTTGCAAGATGGACCATGCATCATGAGCTTTAGAATAGTGAGCAATCAACACATATAAATATGGAACAATGGAAATACCAATTAACCCTAAAGCTTCTTCATTTTTAGCTTTCCAAGTATCTTTCTCGTCTTGGGTAGCGGCTGAACCAGGTTCAAGAGAAGGATTAGTGGCTATTTCGAAGAGGTGTTTAAAATGAAAAATAAATGAGATATGACTTTTCCAAGAATGATCATTAGAATAATTAAGTTTTATTTCTGGAATTAAGGTTGACATGATTACAAAAAAATCCCTTCATTTGAGAATCAAATTAAAAGAAATGATGTCTTTTTATATATAAAAGTAATTATATATATATATATATATATATATATTTAAAGGTTAGAGTGAAAAAAAAATTATAAAACGAAAATGTTACTTTTTGTTAAAAAAAATGAATAAACAATTCTCTTTTTTTTTATAAATAAACCTTTTTTTTTTTTTTCTTTAAGGTTCCTTATAAAAAAATTAAACAAGTTTTTTTTTAAGAGAGGTCTAACAAACAAAGCGGAGGTTTAAAAAAAAAAAAAAATGCGCGGTTAAAATGAAGAAACGGATAAGGACGGAGCCGAGCGAGTGGCGGGGCTGCGCAGGCGACGAGTGACACGTGGCCTGTACGTAGGCCGCGCCTTAGGGTTTACGGGTGTGAAGGGGGCGGCGAAAGGTGACGCGCAGCAGTCGGGGGTGGTGGTTCAGTGGTGGGATGTTTAAAAAACAATGAATGTTTGTAGTTTTCCATGCACGGTGTGGACGCAGGGATTGATCGGGCGGAGGGTGCGCGGCGGTGTAGTGAGTATGTGGTGGCACCTGGAGGTGCTGATGGTGGTGGCTGTGCGTGGTGGCACTGTGAGTATGTGGCGGCACGCTTCGGTGCTGATGGTAGTGGTCGTGCGCGGCGGTGCTGTAAATACGCGGTGGCGCTGTGGGTGCGCGGTGGTGCTGTGGGTGGCGCGCGGGTGGTGCGACCGCCCACAACAAATTTTTAAAAAAATTCACGCTACGCGCGATTAATAGAGATTAATGTAAGAAATAAGACCAAAGTACATATAATAGTAAGAAATTATAATATCATTTCTTCAAAAAAACAATTTAATCAATTTAAACACACCAATATAGATTATAGTATGAAGAAAAACAATAGAGAATTTTTTTTTTTTTTTTTTTAAGGAATAGGAAAATTATAGACTTGTTGAAACTTTACTCATGTAATACTTCTTGTTTTGGCGGCATGCCTTCCAAAACAAGAAAAAAAAATTGAAATTTTATAAGAAAACCCTTTGGCGGCAAGCCTTCCAAAGAGGGTTAGTCCAAAAAAAAAAATATGAAACCTACATACACAAGATATGTTAAAATGAGCTAAAACCACAACACAAACTTCTTCTCTCAATAACGTCTCCAAATAAGGTGTGCTCCAATGAATGGAAACCTTCAACACAAAACTTAAAACAAGGATTAGATAGCCAAGCTCTGATACCATGTAAGAAATGATAATTTTGAGCAAGGAACGAGAAACAATCCAAGTAAGTTAAGTGTGAAACAATGTTACCATAAGATAAGAAAACTCCAAGAGCATACACCAAGATGGTTCAACAATGGAGACAAGGATTTATAACGGGAAAGCAAAGAAAACCCCTTGTGAGTATTATGAATGAAGGAAAATGCCTAGAGAAGAGACAGAGAGAGTGTTGGAGCAAAAGTAGCTCAATACAATAACATCAAGTGCTAAGAGTGAAGAAGAAAGAAGGAGGAGCATCTCTTATATAGAGATGAGAGAGGAGTTGCATTTGTAACTCCCATTTCTATGAATGCCACATTCATAATAGGTGTGTGCAAAGTGTCACAATCCTCTTAAGGAGGATAAACTAAATAAAGAAATAAACAAGAGTTATCCTTACATGTGGAATAAAGGACAAACAATGACATGTCCTCCACATGTGTACAAGAGGACAAACTACATTTAGGGACCCTTGGAATATCCCAATTAATATATCCAAGGAAAGATTAACCTTTCTAACACTTAATAATCTAACAAACATTTTAAATTCTCTTTAGTTGAAATCTCAATGATAGAAATGTGTTTCCCATTAGTAAGAGATACACTTTATTAGTTTTCTAAGGTATCTTCATGGAGATTAAACATAGTATAATCTTTTTCATCCTCTCAATATATATATATATATATATATATATTAGCTTGTAGAGTAGGTGTCCTGATTCTAACATCTTTTTTCATAATTTTTATTTATTTAATGCAACTAGCTATTAAAATATTTTCATTCAACATTACTATGAATGGAAATTTATAGATTCTCCCTTCATGAGTCTCTTTGTAGGTTGAATCCTTAGCAGTTTATTTCTTATTCATAGTAGGGGCTTAATGAACCTCAACATCTTCTGTTATAATGATAGGAGAAAAAGACTCTTAATATTCTATAGACTCTATAGTCTCTAAGATAGGAAGCTCATGTAAATCACACGTTAAGAGTTGATCAGTCTCGCATGCATTGAAAAAGTCTTCTCATAAGTACTCTTCCATCCAGTTGTCTCTAGATGCTAGAAGGACATGAAAATAAATCTGTAAGAAGGTAATATTCCTTTTCATAATTGGGAGTCATTTTACAATCTAGGTTGTGTCAAAGATTGACACCAATGGATAGAGTGGTATGAGTTTCAAACTATCTAAGGGTAGGCCATATTGACAAAGATAAAAATATATACATACCATTTTGAATATTGGCAAAAACCTTATGAATATTTCTTGGATATTCCACCTTAAAGATCCATTTGTAGTGCACATTTAGATTAGACTTGTTAGATTTGGCCTAGCTTCCCATGTCCATGAACATTGATGGTATATCGTTGGGAACTGTATACCACTTAGATTTGTTGATAAACTCCTTGCCCAAAATCTAGTAAACCACCTCTAAGATCATAAAATCAGTATCTAAGAGAGCTGCAGAAAGATGTGTGTTTGAGATAGAATCATCAAAATCCATCCCAAGAACCAAACCCTTTTACTTTATCATAGTTTTCATGTCGGTAACTTTACTATAACTAATTTAATCAACAACACTATCAATCAGTAAAATTAGGTCATTTGCATGAACAATAACAATTTGATATTCTTGATGGTTAACCTTAGATTTATAACAATTAAGAAAAAGCTTAATCACTATCTAGATGTAAGGAAGACAAATAAATTGAGTTTTTTCATTTTCATCAAGGATGTTATTATTCTTTAGATCAAGGTTCTAATTTTTCTATTGGATTTGATCGATCTCTTTTTTTCCTTTTTATGGTAATATCTATCATGCCGATTTTTAGGATCCATCAAAATTGTAATAGATTGAGTTTGGTGATATTCTATAATGTAAGAAGAATGAACTGGCTTAATTTTTTATTAAAAATCTATTTCCAAATGATTGATAATAGAATACTTTTATCTCTAAATTTTTCTACCAAATTACTCTTGGGTAGTGTTTGTATAGGAGCTTCCAGAATGGAAAGAAAAGTTGAAGATCATAGAGAATGATTCTAGATAACCCCTTTAATTTATCAACTGAAACATGTGGAAGACAATGATAGTCTTATAGAACGATTTCAATTCAGAAATGAAGTAAAGTGTACCATTCAATTAATAATATTCTATATGAAAGGATGCAAAATATATAAACTATATGTATCAAACTTGTATTCAGTGGAAAGGGAATATCCCTATTGAGACTTTGTAAACTAGGGTATGACCTTTTTACTCATGTAATAATATAGCAGTTCGGTCTTAAGCAAGACTGGATTATTTTCTTCTCTATTCTTTCCTACTGGTGCCCATTTCAATCAAGGATTCTTATAATTTAATTATATATATAAATTATAGGGCTTTAGCCTTTTACCAAGAAAAAAAATAAATTAAACATTAATGTTGACAAAATGTACACTTTAGATGTACCCCTGTTCCATCATGCTCTCTTTTTCCATGACCACCTTAAAAGAAGTTCCAAATAAATTTAACATTGCATCTCACATGTTGTGTTTCTAGCCAATTCAATTCTTTTCTAGAATTAGACTTCCCTATGAAAAATAGATTTATTAAATTTACTAGCAATCTAATTTGTACCTAATTATTCATTTCATTAAATATAGATGAAAATGAAAAGTTTGAATCTCAAATAGATGTACGTACACAATCATTACACCAAATCCATTATTCTGAAGCACTTATCTCGTGATTTACAAGATCATCAAAGATATTGCAAAACATAAGCTACATAGCTCATATTCTGAACCCTATCATCGCTGATATAAATTAAATAGACATTCTCGATGATAATGCATTCATCGGGATCAATACTTTTTACCCCATCCACATCAAATTGTGCATGTCTATAGGTAACTTTTACAAATATTGCAACTTGATTAGTGTGATAATATTTATCTTGAATTTCAAAATAAGGGAAATATGTATAGTTTGCATACAAATCTACAATTGATAGAATACATTCTAGTGGGAAACAATTTTTTGAATTTTGAAATTACTTAGCTTTTCATCTTTAACCATGAAAATGTTGGATGTGTGGATAAAACATAGTCTTGATTTTTTCCAAAAACTCACCATATGTAAAATTTCTCTCCTTTAATGTAATTATTTTATATTCATCTCCATTCTTTGACCAATATGTCTCATGACTCAAATCTATTCCACACAACTATTGCAATGACATTGTCCACCTCTACCAACCAGCTGTGCTTAATCCTTAAACCATTGTGTTGCCTTCTCCCTTGTGAAATTTGCAATTTTTTAGTCATCCTAAACTTACCTTGGCATACTGAGATGATTAGTTCCTTGGTTATGCTTACTACCCTCACTTGTGCCCACCTCTTTAGTCAGTGAGATATCTGAACACATTACTTTCACTATGGAATCTCCAACATCCTTCAGGATGGTGTCATAGGGGTTGTCCAGGAGCTATCATACTCTTCTATGTTGTCTCCTTCATAAACCTCCAAATCTCCTCACTCGACACCCACACCTTCTCCTGTTGGAATTCCACAATCCTCTTCCACCCTTTCTTTGCCTGTGGTACATGCACCCCTTGTGGATTTTTTTCTGACTGGTCGATCATGGGTTGAAGTGATGAATCCCCTCCCTTGATTAGCCTCTATGGCTCTTCTACCATCTCTAACCCAACACCCAAAATAGCTATGTCCATGATCTCCTCTAACCTCTGTAGTCATTGTGGGTCAACACATGTTGTCACAACCTTATGGACTTCCTCCTTAGTCTCACCAACTAGTAGTTCCAATGCCAGAAAGAGTAAAGCCACATCCAAATTGGAGCTTCTCCTCTAGTAGGATTCCAAATACTCCATTCCATACATCTATTGGATGCAATCCAAGAACTCCTAATCATCAAACATGAAAATTTTCTTCAGATGCCAAACTGTGATTTTCCCTTCATACGATTGCATCTGCTTGTCTGATTCAATCAGAAAATTAGCCCCCATTTTTGTCTCTCCACTAAAAACCCTATGGAGTTCCCTTCCTTTCCTCCTTAAAATCACACACTTTGAACAATATAGAAGCTCTCTCTATATGGGGTTCCAATAAATAATTACAAACTCTGATGCATGCAAGGGATTAATATTTCATGAATGTCATTGAGAGTATTGATTCATAATTTAAATTGTACACCAACTTAAAACAAGAGCTCAGAAGGGTACTAGAGATTCCACTATGAAAGAAATGTGTTTGGATATCTCATTGATTAAAGAGGTAGGAACAAGTGAGGGAAGTAAGCATCACCAAGGAACCAATCCTCTCAACATGCCAAGGTTAGTTCAAGATGATTGAACAATTTCAAATTTCATGAGTGAGGAGGCGGCACAATGTTTTAACGATTAATCATAGCTGGCTAGTGGATGTGGGTTGTGTCATTGCCTTGGGCATCTAAAATGTCTCTTTTTGTGGTTTTTTTGGGCTAGGATGATGTTGTTTTTTGGATGGGGTGTTAATGTACTTTATTTTTGTTGTTTAACATCTATTTATGTCTATGCGGTGGGGAAGATATATGTTTGTACAGATTTCAGCTAACTTAGCCAAATGAAAAATCCAATGTAATTCCTCTTTTTAAAAATCAATGAAAAATAAAAAATGTTATCTATAAAAAATAAATCAATATTGTCCATTTCCTATGAAAAATTATAGAAATCTTCACAATTTGTGCATGCATTTTCTATGCATTGTACATTGAATTCATCTCAATCCTATGATATATCACTAAAAATAGAATTGATAAATTGTTTTTTACTTCTATGAATGATCACATCTAGCTTAAGTCTTTTTGTTTCTTTTCTATAATATTGCAAATAAAGATAAAGCTCAACATGATTTTGACAAGTTTCACATACCTTATTTATGCATACAAAATAGGGTTGCAACCTCTCAAACATTCTTTGAAAATTTTTCACATTTGAAAATTAATTTTTGAAAGCTTCAAATAATTCACTTTGTATTGTGTCTACAAAGTGTTTTGGACATGCATTTTTCATACCCGTCTCTACATCTCTCATCTATATAGTGTCTCTTCTTTTGGAAGAAACACGTGAATGTCTAGACAAATATTTAACAACCTATCTTCTAACATCTTTAGAAATTCTCTATTTTTGAGGAAGTGTACAAATATTAACCCAAATCATTTTAATGTTCTTATCTAGCAAATTTATCCTTTTGATATATCTTTGAATAGTTCTTCTAGATAGATTGAGCAATTCAGAAATTGCTCAAACTTTCTTTTTTGTCACAAGTTCTTTTGGGTAATCATAGTCATCAATACCCTTTGTGCAACACTTAAATCAACTACCTAACATGTGTTATCAATAGCATTTAATGAATCTGTCAAATTTAGAATTATTGTTACTTTTAGATGATGCTTAGAGAATTTCTTATTGTTCACACCAAACAACTCCAAAATAGGACTCATTTCTCTTTTCCTAAATAACTTGACAAATAATTGTGGTTTACCAATTATACATTTTATTTTAAAATATTGGTCCCACATTTTTTTGAAATGTACCCTAATTGTACTTTTAGGCATCATCTATTCAAATGATTCAATTTCTCTAAAAATAGGTTCTTCATCTATCTCCATCAAATTTTCCAACCCAAAAGAAAAATTTGTACATTTTCTACTACTTTTGAAACTTCAACATGATCTTTTTCAACTTCAAGCAATGGCTCTTAAATCAATGTCTCTACACTACATTTTTTTGGTCCTTTATTTTGGTTATCTCTTACTCTATCATATTTTTTCTCTTTTTGCTTTATTCCCCATTGCAAAAAAATTTGAAAGAAAGAGCTTCAAATCACCGCCACACAAAAGACTTTCAAATTCACCTACATTTAAAAAAATACTAGATCATAGACAATTTAGCAAAAACTGTCAAGTTTAGAAGCTTTTTATATGTGGTTGCATGAAAAACTAGATAATCTTAAGATGGATTAGTTGCATTCAGGAGTTGCTATGTTTAGATTAAATAAAATGAATAAATATATTAATTAATTTAACTTGGTTTCTTGAGGTTGCTATAATTTTTAATGCATGACCAAAATATAATCAAATCATTAATTACAGATTATGTTTAAAAAAATTAATTAATTGATTTAAAAATAATAATTTAATAATACTCTAAACAAATTAAAATAAATACAATAAATAATTTAAATCAAATCAAATAATTGATTATGCTTGAATAATATATTTAATTAAATGATTTCAATATAAAAATAATTTATTAAATTTAATTTAGAGAATTTATATCATATAGTTTTTTAAATCAATAAAATTTAAATAAATCAAGTTTCAAAAATTAATCTTCAAAATCTTTGAAGCAGTTCTCATTTAATTAAAATTTAATAAAACAAATGAAAACATTATTTAACACAATTATTAAAAAAATCAAAATTAAAACTTATAAGCCATGGGTGTCGTGCATGTGACTATGTATGTCCCCTAGTAGTCTAGTTGAATCCACTTTGGCCAGATCATGTTTGGCCAGGATTTTGGTGTCCTCTATTATGACACTTTCTCCAAGGATTTTTGCAATTTCGGAAAGCCTTACACTTCACAAGCCTATTTGAACTCAAAAGTTAGGGACTCATAAGAAAAAAGATAGCACATGATAGAGGTTGGAATCAAAATGAAGCACATTTTTAAAAAAAAGAGGTGACTACATATCATATACAATAACTACAAATTATTGCACCAAAGTATTTCAACATTAAATATGATCTACATTCAAAAAAAGATAAAAATAGTAGATAATTGTGAATTTTTTTCAAAATTATCAATTTTTTCTAGAGAGAGTCCTCTTTGACAATGTATAACTTTTTTATTGGTTAACATAAATTTGATAGGGAAAAGATGGTGAGAACCCAAAAAAGCTAAATTATGAAAAGCCAAACGTGGATTCTATTACAGGAAAAATATACAGCTTTTTTAAATCATTCCTTTGAATGGTTCTAGCTACATATGTAATCTTAAACATACTTAAAAATTAGATGCAACAACATTTATTTACATTTAATTTTGTAGTGGGAACTAGAACCCCTAATTCACATTTTTTTTAGGCAATTCAAAAAGACCATTGAATTTATTTTTTAAAAATAATTTTTAAATTTTAATTTTTTAAAAATAAACAATAAACATTAACTTCACCCATTGACACACAATTCATTAGTTTCCACCAACTTAAAATTCAGAACAAAAATATAACTTTTTCATAGTTGAAATTTAACCCATTTATTGTTGTTAATCTTTTCCTTTGTAAAAGGGTCACATGTGTTTGTACTTTTTACCCATCCATTTTTACTTCTCTTTAAATAAAGGTTTCTATGAAAAATTGACATTCTAAGGAGTGACGTTTACTTTTTCAAGCATTCTTTTTTCCTAAAAGATAAAACTATATTTCTTTTGAAGTTGGATTTTTAAAAATTGTGTCTACAAAATCTAATTGGTTGCATTCAATTTTGTTAAATACTTTACAGTTTATTAAAATATCAAGTTTCATTAATAATAACTCAACCTTTGCCCCAAATGTAAAAATTAACAATATCTAGACATCTTGCACTAAATCTGCCACTTTTTGTTAACCCTATTACCTCTGCCATCCCCCAATCCTCCCTTGACCATAGCCCTACCCCTAGCCATAATTAGTTCAAAATAACCTTCCCCCCACATGTCAAAATTAACCTTGAGGTTAAAATTAGCCTAATAGAGTTAGATTTAGACACTAGAAAGGGTAAGAAAAGTGATAGGAGAACTAGCAAAAGTCTCTAGATGGAAAAATTTAAGTCCTCCCATGCATGATTCCATCTTTGAATCCTCTAAAAGTGATGCCAAACATGCTAAAAATAAGCAAATACCTCAAGACAAAAAACCTACCCCCAACCTTATAAGCCCCTCCCATGTCTCTAACACCCTCGAGGCTACCCAGGCTAGAAGTGGGGTGGAAAATATTATTTCACTGAGGAAAGATCACCCCAAATTTGTTAGGAAGAAATGAAAGCATAGCCATAACAAGGTTAGATTGGAAATTTTGGAGAAATCCACAAGGGACCTGGCTGACAACCAAACTCCTATCTTCTAAAGGTTCAAAACCTTGGTGGAGTTTTCCACCAAGCTCATGCACTCTACAGCCACTGCCCTCTATTTTCTACAAGTGAATAGAGAGGAGAAGGACCTCGGCAAAGTCACTGAGACCATTTGATCCATCTATGGGTTTCTAGCAAAGGATTGGTTAAAACCCATCCTGGACAAACTAGTTAGAGGGGAGGGGGAGGATGTGGACAAGGATGTGAATAAGAAGGATCAAAGCCATGGGCTAAAAGAGGGTAGATATCCTTGTGTCTTTTGTTTATTTTTGTTTTTATTATGATTAAGCATATGAACTTGGTACCCCACAGGGTTTTTATGTTTATCTCAATTAAGGGGACTTATATTAGCGATTTTTATAAGAGATGTTGTTTTCTTTCTTAGTCTATTATGCATATTAGTTTAAAGATTTATAGTATTGTTAGGTTGACTATGGACATATATTATTTTTTGATGTTTAAAGTTGGTATTGGTTATTTGATTGGTAGGTTACCTCCAACTAATTTATTAGGGTTTTTGTACTTTGGGTACAACCCCCTATCTTTTTGGCTACTATCAATTACTTCAAAAACAATAACTCAATGAATGTTCATTTTGTGCAATCTAACTTTATCTTTATATATAGAAATTCTTTTTTTCTTCTTTTATAAGAAAGATAATATAAATACTTGATTCCTAGATATTTTTGTTGGAAATATTCAGAAAGGCTAGGTTGGTGAGAGGGGAGGGGTGAATTAGTAACCATACAAAACTTTTAACTTCAATTATCCAATTACCATTTAATCCTTCTCATATAAACTAATCTAATTGCATGCATAAGGAATAGAAAATATGAAAACATTCATAACACTTTCACACATATTTGGTGACCGAAAAACCTTCCAAATAGAAAGTAAAACTAGGGTGGGGATGATACCCACAAGCTTTAGTATTGTAGTATAAAGTTGGCCTGTTAAGGCTTATATTGATTGCTTCTGATGATCTACCCTATTAGGAGCAACAAGGACTGCTAGGTCCACCTTGTTAAAGGATTTACAAAAGTACAATGAAGTGTGCACTCAGTAAAGAGATTTTGAAAAAGACTATTAGGTCTACATTGTTAAAGGTTTTGACTAATCCACCTATTAGGATGAAGCAATAGATGCTCTTTGATTTGCAACTTGGTTTGCTAAATGAGATTCCTTTATGTACTAATCACCTTGATGTGATAGATATCTCTTTGTTGCTCCTTATACTATTGTAGCCTTTGTACTTCACTCTTTTCTACTCTTCTCTAATTCTATCTAATTACATTGCATACACATACACATTTGGATATGATACAATTCATTACATATATACCAATCCAATTATACAATTACAAAGTCAGCCAAAATACAAGTTTACACAAATATTACAAAGTTGGCCCAAATGTAGACACTCAGGCTCTAAAGACTAACTTGGTGAAGTTCTGATACTCTACATCCACTGTCAATGTTTTTCATTGTCATGCACTTAGAAGACATAGAAGCTTGGTCCATACTAATCACTTTCTAGTAGTCTTGAACTCTGTCTACATTGGTGACTTGGTAGATACTATGAAACTCATCATATAAACTTAGTCTCTTTGTTTACATTGTATGACTTGGTAAACACTATCTACTGGAGCTTGGTATAAATTGAGTCACTTGATTAACACTGAGTAGCTTGGTTAACACTGGACTTGCATCACATTAATTGTGAACTCAGTAAGCACTGCATTGCTCACTTTGCACTGGTAAACTCAAAATACAGTGAGATGATTGGTTTACACTATTGATCTTCATGGTAACTGTAAATGTTTGGTAAACACTATAATCTATCCAAAGGATTAAGTAGCAACTATAGAACTTGATGGTAATTGAAATGCTTGGTAAACATAGTTAGTTATACAATAAGCTTTGTAGATATTTATAATCTAAATAAGTGCATGTCACTAATAACAAGCTTGATTGATATGTCAACACTCTCCCACTTTGGCATTAGTAACAAAATAAGTTATCGTCCAAAACTAAATTCAAAAAATTTCTTGAATACATTAATGTTGTGATACTATCTCGGTAGAGAATACTATTTTTGAGATTTTCCAAAATTAATTTTTGTAAGATATATATCTATACATGGTAAAGTTCTTTCATATAGTATACTATACATCTTCTTTCTATATACAACATATACTTACTATACATATATTTCTACCCCATTGATTTTACAACTTATTACATTCTCTCTCCCATAACTTTTTACATCTTTGTCCATCTATCTCCTCCTATACATCTTTCTCATATCTTCTTATTCGCAGTATATACTCCCCCTATACATATATCTTTCTCCCCTGTTTTGACATTAA
Source organism: Cupressus sempervirens (assembly GCA_028749045.1). Taxonomy (NCBI): domain Eukaryota; kingdom Viridiplantae; phylum Streptophyta; class Pinopsida; order Cupressales; family Cupressaceae; genus Cupressus; species Cupressus sempervirens. The sequence goes on along the minus strand of CM053783.1, from coordinate 372,091,048 downwards.
TGCTAACGATTTATTTTATTTATTTACATGTTAATGTCAAAATGAGATAGAAAACCTAAATATACCTTGAGTGTGATTACCAAGGTCCTGTCCTAGTCCTCTTGCAAGACCTTACTTTTGTGTAGTGCAAGTTGTACTTTTGCAAACAACTCTATCATATGGTCTACTATGGAGAAGTTGTTGTCATGGATGAGAGGTTTAAAATGTGCAATGTGTTTCTACAGTACATCCATGTTGGGAAGAATCGTGTTCTATATATCTACCAATGTAGATATGATCCTTCCTTCTGCTTTGAGCAGTTCTTCTTGCATATCTATCAAAAAACTTATCTTCTTGAAGTGTACAGAACTTGGACTAGGGTTAAGCTACAACTATTGACCACTTGCCTTAAGGTCTTCATCTATCTTGGAAAATGTTTCCTTTATTTCCTTGGTAAAATTAGAAACATCACATAGCTTACCAAAAAGTGATGATACATTTGTACAAGATGTTTCTAGAGAGCCCAAAATTGTAGAAAGTTCTACTTGATAGATAGCTATTTGTTGAGCAATATGCTCCAACACTTTATTTTTGAATTTCTTCTCTATGTTTTGTAATAAATTATCTTACCCATTAGTATCTTCATTAAACTATAGAACTACCTCTATTAATTGATATAAAGTTGGCTATGAAGAATCAATCTCAATGCATATGGCCATTGCCAAAGTGTTCTTTGCATCCTCAATAATTTTAATTTTTTTTCCCTTTCCTCTCATAATCTTTGTTGTTTGGCTTTCTTCTGGAGGAGTTCACTAAATGTCTAAATTTGGTCTAAAGTGAGCATGGAAATATCCCAATTTCCTCATATAGATCTATTTCTTCCTCCATCTCCTTTCCTTTTCACAAATATTTTGTGCTTGGTTGAGGCTTGGTCTCAACTTTTATTGTACTTATTGCTTGTGTGCTTGGAATATAAACAATTGTAGACATACTAGGACTAGCTGTAAATATTGATACTATACTTATTGAAGGAATACTAGTATGAGTACCTAAAGAATTCAAAATTGATGCATTCACAACTGATGTGCTCAAAACTAATGTATCCAAAATTGATTTAGTTAACTCGGTAGAAGAGGGAAGAGTCTGTAGCTCTATAGATGAAGTGAACGTCACTTTAGTCAATTATGTGCTAAGCTAAATTGAAGCAAAGAGTGATTGGACATTTGTATTAACACTGGTAGTCACAATCAATCCTGCTAAGGCTATCTCCATGCTTGATGTTGTTAGTAGTTTGCTTGGAGAGTGAGAAAGTGAGGCAATAACTACTACAACTATCTTAACTACATTAGTTTCCTCATTATCTTGTGTTGCTTCCTTGGTAGCCTCTTGTTCTTGTACCTCTTCATATTCTACATTATGAAAATGTGTTGGCTCTTCATCATTTCCTTTTTCATCCTTTTCCTTATCCTCATCATCATCATCATCATTTACATTTACAAGGAAATCACTCGGTTTATGAAGATGATAAACATTTTTCCAAGTGTTAGTTGCATTCCTTATAACATATTCAATATCTTTCATCAAAATCAGACAAGTGTTGAATTTCATTGTCAACTTTCCTTGATTTTTCTTTAGTGGCTCTTTTACCTCTATATCTGATATGCTCAATATAAGCTACCTTAGAGTTTTCCCATAGATTTCTTTAATATTTTGCATGGAAAATTCCCATCTTGGCTTTATTTTCTCCATCAAAGTATTAGGAATCTGAGAAGTAATCTGATCGAGTGAGTATTTCCACTTACCCATTTTGTCCATCACTATATCTTATATTTTCTTCTTCTATTCATTAGTCCTAATCTCATATTTTAATGCCTTAAAATTTCTTATACTGACTCTAACTTCTAGGTCTTTCAATCTATCTTGGAAGGTGGGTGGAAGTTTTTTGAATATAATGGCTCCTCCTTCCTTGTCAACTTTCTTTCTTGACCTCCTAGTAAAAACAAAAGTGGATGGCTTAGTAGGCTTTGTAATAATCACCTTGCCCTTTTTATTGAGTGCTTCCTATTCCTCTAATTCTTCTTCATCCTCTGCCACTTCATCCTCACCTTTTCCTTTGGTCAATAAGAGAGTAGAACTTGTTATTAGTTTAGTAATTCTTTTCTTTCCTTTGTTAACCGCTTGAGGGAGTTTGATCTCTAGTTCTATCTTAGCTTTAGCTTCATCATAGGTGTCAAAATATGCTCCCTTAGGATCAACTATTTAATTAACAAATTCCTCAAGAATCTTTGTTTTCATCAATATTAACCTCATATCTAAGAGGTTTCATCATGCAATTCTAGGCTTGACTTCTTGAATATATACTTTATCACTATCTACCATAAAAGACACACCATCTTTATAATCTTCAACAAGTTTATTGGGGATTCAACATATATTATTCATTTTCTCCTTGAAAGAATCAAAATAGTTGTCCATAATACTATTATAGTTCTCACCCATCTCATCAATATAGTCATTGATCTGACAAAGCATAGGCATGTCTTTTTTCCAAACAAAAGTGCCTTTTGAAGGGAAGAATTTTTTAACATAAAAGAATATACATTTTAATAGAGAGCCAAACTTACATGGATTATTCTCTGATGTCCTGATGATCTCCATATTCTTGTTGAATTGTTTCAATAGTAGCTCGGCAAGGTTGAAAGACAGATTATTCTTCACTATGTTGTATACAAGGTCAACTGCTTCACATGATGCAATGTTTAATCTACTCGAGCTATAAGTCTTATGTGCAATAATATCGATTCCAAATTTTAACTTCATGCCTATCACACTACTAATCTTCATTCCTCCATCATCCCATTCTCCTAGGGTTTTCTTTTCTAGTTCAACCCAACCTAGGGTTTTGGTCATTTTAGCTTTGGCTAATATTGGGAGACCAATGATATGATTAGTCATATTTTTTGTGATCAATACTAGTTTTTGCAACCACAAATACCCATTATGCACTTGACTAAGAATAAACCTAATCCATTTTACTTGAAATTCATAGGGCATGTGAGGGATGTGAGTTAACCATTTAGTTTCTAGGTCTTGGTGTTCGAGTTCCAAAATTCCATTTACACATAGTTTATCTAGGGCATCATCCATTTCCAAAGTTCCAATCTCTTATATAACACATTTAAAATAAATGCAAATATCATTGATCAATAGTACCTTCAGAGGAATTTGAGACTACGCTCCACTCATATCTAGAGTTTCGATGATTACAAGAGTGAGCTTGAAGTCCAATGCCTTCCATTCCACTCCATGAACTAGCATGTCTAAACCTCAGTTTTCCTTGCTTCTACTAGATTTCATCTTCACTCAGTAGGGTTTGAGAGAATTTGAAATCTTTCACTATCAAATTGCTCAGATTGCTTGGATTCTCTAAAGATTGCACTTTGTAGTAGGTCTCAAAAATTTCACGATAAGAATGACTTCGATTCCATGGCTTTTATCAAAAAATGTCCATAAATTCTTTAGTACAAAAGGTAGATTGATTGACATCATGTTGACAATTGTTGATAGACTGTCATCCACTTTGCTTGCATTGATTACTCAGTAGAGTCTTCCATCACTTGGTAACCATATAAAGTTTAGCTACTCCCAACCTCACTTGGTAGAGTTTGTTACCCAACCTCACTCATTAATGAAAGTAACTCAATAAACACTAGTACCATTTTATTTGGTGATCCCTTTGTATCTTGAATAAAAATATGGATCTTTTTGAACTTTCAATTGGAACTAATTTCAATGCCTTCTTGATAGCCTAGTTCTAGTTTTCCTTTGAGATCTTAAGTAGAAATGGTAGAGTCACCCAATTCTTGAGTGACTTGATCACCATTCCTTAGACTTGTATTCTTGGTAGACTTCCAAACCCATTGTTGTCTCATCTCTTTTCAAATGTTATCAGTATTTGCCTTCTTTCAAATTCTATTCTACAATATTCATGTAGTTCTTGGCAAGATGACCAAGTTTTGTATAAATGAAACATCTTTTAGTGGTATCTCTCTTCCTCATATGATTTTTTACACAATTTATTCTGATGTGTCCAAATTCTCCACAGTAATGACATCTACACTAGGTGTTGTAGTCCTAACCAAATATTTCTTTCACAATTTGCTCTACTAGATTTAATATCTTGGTTTTGCATTATGATGACTTGTGTCCATGTTCTTAAATTTGTAATGTTTTCCTTCAAATCTTGGTTTTCCTTTGCATTCATTAGCCTTATGATCATGTTGATTGCAATTGCAGCACTTTCCATTGAATTTTTCTTTCCCATTGCTCCAACATTTCTTTAATGTATAACCTATCTTACCATAGTAATTGCAAGTAGGTCTTTGATTCTTTTGAGCTCCTTACTTGGAAGATTCACCTTCTTCTTTATATCTAATTCTTGTTTTTCCCTTTTGTCTATAGATATTTTCTCATTCAAATGATTCATGTCAGCTTGGGATTTCATCATTCTTTCATTGGTTTCCCTTTCAGAGTTTAGGTCATTCTACAATCTTTCATTTTCAGATCTTAGGCTCATGATTTCTTCATTTGCATTGGAGATTTGATTAGTGAAGTCTATTTTCTAAAGGGATAGGTGTTTAATTTCATGGTTCTTTCCTTCTATCTCTTCTTTTATCTTGTTCTTCTCTTCCATAACTTCACATAGCCTTACTGACTGAATTTATTGCTCTCTTCTTAGTTTTTTTATTTCTTCTTGCAAAGAACCATTCTTTTCTAGGAGTTCTTTGATTGCTTCATTGGCTTCATCTGGACTACTTGAACGAAGATCTTTAATTCTTTCTTCAATGTAGAGATGATCATTCATTTGAATTATAAGTTCTTTTCTTCTTTCCAGGGATTGAGAGAGTTGCTCCTTTGTTTTCTTGAGTTGGGAAATAATCATTTTGAAATCTAGCTTCTCATTGTCAATAGCTTTGTCAAGTTTGAATATCTCCATCGCCTTGATCTTTACTCAAGGTGTTAAACTTTCTCTTGAGAACCACAATGCTCTGATACCAATTGTTGGAAATATTCAGAAAGGCTAGGTTACTGAGAAAGGAGGGATGAACAAATAACCCTACAAAACTTTTAACTTCAATTATCCAATTAGCTTTTAATCCTTCTCATATAATTTGAACTAATTGCATGCATAAGAAACTAAAAATATGAAAACATTCATAACACTTTGACACATGGATTTGGTGACCTAGAAACCTTCCAAATAGAAGGTAAAACTATGGTGACAATGATACTCACAAGGTTTAGTACTGTAGTATAAAGTTGGCCTATTAAGGCTTACATTGATCACTTATGATGATCTACTCTATTAGGAGCAATAAGGACTGCTAGGTCCACCTTGTTAAAGGAATTACATATATATAATGAAGTATGCACTCGGTAAAGAGATTTTGCAAAGGCTATAGGTCTACCTTGTTAAAGGATTTGATTGATCCACATGTTAAGATGAAGTAGTAGCTGATCTTTGATCTGTAACTTGGTTTGTTGAATGAGATTCCTTTATGTACTAATCATCTTGCTGTGATAGATATGTCTTTGTTGCTCCTTATACTATTGTAGTCTTTGTAATTTCTCTTTTCTACTCTTCTCTGATTATATTTGATTAAATTATAGATACATAAAAACTTGGATATAATACAATTTATTAAATATTTACCTATATACCAATCTAATTATATAATTACAAAGTTACCCACAATACAAGTTTACCCAAATATAAAAAAGTTGGCCCAAATGTAGATTCTTAGGCTCTGAAGACTGACTTGGTGAAGTTTTGATACTCAGCATCATCATGCACTTGGTAGACATAGAAGCTCGATCCATATAGATCACTTTCTAGTAGTCTTGAACTCGGTCTGCACTAGTGATTCAGTAGGTATTGTGAAACTAAGCATAGAAATTGAGTCTCTTGGTTTACATTGTATAACTTGGTAAACACTATCTTCTTGAGCTTGGAATAAATTGAATCACTTGGTTAACACTAAGTAGCTCGGTTAACACTTGACTCACATCACATAAACTATGAACTTGGTAAGCACTGTACTACTCCATTTGCACTGGTAAACTTGGCATACACTAAGATGCTTGATTTACATTGTTGATCTTCATGGTAATCGTAACTATTCGATAGTAGTTGTAATTGGGCTTTCATGTAATGGCACTTTATTTATTACTCACATGGGAGCAGGTGTGTCATATATTTTGAGTGTTTGGTGGGGATTTTATAAGTGATCAATGGTTTTCTTTTTTATGACTCCTTCTTCCCTACTTCCTTTGCTTGCCTTCTCAATTTCCAGAATATCATTCTCATTGGATGCTTGTGGGAAATGTGAGTCTTGTCATCAATATCATAGAAGCATCCTACCTAAAAATTAGAAAAAAATTCTTCAACCATTGGTAGATGAAGATGCACTATCTCATCCCTTGGATGATGATATGTTGGATATTATGTTCATTCTGCTTTCTTCTTCCACCCGTCATGTGATTAAGAATATCATTGGGGAGGACTTCTCTGCAACTTCTAGACAAGTGTTATATCCTTCAAGTTTAGTCTCCATTTTTCTATCTAATGCTATGGATCTTCTTTAGTCAACATCAAGACTAGAAATCATTGCTTACAAGGTGGTCGGACCAAATTTTTGGGCTCAAAATAAACTAAAGTGGTCTATGGAGAGTTATGATTTGTGGTCCAGAAATTCTTTGGTGGGAGGACTATTTTCAAGGACCATGCTCATGTAAAAAAATGAAGTTTTGGTGACTTTTGAGGCATTACAGAAGTCATGTGAAAAGCACAACTCATAGCTCTTGACCAAGACCTTGCAAGTCACAATAAATGCTCTAGTTTTCAGATGTTTGAAGGTGTCAAAAAAATTGGTTTTGCACTACTTGACATCTTGGGTCTTCCAATTTCTAATGCACATGTAGTATCTGTATATAAGCAATGTTAGTATGCTAATAGAAACCAAATTAAAATAAAGCTTCTACAAACTAAAAAAAATTCGTAAGCTTTAAGATAGACTAAGATGCACTCTCAATTGAGAATATGAGCCATTAATGGACTCTCTCAATGAGAAGCTCTCTTGTTGAGTAGCTTTGTCTAAATAGATAGGATGTATTCTCAAGCTTATACTTCAAAAAGGGCTTCAAATGGATTTGGAATTTGGGTGTGAGTGTATGGTTTTGATGTAAAATGGCTTCTCAAAATGGAATTATGACTTTACTTCATGGATTGTGTTGTTTTACAAACGGGAAGGATCCAATTTATAGGCAAGAGGCTTGAGGGATTGAGGGCTAAGATGCAAGGATGCGAAAAAGCTCATGGAGGGCTTAGATTGCATGAGAGGAGAGCACATGGATTGTGCTTCCTTACAGCCAATCAGGGAGTGACACATGTCACAGGGTGAGAGGATGGAGGAAAGGGGAAGGATGAGTCAACAAAGGAGGCTCAAGGGATAAAATATTCATAAAGACCCTCATAATGGCTTGTAAGAGCAATAAAAGGGCTTGGAAGAGTCATTTATGGCCTTGTGGGCTTCATAAAGTTTTATGGTTGAGATATTTTCAGGGAGATGAGAGCAATTTTGACTTGGGCTTGATTAGGAGGGTTTTGAGCTTGGTTAGGATTGTGCAAATGATTAGAGGATGGATTAGGATGGTTTAGGATTAGCTTAGGGATAGGCAAGTGGATGGCATTTAATGAGGGTGGGTGAAGGAGGAGATATTTGATAACTTTGGCTTGGGTTAGTAAGTCTTAACCCATGTTTAGGGAATGTGACAAGGTTAGGTTGGGATTAGGATTAGGTTTAAAGACATCTTCTAGAAGAGTTTAGACTTTGGATGAGGATAAAGACTTTCTAGAATACTCTAGAATTTCCTAGGATGAGGATGAAGACTTTCTAGAAGAGTCTAGAACTTCTTAGGATGAGGATAAATTAGATTTTTAGGAGCTTTATTTATTTCAAGGGTTTGAGTTGAGGAGATATTTATTAAAACTTTTTTAATAAACATGAGGATTAATATTTAATCTTAATTAAATATTTTGAGTTGGGATTAGGGGTAGGAAATGATGGGATTAGCCTTTAATCAAAATTAAAGAAGGATTAGAAGATTTTGGAAGAGTTTAGTGGTCTTAAGGAAATTGGCCAAGTTTTGGGCAAAAAATAATTTTTTTATTTTTTTTGGATTTTTTGATCAATTTATTAATTAAATAATTAATAAATAAGGAAATAATGTTTAAATAAGATTTAAACATTTTTGGGAGGGATTCCTTAATTAAATATTTTTAATTAAGATAAAGGGATTTAATGGCAAAAAAATAAATAAATAAATAAAATAATTAATTAATTAATAAATGATGACGTCGTCAAGAATTTTTCAAAAAATAAAAATACTTTATTTTCTAAAAGTTTTAAGGTGTCTACGTTTTGCCCCTCTTTGATGTGATGCCACAACTGGCATGGCATCAAAGATAAGAAAATAAGATGCCTAAGGCTAGAGCAGAAGAGGAGAGAATGGACTATGAGATGCCCCCTCAAGAAGGCGGCAGGGAGAGAAAGCAAGGCTCGATGGCTTTTTGAAAAGTACAAGAATATTGGATGAGAAAGGAAACTCAGATTGGCAAAGAGAAGGGGCTGAATTAGCTCAAACTCTCACTCTGGGAGAATGATAAAGGAGAATCAGATGCATAAGAAGAAGCAAGCTTAAGACTTTAGGGAAGGTGGAGGATGAAGGAGCAGAGTGCTATAAAAAGGAATCCAGGATAGGGAGATGGATGAGGGGATTATAAAGCTGATGCAATAGGATTTCAAAGAGTCAAATTGGCGGAAGATGGGTTTCAGAGATCCCTAGGACTAGGATTGTGGATCTCGAAAGATGAGGCTTGGTGGATTGATTTGGATTGGTGGATCCCTAAGACTAGGATTGTGGATCCCTAAAGCTAAAGGTGAGGAGTGATTCAAAGAGATACTGATGCATAAGTTGGGGTAGGAGAGACAGATGTTGGATATGGATGGGGAATAATGGAGATGAAGGAAAACCATTGAAGCTTTTTGAGTGGGGGGATACTTCAAAGAGAAGTACCACCATGTAGTTGAGTACTAGATTTGCTATAGGACTATTGGTTAATTGCCAAGGTTACCAAGAACATCAAGGCCTTTTCACCAATTGTCTAGAGGACTGACGAACTGACTAAAAAAAAACACGCAAGGATTTCCCCAGTATCACACATGAATCCCAGAGGAAGTAGTGTGGAAATGACACTAGGTAACCCGCAAGCAGAAAAGAAAACAAGAAAAAGACATGATCAAGACCTTACGCTCTGATTGCCCCATTCGTAGTATACCATGATATGGAAGATCGTGGCAACCTTGAGAAGGGAACAAGGAGATTGATTGGAAAAGATATTTCAAAACTCAATAGGGAAGATTCCAAATCAAAAGAAAGCGAAAATCCAAAAGAGAACTATTTGCCAACGAGATGGGTAGGACGGGGTACTAACGGACCAAGATCAGATATGAGAAAAGCTATATCTTGCAAGGACCTATTAGAGATCACCTAAGCTGGTGGATTTGGATGAGTGATGCATCTGGCAAGCTGAACTAAGAAAGATAACACTTTGGTGATAGGAAATCTAGCTAAAGGATGCATTGGAATAGCTAACTAATATGTGCAATGTGTGCAAGATGCTGATCAAGGATGAACTGACACAAATACTGGATAGATACAATGGTACTAAGCTAAAGAGGATGTACAAGCTGACAGACCAAGATATTTACAAGCAGGCTAATCAAGATATGGTACAAGCTAACGGACCAATGATAGGTATGATACAGATGGATAAAAAGCTCAGGATGAGAGGATAGCAAGATGGCTCAAGTTGGTGCAAGAGGCAGAAGCTAAGGATGAGGTGATAATGAAAGATATGGATTTGACAAGATGCATCCAATGATAATGATGGGGACAATGCTAAGGTTGGTGGTAGCTGAATGGATAGATGGCGCTAGAGTGAATGGCTAATGAGAGGATGGCATTGGATTTTCATGAGGATAGCCTAGAGCGGGATACTAATAACAAGGGAGGATGGACAAGACAAGATCGCCAAGGAATATAGTGCCCCTAGTCAGAAGATGACATGTGGAAGGAGGTCTTACGATTGATGTGATAGGATTCAAGCTAGGATCAAAAAGTGAAAGGTACTAGGGAGATGGACGATAGCTGGGATGATTGGTTGAAGCTGCAGAAGATAAGTGGATATTGATAGATAAAAGCTGGAGGATAAAAGATAGGTCGATAAATTGGAAGATGGAGCTAGATGGCAAGATGTGACCAAAAGCATGAGGATGATAGGCTAAGCTGGGGATGGCTGGATTACGCATGATGCTTGTTTGCCAAGTTTTCATCATGGTACTTGTCCAAGGTGCTTGAATTGCCAAGTTTTCACTAGTGGACGCTTTATTTTTCTTTACTTTTTTTTTGACTCTTTGACTTTGGAAGTAGCTGGAATGATTTTGGCTTTCTTCAACTATTTTTGGCTCATAAATGTTGGTAGGATGGATGAAAAAGGATTGGATTGAACAAGTGGAATGGTGGGTGGGAGTTTGACAGATAATGGATGCGAAGACATAAGGCTTGTGGGTAAATGGATGAGGAAAATGGAAAAATCATCATTGGCACACACCTTGAGAGGTGATAAAGTAGTGGGAAAGATGGTTTTGAGTGAGGTTGAGGAGAAAATGGAGGAAGAGAAAGATAAGGACTAAAAGTAGAGTTGGAAGATGGAGGATGGGAAATTCAGGATAAGAAGCATATGGACTAAAAGTGGATTGGGGGGATGAAGGATGCTTATATGGGGATTTGGATGAAGGATGTATGGATGAGGCTTTTTGAGTAGCATGAATGGATTCCAATTGAGATTTTTCTTTGAGATGCATTTCTTTTATGAGCATATTGGGTGTCCACATGATTTTTGACTTTTTTAGCTTGGGCTTTTGTGGCCTCTTGACTTTTTCTTTGATTGGGATTAAATGTTTCTTGTTTTGAACATGTATTTTAGAAGGGACATGTTGAGACTTGGATTTTTGTGGATTTTTGGATTTATGCTTTTGTATTTTGGCATCCAATATGCTTCTATTAGCCATGGGATGGGAACAAGAGCATCAAGGAGATGGAGGGATAATTGATGGAGTGATAGGGTTTAAAGGTTGGAAGGGATTCAAGGGTGAGTTCCTTTGATGATCTAGCTGGTGGATTTGAGGGGATGGAAGGATAGATTGGAGCATAGGATATGGATGGATATAATTACCCAAAATGGATGGAGGGAAGGAAGGATATGGGCCCAAAATAGATGGAAACGGCGAAGGTGTAGGTCCCAAAATAGATGGAGGGGATAAAGGATTCATATTAGGTATGTAAGGATGCAAAATGGATGGAAAGGGTGTGGGATTTAGATAAGGGATATATAGACCCAAAATGGAGGGTTGGAGATAAGGATTAGGATGAGGGCCCAAAATAGATGCAGAATAAGATGGATGGGAACTTTGGGGTGGAGATGGAAGGACTTGGGACCATGTAGGAATAGCGGGGATACCAACATCTAGAAATACATTTTCATTTCTTTTTTCAATATGATGTTCATTATTTGGAATGCAAGATGTGAGTCCATTACAAGCTAAAGGAGTTGGAGCTTCGGATATGATAATTAGTTCTTCTTCGATGGATCTATCATCATGGATTATGGGAGATGTATGATCATGAAGCAAAGGAGATGGGAGGATAGGATCTTGAGTTGGGTGGGATGAGAGAAAGGGATCTTGAGATGGAGTAAGTAAGATCATAGGATTTAGATATGGAGGGGATGGTAAAAGTGGATCATGTAGGGGAATAAGTGGGATAGTAGGATTTCCTATTCTGTCAGAGGATATTTCAACATGCTTTTGGACAAGATCTTGATAGGAATGGATGGGAGTGGATGCATGAGGTTCATTATATGGGATTTGGATAATGCTTGGAGGAGGAGATGTGGATGGGATTTAGAGCGATTTGATGAGTGGTGGGAATTTGATGCTTGCGGGAAGTGGAAGGATTTTAAGCAATTTGATGGATGATATGGGGATGATAGCTATGGGAGATGGGGGTGATATTATAGATGGGGAAGCTTCATCACTAACTACTTCACATGGTTGGATTAGATGACATGGCTCATCAACTATTGGAGGCGACTTTTCTTTTATTTCCTCTAGGAGATTCCTTGGAGACTCGTGTGTCAAAGGTGGAGGTGGATTGACAAGAATAGCTAGTGTGATGGGGGTGGAAGATTGGAAGCTTGGTTGATTGGGTGATGGAGAAGAAGCTGGGATATCAAATGGCATGACTAGATAGTTTGGAAGAATGCATGGATTTTGTGAGATGCTTGGGGGAATGTTTCTAAGGCTTTCAATATACCCATCATAGTCAACAAGATTTTCATCATCATTGGAATAGGAGGTGGCAGGAGCAAGAACAATATGATCGAACACATCATGATAGGTATGGAATTTCATGTTTTGATGATGAGTCGAATGGGGATGGGGTCTTGCATATGGATGAACACGGAAGCTCATGGTTGGATTTGGATTAAGTGTAGATTTTGGATTTGCTGATGAAGGATTTCCTAGGGAGAGTCAAAGCTGTATGACAGAACTAAGGAGGATTGGCTAGAGATTTTTTGCTTTCTTGTGGATGGGAGACTTCAAGGGCATGCTATCAAAAAGTGAGAGTTTTGCTTTCCTATGCACTGGATTGGTGGAGATTGTGTCAACTTAAGGATAGACTAATGATCCTATGGGCATGACACGAGAGTGACCACTTGTGGATCCCAACCTTTTGCTCAAGGTGATGAGGGATAACAAGTGACAGAGCTAGATTACCCTAGAAAAAGCTATATCAAAGGGATAACCTTGGTGAGGCTGGTGGATTGGTCAGATTGATTGGATAGCAAATTCTAGCAGAATTACAACAACTCTCTAAAGGCTTGGGTGTGATTTTGGATTGGGTTGCTAGCTGGCTGGGGGGATGATTTGGAGAGACTTTGTATTTTGGATTGTTCTAAAGCAAGGAACTAGATAGATTCGGTTGCAGTGGGGGAGCTTGGATGATTTTTTGATGAGGCAGCGACTATGCTAAGTATGCCTTGAGCTGGGAGATTTCAGCTTTTTTGGGATTTTGACCAAAGTTGGCAAACATTCATTCAAAAGCTATGAACAAACAAGCAGACAAAATTTTGGAGCAAGCACATCAAATACACCAACATCCTAGGAAGCTTTATACAAGGATGAAAGTTGGTTTAGCTAGGGAGCCCTCGATATATGTAAGGTACGTGAGGCCCAAATCCATAGATGAAACCAAAAAGATGTCACACAGCTGAGCGGAGTGGTAACCCACTTCTCCTCTTTCACTTCTCAATGGTATAAAGTTCCTTGAGGCTTAGCTCGAGTGACAAAATATTGATTCCAAGAGAGGTGTCTTTGGATTCACCTTCCGATTTTTATACTCCACCAGAACACTGGAGTTGATGTCATCCCAAGGGGTGATGAAATCCCCAAGCAGGTCTCCTAAAAAGTGTAAAACAAGACCACATACATGATCTTGGGCTTTAAAAGACATGTGTTTATTCCAATTGATGATTTAGATTTTGTAAGCTATGATTGAAGACACTTGTGATTATGGCATACAATGTTCATTCCAATTTGACAGCATCGTCAGCATAATGAAAGTCAAGAGATCGTCAACACAAGAAATGCGAGCATCATTGAAACTGCGTCCAAACCATGAAATGTTCATTGATTGTTAGGCATTCAAGATTGAGTGTGAGTTTGTTTTAAGCCCAAAAAAAAGATATGTGAAACTCGATTGCCAAGCGTGCGCTCGAAGGCCCTCCATGTCAAGATTTGTCCAATTTTTATGCCCAAATGAAGTGTGAGTGAGATTAATGCACATTCAAAGAATTTTCTAGCTTAGAAAAACCACTAAAGACCCAAGTGAGTGGAGTTTGATCTTTATGGAGCACTTAACACCCTCTTAGGTAGACACATCCCCATAGATGGCACTGAGATTGCAACCAATGATTAAATTGATGGGTGATTAAAGAGGGTGAGTCCAACTACAAACTTACTCAAAGCATCTTTATTAGTTTTTATAACTTAGAAGATTTCAAAAATGTGGATTCTTTTTATGCCCCAAAAGATGATTATTTGATCTATGGAATTCAAGATTGGATTTGTTGTTTTAATCATGCATTCATAAAAAAAACAAACTTGATTTTAATCCATGGCACTCAAGAGTGATTTTAGCAACATGCATTCAAAGACAAGTGATTAAACATTCAAGGTTTTTTCCTTTGAGCATTCAAGATTGAGATTTTGTGTGTTGTTTTAAGAACTTTGAAGTGCTTTGTTTTAACCTTAGATCATTCAAGATTGTTTTGGACTCAAAAGTGAAAATGACTCTTTGGACTTTGGTTTTCATTCAAGATTTTGTGTTCTAGTTTTCATATTTTAAGCCCAAAAATGATATTCCTAGATTGTTTTGATGCATGAAAAACTTAAGAAACATTCAAGATTTTGCAACAAGAAATTTGTTTGGAACAAATAACAAAGCTTTTAGGACAATTTTTGGCAACCATTTAGGACTCTTAGTTTTCATGAGATTTTTAAAAGGACTTTAAAATATTTGCAAATAAGGTTCATTTTATCCTTGATTGATGCTTTGAGTTTGATTTAGATTTTAGTGTTCACTTAGTGTTAATTTTAAACCTTTTGAAATGGAAACTTGAAGTTCTTTTTAAATTCTCAAAAATGAAGTGTTCCTAACTTTGCATGAATGCATCTAAAACCTTGATGTTGCAAGGATGCAAATGATTGGATTGGTTTAGTTTCACTTGTTAAAAGATTTTTTCTTTTTGCAAATTTTTAATTTTTTAATGGATTTAAGTATGATTTGGGGGTTCATTTTAAGCACTAAAAAGAAGTGTGTATGATTTTGCTTCCTCAAAAAAAAAAAAGGCCAAGATCTCCTACAAGAAGAAGAGGAAGAAGTGGATGGAATAAGAAGAATATAGACAAGAAGAGGAAGAAGAATTCCAAGTGCTTTGTCCACCTATAAGCTTGAAAAATCTGCAAATACTATGAGATAGACTATGAGTTCTTTTCTCTTCTTCATGCTCATGTGGACCTACAAAACCAATTTATGCAATCCTACCAATCACAAAAACAAAAAAAATTAGCCAAAATTAGCAAATGACATACAAAACTTGACTAAAAAAGCTAATGAAGATGACCCATGCGGGGTCCCACCGGGCGTGCCAAAATGTATATGAGCAATGTTAGTATGCTAATAGAAACCAAATTAAAATAAAGCTTCTACAAACTAAAAAAAATTCATAAACTTCAAGATAGACTAAGATGAACTCTCAATTGAGAATATGATCCATTAATGGACTCTCTCAATGAGAAGCTCTCTTGTTGAGTGGCTTTGTCTAAATAGATAGGATGTATGCTCAAGCTTATGCTTCAAAAAGGGCTTCAAATGAAGTTGGAATTTGGGTGTGAGTGTATGGTTTTGATGTAAAATGGCTTCTCAAAATGGCATTATGACTTTACTTCATGGATTGTGTTGTTTTGCAAAGGGGAAGGATCCAATTTATAGGCAAGAGGCTTGAGGGATTGAGGGCTAAGATGCAAGGATGGGAAAAAGCTCATGGAGGGCTCAGATTGCATGAGAGGAGAGCACATGGATTGTGCTTCCTTATAGCCAATCAAAGAGTGACACATGTCATAGGGTGAGAGGATGGAGGAAAGGGGAAGGATGAGTCAACAAAGGAGGCTCAAGGGATAAAATATTCATAAAGACCCTCATAATGGCTTGTAAGAGCAATAAAAGGGCTTGGAAGAGTCATTTATGGCCTAGTGGGCTTCATAAAGTTTTATGGAGACTTTCTAGAAGAGTCTAGAACTTCTTAGGATGAGGATAAATTAGATTTTTAGGAAATAAATAAAGTTTTATTTATTTCAAGGGTTTGGGTTCAGGAGATATTTATTAAAACTTTTTTAATAAACATGAGGATTAATATTTAATCTTATTAAATATTTTTAGTTGGGATTAGGGCTAGGAAATGATGGAATTAGCCTTTAATCAAAATTAAAGAAGGATTTGAAGATTTTGGAAGAGGTTAGTGGTCTTAAGGAAATTGGCCAAGTTTTGGGTAAAAAATAATTTTTTAATTTATTTTGGGTTTTTTGGTCAATTTATTAATTAAATAATTAATAAATAAGGAAATAATGTTTAAATAAGATTTAAACATTTTTGGGAGGGATTCCTTAATTAAATATTTTTAATTAAGATAAAGGGATTTAATGGCATAAAAATAAATTAATTAATTAAATAATTTATTAATTAATAAATGATGATGTCATCAGGAATTTTTTAGAAAATAAAAATACTTTATTTTTTAAAAGATTTTAGGTGTCTACAGTATCTTCTCATAAGAAGATGCCTCTAGCTCCCTCAATTTAGTTGGTTTGTGAAACTAGTGACTAGTCAGTTCCTTCTCTAAGTGTTGTTGGATTGAGACACTTTTCCAAAAAACCCATTTGGATCATGTCAAACAAATAGTCTGGGGGGTTATGTTTCTATTCAAGGCTCGAGCTTAGGATGGGAGGTGGCTCCACTACCATGTTTTGAGATTGGCTGGGGTTACTCGGTAAAAATTGGTTTGATGTCCACTTCTATAGCGGGTGCCAAGGAAATGGAAGAAAAATAGTTTATTGGCATTCTTCTATTTTTTGAACTTTTCTTCTAAACTTCAATCATGTTTTGTAAAACGTTTGAAAATTTTGGTTGTATTAAGTCCCTTATGCCTACTGATTTGATGTGCTCAAAAATGTAAAATTTAATAAGGTTTGAATTTTATTGAAATTATATTTTTTTCCATTGATAAAATATGAATGTCAATACTGATGCTTGTAATTTGTACATATTGTGATGATGTTGGGTTTTCTTTACTAGTTCTTTCCCAATTGAGCTCTTGAACTAGTTTTAAATTATACATACATACATACATACATACATACATACATAGTGGCTCATCTACTGTGCCAAAAAAAAAATTGTAACTATTCAGTAAACCCTAGAATCTATCCAAAGGACTTGGTAACAACTGTAGAACTCGGTGGTAACTAAAATACTTAGTAAACACTATTAAGTATACAATAAGGTTAGTAAATACTTACGATCTAAATAAGTGTATGTCACTAATAACAAACTTGACTGATATGTCAACAATTTCTCATATTTTCTTTCCTAATTTACTATTTGTCTACAAGCAACAAATATAGAAGTTGTTATATGGTCAAGACAATAAGCATTCAATAAAACTAAAAATTGAAAGTCACACTGAAATTAGTATACATTAAAACCATAATCATCATTCAATTTGGTTAAATACTTTATAGTTTATCAAAATATTGAGTGTCGTCGACAATAACTCAACATATGCTCCTTTTGTATAGTCTAACCATATCTCTATTTATCAAAATTTATTTGTTCCTTCTTTTATAAGAAATATAATATAAATACCTAATTCTGAGATATTTTTCATATTTTCTTTCCTAATTATGTTGAGAGGCATTCTATATAATGGAGCAAAAATGCAAATTATAGCATGAGAGTATGCCAAAAATATTCTTCGTCAATAAAAAATAACTAGGAGTAGTTACAATCTTCAAAATTAAATATAAAATTATAAAATAAAAATGAATTTTCAAAATAATAGTTGGCTGAAATAATAGGAAGCCAAATGGGGACCAAAAAAAATAGGGCCCGAAAAAATAAGACCTAAAAAAAATAGAAACAAAAAAAATATGACTAAAAAAATGGGGCTGAAATAATTTCTTTGAAATTTTAAATATGAAACATTTTCTTTTTGTTAAACATATTCTTGCATGCACATTCATGCTTATTTTTTGTGGAGAGTGGAGGAATTTGAAACAAATTCATGGAATGTCAATAGAAATTTATTGGGTGATTTGAGAAGCCTCTCATATGTTATAAAATAAATGCTCCTCATTTTAGTTTCATTTTGTGTTTTTGCAGGGAGGAAGAGGTGGAGATTACTGGACTAGATTGGAGTTTTTGAAGAGGAGTAGATTAAAGTTTTGGAGTATTTTTTTTGTAGGTGAGATTTCTATTTTTATTTTTTATTTTTTATTTGTCTTTGCATTTAGATTTATATTTAGTTATGTATTTGGGTAAAAGCACAAATATCTATCACCCTTTTGTAAGGAAAAAGGCTAACAAAAGTATAATTGTTCACCTTGAATGATATAAAATTTGTATTATTATTTTGAATTTGAAAATGAAGTAGACTAATAAAATTTGTAGAAATGAATGAAGTTTAGGATTATAATTTTTAATCATAATTTGGAATAAGAATTTATTTATTTTTCTATTTTTTATGGATAATTTTTTAGCCACTAAAAAATGCAAAAAATCAAGGATCTAGTTCTCACCACAAAACTATATGAAAATTAATGTATTTCCCTTTAATCTGAGATTTTTTTATAGATAAAATATATAGCTATAACAATCAAAAATAAAATTTGGATTTAGACCTATATTTTTGTAATGCCCTCCCAAGGGATCCAAAGAATTTCACTAAGTTTGCCAAACAATTTTTTTTTTTAAAAACATGAAAGTAAAACCATTCATAACATTTGCGAAAGCAATAGAAAAAATTCAAATAAAAGTAAACATAATATACATAACAATTACATTCTTTAAGGATCCCTTAACGTTGAATCACATCTAAATTAACCATTCATCTAACTTCACACTTTTATGAAATAACAATGATACATGCTACATTCTTAAACAATATACAAGTGTCCTTCTTGTAACTACATTTTAGTTTAGCTCAATCATCCATTGTACATGTTACAAGGTATGAAAAGCTTAAAAGAATAAACATCCATGTAAATAAAGTACATCATCATCCAATATTAATCCATGATGCAATTAAAGTAAATAAAACCACATATCATACATGATACATCATCACAAAAGATATAAACATCCATCACAAAAGATAACCATATATCACAAACATAAATAACTAAGTGCACGGTTCCTTCCAACCATTAATAGCATCATTAAACCATCGTGAATCCTTGCCATCCCTCCGTGCGTAACATTCCAAAGCATTGAAGAGATCATCGGTATTATCATAGTAGGAATGTCACTCTTAAAACATCGTACTAACATGCAAAGTAAAGCATAATAAATCATCAACTAAAATATGCAAATCATCAATATAAGAAACATACCAGTAAATGCATCCATCATAAGGTATATCATCTATCATAATGATCTAAGAACAGAATGAAGATAAATACCAACCAAGAATACTCCAGCCATGTTGTCTCAATGGATCTCAAATGATAATAGTGGAAAATACACTACCACCCGACTGCATGGAACCTAAGTGGTCCACTCCCAACATGCTAAGGAGATAATCTCAAGTCCCAAACAAGATATCAATTCATAAAGCACAAATCTCTATAAGTCCAGGAATCGTAAAAGTATATTAACTCAAAGGTTCCATCACACAAAATCGACATCTAATTCCCAGAGGCACACAATGACATCTAGGAAACCTACTCTGCAAGCGGGAAAGTGTCATCGCAATTATTACGTACAAGTTACCCTAGCAGTTAGCTAAACTCCACGGGTCCATACTGATCTCATACGGCCACTAGTATCCTCTCATAGTGACGAGGCATACTACGGAATGCACGGTCGCAACCATGTATTCTCACTACTCCCATCCTAGCCTGTATAAGCACTCAAAGCATGGGCGAGAACCAAAACAATTATCTTTTTAGGTTCATTTAATCCCCATTTAGTGTGTAAATGTTATCACTTATTAACAAAACTTACAATGAGCTACCCTGGCAGCCACTTAGGGCCCCGGCCCCCATTGCAAGCCACTTTTTGACACTACAAGTAGATTACCTACCCTAAGCTCATGGAATCATAAAATCACCACAGTCCTGTACAAGCGACTGTAAAGAAAATCCAAAAGATAATATAAAAAGAATCATCAAATATCCATGATAAAAGCATCAAATATCCATAAGAAAAATCATCAAATCTCCAAGATAAGAATCATCAAATCTCCATGAGCATCTAAAAAAGCATCCATAGAAAATTATGACCACAACAGTTCTCTATTGGAAACTGAAGGTATCACTGATAATCATAAGTATCTATTGGTTCTCAATAACCAAAATATATCTCAAAATAAATAACAATATCCATTAGTTCTCAATAACCAAAATATATCTCAAAATCACACTGATCGAAGACTCCAAATGGTTGAGTCAAACATGTCACAACATGACATCATCAAGAAATAAATCCACATTTAGTCCCATCATGGTGACTAGAAATAAACCAAGGATAACTGATTGATGACTCAAAAATGATTAGCTCAAGTGTCTCACACATACATCTCATCTTCACACATGAAGATTGATAAACAATAACAATAAGTAAATACAAACATTTCATAGAGCATACAATCACATTACCATGGTTGGGCTTCTAAAGATTGAGACCAAATAAGATCAACATACCATCATATCTCATAACTCCTAAGCCTCTGGTCACAACCTAGGATTGGTCAACACTAGTCAACCCAAAACTGAAAACAAGAAGCATATAGAATACACGATGCAAACACATGTTTTGGTTTTGCTAAAATCTCATAGTTGAATCAAGTGTAGTGATTTCTAGTTTTTTGTTTGCAAGTATACTTTCAAGTGTCTTAAGTTTCATCATTTGACCTACAAGTCAACCCAATTGTTCCCCGATAGCATTATCCTTCCATTATTAAGAATTACATTAAAAATAACTTAAGGATAAATATTCACTAAACTAATCATCATTGACCTTTAATTAAATTGTTTTCTTTATTTAATTAAGATCCATATTCTAATAGATTAACTCTCTTTTAATGTTACTTCAACTTTTAACATAAATTAAGGATCATTATTCATTTATAAAAGAACCAATTATCAATCTTCGAGTAAGAAGAAGATAACTTTATTTATCTCAATCCATTAACATAGGTACACCATCTATGACCTATTAACATCTTATTAGTTTTCAATTAGAAACTTAATTAAGTATTACTAAAGTTTGAGTCTTTTAATTTAATCGTCACCATTGTTGACAACCATATAATATCTAAAGTTATAATTTAAGTCATAAGAATAAGACCTATCAACTTGATATCAATATTTCTACAATCCCATTAAAAGAATTATATCAATTAAATCTCCATTACATAACTTAATTATTAATCAAATCTAATTAACACTCATTAATTGATTTAATTAATAATTGCATAACCATAGTAACCTTCCAATTAATATCAGCTGACTAATAACTAACTAAAATTCTGTAAGATAAAAGTCAACTATAATTCAATACTCAAATGATCATATTAATAATTCAATAATAATAATTTGTTAATATCTAATAACAAGCTATATTGGAAATCTTATTTATAAATCAATAATGACCACATTCATCATACTTTCAATGAATACTAATATTCTCTTGATAAAATAATTAAAACTCTATTATCAATTAAATTTAATTAATTTTACGATTAAATTAACTAGTAGCTATGTTAATAACTACAAGATTATCAGCTGATAATAGTTTCATTCATTAAGAGTCAACTATGTATCATTCCATCAATGTTCAAATTATTACTTTACTAATAAAAATTATAATAAATCTCCAATATTAATATTTCAACTAAATACGTCCTATGTTGGTTGATAAATAGATTTATTATATTTCTTCTACTATTAACTAATGTTAATTAAATTAGATTAGTTAATAAATCATATAAAACTAATGCATAAAAATAAGATTCTACTAAGGGCAGATTGCAATAACATCTTTAATTCATTCCATGCTTTGACATATTATTTTTGTGAAGTTTAAGCATAAAGAACTCTTGGTTATGAGAAATGGAGAAATATCTATCCTTGAATAAAATAGTCTCAGTACAACAGTCATATCTCCCTAATGAACTGTTGGATTGGGCTGAAATTGAAATATGTTGGACCAAGTTGTGTCAATTCTGACCAGAGCGATTGAATAACTTCGATCTCGATAAAAAGTTATGAATGAATGAGTTCGGGTCTATCCAAAAGGCAGCGATAGGGCAATTTGTGATGAATTAAGAATTTCCTTTTAAAAAGTAATTGTTCTCTAAATTTACCCATTCATCCATCTAATAGGTTTGTCCTTACGCATCTGAAAATATAATTTGATAGAGAGATTACATCTAACCATTCAAATTTTCAACTTAGAATTTCTATTTTAATTTCAAATCTTGTCTATTCAATTTCACAATATAAATTTGAACCCAAACCCGATTCAGATCTAATTTCTTCCTTAATTAGATTTAGGATTTTCTATTGTTTTCTTCTCAACCAATAAAATATCTAGATTCCAATTTAATTGTAGATTCAATCACAAAGAGTATTTAGACACATATAACAGACACGATGAAGACAGGAAGAGAAATAGTGCAAAGAGAGTATGCGAATATCACAAGTGCACCTGGACACTGATGCTAACTTTGTCATGCCTCAGAAGTTCATAGAAAATCTCTTCCTTCTCCATCATTTGCAATTCCTCTAAGATCCAAGGCAACTAAAAACCACCAAGTGACTAGAAGTGCTAGAAGAAGTATAGAAGCATGTAGAAACAAATGAGCATATAAGCTTCTCCAATGCATGTAAGCTTTGAAGCTTCCATTTTAACTTGAAGCTTGTAGCTTCCATTAAGCTTGTAGCTTGTCCAAACACACTAGGAGAGCCTCTATTTAAAGGCCTCTAAGATGCATCTAGAGTGTCTCTAGAAACAATTAGAAGATAAGCATGACAACCAAGCATGGTTCTTCTCCAACCTTCTAGATGAGTCTTAAGGTTGTAGACACCATGTGCTTAAATAAAATGCTAACTTTTAAGTGTAGACAACTTGTGCATTCTTAGAGTGCAAACTCTTGTGTTGTCTACATGACAACTCTCGAGAATTTGCCAACTCCTATGTGAGTAAATATTAAAATAATGCACAATCATTAATATAATATTTACTTTACTCTTTCCAATTTAATTAATTTATTTATTAAGTCTCATGCACTAACTTTAATATCTCCACTTTTCAATCTTAATATATTTATATTTTAAGCACATGAAATCTAGAATCTTTTAATAATTTAAAAAATATTTTCCACTTTTAAATTTTATTTTCCAAAACTTAATTGCTAAAATATTTATTAGCTTTAATATTAATATTATTTAGTCATTTATTTGAAAATGAGCTCCAAATATATTATTATTAAAATAAATATTGTCACATTCCAAATTTAAACTTTTAACTTTTATTTTCAAATTTAATTATTTTATTTAATTAATTTTTCAATTAATTAAATAAAATAAATATTAAAATACCATATTAATTTTTCATTTAATTAAATCATTAATTAAATCTTTTAATTAGGCTTAATTAATAGAAAATACATCAAAGACTCATAAAATAAAATACGAAAATCTCATCATAGCCAAAATACATACAAAATCAAACCAAGGGTTAATATCACGAATTATGTCATCCGACATATTCAAAAGGTACTCAACTCAGATACTTGACCTAATTTTTAATTAGAACAAATGGCTTAAAAGGGTTGGGATTTGGACTTGAGAATTTATCTCTCCTCTCTTATCATTGAGATAATGTGATAGGGTACGCTCATCTTGGCAATTCAGGGAAGTCGATACCCAGTTCCTGCAACTTGCATAAAAACAATGCATGTACAAGCACAATATACTAAACTAAATAGGCAATGGTAGGAAGTGGTGCATTGTGTAGATCTCGACTAGGAAGTGACTATGACTCCCTTCCTTAACCACATCAGACACGCCATACAAAAGCAAACACGCAAAGCAAACACAGACACCATACACATGCAAGTATGGGGTAAGTATCCATAAGAAAGCATATATGATAATAAACCATCTAGCTAATAGCCATCAATAACTGCAAACACTGAAAATAATCATCATGCATACATGAAATATAAAGTACCAAGTAATCTCATCACATAATAAACTGAATCCATAGCACAATATCTGATAATCTCAAAACAATGCTACTAACCAACAACATAAAACTAGCTCTAAACGAGTTCAACAATGATAACAAAATGCGAACTAGGGCAGGCACTACAATTTTCTATTTTATAATGATTCAAATTTCAACACACCTAAAATCGCTAGTTTTCATCTCCCACCATATTTTTCAAAAAAACAAAATTCTAACAAGGAGAAAAATTATACATTCTAGAAGAGTACTCTCTCCTCTATAATGTCACAAAAATTTTAAATTTTTTTATATTATTTAATATTTTTTTCTTTCTTAAAATTGGCATCTTTTTGAGTGTTAAAATATGTGCTTGTAGAATTTTTTAATATCAATATACTATATCTAATTAAAACACTATCAACTCTATATGAGAAGATTCTTGATTCTAAGCTCTACAAAATGATGTTTATATGTTATTAAAAAAATATCATAAAAAAGTAAGAGTTATTGAAACACCACTTTTCTAAAATAATTTTATTTCTTTAGTAATTGGATACAAACTAGTATAAAACATGAATTTAATAGAAATTTCCAATTGGAAAAGTGTGAAACTGTATATAAATTAGCTAAAATGAATTTATCTAGATCATATGTTTGAAAAAAATTGGTTTTTAGATAGAAATATGCTAATTCAATCATTCTAATAAAGCTAGCCTGAAAGGTGATATAGATTTTTACTTTTATCCATTTAGATTTAGATGTAGATTTAGTTTCAAAATTAGTTATAATATTCTACTCTGATTTAGATTTCAATTTTAATTAGCTTCATCTCCGATTTAGAATTGCAATCAAATTTTTTTAGATTTCGATGTAATAGTTTACCCTTGCATGTTTGATTTACATTTTGAATTTGAATTGCATTCAAAATCAATTTGATTAATATATTTGATAATACTTTTTGTTTGCACGTTTTTAATTTGCATGTTTCAATTTAGTTTTAGATTTGGATCTTTCATATTAGTTTTAGATTTGCATATTTCAAGATGCTTTCGATTTTCATCTTTAAGAATTGCATATTTCATAATACTTTTATATTTACATGTTTCAAATTATTTATATTTTCATATTTCATAATTAAATTTTATCATTAATGTGGATAGCAAGGTTGCCATATCAATAAAATTTGTATTTACTAAAGTGAATAATTCATTTAATATAGATGAATCATATATTTAGTTTGTATTTTGTCATTATATAATAATATTATGTATGTGTTTTATTTTAATATTTTTCATAGTATATATTGATTTTTACTAATATTTATGTTTATAATGTTTGAAAAGTGGAAGGCAATGCCACCATATTTCAAACATTACAAATGAAATATTTCATTTGAAATTGTTTTGATTTTTTATTTATTTGATTTTGATCATTATTCATTTGAAATAATTTATGTTAATTATTGATACTTCTCTATTCGAATTATTTCTATATAGTGATGTTTGTTTATAAGTTTGTAGGTTGCTAGTTGAGTTATGGATGTCTTGAATAGAGAATCAAACATTATTGATACTAGCCTAACTACTTCAATGACCTCAAATCATTTTTTCAAGACTTAGTTTGACAAATGCCTACAAATAATTAAAGATGTGGAGAACTCAATATTGCTAATTGACTATGTTGAGGAAATGGAAGTAATGCATATGAAAGATGCAAAAAAATTCATGCATTACACATCTGCAAAAGTTGATGGGTTTCCCTCAATGATGAAAGAAGTCCTTCTCAATCATTGTTCAAATAAACGTTGCAAAGCAATCGTAACCATTGAAGAATAAGACATATATTTACACCATTACAGAGAATTGTTTTTTTATATAGTTCATTTTTGACTCAAGTTTCATAATTTGACTACTAATTAATTTTATTGGGAGATTTATTTCCCCATTGTTCTATGTAACTTTCATGAAAAAGATATCTATATGTGTGTGTGTGTGTGTGTGTGTGTGTGTGTGTGTGTGTGTGTGTGTGTGTGTGTGTGTGTGTGTGTGTTTGTGTGTGTGTGTGAGTGTGTGCATACATACATACATACATACATACATACATATATATATATATATACATATATATATATATATATATATATATATATATATATATATATATATATATATATTTGTGCAGAAGATTTCTTCAATGGATGTGGTTACTAAATATGTTAATTAAGAAAGAAAATCATAAGTATAAATAGATGTCCTTAATGATATGTATATTTATTGATTACATTTCTTAATCATTGCAATAAAACTTGTATAAGCATTATTAAAAATTCAACAATATTTAATGTTTTCACATCATCATGGAGAAATGTTTTCTATAAAATTGATTCTTATGTATTCTTTCACACTTTTTACATCATCTAAATAGTTGTTTTGGCACTTATTAATTCCTTTTTATAAACAAGGAACACATAATTTGTTTTCACTATTTGAGTCATATGTAAAGCCTATATCACAAATTTGACATAGTTGTACCCCAAATACTCCAACACTATAGTTAAATCACATACTTCCCTTAACCATGTCCCTTGTTTTAGTGTAACATTAAACTACTTATGAACCCTAACCATAACAATAAGTCTCATATAAATGAAATTCTAAACCTTGGATCTTACCTCCAACTCTTACTATATATGTGATTGTACTAAGATTTTAGTAAATTATATACCTTAACCTAACCCTGTATGTACTAATAACTAAAAATAATATCATATCTTTTATAGATAGATAGATAGATAGATATTGGAAACATATCTAGAAACAAGAGGGGCCTCATATTATGTTTTCAGGAGAGAGAGAGAGAGAGAGAGAGAGAGAGAGAGAGAGAGAGAGAGAGAGAGAGAGAGAGAGAGAGAGAGAGAGAGAGAGAGAGAGAGAGAGAGAGTACATTATAAAAAAAATTGAATAACATGTGTCACAATAGCACTAATCATGGGTCATTCATTATAATAGGACTAACCCAGATAAAAATATAACCTGACAATTACTCTAACACTATGATAATGTGTAATAATAGCACTAACATCATTTATAATATAATTAGTAACTACCAAAATAGCCTTAACCACAATAATAACAAAAACCCTAACTCCAACTCTAATTCTATCTCTAACTCTAACTCTAACTCTAATTGTAACCCTAGCCCTAATTCTAACCTTAACCCTAACTCTAACTCTACCTCTAACTTTAATTCTACCCCTAACCCTAACCCTATATAACCATAACTCTAATCCGAATTCTAACCCTAACCCTAATTCTAGCCCTAACCGTAGTTGTAAACTATAACTCTAATCTTAAATCTAGCTCTAACTCTAAATCTAATGCTCACCATAACCCTAACCCTAACACTAAATCTAACTCTAAATCTAACTCTAGTGCTAATTCTAACCCTAAACCTAACCCTAGTTTTAACCCTTATTCTAACTCTACTCTAACTCTAACCCTACCTCTAACTCTATCTCTAATTCTAACCCTAACACTAACCCTAACCCCATTTCTAACCCTCTATCAAAATCTAACTATAACTATAGCTCTAATTGTAACCCTAACCCTAACACTATCCCTAAACATATCTCTAACCCTAACCTTAATTCTAATGCTAACCCTAATCCTAATTCTAACCTTGACTCTAACTCTAGCCCTAAATATAACCTTAACCCTAACCCTAAATGTAACCCTAACCAAAATGCTAACCCCAATTCTAAACCTAACTATAAAACTAACTCTAGCACTAACACTAACACTAACACTAACACTAGCACTAACACTAACACTAACATAAACACTAAGAGTAACACTAACACTAGCACTAACACTAACACTAACACTAACACTAACACTAACACTAACACTAACACTAATGCTAATGCTAATACTCACACTGAAACTAACAGTAAGACTGACCCTAACACTAACCATAACCCTAAATATAACCCTAAATCTAACCCTATCAACAACACTAACCCCAATTCTAACACTAACAATAACATTAACACTAACACTATTACTAACGCTAACACTAGCACTAACACTAACACTAACACTAACACTAACACTAACACTAACACTAACACTAATACTAACATTAACACTAACATTCACACTGACACTAACACTGACACTGACACTGACACTGACACTGACACTGACACTGACACTGACACTGACACTGACACTGACACTGACACTGACACTTACACTGACACTGACACTAACATTAACACTAACCCTAACCCTAAATATAACCCTAAATCTAATCCTAACTACAATGCTAAACCTAATTCAAAACCTAACTCTAACACTAACACTAACACTAACACTAACACTGTCACTGTCACTGACACTAACACTGGCACTAACACTGACACTGACACTGACACTGACACTGACACTGACACTGACACTGACAATGACAATGACAATGACATTAACACTATCACTAACACTGACACTGACATTGACAGTAACACTAACACTAACAATAACACTAACACTCCCACTCACATTGATACTAACATTGACACTAGCACTAAAACTAACACTGACACTAATACTAACACTTTAACCATAACTCCAAATGTAACCCTAACCCTTATGCTAATTGTAACTCTAATCGTAACCCTAATGCTAATCCTAATTCTAACCCTAACCCTAATTCTACTCTAATAACTCTAACCCTACCTCTAACTCCTACCCTTACTCTAACTCTAGCTCAAACCCTAACTCTAGTTCATACCCTAACCCTAACCATAAGTCTAACCCTAACTGTACTTATAACCCTAATTCAATACCCAACCCTAATTCTTACCCTTACCCTAACCCTAACCCTAACACTAACCTTAATTATATTTGTAACCCTAATCCTTACCCTAACACTAACACTAACTTTAATGTAAACTCTAACTCTAATTCTACCCCTACCCTAACCCTAACCATAACCCTAACTCTAACTTTAACTCTAACTCTAACTCTAACTCTAATTCTATCCCTAACCCTAATCCTAACCCTATATAAGCCTAACTCTAATCCTAATTCTAACCCTAACCCCAATTCTAGCCTTAACGCTAACCTAATTATAAGCCTAACTATAACTCTAATCCCAACTCTATCCTTAACTCTAACTCTAACTCTAATTTTTACCCTAACCCTAACTCTAGCACTAATTCTAACCCTAACTCTTAACTCTAATGTTATTTTTAACCCTAACCCTAAATCTAACTCTAACTCTAACTCTAACCCTAATTCTAACTCTAACTCTATCTCTATCTCTAATTCTAATCCTACTCCTAGTTCTAATGCTACCTCTAACCCTAACTATAACTATAAATCCAAATCTAATTGTAACCCTTACCCTAACACTAACCCTAATCCTAACTCTAACCTTTAACCTACCCCTAATCCTAACCCTACCACTATATAGCTTTAACTCTAAACCTAACCCTAATTCTAATCTTAACCCCAACCCTAATTCTAACCCTAACTCTTACTATAACCCTAAATATAACCCTAACTGCAACTCTATCTCTAACTTTAACTTGAGCTCTAATTTGAACCCTAACTCAAAATTTGACCCTAACCTTAATCCTAACCCTAACCCTAACACTAACCCCAATTCTAACCCTAACACTAACACTAACACTAACACTAACACCAACACCAACACTAACACTAAAAATAATACTAAGACTAACACTAACGCTACCTCTAATTTTAACTCTAACTCTAATTGTAACCCTAACCCTAATGCTAACTGTAAGCATAACCACAACCCTAACACTAACCCTAACTCTAACCCTACTTCTAACCCTCAATATAACCCTAACTTTAACTCTAATTTTAACCCTTATTCTAACTCTAATTCCAATTCTAACTCTAACTCTAACTCTAAACCTAACTTTAATTCTAACCATAACCCTAACCCTAATTCTTACCCTTACCCTAGCCTTGAATCTAACTCTAACCCTAATTCTAACTTTAAACCTAACTCTAACTCTTACTCTAATTCTAAACCTAACCCTTGAAACCCTAACTCTTAAACTAACTATAATTCTAAATATAACCCTTACTCTAGTTCTAATTGTAAGCTTAATAATAACCCTAACTCTAATTCAATCTCTAACCCTAACCCTATCCCTAACCCTAACTTTAATCCTAATGCTAACCCTAAATGTAACTCTAACCCTAACCCTAACCTTAACACTAACCATAACCACAACTCTACTCACAAATGTAACATTTTAAGTAACAATATCCTTAAAATAAGAACAAATTAAAGTCATGCAAATTAAACACCATATATAGAATCAAAACATTGGAATAATTTTATAGTAAGTTTATATGACTATATTTAAAAATAAATAAATAATTTGATACTAACCTTATCAAAAATAGAAATACTAAAATATACTTTTTCCTGTTGTGCCATGATTGCCACCAACTTATATGTATGTATGTATGTATGTATGTATGTATATATGTATGTATGTATGTATATATATATATATATATATATATATATATATATATATATATATATATATATATATATATGTATATATATATATATATATATATATGTATATATATATATATATGTATATGTATATATATAAGTATGTATATGTATGTATGTATGTATGTATGTATATATGTATGTATGTATGTATATATATACATATATATGTATATATATTTATGTATACATGCATACATCTATATACATCTATATATATACATATGTGTGTGTGTGTATACATATACATATACATATATATGTATGTATGTATGTATGTATGTATGTATTTACGTATGTAGGTACGTATAAGCTAGTTTACAATTTTTCTACAAGAATTAAGTATAGAAGTTGTTATATGGTCAACAAATATATGTTCAATAAAAGTAAAAATTGAAACTCTTAGTGAAATTAGTATACATTAAAACCATAATAATTTAAATATTACTTTCAATAGTGTCATTTGATGCTTGGGCTTCTTAAGATTGTTCTGTATGATCCTTGATTGGTATATTAATAAGGTAGATGCTTTTAGAAATAATGTTTTCTTTGGTGAGGCAGACCAAATTGAGGGGGTTCTCTTGAAGATCCCTTCTATAAAACACCCTTCTAGTGAATCCATGATGAAAAATCTCATCTTTTACACTAATTCATTGGGTTCAATCAAATTGAGATAGATCCAAGGGAACCATCCCCCTTCCTGCCATTTCGCCTAATTTGAACAAAGGGATTTTATAGCTTCATGTGAGCACATCCATTTTATCAAAGGGGTCAAAATAATAAAAATTAGGATCACACAACTTTTCTTCACGGGAAAAAGTGGCAAACAATTCTGTAAGATCACCCTCTAAATACTAAGAAATTTATTTTGTATCTATTAGAAATAAGGAATATTTAGAGAGGGGGTGAATCTGTATTCCACAAACTTTTTCCCAACTATGGATATCATTAAAAATCTTTAAACATGCATATATGATTGAACTAAAAAGTAAACCTATCCATAAAATAATGCAACTCATAACACTCTTATTTGTTAACTAGGGAAACCCTAGCCAAGCAAAATTTTTGGTGGGGATGGTAACCTCAAAATGATCCACTCATCAAAAGAATATTGTTAAATATATTATGTTGGAAATGTAGTACGGACTAGGTTACTAAGAGGGGAGGGGTGGGGGTGTGTGGGGGAGGGGTGAATTGGGAACCAATAAAACTTGAAATTTAATTCACCACTTAATTATTCATTGTGTAATTTGATCTAATTACATGCATGAAATACTAATAGGAATAAAACATTCATAGCACTTGACACAATATTTGGTGCCTTCCAAATGGAAAGTAAAACTCAATTGGAGATGATACCCACAAACTTTATTATTGCAGTATAAAGTTATCATGTTAAATCTTACAATTGATCATTTCTAGTGATCTTCCCTATTAGGAGCAATACAGATTGTTAGGTCCACCTTATGAGAGGATTTACAACATAAAATGAAGTATTCACTCTGTTAGGAGATTTATAAAATGGAACTAAGTCCACCTAATTAGAGGATTTGGTTAATACATCTATTAGGATGAATCAATGGCTAATCTTTTCTTTGTAACTTGGTTTGCTAAGTGAGATTCATTTGAAATATAATGATCACCTAACTATGATGGATAAGACTTTTCTTTTTCGTATACTTCTTGTAGCCTTCTTAATTTGCACTCATCTATTTCTTGGTTTTTTTTCTTTGATATATTGGGTTTGAAAAGATGTATTACATATATAACAATCTAACCAATTACCTTCTCAAGTTGGCTACAATACCAAATTCAAACAATCTTCACAAAGTTAGCTCACTATTGTAGCCTGGGTTCTAAAGACCACTCAGGTGATGTTCTAACACTCAACAACACTATCAACACTCTAAAAGATCTGGCACAAGGTTGAAATATATTCTTGGTCCATACTAATCACTTGGAGTAATAGGAACTCTATTAGCATTGAATGACTTGATAGATTTGGTTGACACTAAATGGCTTGGTGTTTTTCACTTTGTTAACACTGACAACATAGTAGATATTGTAAACCTTGGCAGACACTATATTCTATCTCAAATGCTTGATAGACATTATGAACCTTGAAATGAATTGCAGTCAAACTGATTAGGTAGGTAGCAACTAAAACACTTGGTTTGTACTACTAGAAATATGATAAGCTCAGTTACAATTATAGAGCTTGGTAACAATGTAACCAAGTCACTAAGTGTTAGGTCACTAATAGACAAATTATTTGACCATAAGGTCAACAATTTCCCCCTTAGGCATTAGTGAAAAAAAACACTTATCATAACAAAATAAAAAATACTCAAAATGTAAGTCAAATCTCCTCCTATCAACATGTCTAGGTCAGTAACTCGATTTTGACTATTGATATTACTCAGTAACCACTGACTCTATTTTTCATTTTTCAAATTTGATTTTTTAGACATATTCTCTTTGTTGTATATACATCTTTTATACTGTGCATATATTTCCTTCTTGTATATATACATTCCTCTTGTGTATGATAATACTATTCTCGATTTTACATTTTCCCCCTTTTTGGACACAAATGCCAAAAATACATAACTACAAGGTAACCAAAATGTGAAAGGAAATCACTGTGTACCTTCAAAATTATGGACGTTGTCTTCTCCTAATTCTCTTGCTAAAATTTTGATTTGTGCAAATCTATTTGCACCTCTGCTAATAGTTCTATCATGTGATCAACTATAGAGAAATTGTTGTCATGGATCAATGTTTGTACATATGCAATATACTTTTGCATTGCATCCATGTCGGGAAGTAACATGTCTTGCATTACTATTAGAGTATCTTTTATCCTTGCTTCTCCCCTCAACAATTTTTTTTGAAGATCTGTCAAATATCTTATTTTCACAAAAGGTTGGGGGCGAGGGGGGTCAATCTGTCATGCCCTAAAAATGGGGTAAAAACACACCAACATTTTTTTTTTTTTAAAGATTAATAATCTGCTATATTAATACATGCTACACTAATTAGGTTATGGAAGGTTAAAAAAAGATTAAAGTCAGTTTTGAATACATATCATAAAGATGTAGAGTTGATATTCCAACACAATCCATAGGTTTGAAACCCTAAGTCCTACTACTACAAGAAAACTTGCATTGATTTGATGAAGTCAGTTGATTAAACCATAGTTTCATGTTTAGGAAGGTGTGACACCATGTTTGAGGAACATTTGATTAGTAACATATGTTACGTAAGGTTTGATTAGATATCTTTACACTTCATTAACTATACTAGTTTAACCCTTCTTATTAATATTTACTTGAATAAAGATCTCACATGGTTTAACCATCTATTTGAATTACTAGAATAAGGAAAGAACAAGTCTATAGTCAAAATTAAATAAATAAAGGTTTATTTTAAATTTGATAAAACACAATTCCAAAAATTTAAACTAAATGAGAACCTTAGTACAATTTAATTTATTGAATTTAATCATATTAACTTCAATATAATTAACAATTAAATTTAATCCTAATATACCTTATTAAATTCAAAAGTAATTAGTTAAGTCTATTTATATTTTTAATTTAGAGATCTCTCAATTTAAAACTTGATTATTGAAATATATTTACCCTCATTTAACTTATAAATAAGTTTAATATAAAAAAAACAATAATATTTTTTATACTTTTCTACTTTCAACTCTCCCTTTAAATAGATTTACCCCTCCTCTTATTTGGGTGGAAAAATAGAAAGAATATTTTTGCAATGGAATTTGTCTCCACCTTAGTAGGAGGAAAAATAGGCCAAAAAATAGTATTATGACTCATTTTAAGTATATTCAATAACTCCATAAGAGATTAATTCTCATTGCATTTAGTATTGAAATCTTTTTTTTTAATATCAAGTGGAAAATCTATTTAATAATAAAAAATTTAGTAGTAGAAATATATTTAAATGATGAGAAGCCTAAAAATATAATAAGAATACAATTAATGTTATTTAGAGATATAATAGTTTAATTATAACCAACCAATAGAAATCAAGTAAATTAAACTTATTTACTAATTCAATGCTCTTCCTTACTAATTTAATTTATTTTCAAACTAAGTTACTTCTTTTTATTATCTACTAAATCAATTGAATATTTTTACAACTAACTAAAAATCAACTTAAGTGAAATACTATCTAAAAAAATTTGCAAATAAAGACTACCCACTAACTAGCTAATTTTAACTTTATTAAATACTAACATGTTTTCTTTATCTTAAAGTTATCTACTATATCTGATTGACAATTACTAACTACCCTCTAAACCTACACAAAAACTAACTTACCTTAACATTTAATCCTAACTTTAATTTTAACATAATCTAATAAATTAAATAACAAACTAAATCTAACATAAAAAATTATCAACTAACTTTAACACTAACTAAACCCTTTAATTAATCCTTCAAAGTAACACCTAACCCCAACTACACCCCAACCCTACCTACTTCTAACTTAACCCCAGGCATCTTAAGTCCATTTAACCTCTTAATCACTACCTTTGGTGGCTTCCTAAGTCCTTGCACATGGTTTCCAAGGACATACCTTGACTTTGAAAAAGGTTAAATGGGCCTACATTTACTTGGCCACGAATCCCCATGCTTGGTTTGAAAAAGGAGGGGGGAAAAGGAATTTCAACCCCATTTGATGCATTACACATCAACAAACTTTACTCCTTTTCAAAAAAAACTGAATTTATACCATTCCATGTCATGTCATGTAGGTGAGTTAGTAAGAAAAGAAATACAATTTCTTTGGAGAGTGAGGGGGTGGCATGACTGACCTTAATGCATTGACTATGTTAGAAGTTTAGTGGGTGGTTAGGATAGACAATGGGTAAGGTATGTAATTTCTCTTCTTCTTCTTTCAATTTTAATGTTATTCCATTTAAAATTTATATAATTTTCCTTTTACATGGTACCAAAGGTGGAATCAAAGTGAATATTCCATGTTGTCATGAGGGGCTCTAATTTTTTCCTTCATAAAAATTCTAGAGAGCTTTAGCTCCCAAATGCATACATTATTTTTTTGGTCTATATTTTTTTAAGGTGTTTTATTTTCAAATTAAATTTACATGGCAAGGGGGGATATATATTTTTTTCTTCTAGTTGGATTGTAACATAGAGTTTAATATTTTGTTGATACAATAATGTAGGATTTTTTCCCCTTTCAATTAATTATGAAAATACAAGATGAAATTTCATTCATGTAATTTTAATTTTCTCAACATAATTTGAAATAAAATTGCATAGCATTATATATATGATCATTTCATCTAATTAACATTAATCAAATGAATACAAATTTGAACAATAAGGATGTGACAGGAAAGGTAAAACATCAGTGCATCCATTTTTCGATAAACATATGCATGTAAATTGAATTACAAGAAATATCACATGCAAGGATAATACTAAACTTTTTTATTCAATCATTTGATGCAAGGAATCCCTCAGGAAAGAACTAGGGAAGAAAACTTGAGATCATAATAGTTTCAAAAATAAGT
Source organism: Cupressus sempervirens (assembly GCA_028749045.1). Taxonomy (NCBI): domain Eukaryota; kingdom Viridiplantae; phylum Streptophyta; class Pinopsida; order Cupressales; family Cupressaceae; genus Cupressus; species Cupressus sempervirens. The sequence goes on along the minus strand of CM053783.1, from coordinate 372,054,681 downwards.
TTAACAATAAATTTTTATGATAGGATCATTATCCAAAGGAGAAATCTCCCAACACTTTTGTAACAAAAAAACAACTTTGAGATCCTACTTGGCTCCATAACAAGGTAGCCACTACGAAATATGCAATTTTATCAAGGTAACCATGGAGAGAACAAAACTAACGAAGAGAAAAATAATTTTAACATGAAGACACAATCAACCATTTACTCCCATCTCAGGTTTGCATAACAGGTTCATTATTGAACCAGACTAGGGAGAAGGTGGACTTTTTTATGCAAGAAAAGTTAACCACAACACCACAACAGATGCCCTTTCAAGGCAAATATCACATGAACTTGTGTTCTTTCACAAATGCCCTTTTGAGGCTAATATCACAAGAACATTTGTTCTTTCACTTCTCAATTTCCCAAAATGCAAACATGGTCTGTACTAATGTGAAGGGGCTCATAACACCCTACTCTCTCCCTCTCCTCATCATGAGGAGGGACTCTACACTATTTAGAGTCCAAATGAAGCCCTCCTCCCATACATGGCCACTTCTGCCCTATCTGAGTGTGAGTAATGCCAACACATCCCTTACAATTTCCCTCAAAATTAAAAGTAAAATAGGAAGGAAATTTTTTTAATAAAACCCATTACAATCCCATCGCTAACATGTTTATCATACACACAGACACACATATGCAAAACCTACTTTAAGAAATTAAACACAACACGAAGATATGAGCTTGAAGGATTCCTACCTTCAAAATATGGTTATGGAAATTGAAATTTGAGAAGAGCTATCCTTCCTTCTCCTTGACTCCTAAATTTTCTCTCTTAATCTAGAGGTTGAGTGAACAATGTTTCATTCTCAAATCTGCCACTAAAATTGGCTCTGAACTCAATAACCTACAAAATGCAATAACTCCCCCACTTGACTCAGGTTTGTAGGGTCTTCTAACTTAACCTAACCACTAAAGAAAACTTGAAGGTGAAGTTTGACTTATCAAACCCATGGTGAAACATCATTTTTCGCAATAAAGAAAAATTGGGATATTTGGGTGGTCACCAAAGTCAACAAAAGGGACTAGAGGGATGGAAAATGCTCTCAACCCATACATATACCCCCTAGGTACTTAGTTTTCATAATTTTTGGCCTTTAAGACTATTTAATGACATGTTAAAATGCTTGAAATATTTGGACTTCAAAAAACCCTAAGAATGCAAATCTATCATTAAACCATAATTAGGGTAATTAATCCTAATTACTAACTAATTAGTATTAGGTCACTAAACTAGTCCAACTCAGACTTTTAGGTTACTTAGCTAACCCTAATTATCATGCTAAAATGCATATATGAATCATGAGTGTCAAGTGACACTATAAAATCACTACTACAAAACATTAACAGTTAACAATTATAGAATGATACACACATTCAATTTAGGATACAAATAAAATATGAATATCGAGGTCTGCATCTTTTATTAGACTCAACCCTAATTTTCACAAACTATACATAGGGTCCAATTCCAATCCTCTTGTTAGATTTCTTGGTTAATAATCCTGCACCCTCATTTCACACATCAGTAGCTCGAAAAAAATCACACACACACACACACACACACACACACATACTTCATACCAATCTAGATAATGACATCAATCTTTTATATAAATATTTTTATCTCATTTTTTCTCATATATGTAACCATTAAAAGTTGCATAATTAGTATAACATAACCTGTTCATTAATTTGAAACAAAATACTAGAATAATCATCATTAGAAATGCATATATTTAAACATCATAAACATCGTCAATAGAGAATATTCAACTATCTTAATGCATATAGCCTAATCATCAACGTACCATAATGAACATCATCTCATAAGGTGAAACACCTTGTATTATTGTTAATAAAATTTAATGTTTAACGAGTCGAGATAATGTAGTAGCTCTTGAATTGTTGAGTTTTTAAAACATGAATGGATCAGTTGATCTTAGTTACTATTAGGGCATCTATACCATAAAACATTAGTTCATATCCTTTCCAATATCCTATAATAGATCTAATAGAGAATTTTATATTTAATAAGTACCTATTTACCTAACAATTCTTACTAAAAGAGAAGTTCAATCCATAACTTTGACATGGTTACATTTTCTAGGGACAAACACTTCTTAAACCATATAGGTCACATATAAACAACCTTTTAATCTAGTATAAAATAATTATAGAGGCTCCAACAATAATAATATCATAAGATATTATGAATTCCACATACCCACTCATTAGGGGAACATCTATTCGAGCCTCCCTCAAATGAGTTTCCTTATAATGCCACTTGGATCTTTATTCAAGGTTAATCACTTTTCCTTTAGAGGTTCCATGAAATATTGATTCTTTAATAGGCCACTAAACAAGTCCATCACTACAAGTGCACCTTTTGCATCTAGAAGTCCATTAGGTTAACTCATAACCTTCACCAATTTTATATTGGCATGCAATCCATTACTAATAATAGTCTACAGATAACATTAGTCATATTCTTGAAGTCTTGGGAGAGGGTGGGGCATGAATACTCTCACTAATAACCCCATACCCTAAAGCTAAACATCCACTTGATTGTCAAAAATCCCTTTGGCAAGCCCATCATGTCACTTTTGCCATCAAAATTAAGAAAGTGCCACAAAATTTAAATTCAATATCAAGGATGAAACATCCAACACAAACGTCTAAAACAAAAGAAATAAAGAGTGGCCACAATAGTAAAATTTTAAATCAAGAAGTGAAGGCATGACTTAGAGGCAAAATAGAATCATCAATAATATAGTTGGCTAAACAATGCTACATCACATCATTAGAAAAAAGGAAGAACCTTAAAATACCAAAATCTGAAATTAGACAAATAAGGAAATTAATCCAATTATTTACAAAATTTAAATTACTCACATAATGCAGTTGTACTTGGGTCTCTGAGGGAAATGAGGAATCTTAAGTTTTCCAAATAGATTGTAGGGATCTTGAATTGAAATTAGATGGTGGTCAAATGCCCATGTTGCTCAAACTATGATTGATCCCAAATACTAACTACATAGCTTACTTTATTGATATCGCCCTACAATTAGGGTTTTCTGTACTAAGGGGTTCGTCTTGATCAAAAAACACTCAAAAGTGCAAATACAAGGATACTAAAATGAGCCCCCTTCCATCCTCTTGTTCTTACATTGGTTTCTTTTCAAAGAATCTAAACATGTGGGAACTTCAATGTTAGTAAAGTTGTACATTAAGTTACAATTACAAAACCAAATCTCTTATCCATAATCTTAGGGCTCCTCCCCATAGTCTTTCTTAGGTCAAATTCACCACAATTACAATTACATATTAGGGCTCCTACCCATAATCTTTCTTCAGTCAAATTCACCACAATATACTAGCTAAAGTTGTGTTATCAATTGCACCAAATTTGGTATGATATATATATATGGGTGAACCCACAATAATGGGCTCCACTTTAGTGGGACAAACAAAAATGAAAAAAAATTGCAAAATGGGAAATTGAGTTTACCATATGTTCATGCTTGTGTTCGCGCGAACTTTTTTTAAAAACATGTTCATGCCAACATATGTGATAAATATGTTCATGCAAACATGATTTTCATGTTCGCACGAACATACATTCATGCGAACATGGTAAATGTGTTCACGTGAATGCCATGTTCATACGAACATGCAAAATCACAAAAATTTTAACCTTTTTTTCATTTTCTTTTTTGCTCTTTTGACTTCCATAATTGCAGGAGAATGATCTCCTACTATAAAATTAAAAATGTCAAAATTTGTTGGTTGGAGCAAGCTTTCCAATGACTATAATTTTAATACATAATTTAATCATTAAAGCTTTCAAATATGAGTTTAACTCATTATAGATTCATTACCAATTGAACATCAAATGACTTTGACACCTCGGGAAAATTAGTAACTTAGGTCAATTTTTTTTTGAAAAATATGGAGGAACTGGCTTATTGAGATACCTTTCTATTCAAAAAAACAAAAATGGTTTATGATAAATTGACTTCAGATTATCTATGTCAAACAGAACGTATGTCTGAATTACAGTTCATGTCACTTCAAAACCTCATAAACTATACAATATTGAACCAAAATAAATCAAACCAAATGCATCCTCTGGATATTGATGTTATAAATCTAACGTCAAAAGAACTACTTCATTATCATTTCTAGAAATAAAGTTATGTGTGTCAAACGGACTGTCACTTTTTAAAATATTGAATTTTATTATGTACCACTTTTCGGAGGAGATAAAAAAAATTGATATAAATAAGTTTTTTTTTAGATTAAAAAATATGGTTACATAGTAGGAACAAAGTACTCAAAATCAGTAGTTTATGTCATCTTTAAATTATTTATAGTTTTGGAGATATAGTCACTTGAACATGACGTTTGTTGCAAAAATATTCATTTTAGTGTCAAAATTGGTCAAAAAGTGGAACCCATTATTGTGGGATCACCCATATATATATATATATATATATATATATATATATATATATATATATATATATATATATATATATCGCTATCCTATTTTTATTTCATTGTTTACAAAAGTTCTACTTATCATCTAAGAATGCACTAAATGCTACTATTCTTATCAATAATTCTAGATTTCATGTCTCCCAGTCATAAATGACTTATGAATTCATTCTTAGGTTGTAGGTTTACGACTAGATACGTATAGAACCATTATTTGGATGTTGTCAATGTTTACTTATTCATTCTTACAACTGTCTCCTTGCTAATGATATAGGTCATCATCATTGTTCTTATCATGTCTCATGGCCTATAATCCACATATTACTAAACTCTAATACCTAAACCTTTAGTTCGTATGAGGTTGATGACCTCATCTTGACATTACATTCTCTAAATTGTAGGGTTCTAATTGATCTAATAATTTCAATACCAATCTAAAAGCATTCACTTGATAGTTAAAATTTAGTATTACTCATGCTTATATAATAATCTTGCTAACATAATTAGACTCACATAATCCTAACTCAGAAGTTTGCATTTTCTATCTTACTAGTTTAATACTAAATATTACATCCTTCTCACTATTTAAAATTTGTTCTTACTATTGACATTCCAGTCATACTTGTTATCAGTGACATACACTTATTCATATTGTGCAATGTTTACTAGGTTCATAGTTGAGGTTACATAAGTCTTCTGTTAACCAAGAGAATCAATTCATACCAAGCTCGAGGTGACAGTGTTTACTAATTCATGTAGTGTAATTCAAGAGACTCACTTTATATGTCGAGTTTCACAATATTCGTTGAGTCACCAGTGCAGACTAAGTTCAAGACTACTTGGAAGTGATCGGTATGCACCAAGCTTCTATGTCTACTAAGTGCATGATGATGTTGAGTAGTGATAGTGGACTCTGAGTATTAGAACCTCACTAAGTTAGTCTTTAGAGCCCTAGTTTCTACACTTTGGCTGACTTTGTAATATTTGTGTAAACTTGTATTGTGGCCAACTTTGTAATTGTGTAATTGGATTAATATATATGTAATATATTGTATCACATCCAAAGTAATTATTTAATTGATAAGGAAGTAATGTAATCATTAGAGAAGAGTGAATTATAATGGCTACAATAGTATACGAAGCAACAAAGATTCATCTATCATAGCAAGGTGATTTGTACAATCTAAGGAATCTCACTTAGCAAACCAAGTTGTAGATCAGAGATCAGCTACTATTTCATCCTAATAGGTGCATTAGTCAAATCCCTTAACAAGGTAGATCTAATAGTCTTATATAAATCTCTTTACTGAGTGCATACTTCATTGAATGATTGTAAATCCTTTTGCAAGGTGGACCTAGCAATCCTTATTGCTCCTAATAGGGAAGATCATCAGGAGTAATCATTGTAAGCCTTAATGGGACAACTTTATACTACAGTACTAAAGCTTGTGGATATCATCCCCACCCCAGTTTTACTTTCTATGTGGAAGGTTTCTAGGTCATCAAATCTAGTCTCAGAGTGTTGTGTATGCTTTCATGGTTTCTTATTTTCTCATGCATGAAGTTAGATCTGAATTCATTCAAAGGATTAATTGCCTATAGAGATTAAAAAATTAGAAGTTACTAATTCATCCCTCTCCTCTTAGTAAAGTAGCTTGTCATAATATTTCCAACAATTGGTATCAAAGCATTATGGTTCTCAGTGAAAATTTTAGCAGCTTGAGCAAAGATCAAAGGAAATGGAGGTATTTAGACCTAACAAAGCTTTTGGCAATGAAAATCTAGATTTGGAATTGGCCATTGGAAAACTTAAGAAAGCAAAAGAGCAACTCTCCCAATCCTTGAAAAGAAGAAAAGATCTTACAATCTAGATGAATGATTCACTCTACATTGAAGAAAGAATTGAAGACATCATTCCAAGCAATTTAGATCAAGCTAATGAAGTAATCAAAGAACTAATAGAAAAGAATAATAATCTTCAAGAAGTAAGAAAACTAAGAAGAGAGTAAGAAATTCAATCAGTAAGATTGTGTGAAGTCATGGAAGAGAAAAAAAAGATACGAGAAGAGATAGAAGGAAAGAGCAATGAAATTCAACACCTATCCCTTCAGCAAGAAAAATTCACTAATCAAGTCACCAATGTGAACGAACAAATCATAAACTTGAGATCAGAGAATGAAAGATTGTAGAATGATCTAAACATTGAAAGGAAAACTAATGAAACAATTTTGAAATCTCAAGTAGACATGAACCAGCTGAATGAAAAAAGTCACATCAGACAAAAAGGAAAAGCAGGAATTGGATATACAATAGAAGGAGAATCATCTAAGCAAGGAGCTCAAAGGAATCAAAAACCTATTTTCAATTACTATGGTAAGATAGGTCACACTTCAAAAAAATATTGGAGCAATGAGAATGAAAAATTCAATAGAAATGCTACAATTGTAATTAGCATAGTCATAGAGAAAATGAATGTTTAAAAGAGTTATGTTTTGATAGCATTGTGAAACATGAGCACCAACATCTCAAAGCCAAAGGTTTAACCCATATTCCTCACATGCCCCAAGACATCCAAGTTAAGTGGATTAGGTTTATTGTTATTTTTGTGCACAATGGATAGTTGTTGTTGGAGCAACCTATTTTGATTATAAAGAAAATGATTCATAGGATCATTGGTCACCCTATGCTGGCTAAACCAAAAAAAAATTTAAAAACCCTAGGTTAGGTTGAACTAGAAAAGAAAACCCTAGCAGAGTGGAATGGTAGGGGAATGAAAATTAGTAGTCTCACTAACATGGAGTTGAAGTTTGGCATTCATGTCATTGTACACAAGATCTATAGTTTGAGTAGGCTAAATAGTGTGTTGTGAGAAGTAGTTGACCTGGCATACAAAGTTGTCAAGAATAACCTTTCTCTTGACCTTGGTAAGCTACTACTAAATAAATTCAACAAGAACATGGAGAACATTAGGGCATCAAAGAATAACCTACATAAGTTTGGCTCTCTGTTGAGATGTTTATTCCTCTATGTTCATAAATTCTTTCCATCAAAAGGCACTATTGTTTGGAGGAAAGATGTGCCATTACTCTATCAGATAAATGAATATATTGCTGAGATGGAAGAAAATTACACCAGTATTATGGATAATTATTTTGATGCTTTCAAGGAGAAAATGAACAATAGATACCAAATCCCCAAGAAACTAGTTGAAGACTATAAGGATGATGTATATTTTATGGTGGATAGTGACGAGGTATACATTCAGGTGATTAGGCCTAGAATTGCATGGTTGAAACCTCTAGGTTATGAAGTCAATAATGATGAAACAAAAGATATAATTGAGGCACTAATTAAGGAACCAGTGGATCCCAAGGCTACATATTTTAGTACATATGATGAGGCTAAGGCCCGAATAGAACTAGAGATCAAGCGTCCTCATTGGGTTAACAAAGGCAAGAAGAGGATTGCCAAGTGGAAAACAAGTTCTAGTCTATTGTTAATTGAGGGAAAAGGTGAAGATGAAAAAGAAAAGGATTAAGAATCAGAGGAAGAGGAACCACTAAAGAAAAAGGGCAAGGTAATCATTACTAATCATGCCAAAATATCCACTGTAGTGTTCACTTGGAGATCCTCCATAAAGAAAGTAGATAAAGAATGGGGAGACATAATTTTCAAAAGGTCTCCACTCATATTTGAAGAGAGGATGAAGGAATTGGAATCAGGTTTTGGCATAACAAATTTCAAAGTATTAAAATATGAGACTAGAGTAGTTGAAGAGCAAAGGAAGATTGAAGATATTCTATTATCTAAAATGGGCAAATGGAAATACTCACCTAGCTAGCTCACTGAACAAATTCTAGATGGTTTAATGAATAAAATCAGGCCAAGATGGGAACATGCAATGTAAACTGCTAAGGACATTCATGAGCATACCCTTAGGAAACTTATACCAAATCTAACTAATAAGGAAGTGAAGGAATCCTTAAAGAAAAATGAAGAAAATTTAATTTTAAGATTCAACACTTGTATTATTTTCTTAAATGAAATAGAGCATGTTGTGAAGAATGAAAGTAATACATGGAAGAATGTATATCTACTTCATAAACCAAGTGATTTTCTAGTCAACATAAGTGATAAAGATGATGATGATGATCAAGAAAAGTATGAACAAAAAAATGATGAAGAAATAATACATTTTTATAATGAGGACGATGAAGAGGAACAAAAGCAAGAGGCTGCCAAGGAAGGAACACAAGATGTTGAGGAAACTGACCTAGTCAAGATTTTTGTAGCAGTTATTGCCTCACTTCCTCACTCTCCAAGAAAAATAGTAACAACATTAAGCATAGAGACAACCTCTATAGGATTGATTATGTCTAGCACTTGAACAACAAACATCCAATCAATATTTGCACTAGGTTAGCTCAACAAATCATTGATTAAAGAATTAACTACTTCATATACCAAGCTACAAACTCTTCCCTCTTCAACAATTTTGAATACAATAGTTAGATACATCAATTTTGGCTTCAACAGGTAACTTTTCTACAGATATTTCTACAATAAGTGTAGTATCAATTTTTGCAGAAAGCCTTACTATTTCTACGATTATTTCCATTCCAAGTACACAAGAAATAGGTGCAAGGAAAGTTGAGACCAAGCCTCAACTAGGTACAAAATTTTTGGGCAAAGGTAAAGAAAAGGAGGAGGATGTTGAGGTTGATGAGGAAATTGTGATTCCTAATTGGGATATTTCAAAACTCAATCCTGATCAAATGCAAACTTTGGACAATTACTCCAAAAGAAAGCCAAGCAACAAACACTAGGAAAAGAAATAGATAAAGAATTTAAAACAATTGTGGATGCCAAAAATATTTTGGTAGAGGCTATAGAGATTGATTCTTCTCAGCCAGTTTTGCATTAGTTGGAAGAAGTAGTCCAAAAGTATAATGAAGATCTAGATGGACAAGACAAGTTACTATAGAAAGTAGAGAAAATTTTTGAGAGTAAGGTCTTAGAACATATTACTCAAAATATTTCCACTTACCAAGTAGAGTTATCTACTATTTTAGGTTCTCTTGAAACTTCTTGTACAAATGTAACTTTACTTATTGGTAAATTATGTGATATTCCAAGCTTTACAAGGGAAATGAAAGAGAAATTGTCTAATATTGATGAAGATCTCAAGGTGAGTGCTTAGCAATTGTACCTTGACCTAAGTTCAAGCTCTTCCCATTTCAATAAAATCATAATCTTGAAAGATATATAGGCATAATTTCTTAAAGAAGAGGCCAAAATCATATCTACTTTGGTAAATATTCAAAATATGAAACTCCTTAACATGGATGCACTATAGAAGAATATTTCTTATTCAAAAACTCTCATCCATGATAATAATTTCTCTATTACAGACCATATGATTCAACTTTTAGTATAAGTGTAGGTGGCATTGCACACATGTAGGGTCTTGCAAGAAAATGAGGACAAGACTTTGGTAATCATACTAAAGGTACATTTAGATTTCTTGTCTCATTTTAGCATTACTATGTAAATAAATATAGTATAAATCTTTGGCATTAATGTCAAAAAGGGGGAGAAGATATTGGAGAAGATATAAGATGATATAAAGGAGAGAATCTATAGAAGTCATAAGGAGAAAGATGTAAAAAGATAGGCAGAGAAGATTGTAAGAAGAATGTGAAGTATACTATATATTATCTATGGAGAATCATTACCATGTACAAAAAATTATCCTTTACAAAACAATTTTGAAAAAACTCAAAAACAATATACTCTATCGAGTTGGAGATATAAGGTGATGGATAATTCAGTTTTGAATGATAAGTGTTTTTGTCAATAATACCAAAGGGGGAGATTGTTGACATTCCAATCATATTTTTTATTAGTGACGTACACTTATTTAAACTATGTAGTGTTTACCAAGTTTGTAGTTGAGGTGATATAGGTTTAGTGTTAACCAAGCTTCTCAGTGTTAACTAAGAGAATTAGTTTATATCAAGCTCAAGGTGATAGTGTTTACCAAGTCATGCACTATAAATCAAGAGACTTAGTTTATATGATGAGTTTCATAGTATTTGCCAAGTCACCTATGCAAACTATGTTCAAGACTACTTGGAAGTGATTAGTATAGACTAAGCTTCTACATCTAACAAGTGCATGACAATGCCAAGTAGTAACAATGGATGTTGAGTATCAGAACCTCACCAAGTCAATCTTCAGAGCCCAAGTATCTACATTTTGGCTAGCTTTGTAATATTTGTGTAAACTTGTATTGTGGCAAACTTTATAATTGTGTAATTGGATTGATATATATGTAATGTATTGTATCACATCCAAAGTATGTATAGAATCAATAAGGAAGTAATGTAATCATCAAAGAAGAGAGAATTACAAAGGCTATAGTAGTATAAAGAGCAACAAAGACTCATCTATCATAGCAAGGTGATTTGTACACTCAAATGAATCTCATTTAGGAAACCAAGTTGTAGATTAGAGATCAGCTACTATTTCAACCTAATAGATGCATCAATCAAATCTTTTAACAAGGTAGACCTAACAATCTTATGTAAATCCCTTTACCAAGTGCATACTTCATTGTGTGTATGTAAATCCTTTGGCAAGATGGACCTAACAATCCTTATTGCTCCTAATAGGGTAGATAATCAAAAGTGATCATTGTAAGTCTTAATAGGCCAACTTTATATTGCAGTACTAAAGCTTGTGGGTATCATTCTCACCCCAGTTTTACTTTCTATTTGGAAGGTTTCTGGGTCACCAAATCTTGTGTCAAAGTGGTTTGTATGCTTTCATATTTTCTCAGTTTCTCATGCATGAAGTTAGATCATAATTCATTCAAAGGATTAATTTCTAATAGAGATAAAAGTCTTAGAAGTTATTGATTCACCTCTCCCTTCTTAGTAACTTCGCTTTTCATAACATTTCCAATAGTTACCACCATGTTTTCAATAGATTTATTCTCCAATTAGTGTTCTACTCCTCATAGGTAGACTAAGATACTCCCTTTCTTTGTGTGTTCCTAACTGTCTCACTTGTTGAATATCTTCTTGCATTAGTAATCCTATCATTTGGGGTTTCCAAAGGTTACTTGCATATTCAATTTAGCTCTTAATTTCCTTTTGAGGATTACTGGAATAATACATTTTAAATTTGTAATAGGGTAGAGGTATCCCAATAACTTGGTAGTGTGGTATATTCTTCAAGTGTTACATTCCTATTCACTCACTATTAATTTAATCTATTCAACATTTTAATTTGAAGGTACAAAATTAAATTATGAAGATTATAGTTTTTCTTCAAGGTGATTGTGTCCAATATAATATGGAATTCTTTATGAGATTATAATCTACCTTAATATAAATGTAACATTCTTGCATCAAAATAGTTGTTTTCAAATCCTTAAGACTAATTTATCTAATATGGTTGACCATTTTCAATCATTAATATCCATTTCAGGTTTTTTCTTAGGTTTAGTCATCGATATCATTGTTTAGGAAGAATACATTAGCTTCTTAAAATTTTGCAAGGATAATTTTCTACTTCATATGGTACTATTTGAACATACACACTTAGCATGGACCCATTATTGCCCAAGTCTCATGAAACTAAGCTCCGATACCAAAATGTCATGCCCAAAAAATGGGTCAAAAACACACGAACAATTTTTTTTTTAAAGATTAAAAATCCACTATGCTAATACATGCTACACTAATTAGATTATGGAAGGTTGAAAACATATTAAAGGTATTTTTGAATACATATCACAAAGATGTAGAGGCGGTATCCTAACAGAATGCACAAGTTTGAAATCCTAATTCCTAGTGCTACAGAAACACTTCCATTGGGTTGATTAAGTCGATTGATTAAACCATAGTTTCATGTTTCAGAAGGTGCGAGACCATGTTTGAGGAACATTTTATTAGTAACATAAGTTACATGAGGTTTGATTAGATACCTTTACACTTAATTGATTATACTACTTTAACCCTTCTTATTAATATTTACTTGAATAAAGATCTCACATGGTTTAACCATCTGTTTGAATTACTAGAATAAAGAAAGAACAAGTCTATAGTCAAAATTACATAAATAAATGTTTTTTTTTAAAATTTGATAAAACACAATTCTAGAAATTTAAACTGAATGAGTAACCTTAGTACAATTTAATTTATTGAATTTAAACATAGTCAATTTAATATAATTAACAATTATATTTAATCCTAATATACCTTATTAAATTCAAAAGTAATTAGTTAAGTTTATTTATATTTTAAATTTAGAGATGTCTCAATTTAAAAGTTGATTATTGAAATATATTTACCTTCATTTAACTTATAAGTTAGTTTAATCAAAATAATAATAATAATACTATTTATACTTTTCTACTTTCAACTCTCCCTTTAAATAGATTTAACCCTCCTCTTATTTGGGAGGAAAAATAGAAAGAATGTTTCCATAATAGAATTTATCTCTGCCTTAGTAGGAGGAAAAATAGGCCAAAAAATAGTATTGTGACTCATAATAAGTATATTCAATAACTCCATAAGAGATTAATTCTCGTTGCATTTAGTATTGAAATATTTTTTTTAATATCAAGAGGAAAGTCTATTTAATAATAAAACTTTTAGTAGTCAAAATATATTTAAATAATGAGAAGCCTAAAATAATAATAAGAATACAATTAATGTTATTTAGAGCTATAACAGTTTAATTATAACCAACCAATACAAATTAAAAAAATTAAACCTCTTTACTAATTTAATGCTCTTTCTAACTAATTTAATTTAATTTCAAACTAAGTTACTTCATTTTACTATCTACTAAATCAATTGAATATTTTTACAGCTAACTAAAAGTCAACTTAAGTTAAATACTATCGAAAATAATTTACAAATAAAGACTACCCACTAAATAGCTAGTTTTAACTTTATTAAATACTAACATGCTTTCTTTATCTTAAAATTATCTACTGAATGTGATTTACAATTACTAACTACCCTCTAAACCTACACAAAAACTAACTTTAACATTTAATCCTAACTTTATTTTTAACATAATCTAATAAATTAAATAATGAACTAATTAAAATATAAGAAATTAGCAACTAACTTTAGCACTAAGTAAACCCTTTAACTAATCCTTCACTAACACCTAACCCCAACTACACCCCAACCCTATCTACTTCTAACCTAACCCCAAGCATCTTAACTCCCTTTAACCTCTTAACCACTACCTTGGGTGGCTTCCTAAGTCCCTACACATGGTTTCCAAGGACAACCCTTGACTTTGAAAAAGGTGAAATGGGACTATATTTACTTGGCTACCAATTCCCATGCTTGGTTTGAAAAAGGATGGGGGTAAAGGAATTTCAATCCCATTTAATGCATTTCAAATCAACAAACTTTACTCCTTTTCAGACAAAACTGAATTTCTTTGGAGGGTCAGGAAGAAAAGAAATGCAATTTCTTTGGAGAGTGAGGGGGTGACATCACCCACCTTAATGCATTGACTATGTTAAAAGTTTAGTGGGTGGTTAGCATAGACATAGTGTAAGATATGTAATTTTTCTTCTTCTTCTTTTAATTTCAATTTTAATGTTATTGCATTTAAAATTTATATAATTTTCCTTTTAAATGGTACCAAAGGTGGAATCAAAGAGAATATTTTGTATTTCCATGAGGGGCTTTAATTTTTTTCTTCATACAAATTCTAGATAGCTTTTGCTCCCAAATGCACACATTATTTTTTTGGTCTATATTAATTTAAGGTGTTAGATTTTCAAATTAAATTTACATAGCAAGGGAGGATATATATATTTTTCTTCTTCTAGTTAGATTTTAACATAGACTTTAATTTATTGTTAATACAATCACGTAGGATTATTTCCCCTTTCAATTAGTTACAAAAATATGAGATGAAATTTCATTCATGTACTTTTAAATTTTTCAACATAATTTGAAATCAAATTGCATAACATTATATAAATGATCATTTCATCTAATTAACATTAATCAAATGAATACAAATTTGAACTATAAGGATGCCATAAGAAAGGTAAAACATCAGTGCATCAATTTTTCGATAAACATATGCATATAAACTGAATTACAAGAAATATCATATGCAACAATAATACTCAATTTTTTAATTCAATCTTCTGATTCAAGGAGTCCCTTAGGAAAGAACTAGAGAAGAAAACCAGAGATCATAATAGTTTCAAAAATAAGTTTAGCAATAACTTTTTACAACATGATCATTATCTTGAGGAGAAATATTTGAACACTTTTCAAATGAAAACAAAAACTCTGAGATCTTGCTTCACTCCATAACAAGGTAAACCATGGAGAGAATGAAACTGATCGGGAGAAAAACAATTTTAACATGAAAACACAATCAACCATTTACTCCCATCCTAGGTTTTCACAATAGGTTCATTACCAAACTAGACTAGGGAGAAGGTGGACTTTTCTAGGTAGGAGAAGTCAGTCACAAGAGCATAACAGATGCCCTTTTTAGGAAAATATCACTAGAACTTCTATTCTTTCACAAATGCTCTTTCAAGGCTAATATCACAAGAACTTATGTTCTTTCACTTCTCAATTTTTCAAAACTCAAACACAGTATGTACTGATGAATAGGGGCCCATAATACCCTACTCTCTCCCTCTCCTCATCATGAGGAGAGGCTCTACGCTACCTAAAGTCTAACTGAAGCCCTCCTCCCATACATGGCAACTTTTTCCCTATTTGAGGGTGAGAAATGCCAACACATCCCTTACAATTTCCCTCAAAATGAAAAGTAAAACATGAAGGAAAACATTTAAAGAAAACCCATTACAATCCCATCCCTAACATGTTTATCATACACACAAACACATATATGCAAGACATACTTTCAGAAATATAAGACAACATGAAGATAAAAGCTTCAAGGATTCCTACTCCCTTTCTTTTATACTCCCTTTAATTGTGTGTTCCTAACTATCTCACTTTTTGAATAGCTTCTTGCATTAGTAATCCTATTGTTCGAGGCTTCCAAATGTTACTTGTAGTTTCAATTTAGCTCTCATTTTCCTTTTGAGGATTACTAGAACAATACATTTTAAATTCATAATAGGTTAGAGGTATCCCAATAACTTAGTAATGTGGTATACTCTTCAAGTGTTACCTTCCTATTCACTCACCATTCATTTAATCTATTCAACATTTTAATGCAAAGGTACAAAATTAAATTATGAAGATTGTATTTTTTCCTTCAAGGTGATCATGTCCAATATAATATGGAATTCTTTATGAAATCATAATCTACCTTAATATAAATGTAACATTCTTGCATCACATTAGTTGTTTTCAAGTCCTTAAGACTAATTTATGTAATATGGTTGACCATTTTCAATCATTAATATCCATTCTAGGTTTTTTCTTAGGTTTAGTCATTAGTATCATTGTTTAGAAGGAATAAATTAGCTTCTTAAAAATTTTCAAGGAGAATTCCCCACTTTGTATGGTAATATTTAAACTTCCACACTTAGCATGGACCCATTATTGCCCAAGTGTCATGAAATTGGGCTCTGATACCAAAATGTCATGCCCAAAAAATGGCACAAAAACACACCAATTTTTATTTTTTTAAAGATTAATAATCGACTATGTTAATACATGCTACACTAATTAGGTTATAGAAGGTTAACAAAATATTAGAGTTTCAAATACATATCATAAAGATGTAGAGTCGATATTCCAACACAATGCACAGGTTTGGAACCCTAAGTCCTAGTCCTTCTCCTTCAATCTTGAAGTTGCTCTGTAAATCTAGAGGTTAGGTGAACAAGCTTTCATTCTCAAATCTACCACTAAAATAGGCTCCCAATTCAACCACCTAAAAATGCAACAAATACCCTACTTAACTAAGGTTTCTAGAGTCTTCTAACTTAACCTCACTACTAAAGAAAACTTCAAGGTGAAGTTTAACTTATCCAACCCATGGTGAAACTTAAATTTTTGTAATAAAGAAAAAATGGTATATTTTGGTGGTCACCAAAGTCAACAAAAGGGGCTAAAGGGGCTAAAGGTGTGGAAAATGCCCCCAACCCATACATATTACCCCTAGGTACTTAGTCTTTATAATATTTTGCCTCTAGGACTATTTAATGACCTTCTAAACTGCTTAAAATATTTTCACTTCTCAAAACTGTAAGAATGCAAATTTATCACTAAACCCTAATTACGATAATTAATCCTAATTACTAACTAATTAGTATTAGGTCACTAACCTAGTCCAACTCAAATTTTTAGGTTACTCAGCTAACCCTAATTATTATGCTGAAATGCATATACAAATCACGAGTGTCAAGTGACACTCTAAAATCATTGTTGTAAACAAAATATTAATGCTTAATGATTACAAAATGATACACACATTCAATTTATGATATAAATAAAATATGAACAATGGGATATGCATCTTTTAAGAGACTCAACCCTAGTTTTCACAAACTCTATATAGGGTCCAATTTTGATCCTCCTATTAAATTTCCTGGCTAATATTCCTACACACACATTTCACACATCAGTAGCTCAAGAGGAATCACATATATATATTTAAAAGTTATTTGGATAATCACATAAATCATAACATCAATCTTTCATATAAATACTATTATCTAATTTTTTCTCATATATTGAACCATTAAAAGTTGCATAATTAGTATAACATAACTTGTTCATTAATTCGAAATAAAATACTAGAATAATCATCATTAGGAATGCATATATTTAAACATTATAAACATCGTCAATAGAGCATACTGAACTATCTGAATGAATATAACCTAATCATTAAGGGATCATAATCAACATCATCTCATAAGGTAAAACACCTCATATTATTATTAGTGAAATTTAATTTTTAACCAGTTGAAATAATGTAGTAGTTCTCAAATCACTGAGTTTTTAAAACATGAATGTATTAGCTTATCGTAGTTACTATTAGGACATCTATATCATAAAAAATTACTTCATATCCTTTCCAATCTCCTATAATGGATTTAATAGAGAAATTTATATTTAATAAGCACATACAAGGAGGGACCTTACTAAATCAGGAACCAATAAAACTTGAACTTTAATTCACCACTTAATTATTCATTATGTAATCTGATCTGATTGGATGCATGAAATATTGAAAGTAAAAAGACATTCAAAACACTTAATATAATATTTGGTAACCCAAAAACCTTCCAAATAGAAAGTAAAACTAGGGTGGGGATGATACTCACAAGCTTTATTACTACACTATAAAGTTATCATGTTAAAGCTTACAATTGATCACTTCTGATGATCTTCGTTGTTAGGAACAATAAGGATTGTTAGGTCCACCTTGTGAAAGATTGACAACATACAATGAATTATTTACTCTATTAGGAGATTTATAAAATATAATTAAGTCCACCTAATTAGAGGATTTGGTTGATACACCTGTTAGGATGAATCAGTGGTTGATCTCTGATCTGCAACTTAGTTTGTTGAATGAGATTTGTTCAAAATACAATGATCACCTAACTGTGATGGATTAGACTTTTCTTTTCCTTATACTACTTGTAGCATTCTTAATTTTCACTCATCTATTTCTTGCTTTTTGTTCTTTTATATATTGGATTTGAAAAGATGTATTACATGTATCCCAATCCAATTAATTACCTTCTCGAGTTAACTACAATACCAAATTCAAACAGTCTTCACAAAGTCAGCTCACTATTGTAACTTGGGTTTTGAAGACCACTCAGGTGATGATTTGACCTCGACAACACTGTTAGAACTTAGCAAGCTCTAGCACTCATTTGAAGTATATGTTTGATCCATACTAATCACTTGGAGGAATAGGAACTCAGTGAGCATTGGATGACTTGGTAGCTTTAGTTGACAATGTATAGCTTGGTAAACACTACCTTTATTCACTTCGTCAACATTGTCAACTTGATAGATATTTTAGACCTCAAAAAAAGCTATATTCTATCTCAAATGCTTGGTAGACATTCTAAAGCTCGACATAAACTACAATCAAACTAGTTGGCTAGGTAGCAACTGAAATACTTAGTTTGCACTACTAGTAGTATGATAAGCTTGGTAGAAAGTGTAGAGCTTGGTAACACCAAAATGTTAAATTAAATCACTATGTACCTTAAAAATTATGGACATTGTCTTGTTCCAATTCTCTTGCAAAAATTTTGATGTGTGCAAATCTATTTGTACCTCTACTAATAGTTCCATCATGTGATCAGCTATAGAGAAATTATTCTCATAGATAAATGCTTTTGTAGGTGAAATATACTTTTGCATTGCATCCATGTTGGTTAGTAACATGTCCTATATTGCTATTAGAGTAGCCCTGAAATCTTTTCTTCTGCCCTCAACAATTATATCTAGAGATGTGTCAGATATCTTATTTTCACAAAATGTGCAAAACTGCAGCTAGGATCAAGTGACAATTGATGTGAAATTTCCTTGGTGTTAGCATCTATCTTAGACAAGTTTTCCTTTATTTTCTTAGTGAATTTAGATGTATGACTCAATTTTACAAATAAGGAAACAACATTATTTATAGAATTTTCAAAATTTGAAAGAATGGTAGATAATTCTATGTGGTCAATAGCAATCTTTTGAGGTACCTTCTCCAAAACTTTATTTTCAAACTTCCTTTCTACCCTCTATAGAATTTTATCTTTTCCATCCACTTCCTCATTATACATTTGAACAATTTCACCAAGTTGATCCAAAATTGGCTATTTAAAATCAGCCTCAATATTTAGTGCATCAATGAATATTCCCTTGATATCTATAAGCACTTCATTATATTTTATTTTCCTCCCTGAGCTTTTATTGTTTGGCCCTCTTCTTCCATAGCTCATGAAGTGTATCAATTTGATTAGGAGTTAGATCTTAAAAGGATCCCAATCTAGTATTACAATGTCCTCCTCTACATCAATTTTTTTAATAGAGTCTTATACCTCTTTACACTTTAACTTATGAATAACTAAAGGAATAATTTCCTTGTCTTTCTTCAAAACTTTAGTGCTTGAGTTGGTTAAGGCTTGACCTCAACTTTTATTGCACTTGCCACAATAGAAATAATAGTAGAAATAACAATATGATAAATAGTATCAACAACAATTATAATAGAGAAACTTACTGATGCTAGGTATGAATTTGATGCTAAGATAATTTGAGCTTGTTGCTCCATATATGAAGTGATGGAAACTTCACCCATTATTGCACTTGATAGTATTGCTTGAATGGTTAGTTGGGTGCTTGGTGAAGTATTGTTTACCTCATCTAACTCGATAGTGGCCTTCTCTAAGCTAGGTGGCACTAAGGTTTTTCTTGCAGAGAGAGAGGGCAGGAGGCCATTACCTATGTTGCTATCTTTTCAGGATCTAAGTCTTGAATACTCTAAATTTTAGGAAGATCTCCTCCTATTACTTCTTGATCCTCTTCATCCGATGAATCATCCTCTTCTATATTATCAATTTCATCATCATTTATCTCCTCATCATGTTTCTTAACTCCTTCTTCATCATCTTTATCATCAATTTGCACAACTTCTCCACTAGGCTTGTGTAGCTCATAGATTTTCTTCCATGGAGATGTATTTTACTTCACAATAGATTCAATTTCATTTGATAAGATCATTCTTCTTCAATGATTCCTTCACTTCCTTATCGAAAAGACTTGGCATAATTTGTCTCAAGATTTGTTCTCTAATGTCTTTTGCAACCTTTAATGCATTGTTCCATTGAGGTGCAACTATCTTCAATAAGTCATCAAGAAATTTCTTTTTTAGTTCCTTTGGAGAATACTTCCACTTTTCCATCTTAGCCACTAAGGCTTCTTCAATCTAATTTTGCACCTCTTTGGTTCTTGTTTCATATCTAACAGATTTGAAACCTATTATGTGCCTCCTCCATTGTTCAATCTTTCTAGTTTATCTTGGAAGGTAGGGTTAGACCTCTTGAAGACTATTTTCTCTTTTTCATCTCCATCACTACCAAATTTCAACTTCTTTCTAGACTTTGTAGACCTTCTAGTCAATATAGTAGGGGAGGACTTTGTAGGTATGGTTATGATAACCTTCCCTTTTTTCTTGGGTGGTTCCTCCTCCTTAGATTCTTCTTCCTCTATAGGTTCCTATGCCTCTTCTTCTTCCTCAATGTCATTTCTTTTTCCCTTTTTTAGTGGAAGAGGAGAGCTGGACTTCTTGGTTTCCTTCAAAATCTTTTCCACTTGTTTTCTTCCTCTCTTCATGGCCTAAGGAAGTTTAATCCCTATTGAGATCCTAGCCTTGGCTTCCTCATAGGTACCAAAATATGGTTCCTTAGGGTTTACTGGCTCATTTAAAAGAGCCTCAATTATATCCCTCTTTTTATTTATGTTAATCTCATATCCAAGAGGCTTAACCCATGCCACTAGGCCTTACTATCTAGACGTGCAATTTGTCACAATCCACTAGAAAATAGATATCTTACTCATAATCTTCCACAAGTTTCTTTGGAATCTTATATCTACTCTACATTTTCTCTTTCAATGTCTCAAAGTAGGCTTCCATAATGCTTTCAAAATTATCAGCCATTTCTACTATTAATTCATTTATTTGATAGAAAATTTGTGTGTCCTTCTTCCAAGCCACCATGCCTTTGGAAGGAAAGAACTTTTGTACATAAAACAATAAATAGGTCAAATGAGATTTGAACTTACATGGATTTTTCTTTCATGTCCAATTTTTTTCCATTTTCTTTCTCATCTCATTGAGTTGTAGCTTAGCAAGGTTGAAAGATAAGTTGTTCTTCACAACTTTGTATGCAAGGTCAACAACTTTGCATGGAACATTGTTCAATTTTCTCGAGCTTTAAATTTTGTGGGAAATGACATGGATGTCAAACCTGATCTCCATGCTAGTTATACCATTCATCTCCATGCCTCTACCATACCACGTGGCAAGAGTCTTGTTTGTCAATTCTACCCGACCTAAGATTTTGGTGGTTTTTGCTTTGTTTGGCATTAGCAACCTTTTGATTCTATGCATCCTCTTCTTGGTGATCTGAATAGGTTGATCCAACCAAAAATTCATGTTGTGAACATGGCTGAGGATTAGCCTAATCCATTTCCCTTGGAAATTTCTTGGCATATGTATCATATGTGTTAAACCTTTCATCTCCAAATTCTTGTGCTCAAGTTTCAAGCTCCCATCCACACACAATTCATTGTATGCCCAGTTCATTTCTAGGGTTCCTAGCTCTTGAATAGAATAGTGATAAGATGATAAATATCATGAATCAAAAGTAACTTTGGAGGAATTCGGGATTGTGCTCCTATTGGGTCAAGTTCTTTAGCAATACCAAAATTAGTTTGAATCCTATGATGTTACAATCGACTCCTTGAACTAACATCTCCAAATCTTTCTTAACTTTACTATTAGTAGATGCCATACTGCTCAATAAAACTTCAAATGTTGCAAAGAAGTTTCATGAAATTTCTTTGAATAGCTTGAGGATTCTAGAATACTCTTCACTCTACTTGCTCTAAAAATCATGGTGGAACAATAACCTTTGATTTCCCCTTTTAACAAAATTGTGTCTTCAAGTTGTCATTAATGCATCATTGGATAGTTACCTTGGTGATAGGCTATTCAACTTCACTAAGTCTTTACTGCTCAAAAGATACCTTATACTCAGTAAGGTCATCAAACTCAACAAATTCCTTAACTTGGTAGAGTCCTGAACTCAACACAAACTTCAATCTAGCCATCTACATCCAAGCCCAGTTAGGTCTTACAGCCTAACCTTGTTGGGTAAGATCTTAGAAATCACTTGAACTATCATCTTAACTCTGTGATCCTTGTGCATCTAGAATGTTGATATGAATTATTTGTTTCTTGAGTGGAACTAGTGTGAGATATCTCCCTCGGAATCATAGTTCCACTAATCTCCATGGCTAACTAGGTTGAAATGGTTGAGTCACCCAACTCATTGACTTGGGTGTAAACACTTTCATAACTCTAATTTTTATTCTCATCAGATTTCCTTACCCATTGCTACCTCATTTGACTTCTAATACTGTCAGCCTTTACTTTCTTTTCAACTTCAAGTCTTCCCTAGTTCATATAGTTATTGGCAACATGTCCAAGTTTAGTACAAACAAAGCATCTCTTTGTAGTGTCTCCCTTCCTTGTGTGATGTTTTGTGCAATTTTCTCCAATGTGCCCATACTCACCACAATAATGAAATCTATACCATGTGTTGTAATCCAAACCAAATATAGCTTTGACAATTTGTTCTGCTAGGTTCCATTTCTTGGTCTTGCACTTCAAAGATGTGTTCCCTTGTTTATTGCAATTGAAATTCTTTCCTTCAGACTTAGATTTCTTGATGCACTAACTTTCTCTATGTCCTAGTTTGTTTTAACTATAACACTTTCCATTGAAATTTGATTTTCTATTTCTCCAATGCTTGTTTCATGTATGTCCTATCTTTCCAAAATGATTAAAAGTAGGCCTTTTATTCTTTTGAGCTCCTTTCTAAGATGATTCACCTTCTTTTGTGTATCCTAATCCAGTTTTACTTATCTGTCTAAATTGAGTTTTCTCATTCAATTGATTCACGATTTCATGAGATTTCATCATCCTCTCATTGGTGTTCTTCTCTATGCTAATGTCATTTGGGAGTCTTTTATTCTTTTTCCTTAAGTTGATATGCTCTTGATTTTCATCATTGAGTTGATCAATCAAATCTATTTGCTAATAGTTGTTGAATTTCATTGTCCTTTTCTTTTATTTCTTCTTTGGCTTTGTCCTTTTACTCCATGACTTCACACATTATGACTGATTGAATTTCCTGGTCTCTTTTTAGCTTTGTAAGTTCTTCATAAGAGTAATATTCTTTTCAAGTAAATATGTGATTGTTGCATCAGCTTCATCTAAACTTCTTTCTTGACAAATGTCTTCAATTCTTTCTTCAATGTAGATATTGTCATTCATTTTTTCTATAAGATCTTTTCTTCTTTTTAGGGATTGAGAGAGGTCCTCCTTCATTTTCTTGAATTTATCCATGGCCAATTGTAGAACCAAATTTTCATTTTCAATAGCTTTCTCTAGTCTATATACTTTCATTGTCTCTAATATATTCTCAAGCTACTAAACCTCTATTTCTCTAATACCAATTGTTTGAAATGTGGTATAGACTGGGTGACCTAGAGGGGGTAGGGAGGTGGGGGTGAATCAAGAACTAGTAAAACTTCAACTTTAATTCACCACTTAAACACTCACTATGTAATCTAATCTAAATAGAAAGTAAAACTGGGGTGGGGATGATACCCAGAAGCTTTATTACTATAGTATAAAGTTAGCCTCTTAAAGCTTATGATTGATCACTTATGATGATCTTCCCTATTAGGAGAAATAAGGACTATTAGGTCCACTTTGTGAAAGGATTTACAAGATACAATAAAGTATGCACTCTATTAGGAGATTTGGAAAAGACTATTTAGTCAACCTAGTTAAAGGATTTGGGTGATATACCTATTAGGATGAATCACTGGTTAATCTTTAATCTGCAACTCAATTTTTTGAATGACATTCCTTTGGAATATAGTGATCACCTGACTATGATAGATAAAAGTTTTCTTTTCCTTATATTTCTTATAACCTTCTTATTTTTCACTCATCTACTTCTCTATTGTTGAGGGATATGACAACATGTATTACACATATACCAATCCAATTAATTACCTTCTTGAGTTGCCTACAATACCAAATTCAAAAAATCTTCACAAAGTTGGCTCACTACTATAACTTAGGTTTTGAAGACCACTCGGGTAATGTATAGATACTTGGAAACATTCTTAATGCTCAAAAAGCTATGACACTCAGTTAAAGTAGATGCTAGGTCCATATTGATCACTTGGTGTAATAGGAACTCAGTTAGCACTAGATGACTTGGTTGATGCTAGAAAACTCGATAGATTTGGTTCATACTAAATGGCTTGATCAAAACTAACTTTATTTACTTTGTTAACACTATCAACTCGATAGATATTTTAAACCTCAAAAAACACTATATTTTGTCTTAGATACTCGGTAAAAATTATAAATATTGACATAAACTCCAATCAAACTGATTGGCTCAATAGAAATTGAAACACTTGGTCTACATTGCTAGAAGTATGATAAGCTTGGTAGCAATTGTAGATCTTGGTAGCAATGTAACCAATAGACTAAGTGTTAAGTCACTAATATACAAATGGTTTGACAATAAGGTCAACATATTGATCCTTTTAGGACTTTATTACATCTATATATTCTATATATTCTTGCTAGAGGACTAGGCCTTGTTAGAAGAATCAAATCTTTTTGGAGTTGGTATTACAATACAAAAGTATGCTAAAAGAGCCCACTTCTCAAATATGCAATAATATCTTTATACTTCTATCAAGAAGATAGATACAAAAACCTTTTACACAATGTTGATATCTTCTATATATGATTTGTCCATGTAGATCTATCTTTAAAATTGATCATGCTACAATATTTCTTTGCATTAGCATCAAATTTACATCAATACTGATCATAGATATTATGCATTAAAACATTACAATTCCATAATTCACTAAATAAAAAGTTATTCC
This sequence comes from Cupressus sempervirens, assembly GCA_028749045.1. NCBI lineage: Eukaryota > Viridiplantae > Streptophyta > Pinopsida > Cupressales > Cupressaceae > Cupressus > Cupressus sempervirens. Next base: position 372,029,426 of record CM053783.1, on the reverse strand, counting down.
TTTATACCAAAATATTTCATCCTATTGGTCTTGTTTCTTGATAGTTTGCTATATATTTTGAATTATCATTTTCCATTTGTGAGTTAACATTTATGATCTCATCCCAACATTGTTAAGTCATTGTTTTGGTAAATAAAAATAATCCCTTTACCAAAATTCCTTTACTTGCCTTTACCTTTGTTTTGATTGTTTAGTCCTCTAACTAGTAAATTACTTATAGCTCTATGCATACTTGTCCAAATATTGATTTATATTACCTACATGATCTATACTATCCATACTAGCTTCATCTAAGAGTGCACAAGATCAAGTACCTCTAGTGAAGTGCACCAAAACAATCTCTATGATTGTTCATTGTTTCTTTTTGTGATATTGAGATAAATTTCTATGTCTTAGTATGCAAAAATTAATATTATATATTTCCTTCTTAATATAGGGTATATGTTTCCATAAATGACAACCCTAAGAAATCTCCTTGGCCAAATTTCCAACAATCCCCTCTTTTTGCATCAATGGCAACATATCGAAAAAATTGGCTAAGAGTCAAACTCTTCAAAATATGTGGCCTTGTGAAAATTTCAAAATTGTGGATCATCTTTGAAAATAATAGCATCTTATATTATACGCTACCATTTGAGTATTCTTATAACTTTATCTGACTTATAACTCACACTATATACTATTCTTAAAATAGAGTATACTAACAATGTTTCTACCCAACATTCCCCCTTTGACATGAATGGAAAAGGTTATTCAAAATTTATGTAAATGTCCAAATTTTGGTTCCACTCATCTACTTCATGTTGGTTGATTTCCCCAAAGCCACATACAATAAAAAAAAAATTCCTCAAGTTCTACAAGTCTACATCCCATGAGGTTTTCATTGCATCTGCTATACTTATTATTCCACATAATCCATAATCTACTAATATTTTTTCATTTAGATAGGTGTAGAAAACTTTTGATAAAATGTCTTCAACTACAGAATTGTATCCAACTACTTTTGAATCACAACCACATTTGGTGTAAGATGATCTTGAAGTAATGTGAATCTTTTATGTATCTTTTCCTTATCATACTCCCACAATTAAAGTTCATCATTTTCCTTAGAAAATTTCTCATTAAACTCAATAAGCTTCATATCTGGAGTCTTGAATTCTTCAAAAACCTTTTCCCAAGTATGGATATCATTAACAATCTTTAGACTTGCATATATGATCAAACTAAAAAGTAAACATAACTATAACACAATGCAACTTACAACACTATTATTCATTAATTAAGGAAACTATAGCCAAGGAGAAAAAATCTATGTGGATTGTACCCACAAAATTATCCACTAATCAAAAGTATCTTGTGAAAGAAATTGACCTTGTTAGGAGTCTATTACATATGCATAGTATATATGTCCTTTTTAGAGGACTAGACCTTGTTAGAAGCCCCAACCCCATTTGGAGTTGGTGTTACAATACAAAAGTATGATAAAAAAGTTGAGTTCTCAAAAAAGCCATAATATATATTTACAATGCTATCAAGAATATATACAAAAACCTTTTACACAATGATAATATCTTTATATATGATCTTTCCATGTACGTTTGTCTTCAAAACTGATCATCATACCATATTTCTCTATATTAGCATCAAATTCACATCAATATTGATCATAGATAGTGCACATTCAAATGTTCAAACATTACATTACAATTCCATACTTCGCTAAACAAAAAGTTCTTCCTTTTACAAAAATAGTTCATCTTATCAGCCTTGTCACTTGATACTTTAGTAAATTTCTCAAATGAACTATATTTTTCCACACGTATGTTAACATGTAGTATTTTTTCCCAACATTTTAAAGTCATTGTTTGGTAAACCAAAACAATCCCTTAACCAAAAAGCCTTTACTTTTCTTTACCTTTGTTCTATCTATTCATTTATGTAGCTGGTAAAATGCTTTTAATTTGGTTGTGCATATCCAAACCTTTAGCATGATTACCCACATGCTCTAGATACTATTTGTATTATCTCCGTCTAAGAGCACCCATCCTCAAGTGCCTCTAGGAAAGCATGCCAAAAAATCTCTATGATAGTTCACTATTTCCCTTCATGATACCTAGATAACTTTCTAAGTCTTAGTATGTAAAACTTAATATTATATTTTTCCTTCTTAATAATAGGATTTTTCTCTAACTTTCTAAAATTTATATCAATTTTTTTACTTCTAAGGACTTAAACAGGGGTTAATGGCTCCATATTCTGAAACTAAATATACCATATTATTGTACTTTGAATAATTTTTCCAATGAGTATACTTTTAGTATGTATTATTTTTATTGTGATGCTTAATTTTTAATTCTATTAAATATAGGTTGTTTGGTCATTTCACAAATTTCTATTTGAAGCTCTAAAAAAAAAAAAAGTAAATGAGATAAAATATTTTTAAAAAAATATGTGGTATAAAGGTATATGTTACCTTTCTATAAATATAAGAAAAAATTTATTTCAATTTATACAAATTAAATTATATTGATCAAAATTAACCTATGTCTAATTTATCATTAATGTCACCTTATCATTGAATAAAATCTACATTTTTTAGGAAATTGAACAAAACTAACTAGAGTTGCTAATTATTGGTGTTATAATTCCATCCTTGAAAGATTTTTTTTGTTATCATATTTAAAAAAAAAATTGTGTTGATCAAAACAAGCATCACTCTTTAAAAACGTTGTTTTTTTCATATAAACCACTTCTTAGAGGAAAAAGAAAAATGGGCTTCAATCACTTTAGAAAATAAACAAAAATATATTATTAGAAAATAAAAATTAATTCTATAAATCACTAGTTTATATCATCCTCAAATTCTTTACATTTTTTAGTAATATGTATCCAAAAGTGAATTTATTTTTAAAAATATATTTTTTACTATCACATTTGGCCAAAAAGTGGTAACCAATATTGTGGGACCAGGGCAACATATTCATTTATGATCCCAAAGGACCATTTTCGTTGATTAAATATCTCAACGAATCTTAGAAGATAAATTTTCAATGGTGATTCCTCATTGGTTAGATAAATTTAAGAGAAAATATGTCACTTATCCTAGTACAATGATATGCAAAAATCATTAACCATTCTTATATGTGTAGATCTAATGCTTTTTTATCTTCTATTAGGGTTCAACCTGATTTTAACATTCATAAATATAATTTATATAATCTTACTAATGATTATTATTAATTTCTCTTGTAGATATCCATGTTATGCAATTACAAACTTGCCTAACCTTTATGTTAATAGAATTGAACTATATCAGCCCCTCTAGCATTTAGATATCATTGCAAATCTATCTAGTCTTTATGTTTTGGTTTTTTTAATATTGTCTAGGTACTTGTGTTATGCTCATCATGTTTACATCTACTAGTTCCAAATATTTATTTGTGTGTTTCTATAAACTAATGAAATAAAGAACTATGCAAGTTCTTGGCCATTTTAATTAATGTATTTTGCATAAATGTATTTTCATCTTGGTGTGTCAACCCCCTTTTCTTGTCATGCATTTTCCATATATTTTTCCTTTTAAGAAAATACATAAAATAGATGTTGTACAAATTGTTATGTTTTGATTTTATTCTATGCTTAGCACTAGATCATAAAGGAAACTATCTTTCTCTAGACATTCATCCTCAATAGTGAGGGTCCCATACTTTGAAGCTATTTACATTGTATTTTCATAATGCTATATACAGTCAAATACAATAGAATTTAAAATGATTATAACACTTACAAGGTACACTAGGTGCACCACTAAAGGGTTTTCTTGGTGTGTTCATAAAGGAAGTATTTTTCAAGGAAGGATAATACTTCATTAAAAAGTTAGGCATCATACAACTTCTAGTAGATTGTTTCTTTGAATTTGGAGGGTAATACTAACATTATGTTCAAAATATCAACGCCAAAGATACATTGTAGTGTCTACCTATAGTTTGCTTTTCCATTATATATACCAAACATTTTTATGCTTATTTCGTGGATGTATTAGTTTCAAGAATATTATTTCATACCTTGGACTAGAGATATATCAATGATGATTACTTAATTGACTATATTTCATGTGTTGTTTAATGATTATGGTTATTGTTTCATTAATGATGCTTTAATGATTCATACTTAATAATAAAGATTTCTTTCATAGCAGTGTGAGATGATGCTAAAATGATGATTACTTCACATTTGTAATGATGCATTATTTTATCTACACTTTTGATGTTTGACTTATAATAATTATGGTACTTACCCCATACTTGCATGTGTATGATGCGCATGTTTGTTTTACTATTCTATCTAACATGTTTGATGTGGTTAAGCGAGGGAGTCATAGTCACCTACTAGTTAGGATCTACATGATGTACCACTCCTCGTCATAGTTTGTTTAGGTTATATATATATATATATATATATATATATATATATATATACATGTTTAGATTTTATGTAAGATTGTAGGTAATGGGCATCAACTTCCTTGAATTTCCATGATGAGCGTGCCCTACTACAATAACTCAATGGTAAGATAATGTTCAGGTCTAATCCTAGTTATAGCCTAAATACTTGTCTTGCAAGGAGGACTCATAACTGACTTTCCACTATTTTTAAAACCCCTGCAATTACCTTTGTCTGTGCTATTTGATTTTGAGCTTTAGTCTATTTTGGTAATGTTGCTTTTATGTAGATTTCACTCTATGATTTATTTGGTAAATGATTTAAATAAAAAATTATATTGTAGATTTTAAAAAAGGAAAACTTAATAATCAAGAAAACTTGGCTGAGAAAAATTATAGAAAAATTGTAGAAAATTATTGTGGTTATATTCTTATAAACCCCTTTCTAATATAACAAAAATTTGATTATTGAAAATTGGACGAAAATAATATTTTGAATAGTTAGGGTTTCAACTTTGAATTTGTCATTAGAACTATGTTATTATCATGAATTTTCTAAATATAGATAAATAATATTCTTATATCTAAAATAATATAATTGCAAAATCTATTGGGAAAAGAAAAAGATTAATTGAGAGGAAAGCATATTGTAATTGAACTTATGCATGCATGTGAAAACAAATATGCTAAAAATAGAAAGCTAAGTATAGTATGGTTACATGCATGTGAAAACAAATATACTAAAACTAGAAAGCTAAGTTATGGTTACATGCATATGAAAACAAATATGCTAAAAATAGAAAGTTAAGTATAGTAAAATTGCATGCATGTGAAAACAAATATGCTAAAAATAGACATCTGGGTATAGTATGTTTGTATGATTTGAGAGATCAAAGATGTGTGAAAATACTAATTGCATGTTTATTTTTATTTTATAAAAATATAATTTAAATTATAGGTATATTTATTTAAAAATAATAATTTATTAATTTTTAAATGAAATAAATATTATCCATTTAGTTATAAAGTGAATGTTAGTATTAGTGATTATTTCCTTCCACTTGTAGGCGAGTTGGTTTGTGCCTTGAGGTTTACTGCCTTGAGGTCACAAGTTTGACTCCCCTTTGTAGCGCAGAATGGCTTTGGCCCAGTTTCCCTTATGGGAATTGTGTGCCACATACCTACTCCATTGGCCCAATGTATAGGTGTGGATTCTTCCTCAAAAGTTTTATGGTGATTTGAGTAGGCCATGTCATAGGAACATAGGATGGTAATAGGGGGTTTGTAGAGACAAGGCCATGCACAAAAACATAGGATGGTAAGTAGGGATTTGCAAAGACAAGGTCTAGCATGGGAACATGAGATGGTAAACAAGGGGTTGTAGAGACAGGACCCAGCAAAAGAACACAGGATAGCAATCTGAGGACTATAGAGAAAGGTATAGATTTGGGGGCTAGTGTAAGGTCTGGCGTAGGAACTTGTAGGTTTGTAGGGACAGGTATATGGTCCAAAACAAGGCTAGGAGTTCGAGTTTGGTGCAGGATCTAAAATTAGACATGGACTACAATAGTATCCAAAAAAAATATAACTTGACATCTTTTCATCTATGCCCATTGTACAACCTATTCTTGAGTCTTGTTCTGATTTGTGTTTCAAGCAATTCCATTTTTAGGAAAAGAATAATGGTCACTTCCAACACAAGGTTATGAAGTCAATTTTTCATTCCAAAGTAATTGTTCAACCTGCTAAACCATTCTTCATAAATCCATGATTTCATGTTCAGCACAAATCTAGTCTGCATTCAAGACTCCAACTTGATGATATTAAGGTGGATTCCTCCAAGGAATTGCAAATCAACCTTGGCTACCCCTACCTCTGTCTATATTTGAAATTGGTGAATCCTCCACTTAAGCCATGATTCTCCCCCCACATGATCCTCATCCACATGAACATGGATTAGGTGAGAAAAATAAAAATTCAAAATATTTTAGCCCTCCTCCTCATTTGTGGGTTTGAAAGTTTTAAAGGGACAACCTTCAATCACACAAATCTAGGAAATTGGGATCACATGGTAGTTGGTGTCAACAAAAAAAGTAGCTTGTTATTTATATTTTTGTTGGCCATCCTTAAAAATTGACAAATGTTGGAAATGTTGAGTTAGAGAAAGATCACGTGTCTTTAAATGCACTAGGTGGATCTATTGGTACGAAGCCAAAAAAGAAGCCAATATGTCTATCCCTGATCTCACAACTCCTGCCTTTCCTAGGGTCACTAATCCAATAGACACTCATTAAGTTTGGAAAAATAAATAGATTTAGAGTGTAGTATCACTAGGGATAAATGATCATCCTCTTAATCCTCTAATGATCACATTACTGGGGCATTTCCTTTAGTATCCAATTGGTCTCCTTCATCAAACTGCACTTAGAGTTAAGTTTAATTGTTCATCTCTCCCATTTTCTACTATCAAGGAATGGGCATTCTTTTCTTGGCTTGGGCTTAAAAATATCTTCTACTTGGATTTAGAGACCCAATTTTTCATTGCCATTTTCTCCTCCAAGGAGTCTAGGGATTCTGTCCACAAACAAAAAGGTTGGTTCTATATGGGGTTTGAACTCTTTAGTATGGTTTGGGTACCCAATTTCAAGCCTCAACCTATAGATATTTACTTATTCCCTTTTTGTATCTCCTTGCCTCTACTTCCTTTTGAGTATAGAGATCCACAAATTATTGAATTTTTTGCTAATAAAATTGGGACTTTTCTGAAACATGATTTCGATGTCAAAGTTTTCTTACTCTTCAACATGAGGAAAATTCTCCCTCTTAAATTTATGATTAAATCTTAATTGGGCCTTTGGAATCAAACCATTAAGATACAAGATGCGGACACCGTGCAAAAAATTCAATATAGATTGGGTCATTTTAATTTCCAATGTCAAGAATTGGTGTTTGGTTCTACAAAAGTTTGCCCTAATTTTAATTCTAACCCAGAGTTATGCACTTTAAAATGGGATAAAAATTCTCAAAATGACAAGAGTCTCATCTTGCCCCTTGTCCCTTTTCGAGATCTTTGGCATTTGAATTTTTTCAAGATGTCATATCACCTATTTTTTCTTTTATTGTAGTCAATTTTGCAATCTATTTACAATCTGTTATTTGGTGAAGTTGCATGTGTTTCTTCCTTCTCATTATCAACTGACCCTTATTTGTTGATTTCTAAAATGCTAAGTCAAAAATCTCTTCTAAGTTCCTCTTCATTTTTATTTATTCCATGGGGTCTACCCATTAATTCCCAATTTGCTAATTCGAAGGCTAGGCAGGCCAATGATCAAATCCTTCCACAGATTTCAACTTCTATCATTTTTGAAATACCATAGGAGGAGGGAATCATTTTAGAACATCAAAGGCCCATTTCAATTGATAGCTTGCTTAAAGTTTTCCAATTCTAGAATTAGCAATCTTCTCTCACAAAGCCTCATAATGGTCTAGTCTTAGCTTGCGAATATTCAGTACGAAATTTGGACAATGATAATTTTCATGAAGATTCTTTGGGTTTAGAAGATTGCATTAAAAAAAGCTTCAAAATGGACCAATTTATTCAAGCCCATGTATGGATGTTCATCTTGATAAATCTGAGAATATCAATGATTGCTCTATCAAGGAATTTGAGGGTCTTCCTATAGTTGGATTATTTCATCACCAATAAATCCTTTCAATTGTCCAATCTCCTTCCTGGTGTTAGCAGGTTCCTAAAATGCCCAAATTTAGAGGTACACCTAAAGGGTCTAAGACTAAAATTAAAATTTTAGCAAGTATTTACACTACCCTAGATGATAGAATTTTTATTACCAAATGAGTGACAAGGAGGACAAAAGGTTCTTCTTGTTTGATATGAAGATTAATTCTTGAAATGTTAGAAGAATTAATGCCTTTGACAAAAGATGTAGGATCAAGTAGTTAATTGATTATATGAATGTAGATATTGTCTTATTATAGGAAACTAAGTTATTGTTAGGATAAACCACAGACAGAAATAAAAACTACACGCAAATATAGCCAATAACAGAAAATAATAGAACACACAGAAATGAATGCAAGGCACCAAGATTTAACGTGGTTCACCCAATCCCTGGGCTACGTCCACCAAACAGCAAGTCTGATCTTATTACAATCCAGTGATTACAACCTGATTACAATCCGTAATCCCTTACAGCTCAATACCGCCGCAAGAACCAATTTTGTATCACCACATATGAAAAATACCCAACCCTAAGCCCTTTTTATACAAGTATTAAACCGCTTTAGGGTTATAACATGTCGGCCATATGTCGGCCATAATATGTCGACTACCATGTTGGCTACTTCCCAAAAAAAAATTTTCAGGGCGATGCCCCGAACCCCACTATTTATGAGGTATGTACAATACTTTCCTGATCAGTCACCACAATCTAACAATCTCCCACTTGGGGACTGATCAGGCTCCACACTAAACAACAATCTCTCACTTGGAGACTGATCCTGTAGCAATACAACTACCACATGGGGCTCCCACTGGATCAAACCACCTTGGACTCTGCTGTTCTTTTATTCACATTTAGTCTAAAAGACCAACTAAAGCTGAAGAGGAGTTCAGCTTCTCCCTTGTTACAACCTTTGTCAACATATATGCTAGATTTTCATTGGTATGTATCTTCTCCAGCTTTAACTGTCCATCCTCCAAAACTGATCGAATGAAATGGTACCGCAACTGTATGTGTTTGGTAAGGAAACTTGGCAATAAAGAATATAACCATTTCCACATAACCCATTATAGATAAATCTGAAATAAACATGGAATTAAAATCCACATGCAAGAGAATAGACAACATACCCACAAAATTGTGATACAAGATATACCCCTGGGAAACCCTCATTGAGGGAAAAACCCAACCTCCAAAAGCATCCATCATCATGTATTATTCAGCAAAAATACCATTGCCATACAACCATGGAAGCCTTCATGGCCATAGCCACAACCGAGCAAACTATGTGAACAAGCATGAATCCACACATCCCATGCCATGCTTTCAACCTTCACAAATGCTCCCTTGGCTAACCTGTCAAGCCTTGTCCCACTCAACTCTTGCCTTTTGTCTTCTCCTTGTCACTCTCTCTACAACAACTACCCTTGTGGCTACTTATATAGTAGCAAGTCCCACAAAACCACTAAGTGGTATTACATAAACCATGTGCTAAAACCATGTGCTACCTAACCCATTGACCCCACATTTAATATTGGGCATTTAATTCTTTTTCCCAATATTAAATAATTACATGAAATATTATCACAATGTTACAATACAACTCATCAAGAATATTCCATGAGAATCTTTACATGTTGTATGTCCATCTAGGTACAACATTACATAATAAAAAATAAAAAAATAAAATAACAATATTATGCAATGTGTGCAACACCCATTATCTCAACAGTTATCTGACGAATCATTTGACAAGACACTTGCTAAATGGTCTAAGTTGTTTTCTCTACATTCCCTTGCGATTGGAAAATTCTTAAGATGCCTCATTTTGACCTTTCTTTCATTATTATTAATGTTTATGGGCCTACCTCAACCCAAGATAAATTAAAGGTCTAGAACAAGATCACTCATTTGATTGAAACCCAAGATTTTCAAAATGTTATTCTTGGGGGAGATTTTAATACATTTTGGAATCAATCAGAGAAAGTTGGAGGGATCTACCCACCACTTAAAACCATTCATGACTTCTCTCATTTTGTGGAAAGAAATAATTTAATAGATATTCATCCTACTTATGGATCATTTACCTAGACAAATAGAAGAGTTGGCTTTGCACAAATTGGTGTTCACTTGGATAGGTTTCTCCTTTCTCAAGATTGGAAATTACATAAGCTGAATTTTAAGTTAGAAATTATGTCTTTGCCTGGTTTAGATCACTTCCGAGTATCTATTTCAATTTCTCAAGCTTCTAATGGGGTCAACAATCAGGAAAAATCCTCTTTTAAATTTGAAATGATGTGCCTCCACCATCCTCACTTCCTTTAGTTGGTCAAATAATGGTGGGTTAGTGCAACCTTTGTTCATGGCTGCAATATGTATCAATTTGCCAACAAACTGAAGCATATCAAAGTACTTATCAAGGGTTTGAATCATCATGTTTTTAAGAAAAACTTTCAACAAAAAGAGGTTGTTAAAGCACAACTAAATGATATATACAACAAAATCATTCAAAATGGCAAGAATAATGATATATACCATAAGCAAAAAAGCCTTCAATCTTAATGAGATGAATTGTGTAATAGGGAAGAAGAATATTGGAGATAAAATCTTAGGGAACTATGGCTACAACAATGTGATAAGAATACTAAAAAATTTCATGCATTAGCCAAACAAAAGAGTGCAGCTAAAACAATATTTTAGATTCGGGATGCTACTTCAAGTATGATTTTAACCAATGAACAAAATATTACAAATGTAGGTGTTAACTTTTTCAAAAATCTTCTTGCTCCTACAAAATATCCAACAGCGTTGGATTATCAAGTCAATGAACTTCTTGAGGATATTCCCACAATGGCATCTCCTTCACAGAATTCTATACTTATAGCTCCTTTTTCCATTCATGAAATTCATAAGGTTATCTTCTCATTCCTACCAGATAAATCCTTGGGCCCTGATGAGTTTACTGCTCTCTTCTACCAAATTTGTTAGGACATCATTGGTTGGGACTCATTTGTTGGTATTGAGAAATCTAGGAAAAATAGATCTATGCTAAAGTATTTCAATACTACCAATATTGCTTTGATCCCTAAATTTATGAACCTAAAAATTTGGTGGATTTTTGATCCATTTCCTTGTACAATCTAAAATATAAGATTGTCACCAAAGCAATCTACTTGCGACTGCAACTTCTTTGAAACATTACATCTCCTAAATGATGTAGTTTTGTTCTAGGTAGGGAAACTATGGAGGGAGCTTTGGTTGATCATGAGGTCCTTCATTCTATTAACTCTTCAAAATCTCCAAATTTTGTAATCAAACTTGATATGATGAAAGAATATAACAAAGTTTGTTGGACTTTCCTCTTCCAAGTTCTTAAGAATATGGGTTTTTCAAAAATATTGTGTAAATGAATTAAAGCACATATATCTAGAGCCTCATTTTTAGTTATCATTAATGGGAAAGCTTCTAGTTTCTTCTCTTCTACATAAGGTGTTAGATAAGGTGATCTATTATCACTAGCTTTATTCATCATTATGGATGAAGCTTTTAGCAGGACCATCAAGCTTCATAACTCTATTGGAAAATGGAAGGGTGTGCACATACATGGTACTTCTTTATCCACCACACATTCATTATTTATAGATGACATGCTTTTATTTGGTATTTCTCATGTTTTCGAGGCCAAGAAAATTAAGCATGTTTTGCAGTTATATTCTAATGTCTCTAGGCAGAAAATTAACTCTCAAAAGTCAAAAAAATATTCTCTTCAAAACCAAAAAATTCATCTCTAACAAAATTGTGCAAGTTTTGGGACTCGTTGAGGACTTCTTACCTTCTAATTACCTTGGAATTCTATTTTTCATGGCGTACAAAAAGACAAGTTATTAGACTTTTTTCATGGACAGAATTAAAAGCTAATTTTTCTGCATGGAAAGTTAGATGGCTCTCTTTATTAGGCATAATTCTTCTTATTAAATTAGTACTTGCAACTACCTTGCTATCCTTAAAGCTCCAACCTTAGTCACCTTACAAATTAAACCTTAGTCACCTTACAAATTAAAAAATTGATCAAAGTTTTCCTTTGAATGGGTAATTTTTTGAAAGAAAAAAAATTTCTCTTATTTTTCTCCAAGACATCACACATACTGTAGTTGTTGGGGGTGTGGGTGTTCATGATTTATCAAATAGGAATATTGCATTTGGTAGTAAATTAGCTTGGAAAATGTATACTAAGTCTCACACTACTTGGTGCCAAATAATGTAGCAAAAATATTTGGATAAAAATGATCCTTCAAGAATTTTCTCAATATCGGATCCTCCAAAGGGGTCTATGGTTTGGGACTTTTTGGTCTCTTCAAGAGACATTGTTCTTAAGTATATTACTTGGGAAGTATAAAGTGGAGACAAAGTTAAATTTTGGAGGGACTCTTGAAATGGTCAACCTCCCTTGATCAACTTGTCCAATACAAAAGATTTTTTCTTAATTTCAACAATTTGGCTTTTTTGTAGGAAAGTCTTTTGGAAGGATTCAAATCTTCTTCCTCTTTCCTATCAAGATCAATAGTATTTTTGTACCATTTTAGATTAGAAACATGTTCTTTTATCCAATTTTGAAGATAAACTATTGTGGCACCTACCAAGGATGGTAATTATTATATTAAAGAGGGATATAAACTAATTCAAAGGATTGCTTTAGAATGAGTCCTTGTACAGCATACTTTTTCTGCTAGAACAATGTAGTTCTTCCAAAAGCTGGTTGCTTTGCATGGCTTGCTATTAAGCATAGGATCCTTACAAGTGACAGACTTGTAAGATTAAATATTTCTTTAGTTTTCAAATGTGTCTTATGTAATGACAAATTTGAAACAAGTGATCACCTTTTTGTCAGATTTTTGTTTGCTCATAACTGTTGGACCTTTCTTCTATGTAAATTAAGCTTCTTTACCCCTCTCCAAAATAACACATGGGATGTTTTCTAGGCATGGCCAATCATCCATCATCATGCTCTCTTTATATGGTTATGGAAGTGCTCCCTAGCATTAGTCATTTGGGCCATTTGGTGGTAAAGAAATAAGAGGATATTCAAAAAAGAGTTTTCCATTATTGATAAGTTGCTTGAAGGTATCGAAAAGTCAATTTTGGAAGTAAAAAATGCAAGCCTTAGCAGAAGTTAGTACAATTCTATCATTACTCAATGGGATGCCAACATTACGTGTAAATGGAAAACAATCTTTATTTCTATGAGTGGTGGATTAATCAAAAAATCACAACCTAAAGCTAACTATTCTAATGTACACTGGTATCCTCCCAACTCAAGGTATGTGAAGATCAATTTTGATGGTGCCTATAGAGGAAATCTAGGTAAACTAGGGTTAGGAGCATGTATTCATGACCATAATGGGAAACTATTAGCATTTATGTTTGGACCCTTACCATTGGGCACCAATAATATTACAAAAGCTCATGCCCTATTTGTTGGTTTAGTTCTTGCAAAAAAAGGTAACTTTTAATGTCTACATATTGAAGATGACTCATAGGTAATCATTGATGCTTTCATTAAAAGGTAAACATTCTCCTGGCAACTAAAGTACATTCTCTCTCAAATTTGGAATTTGTTAGATCAGTCTCAAGAGTTACGTATTTCACATCCTTTACAAGAGGGAAATCAAGTTGTTGATTACCTTTCAAATCTGGGTTGTGATGGCATCATGATTTCCACCTTTCAGCTATCCTCATTTCTTGATAAATTCAAAGAGCTACAATTTTTGATCACCTCAAATATTGTTAAATGTTGATGTTGATGACATATTATTGGGTTTGTATGCCATGATGAATTTGGTTTTCTCATAATTGAGATTATTGATGCCATATTTGTACTTTACATGCATTGATGCCATATTTGTACTTTACATGCCTTGATGCCATATTTGTACTTTGTGTGCCTTGGATGGATGTGTGGTTTACCTCTTTTGCCCTTTCGATCATTTTGACATTCTATGATATTGCATCTCACACGAGTATCTATCTTACATATCCCTCAAACATGTGGATTTATGATGGAATTTAATTCACACGAGTTGTGGTTCACACTCTTCACTTATTCCCATCAAGCCATTAGTTTTAGTACACTTTCATTATCGGTGGTTTGGTATTACTCTTTGACATGGAGGCTTACATCAAATGTTACTCTTGTTCTTAGTTCTATTGGTCAATTTTTCCAAAAAACAATCATATTTGGCTTCAACCAAAAATGGATGAATGTGTTCTCCCTTTGATGGTTACAAATTTAGATATGGATTTCATGTTCTCTATTCATTTACCTTCTATAAGGTGGGTGATTAGACATGTCATTAGGGAAGATATTCTTTGCCCCTCTTACAGGATGTTGGGCTTTCAATTGGCTAAGTGGGTTATGCATGTAGAGCATGCCATCTTGGACCTATTAGAGTTTCCAAACTCTACTTCCTTGTTGCCTCCCACTCCATGGATTTCATCTCAGTCATCTCTCATCTCTCACCAATGGTTTGTTGATTCATAGGATACTCATTTTTCTAACTTACAGGATGGTTTGGGTGTGTCGAGGGATTGTCATCTTTCTTATTTAAACTAGGTTCTCTCCACTCATGATGTCCCAATATCTTTGACCTCTTTAGGTGCATCTCACGGATTAGGTTGGGATTCATCTCCTTAGCCCTTACCCTATGTTGGTTAGGGATGGGAAACTCATGATGCCACTATTTTAACCCCATCTAACATGCATGCATATGATACAATGAAGGAGTGAGAGATGGTTCCATCTCAACTGTCAATTTTTTAAAAAATTTACAATATTCTCAATTGGATGAAAAACTTCAGTTTTGGAGGAAGTATAGGGTTTTTATTAGAATTAGGAAACTTATTTCATCGATATGGTATTTTGTAAATATCAATGTTTCTTATCTTTTGTATTTAACAAGGATTCTGGGTTTCCTTTCTTATTCTTTCCCAGTTGAGCTTTGAATTAGTTTCTGTGTGTGTGTGTGTGTGTGTGTGTGTGTGTGTGTGTGTGTGTGTTGAGCTTTGAATTAGTTTATGTGTGTGTGTGTGTGTGTGTGTGTGTGTGTGTGTGTGTGTGTGTGTGTGTGTGTACATTGGCTTGCACATTTTTGCCTAAAAAAAAGGTTGCATATAAATGATTTTTAATTATTAGTGCAAGAGGGAAGTTAATAAATAAATATTTAAAATTTTATTATATTTTAAGAGAAGTTGTGGTAGAGTTCACTTTGTAATCATTTATTTAATAACTATTTGACTTTATGAGAGAAATTATAAATAATTAAAATAAATTTATAATTTTATCTCTAGTTACATTATGAATTAAAGGAAAAGTAGATATTAATATTGGACTTAAATAAAAGTCAAATTAATATTTCAGAAATGAACTGATATTAGTATGTAATCTAATAATATATAAATTTATGTTATTAATTAAATAATTTATGATTTAATATTATTTAATTTAATTACATGATAATATTGCATGATATTTTATATGTATAAAAAAGATTGGATATTTAAATACTTGTTGTTTTATATAAGTTTATTAGCATTACAATTTATATAACATGTATATTCTTACTTTTTTTGTAAACACATCCTTATGACCAAAACTAAATAAGAGAAATTGGTAGAATTAAATCATGTGGCTAAAAACTATTTGTTTTCTAATATTTTATTTTATAGTCTTGTTATGTTTATTCACTTGATAGTTTTTTTTTGTGGTTGTTTAGTTGGCGAAGTTAAGATGTGTACTAGAGGCATTTTTGAGCTTTCTTTATGATTATATGACTGGATGCCATGATGAACTTTATGATTTGAATTGAGATTTACATTTTATGAGCTTTATACTATTGAGAATTTATGAGAACTTGGGTTTTGAGAACTAATGTTATTTTTTGTGCTGCCTATTAAGGAACCAAATTTGATCAATAATGCTCTTGTGGTATGGTACACTATTGTGGTTTGTGATTTTTGGTAATGTAGTCTAGGTGCATGTCTATGGGAGTGGTTTGTAATAGGGGATGGGGCCTAAAGTGGCTTCCAAGGTAAATCATTGTAAGTTGTGTAACAAGTGATAACATAGTAATTAAAATATCTTGCCTAGCCCATTTCCTTGAGATACATTAAAAATATAAGTTAGATATTTTTTCTCATCCATGTCTTGAGTGCTTGTATAGACTAAGGAAGAGATTGAGATGATACCTTGAGAGGAATGACTAGTTTCCTAATATTCACAAGAAGGTATCCTAGCTCCACATAGATTCGCTGGGGGGTCAGGGTAACCTTGGAGTTGGCTTATGTGATGGCACTGCATTAATATGTAGCTTGAGTCTCCTTCGTGGCTTTTTTTTAAATATATTTGTCTCTAGTGGTGTACTTGTTGGATACTACTTTTGATAGTGCATTTATCATGAGTTGTTACTCATTGATTGGATTTTATTTATTGTTGACAATTGACTTTTATTAATCATTGATCAGTTATTCATTGGTGGTATTTTTATTGTTGGAGTTAGTGATTGATAGTTTACTTTTATTGATGAAGATTGTTAAATGTTATTCATTGTGTGTCTGACACTTGATATTGATTTCAAGGTGGTTGTATATTTTTGGTCTTGGTATTTTTATGTTGACTTGGTATGAGATGTTAGTATTGGAGCAAGTGTCCTTTTAATTTTAATTATCTCTTCTTCTTGAGTAGTTTGTGTTACCCTTGAAGTAGCTTTGGCTATCAAGATTCCTTCCTTAGGATTATTTTATGATTTGATTATCTGTGTGTGAATTTTACATTATCTCTCCTTCACGATGGGAGTGGGAGCCTAATTAGGTGACCACGTGGTTAGGAGCTAGTGTATTCTTACCACTTGGGTCCCGCTCAAATTGATAGATGTTGAATGTGCCTTGATATAGTGGTACCATTATCATTCTTCATTTTATCTTGAAGACTTCTATTCATTTGATGTATCTATGTATCAAGTGTGTCGAGATCCTATACGATAATGTATTGCATATTGATGTACTTGTATCTATTTTCACATATCCTATGACATGTGCAATGGATGTTATTCATTAGATGTGCTTTCATATTATTAGTTGTACTTATGCATTTTCTTGTATGACTATGTATGTGTTTATTCATTTTATGATTATGGACAATGTAATTGAGACTTAAACTTATAAATAAAACTTTCTTAAATGTGACTCAACATGAAGGAAAGCTTCAGGAATTAAAACTCTATTTGTAATTGATTACATGTTCCTGATGTGTATGTATATATTTCTTCCACATTATTTTTACTTTGATGTTGTTTAAATTTTTTTTTAAAAATTGTTCAGTAAAATTTGTAACATATGAGGTTTATTTCTTTCATGTTCTTGAGTGGTGTGTTACATCAAGTATTAGAGCCTAATTTTCTACATTGGGAGCTCTGGGTATATTGGAACACCACTAGTTATTAACTAGTTGAACTAAAGCAAAACTTGAACCATTAAATGTATCTATTACAAACTTGCACACTTGAACTAGTTGAACTAAAATGAAACATAAATAGTGTTATGTATCTTTTGCAACTTTAACACTTGGAAACTTCAAACTTGAACATTTGAAACTTTAGACTTGATACTTGAGACATAGAAAAAGGAAAAACTTGTGAGTTGGATTTCAGACATGCTTTCTTATGATTGTGTTTTTAGGTGGTTATGCCTTTGATTAATTTGTTGAGTATTTTTGTTGTTCTTGACTTTCAATTTATGTCTATACATTATAACTTTTATGCTATTTCGATGGAATTAGAGAAGTTGATCTTTTATTTGTAGTATTTTAGGGAATCTATTTAAGTATTTATTAAAAATATGAACGTTGGATCAATACAGTTTTCAAGTTATTATTAAACCAGAATCTTATTTCTCTAAGTGACTGAAAGTGTATACATGGTTAACTTATTTGTATTATTTCCTTAAATGATCCTTTTGTTTAACATTGTAGACAATACTCTTTTACTTTTAGTTACCCTAGTCATTGTAGAAGGCTTCTTGGAGTAAGCTTAAATTTAGGGGGGGTGGATGTAGTGCCCACCTATAGTTTTCTTTTCCATTATATTTACCAAACTCTTTTATGCCTATTTCATGGATGTGTTAGTTTCAAGGATATTATTTCATAACTTGGACTAGAGATATATCAATGATGATTAGTTAGTTGACTATATTTCATGTGTTGTTTAATGATTATGGTTACTAGTGCATTAATGATTCTTTAATGATTTGTAGTTAATAAATGTGATTTCTTAGATAGCAATGTCAAATCATATTCATAATGATGCATTATTTTATCTAAGAATATTATGTTTGACTTATAATTATTATGGTACTTACCCCATACTTGCATGTGTATAGTGTGCATGTTTGTTTTACTTTTCTATCTAACGTGTTTGATGTGGTTAAAGGAGGGAGTTGTAGTGACGTGCTAGTTGGGATCTACACGATGTACCACTCCCCACCATTACTTGTTTAGTTTCTAGATATATACGCATATGTACATGTTTAGATTTTATGCAAGATTGTAGGTACCAGGCATTGACTTACCTAAATTGTCAGGATGAGTGTGCTCTATCACAATAACTCAATGGTAAAAATGAGGGGATAATGTTTAGGTTCAATCCCAGCCATAGCCTAAATATATGTCTTGCAAGGAGGACTTGTAACTAACTTTCCACCCTTTTAAAAACCCATAAATTTATATTTGTCTGTGTTGTTTGATTTTGAGTTTCAGTCTATTTTGGTAATGTTGCTTTTATGTCAATTTTGCTATGTGATTTATTTTGTAAATGATTTAATTATAATATTTGGGTTAATCATATAATTAAATATTTTTTGATTAAAAACAAAATATTAAGCATGGGAGTATTTAAAATAATTAAAAAATTATTTAAATATGTGTTTTAATTTAACAGTCTTAATTTAGAAGTCTAAATTTAGAAAATTGGTAAAAGAGAAATTAGAATATGGCGATATTTAATTAATTATTAATTAATTAAATATGTACTTTAATTTTAAAGATTTAATTTAAAGTCTAATTTAAGAAGTTGGATAAAAAGAAAATTAAAATATTAAAATATTAACAATTTAATATCGCTTTATTATAACTATTTATTTAATAATAATTAAATTAGAGTTGCATTTAAACAATGAGCTTTTATTATTATTATTAATTTAAATAATAAACAATGCTTTAATTAGTACTTGCACTAATTAATAAACTAGAGGAAAATAAAATATAAAAAGAATGAAATTTAAAGATAAAGTTATAGTTCTAATTGTGGCATAGTTATATTTATTTAATTTCATGATAATTATTTAGGAGTTTTATTTTAATAATAAACTCTAAATAATGTTACTAATTATATTAATAAATATATTATTAAAAACACTTCAAAAATTAATTAAAGAGAAAAAGTTAATTATTTAAATTAATATATTTTATAACTAAATATCTAAAAGAGTTGTGCATGAAAAGGTAAAAGGTAATAAAGTAATAATAGTAATTGATCAGTGAGTTGTGGTGCTTGCCCCTAGTTTACATTTTGTTATTATTGCTGAACTCTTTTAGACAAGTTTATGATTGATCATTAGTAGCATTATCTTTCAAATTATAAGATTTGTTTCATACTCAGCTGATTTTATGATTAGACTATTTGGTACTAGTTACTTCATATATTCATGATTATACCTTGATGATGATTATTACAATGATTTTAGTCATTTGATGATGATCAGTTAGATGGATTATTATATGTGTTTTCATATGGATACTTACCCCACATTGCATGTTGATGGTGTGTATGTATATTTTCTTTATGTATGACATTTATGATGTAGTTAAGGAAGGGAGTCATAGTCACTTGCTAGTCAAGATCTATACAATGCATCACTTCCTATCATTGCCTATTTAGCATAGTGCATATGTGTTTGTACATACATAGATTTTATGTAGATTGCAGGTATCGGGTATTGACTTCCTTGAATTTCCAGGATGAGCATACCCTATTGCAATATCTCAATGGTAAGAGACAAGAGAAAAATTCTTAAGTCCAAATCTTAATCTTTAAACCAATTGTCCAAGAAAATTAAAACAAGTATCTATGATAATTACCCTTTTGAATTCATCGTATGACATAAATTCATGATTATAACCCTTGAGTTTGATCTTGTATGTGGTATTTTACGATGGGTTTTCATATTTTGTCTTGTAGGTCTTTGGTGATTTTTTTTCTATTAATTAAGTCAAATTAAAATATTAATTAATGATTTAATTCAATGGAAATTATTGTCTTGCCCAAAAATACAGGGCAAAAACACACTAACAAATTTACTTTTTAAGGGTGATAATAGGATGAAATGTAATACATATGTATTTGAATAAAATTACTTTACTTCCCCATGCTCATGTATAATTACAAAATTTAAGTACAAAACAAATGCGAATTTTCTTAACATATTTTATACTTAAAATTTGCATAGCTAAGTATATATCAAAATGTTATCTGATTAATCTAAATTAAACAAATGTGATTACCAATCATAAAAATGTGCAGTAAGGTAACACCATCACATTTGATTTTTAAGTAACATACGCAAAACTAAAAAAAAAAACTATAAGACTCAATGCAAGAATATTTACTCAATCTATTTTTCTATTAAACTACCTGGTTTAAAGGCTCTGCTATGAAAGAACTAGTAAAACTTGGCTTCGTTGCCACTTCAACAAAAATTTAAAATACATTTCTACACAGGATTCTAATCCTAAACATAATTGAATTTCAACAATCAATATACATTTCCATCATGGCCCTTAACAAGGGATCCCTTTCATTTTCTACAATGCATTGCTGAGATTATTGAGGAAATGAAAACTGGCTAGGTGACAAACAAACATAACAAGGAACAAAATCAGACATTCATTTCCATACTGGCTTTTCACAATAGGATTCAACATTGAATCAAAACTAGGGAAAGGTGAATTTTTCCAACAGGAGATGTCAGACACAACACCAAAATAAGTGCCCAATCGAGGTTAGATTACTACATATCAGTTCATAATTATTTGTGTATGACAGTGTTATCAGTCCTGATTTGATGCAAGTTGGTTCTGTGTATTGGAGAAGTTTATGCACTTTTGAATTGACATCAGTTCACTATCAATGCTCTCAGTTTATGATTGGTTGTGATTATAGAGCATTATAGTAAATTGGCATTGTTATCATTGGAGTATTAAAGAATGGCTATGCAGATTTCATGAATATCATCGATACACAATGTTGGAGTGTCATCAAGTACTGGTGGTTTTTAAATTTGTTAGTCTGTTTTTGCCTTGTATTTTTGGGCATAAAAATTATTATGATATTTTTAATATTTAATTAATTTAATAATAATATATTTAAGAGATCATTTTTAAATTATTGCTAAATATTATTGTTACTGAAGTTAATAAATATTATATTAGGAAACACTTCAAAAATTATTAGAGAGAGTAGGTAATTATTTACTAAAGTTTATTTTAATTAAATTACATAAAGCTTATGCATGAGATTAAAATAAAATAAATTATTTAGAAAGAGAAAGGAAATAAATTTAATAAAGATATTTTTTATTGCAAAGAGTATGCATGAAAATGTAAAAGAAAAGACAATAAAGAGTTAAAGGATTGTGATCAAGCAGTTCCTTCTAGTGATGCCACAATTAGTGCCCTGAATTTAGGGGAGAACTCCTTATCAATAATTGAGAGTTCATTTTCTAGGAACTGAAGTTTCTGAGGACCTAGAATTTTGGAAAAGAGAATATTCAGAGAGGAAATTCCTTCTGAAGAGAAGAGGTTTCTCTCACAATCTTCAGCTATTTGTAAATTAGCATCAGAACCAAGTAGATCCTTTTGTTTTGTTCACCCAATTAAATTATGTAATTTAATATTTTTGTCTTCATGGTGATTGTAAATTGTTTATTTGAATTTCATTGTGATGAATCTTTCAATATTTTATTTTGAAATTACTGGTATGCATGTTGATTTCTTCTATATACAAGAGGATTAAAATATCAGTAAAACTCTTGTTCTGTAGATTCAAAGTTGCAAATTAAACTGGGAAAGGTTTTGAAAGAAATGGAAATTTTTAGAATAAGATTTGGCTAGTTTGTCATAATTCCTCTATCAGAGTGTTGATAGAATTCTTTATAATAAAAAAAATAATATATAAAGAATTTTAAGGGGGGAAGGACTATTATTAAAATTTATTTTAAAAAAGTAATAAATTAAACAAATAATAATATAATATTGGTGGGTAGGTGGGGCCATCAAACTCCCACCTCCCACCAATCTCCCCACCAAGGCAGCCTAGGACTACTGGTGGCCATTAAAGGTCGCACAACAAGCCTACTACCATGAACAATAGGTACACTTGCTGTCATGGCAACAATAAGCCTATAGGCTTTATTTAATGAGTCATGAGGTTGTTATATATATATATAAACTATTATTTTATTAATAATTATTATTAATAATGTTATTAATAAGGTTTTATTAATTATTAATGAAATTTATTAATGAATTTTTAAATATAGTTAATTTTAATTAGTTATTAATAGTTTTGTTAATTATTATTAATTATTAATTAATGATATATTAATATAGCTTCATTCATAATTATTAGTTGTATTTAATTAAATGAAGTTTACTTTAAAAATATTGGATTAAGTTTAAATTAATTCATTATGTTATTATTTAATGATTTTGATTATTAAAATAATCATTAATTATGAAAATAATAATTTAAGAATAAAAAAATAGATGAGAAGACAATTAAAGTGGGAGGAAAAATATAGGGAAGAGAGGTGAGGAAAGCTCAATGCGCTCTGCAACTTGATGTGCTCGGCGTTCTCTTGTAGCCCATTGGCCATCCTTTGTGCATTCTACAACATTAATGGTCTCTACCTCTCCCAGGGACATTAATGGCTCCACTTTAAAGGGTTTTATACCTCATAAACATGGAAACCTGCCCATTTTTTTGGGTTTTGGTAATAGTAACCCTAGGTCATCTCTACAAATTTTGCAAGAATTCCCAGTAGGTGTTGTGGTTGAGAAATCTTCTTAGGTTGGAGGAGAAGAAGGATGTTCCATGCCCAAGCTAAAGTCCTTCAAACAAGTAGTGTAGAACATGAGAATCATCTTGTAAGGGGCAACCTTCATCTCAAGTGTCACCTAGGAACTTTCAGCTACTGAAGGAGATGGAGGTAAGATTTTTCTTCTTTCTATGATTGTCATTAAGCCAAATTTGCAGATGAATGAAGTTATAGAATAGGAAAAAACTAAGCTTTAGGATTGTGCCATTTTTTTTGCTATTGATAGTTCTAGGGTTCCATCAAGAAATTTTTTGAATGATTGGTTTCATAAAATTTCGGGGCAAAAGCTAGGGTTTCATTTTACTTATTGTTGAATGCTACAAAAAGGCCCTTTTATCCTTTTTTCTATGATAATGAAGCCCAGAAAGTGATTGTAGATAAACAATTTTGGAGAGTTGGCTCCTATGAATTTAGCGCTATCCCCAAGACCCTCAAAGCCACCCAAGATGAAGTTATGGCATTATCTAGCCCTAGATGGATCATTTTAGGTAACCTCCCACCTTTTATGTTGATTCTCTTTCCTCAAGCACTAGAGCCTTTAGGCAGGGTGCTTAGGATTGACCAGTTGAACACCGTCATTCCTAATGCTAATGTTTGTGTGTTTATCTCGCTCAAACCTAGTGTTGACCTCCCTAGATTGCTTCAATTTGATATTGATCCTACTCCAATGTGTTGTCTGATTATTTTTATGGGTGGTTTGGGTGGTTTTTTTGTTTGTAGAAAAGAAGGCCACAGGAAACAACAGTGCCCTATTATTCTTAGAAGGAAAGCCCTCAAGAAGAAGTCAAACCCTAAACCTAGCTCTACTAATATTTTTGGTTCTATAGAACCCCATTTTTCTAGCATCACTCCCTCTGCTCCTTTAGTTAATATCTCTCCCCTGTAGAATTGGAACTAGGACCTTGAATCACTCTCTACTACACTTGAGAAACTTAAAGGAAATTTTGATTATCCCATAGATAAACCTAATAATATCCCTGCTTTTGAGAAACCCCAAGAGATCTCCTCTAGTGATAATAATATTGACTTTGGTTTAATTCAAGATAAACCCAAGAAACCTAATAGAACCAAAGATGCTCAATAATTTTCAGTTGAAAAAATTAGAGACAAAGCTATGAAAATCAAAGCTTCCTCTCAACCCAAGTGGAGAACTTATTATCTCCCAAAGTCTCATAATTCTTCTCCGTCACCTGCTCCTCCTTCTATTAGGGCTAATAACTTGGGGTCTAATTTTGAGCATGTCTCCTTTATAGATATAAATATTGTTTCTATGCCAAGTGGTGAAATGGGAGGGGGTATTTCTTCCTCTGAGATTAATGATATTTTAAATAATTTCTCTGTAGTTCTGATTTTGTCCCCCACCCCTTCCACCACCTCTAGATATCTGGAAGTATGAGAAGAGGAATGATGTTGGTTCAACCCTAATTGAAGGGGGGGGGGGGCATAGGTGGGTGAGGCATTGGGAGACCAAGTGGTTGAGGTGGATGAAGGTAAAATCCTTCCATGTAAGAGTGTTAGCGAAGAGGAGGAATTAGAGATCTTTATTTCTAATGTTGGTCCTTCTAATATAGATGATTTGAAGGGTCTGGGGTCCAAATCTATTACTTATCCCTTGATTAAGAAGAAGAAGAAGAGAAGGAGACCCCCATTATTTAGTGGGAACCCTAAACCTCTTAAGAAGTCCAAAGCTAGCATACCTGAATGCTTTAAAGGATTCAGGAAACCCATGGAAATAGATTGAGCATCCTTTTTTATGTCTCTAAATTGTATTTCCTACAATGTTAGAGGATTGGAGGCCTCTAACAGGAAATATGTCATGAAAAGATTGCCTAATTTTCATAGAAAGTTGGATTTTCTATTGCTTCAAGATGTCAAAGCTATAGGATTTGAAGACATTGCTCTAAAATGTATATGGAGAGATGCTACTTCATTCTCCACAAAACACGCAAAAGGAAAAGGGGGTACCTCTATCATAATCGTTCCTAATTGGAAAGAAAAGATGATTGGATGGGGGATCTCTCCTTGTAATAGAATAGTTTGGATTAAGTTGAAGTTTAAAGATTTTGTCTTTGGTATTTTCTTGATCTATGCCCCAAATGAGCATAGTGGTAGAATTGAGTTGTGGAATTGGCTAGCTGATCTAGAACCGATTTCTTGGATATTGGTAGGTGACTTTAATATTATTAAGAGAGCTCAAGAAAAATCTAAGGATCTTAGATTTGAATGAAAAGGGAATGAGCCACTATTCTAGTATAGAATGGTTAATAAGTTGAACCTCTTTGACCCCCTAGCAAGTGTGAGACATGAATCCAAAGGGATATGGTTCAAATGGTCTAATTTCCAAAAAGGCGATAGGAGAATTTATTTGAGGCTTAACAAGTTCTATTTAAACAAGATGTGGTTTAGCTGTAAACCTCAATCTAGTAATAATTGTGTGAAAGTTATGCCATACACACAGTCATATCGTCATCCCATTGAAGCAAAAATCTAGCTAATTGGGGAACAAATTTGTGAACCCCCTCCTAAACAAGGTTTTTCTTTGAATAACTCTTTGCTAAGAGATGATGTTGTTTGGGAAGTTATCAGGGTTATTGCATGGTATAATGAGAAAATTGTCAAGCATGATTCTACTATAAATAGATGGGAACAAACCTCCAAATCTTGGTAGAGCATGCTTAAAGAAACGGGGAGGAAGAAAGCTAAGGATGCATGGAGAAGGGAATTTGTGTTGGTTGAAGCTTTGTAGGAGGCTAAAGAGGAGATCCAAGTCAACCCCCACTCAGATTATCTTCTAGATAAAGTTATTTCTTGCAAGAATTCCCTCAAGAAGCTGTAGTTTTTTAAGACTAGAAGGACCAGAGTAAGAGCCAAGATTAATTGGATTAACCTAGGGAATAGAGGGTCAAAGTTCTTCTTCTAGACCCTGAGAAAAAAAGGAAGCAGGTGAAAAGATTTGTAGTATTAGAAACCAAGATTTAGTGGTCTCATCTCATGAAGAAATCCTAGAAGCATTTTCCTTCTTCTATCAAGAGTTATTTACCTCTTCAAAACTTGACCCCTGCATGGGCATTGCCAAGGCCAAGATTAGATCCAACATCCCTAAGAAGATCAAGGAAGATGAGGCTAAGCTTTTTGATGGTGGTTTATCAAAGGAGGAAATCAAAGTTTCTATTAAGAGAATGGCTAATGATAAAACCCTAGGACTTGATGGGATTCCAATTGAATTTTATAAGACCATTGACTATGTTGTTCCCAATCTTTTAAAGGTTTATGAAGAAGTCATTGGCAGAGGGTCTTTAGGCCCTGAACTAAATGCAGGGATTATTAAGCTCATTCCAAAAGAGTGTGATAGGCTTCTTATAAAGAACTAGAGGCCTATTGCCTTGTTGAACATAGTTTATAAGATTATTGGCAAGACTCTAGCAATAATAATTGAAAAGATACTCACTAATGTTGTCAATAGTACTCAAACTAGGTTTGTAAAAGGAAGATGTATTTTAGAGAATCTTATAACTTGTTGGGAGGCCATGAATTGGGTAAAGATGTTAGGTCAAAAGAGTGTTATACTCCTTATAGATTATGAAAAGGCATATGATAGATTTGAGTAAGGATTCATCATGATGATGTTGGAGGCCCTTGGATTCCCACCCCACTATTGTAAAATGGTTTCAATACTGATGTTTGGGGCCATGGCTGTTGTAGAAATAAATGGGGTTAGATCTAAAAAGTTTAGTCTTTCTAGATCTATCAGATAGGGATGTCCATTGGCCCCACACCTATTTGTGATTGTTGCTGACTCCCTCCACTATCTCCTTAGATATAACTTTCTTTCTCCTTATGATAGGGTAATCCTTCTTCCTAACAATCAAGAAGTTGCCAATGTACAATTTGTAGATGATACATCCATTGTTCTTGATTTGGAAGTAAAGAATATGACCCACCTTATGGACAAGCTTGACACATTTTGCCTAGCCTCTAGAAGTAAAGTATCCATCTCTAAATCTATCATGCTAAGTTAGGATTATAAACAACCACATGATTGGTGGAATAACTTAAATTTTGCATGGGGCGGGGGGGGACAGCTAATCACCATGTTAGATACCTAGGAATTCCTTTCTCTATGGATCCCAATCTCAATATTATGTAGGAGTGGGTATTTGAAAGAACTAGTAGAAAACTAGCAAATTGGAATAGCAATCTACTTTCTTTCCCCAACAAATTTCAAGTTTGTCAAAAGATCCTTTCCTCCTATCCCATTTATTTCTCCTCCATGTGGCTCTTCAACTAGATGTAGATTAACTCTGTTTAGAAGATTATTAGAAATTTTCTTTTGCCAGATGGAAAAGGGGTGAAAAAAATACATTTTATTTCTTGGGAGTGGTACACTAGGATCAAGGCTTGGGGAGGATTGGGTCTCAAGGACCTCAAATATCAAGCAGTGGCCCTGGCTATCAAATGGATAGCTAAAGTAGGAGAAGGAGAGGAGCACTAGAAGGTGCTAATTAGGAATAATCTGAGGTTGTCCCAGTACAGTAGGCCTAGAGGGTGGAAGTACTTTTGTTTCGAAGACTCTCTTAGAATTGATGCTCCCATGGTAGTTCAAGGCTCCAATGTTTTTAGAACTATTTCGAAGGACTAGAAATTTGTTAAAAAATTTCTAATCAATAATGTTCCAGTTGAAAAATAAGTTCTCTTATGCAGGAAAAAATCTATCTGGTGGAATTTGAGTCACGGGGGAAAAAAGCTTTCCCTCCTCCAAGGGAGCTCAACAAAAAAAATGGTCTAAATGAAGTATTTTTGTGTTTGGTGATATCATTCTGGAGGATAGTATTATTGAGTGGGAATGGCTAGAAGATAAATATAATCTACCCAAATCCCAGTGGAGAACATATTTTATTCCTCAGAGGAGCCTTGTTAATATTAAGATAATATCTTATACTTTCTATAATAGTCAACTACTTGTCTGTAGTCCATCTTTCAGTCTAGATAGGAATGTTTCCTATCCTGTCTCTTTTTTCTTCAGTCCAGATAGGAATGTTTCTTATCCTGTCTCTAGTTTTTTTTCTAATTCCATCTTCAGTCTACGTTGTTTCTTTTAGAAACAATGTCCTTGTAATTCTTTATAAGGAACACATTTGTTCCTCTGTTAATTAATGAATCATCCGAAAATCCGTTAATCTGCCAACTCTTCTTGAATCTTGTAACATGGTATCAGAGCCAACACTTGATTCATAATTTCATTTGAAATTATTTGCTCAAATTTTTCGAATCTCGGCTAGGATTTCTATTCGGTCAGCAAATCACGATTTTGGAGTTTTCAAGTGCAGGGTCTACAAATCGCAGGCAGATTTTTCTTGGCATTTTTTTTGCAAAACCCTACCTCAGCTTGTCTGCAACTCCATTTTTTTTCAACACCCATTTTCTGCAACTCTGCATGGCATTAATTGTCTGAGTTTTTTTGGCAAATCACGGGTCTAATTGTTGAAAATCGTGGATTTATTTTGGTCTGCATTTTTGGCTGTCATTTTTAAACAGCTCTGCGTGTTTTCCAGCTCCGTGAGTTTTGTTTTTTTGCAAACTTGAACTCCCATGCTGCCTAGACTTGGACAAACTCGTGATCAGATCAGGAGGTCATTTTTTCTAACATTTTTGCTAAAAATGGCTCTGTGATTTCCGAAATCACATCTCTGCTATTTCATAAATCTGCCACTATTTTTGTAAGGTCAAACATGACTTTTTTAGTCCTGTCTCAGTCTGTCATCATGCTCTGGGAAGCAGATTCGACCATTTTTATCAAGAAATCTAAAGTTTTTTCAAGCTTTTTTTTTCAGCCAGGGCCGTTTTTTTCGAAACCCTAATTTTTTGGGTCAAAAAATTTTTTTTGTTTGCAAATTCTTGGTGGGTTTTTCGAGACTTCATCTCGGTCTTCGTTAGAAATTTTTGGGTACCTCATTTTTCGTGTCTCAATTTTTGAGTTGGCAAATTTACATTGCGACTGCAGATTCCTTCTGGGTTTTCTGTCTACTCTTCTGGGCACTTGTTATTTTTTTTTGGATCAACCTCAACATTTCCTCGAACTTCGTGCAAATGGCATCTTTGACTAATCTGATGTTGGATGGCAGTCTACGATTCAATGGCCACAATTATAATCATTGGAAGCAGCGCATGTTAACCATCTTCGAATATCGTCGTTTGGATGAGCTTGTTCTAGGTACAGAGACTCGTCCGACCTCTGACCAAGCAGAACAGGACAAGTTTAATGATCGCAATCGAGAGGTTGTTATGCTTCTTAAGCTCTCTGTTATCGATGATCAGTTACCACAAATTCCTTCAGGCAAGTCAGCTGCAGAAATCTGGAAATATCTGAAGGAGCTGTATGAAACATCTGACAAAAGTCGGGCATTCTTTCTAAAGAATCAGTTGTTGTCCATTATGATGGATGAATGTATGTCCTTACAAGAGCATCAGACAAAGATTAAGGACATCCGTGATCAGCTCGAAGCTATTGGTCAGAAAATCGAGGAAGAGGATATGGTAGTCATCACTCTGAAAATTCTACCATCATCCTATGAGCACTTCATAGAGACACTCAACATTACGTCAACTAATGTCGATCTGAAGTTTCTAGAATTATGAACCAAACTTCTGCAGTAGGATCGTTGGAAACAACAGTTTGGTAGCAGTGCTTCTACAGCCTCCTCAGAGCAGGCATTTGCTGCAAAATCCTTTCAACAAAACATCGGCAACCATCAGTCTTCTCAGCCTTTCCAGCATCAACCTTCTGCTCAATCCCTGGATGGCTCTACGAAGCAAAATGTGCAGTGTAATTACTGTCACAAGTTTGGCCATATGAAGTTCGAGTGCTGAAAACGTTTGGCTGCCCAAGCAAGGAAAAATGCTTCCTTGCCAACAGCACAAGTCGTCGAGCTTCCTGATCAAGGCGAAGCTGCATTTTTTGCCTTCTGAATCTATTTCTATTTTTCATGGGTTTGTTGATTTTCTCCTCAAAAATCATTTCAAGTTGTCAGTAATACGCAAGGTTGTGTGAGATTCTAGGCTTTATCATTTTTTCCACAAAAACGAAGTTTTGTAAATGCAACCTATTTTGAGTCATAGCACTCTTCTGGCGAAGCTTCTTGGTTTCAACATTCTGTAGATCCAGGGAGGGTCTCAATTATCACAGAATGTTTCAACATCTGTACGTTGACCATTAAGGGAGGGTATTAAGATAATATCTTATACTTTCTATAATAGTCAACTACTTGTCTGTAGTCTATCTTTTAGTCTAGATAGGAATGTTTCCTATCCTGTCTCTTTTTTCTTCAGTCCAGATAGGAATGTTTCCTATCCTGTCTCTAGTTTTGTTTCTAATTCCGTCTTCAGTCTACGTTGTTTCTTTTAGAAACAACGTCCTTGTAATTCTTTATAAGGAGCACATTTGTTCCTCTGTTAATTAATGAATCATCTGGAAATCTGTTAATCTGCCAACTCTTCTTGAATCTTGTAACAGTTAAATCTTGGTCCTATTAAAAGTTGTTGTGATCTCTCATGTTGTAGCTTTCAATTTCTTTGGCTTGATAATAGCCCCCTACACCTTGGGAAGTCTAAATACCTCTATCAACTGTTAACTAATAAAACTAACATTTTTGTTCATGAAAACTATAAATGGGGAGTAGAAATTGAAAATTTGGAATGGATGAGGTATTTTACCCAGACGTGGACAAGACCTATAAAACCCAAAGTCTCTTGTTTTCTATGAAAACTTTTTTTGCACAAACTCCCATTCAGTTTAGGGGGGAACCTAATATGTATACTATTTGTAAACAACTAGAATCTGTTATCCATGTATTTTTTGAATGCTTATTTGCCTCTAAAATATGTAATATATTTGACCTATCATTCAAAACACATTTTAATGTCATAAATATAATCTCTAGAACTATCAACAACAAAAAATTTTGCAACTTTTTCTAGTCTTTGCTTTCTTCTATCAATTTATGGTTCATCTAGAAATATCAGAATAATTATGTGCTTTTAGGGAAGAATAGAAATCTTACTAAGTCTTGTAAGAGGCTCATATATTTTGATATTGCTATGTAGGTCATAGTGATCTTGAAGGTGAAGGAAAGAAAGTTTCTGTAGGTCCTAAGGGATGGGAGAGCTACCATGGATAGATCAAAAATTTCTTATGGGTACACAATAATGAAGAAAAAGGATGAATTTGAATACACTGTGAAAGGGTTCATCCAACAAATCAAACTTGATAGCATGCAGAAAGAGCTACGGTAAAAGGTTGGATATGATTACAAGGTTTTGGTCTATAATGATGTTTCTCCTGATACTAATGATGAAGAAGAAGAAGAGGAGGATAATCCTCCTTGAAGCATTTATTATATACTTTTTTATAGTTTTTTGATATAGCCAAGCTACTATTTTGGTTTTAGTTAGTCGATACTCTTACTCTATAATGTTGTATTTTGTGTTACTATAAGCAGTGATCTGATACTATGATGTACTTATTTATGATTACTTGATATGCAATAGAAAAAATAAATTAATTAAAATAATTTAATTACTAAATTGATAAAATAATGAATTATTGTCTATCTCATACGATAAGGGTAATTTTGCATTTTACTCAAATACAAGAAATGGGTTGAGTAATAAGGGTTACAGTGTAAATCTTATGTTTGAAAACTTAAATTGAAAATGAAAACTTAAACCTTAGTGTTAACTCAACTATGTGTTTTCAAAATGTAACCAAACTACGAAACTACATTGTTATCTATATGTTGTCTATGCTTTGGGTTTGGCTTTACTACAATGTTGACCAGTTTTAGGATGTTTACTAGAGGCTTGGGAGTTCTATTTTTGTGATATTATGATTTGATCTTGATCTTTTAATGTCAACCATGGTAATGTGTTTTGAATTCTCTATGATGAGTTTGGTTATATTGTTCATTATTACTTTCAGTGTCTTCATGTGATTACAAGATGAAAGTTATGACATACTTGACTTAATCTTTTTTGAGTCATCGATCAATTACAGTTGGGATGCTTTCTAGTCACTTTTTTAGGGCTAAGGTGAAAATTGTAATTCTTTCATTTGTACTTTTATGAGCCTAGGGTAGATAATTTGTATGTTAAGTTGGGAAATGCCTTGCAATGGAGATCGGGGCCAAAAGTGGCTACCAAGGTAACCCATTGTAATTTATTAATAAGTTATAACACTAAACTAAATGAGAGTAAAATGAACCTAATAAGAGTCTTTTTTTTCCTTGTCCATGTCTCGAGTGCTAATACAAACTAGGATGCGAGTAGAGAGGACACTTGGTTGTGACCAGGCATCGTTAGTATGCCTTGTTAGTATGAAAGGATACTAGTACTACATAGAGTCACTAGGGAGCCAGAGGATTAAAAGACTAGCTATGTAACCCTAGAGTTGGTTTGTATGATGACACTTGCCCACTAGTAGTATAGATTTCCTACATGCCTTTGTTTGCCTCTGGCTATAGATGTCAACTTATCTTGGAACCTTTGATTTAGATTCCTTTTAGGGATTTCCTTGACCTAGATATTCCTTTTGATTTTTGGGATTGTTATCTTGTGTGGGACTTGAGACTATCTCCTTAGCGTGGTGGGAGTGGACCTTTTTGGGTTACCATGAGGTCAGGTGGTAATGCTTTTTTCTTTTACCATTGAGATCTGTCTGTAGATGCCATGGCTGGAGTTCCTTGTTTTGCATTTCCTTTAATTCTATCTTTGTGTATTATGATGGATGGTTATATCTATATGATGGATGATTTTACTTATTGTATTGTACTTTGTTTCATGGATTTGAAAATGATGATGTAATCTATTTTTATAAATGTATATTCTTTTAGCCTTTCATACCCTATCAAATGTATAGTGGATGATTGAGCATTCTAAATTTTATTCCCAAGTGGCATTCAGAAAAAATGTATATTATTTAAGTGGACTTGGACTTGTAATTATTCTTTCATATGGATGTGTTATTTATTTCACTTAGTATTAATTAAATTTAAATTTAACTCCATGTCTTGGGATCCTTAAGGAATGTAATCTATTATGTTTTCTTGTGTATGATTGTATGTTATTGCTTCCACCACTTTATGATTATTGTACATGTTATTCTTTTAAAAAAAAATTTTAGAATGCTTAGTAAAACTTTAGGTTAGTTTTTTTGGATCCTTTTGCAGGGTGTTACATGAGTTCCCTCTCGTGATTGCACAATCAGAGCCTTAATTTAAAAAAGAACTCTTTATCAAAAATCTAGAGCTCATTTCACAAATACATATATTTTAGGGAGAAATTTTTTGATTTGGATCAAAAGAATTGTTGAGAGTTTCAGAGGGTTTGGATTTCCATGCATTCATAGATTGTCTCATATTTTGGCTATGGTTTTGAGGTTTTGAGAGCGAACATTCAAAATTGGATAAAAAGAATTGTTGAGAGTTTTGAAGGGTTTGGATTTGTATGCATTCATAGATTGTCTCAGATTTTAGTTATGGTTTTGATGTTTTGGGAGCAAAAATTAAGACTTGGATAAAAAGAATTGTGCAAAGTTTTAAAGGGTTTGGATTTGCGTGCATTCACAGATTGTCTCAGCTTTTAGCTATGCTTTTGAGGTAGGGTTTGAAAACCTATTGTAGAATTTTATTGGAAGATCTGTCTACTTTGTGTCTTCCTGGGTGTTTGCATATTGCTTATTAATTTACTGTATTGATAAGAAAAACTTATTAATCAAGAAAACTTGACTAAGAAAAATTATAGAAAAACTATAGAAAATTATTGTGACTATACTCAAATTATAAATTGCTTTCTAATATGATGAAAGCTTGATTATTAAAAATTGAATGAAAATAATAAATAGAATAGTTAGGGTTTCAACTTTAAATTTTCATTAGAACTATGTGATTATCATGAATTTTCTAAATATAGATAAATATTATTCTTATATCCAAAATAATTTAATTACAAAATTTATTGGAAAAAGAAAAAGATTAATTGAGAGGAAAGCATGTTGTAACTGAACTTATGCATTCATGTGAAAACAAATATGCTAAAAATAGAAACCTAAGTATAGTATGATTACATGAATGTGAAAACCAATATACTAAACATTGAAAGCTAAGTTATGGTTACATGCATGTAAAATCAAATATGCTAAAAATACAAAACTAAGTATAGTAAGGTTACATGCATGTGACAACAAATATGCTACAAATAGAAAGCTAAGTATAGTAAGGTTACATGCATGTGAAAAAAAATATGCTAAAAATAGAAAAGTAAGTATCGTATTCTTGCATGACTTGAAAGATCAAAGACATGTGAAAATACTAATTGCATGCTTATGTTTATTTTATAAAAAATTAATTTAATTTTTAGATTTATTTAATTAAAAATCATAATAATAATAATTTATTAATTTCTAAATGAAATAAATATTATCCATTTTGTTATAAAGTGAATGTTAGTATTATTGATTATTTAAGTTTAATTAAACTCTTAGTTGCATATAAATAATTTTATCATTATTAATGCAAGAGGGAAGTTAATAATTAAATATTTAAGATTTTATTATATTTTAAGAGAAGTTGTGGAAGAGTTCACTTTGTAATCATTTAGTTAATAACTATTTGACTTTATAGAGAAATTGTAAATAATTAAATTAAATTTATAATTTTATCTCTAGTTGCATTATGAATTAATATTGATATACTTGTATCTATTTTCATATACCCTGTGACATGTGTAGTGGATGTTACTCATTAGATATGCTTTCATATTATGAGTTGTACTTATGCATTTTCTTGTATGACTATGTATGTGTTTATTCATTTTATGATTATGGACAATGTAATTGAGACTTAAACTTATTAATAAAACTTTCTTAAATGTGACTCAACGTGAAGGAACCCTAAAGGAATTGTTACTATATTTGTAATTGATTGCATGTTCTTGATGTGTATGTATATACTACTTCTACATTATTGTTACTTTTATGTTGTCTAAACTTTTGGAAAAAAATTTGGTCAGTAAACTTTGTAACATATTAGGTATATTTATTTTGGGTTTCTGAGTGGGGCATTACATACATAAAAGTGAATCCATTAACACAAGTATCTATGAGTGGAATATCGTAATTTAAAACTAGATAAGAGTTGGGAGAGTGGAAGTGGCTAGATTTAAACATCATACACTAAAGAACAAATTAAGCCTAGAAGAAAATATGCAATTTTGACTACTTAGCACTTTTAGTCTAGGAATCAGTCATTAGTGTATGATATTAGTGTCAATCTAATGGAAGATGATATATGTTTTACCAATTGTTATGTTCGAATATAAAATTTGTTTATAATTTATGATAGTTATTTACATTATGTCTAATTAAATTATATATCATTTAACATTTCATCAAGTCATATGTTAGAATTGAATCTTCTATTTTAATATTTTTTATTGATAAAGAATCTATGAAATAATATTCAATGAATTACATTTCTATCCTTTCAATTATTTTGTAACTAAATTTCATATGGTTTCGTCTATGCAGAACCACTTGAATTCAATATTATTGAATTCTTATTTGCATGCCTTCAAAAATGTTGTACGCAATAATTGTAGATAGGCATTATAGACTCTTCAATAATCTACAATTTTATATAAATAGTAAATTAAGAATAGATAGACCAATGTTTTCTTTCTCCATTGGATGAGATCTATAAAGATTACGCAGACTAATATGGAAACAGTCAACAAAAATGGAACCAAATTATTGATCTCAATTATAGTTCATTTCATTTTGTTTGAGATTTCTTTTGTTTCCCTTTTTGTAATGTGCATGTAGTTAGTCCATTTATATCAAGAGGTCAATGTAATTATAAATAATACCATAATGGATTGGAATGAAAAGAACATTTTAGTGTTCAATATCTAGTGCATTATGACTTCAGTTAAAAAAATTTAGAACTTCCCTTTAAAATAATAGACTCTATTTATTCATCATTATCTTATTGTACATAAACACATAATTAAAATTATTATATTAATGATAAAAAAAAGAAGTAACAGCATACTTTTACATTTCTAATAATAATATATATGAGATTGTGTATAGTTACATTCACAAAGAAAATGATAAATGTTTCAAACAAATCTATATCACTTGATAAAGAATTGTCACATAAAATGTAATATTAAATTTTAGATTTGAAAGAAACCTCTCATCCCTCCTAGCCTTGGATGGAACAAATTGATTTTGATGGTTCATCACTTTAAAATCCATGTCAGGTGGATGAGGTGGCCTCATTAGAAATTCTAGATGTAATGTGCCACAAGATAATGCTATATATATGGGCATCCAAGCTTAGCCCTTTTTCATAGTGTCAAAGTAGGGCACAAAAAAGGCTATGGGAAAATAGTAGTGGATGGTGATGCTCTCAATTTTATAAATATCTTGAAATAGAAAGGTTATGTGGACCTATAAGGAAAGGATATCATCAACAAGACTATATGTTTTCTTGATACAATAGATGAGATTAACCATCAATACATCTATCATGATGGTAACACTATTGGGACAAGCTTATCATATTATGGAAAGTACACTAAGTACTTCAGCATTTGTGAAGACATGCATTTGATGCCCATAGAGGCTTGTGCAGTGATTTTGCAAGATATTGTCATTTCTTGTGATAATGGCAATGTCATCAATGATATTTAAGGGGTTCTTATTTTATATTATTTCTTTCCTTTTGGGCTAGCTTACCTTTTATGCTTTCATCCATTATTTTTCCTAACTAGATTTCTTGTGGCATCTTCTTGTCTACAACTTTGTCAAGGATTGCCTTGGTTAGATTTTTTTTGCTTTTTTGGGGTCTCTATGTTTGCACTCTCTAATGAAGGAGGGTTGTGTATTATGATGGGTGGAGCAATGTATCAAATAGAACTAGATTGTGTGAGCACATTAGAAAAATACCAATTTCTAGTAGAATATTGAAAAAGGGAAAATTATATGGAAGGTATGAAAGGGTTT
Source organism: Cupressus sempervirens (assembly GCA_028749045.1). NCBI lineage: Eukaryota > Viridiplantae > Streptophyta > Pinopsida > Cupressales > Cupressaceae > Cupressus > Cupressus sempervirens. The sequence goes on along the minus strand of CM053783.1, from coordinate 371,991,984 downwards.
AACCTGGATTTATCTCAAAAATTGGAGGAATCTTGTGAAGATGGTGAGGTCAATAAAAGGGTTGTTTCTATCTTGGTGATGTTGAAGTTGATTACTGCGGCAACAAAAATGAGAATGAATGGTTCTAGAATCCCAAAGAAAACTAAGGTTTCTAGCTTCAAAGATGATCTCTAGTTGTTCTTGGACCAAGAGAAGATAATTTTGAAACTACTGAGTAGTTTCAATCCTTAATAGCTCTTGAGAGAGTCGAAACTTGTGGAAAAAATTATTTTTAGGTTTCTCACTTAGGAAGGAAGGTAGAAGCCCTTCAAATACCATATTTTCCCCATGCTTAATCACTTTAGAATGAATGTGAGTTATGTTTCCCTTATTGAATTTTCCCATTTCTACCACTTTCTATTGACAAAGGAAAGGTTACAGGTGGAGATCCTCTTCGTTAGAGCTTTCATTTTTAGTATTTTTGATTTTCATCATCTTTTGACTACTCAAGTTTGTCCTACCCCTACTTAGTCTATTGAGCTCAATAGTTTGTCCTTTACCCCCATTTCTTCCTTGGGTAGGTAGTTACTTGCTCCCCAAGGCCCCCAAAATATGTCTTATATTTTCAATACTAAGGTTAGTCAAAACCATAAAGCTAAGCATAGGACCCTCTCTAAGAAAAAGCAATTAGAAGACATTGTGAATATTTGAGGTGATTTGATTTCAAGCTCTTATTGGTATACTGAGTCGACTTGGATCTTGGATAACTTTATCCCTTATTTTGTGCCTAATATGCCTTCCACTTCCATTTTCTTTCTCTCCCTTGACACTCAACTAAGTTATCCCAAGGTTCCCCATATCCCTTATTTTTCTTCTACTACCCAACATCCTAAAGTTGTCGATGGAGGAATTGAGCTTGAGGGTCTTGCTCTCAAGTCTTATGAATTGTACATTTTCCATAACTGGCTCAAATTTATTACCAAGTGGCTTCTCTTTTAGCTTCAAACTACAACAAGAAAGATAAATAAATTGCAAATACTTGTTGTAGATGAACACAAAGCAAAGGACTAGACCAAAGGAAAGAGGGATGAAGTGTTGTGGAAAGTGGGTAGAGATTTTGGGAAGAAGTTACACTACTAGGAAATGTGAAAAGAGTGGATTTTAGATATTACTGCCCTAGTACCTTCCAAGGAAGAGAAGAATGAGATTAACATTTCTCTAGCATCTATGAAGGAGACTCGGGTTTAGCAGAGTAATCAAATCAAGGAATTGGCTTCGCAACATAGAGATTCCCATGATAGAGAGAAAAAGGCCATTGGTGGTATTCATAGAAAGCTAGATAAAATGAAGCATAAAAGAAAAAGAGGTAGATTTCTCATGGTGAAGAGGAGGGTCTTCAACTGGCTTCTAAGCAAGAGGCTGGCCTTGCGGGTGTGGCTTCTTCAAGACCTTCAACGTGTTCCTCCATCTTGGATAAACTCAAGGAGATGAGAAAGTGGGCATCTTTCATTATGATTTGGTGGCATGATGAGGCTTGGTGTTGCTGTGTGTCTATTGGTTTTGGTTCATGTTGGGTGCTGGTTGTTTCAGTTGGTTCATCTCTGCTAGTTTAGTAGTCAATTTTTTTTTTGTTCGATCTATTTAGTCCTAGCCTTAGTTTTTGTTTTTCTACTTTTTCTTTTTGTTTTCTTTTGTAGGATATCTTTCCTTGTGAGCCCCTATATCTCTATCCACTAGGCTTAATGGTTTTTTTCTAATTAGGTTTGGACCCTTTCCTAGTTTATCTAGCTTATCTAATCAAAAGATTTTAGATTTGAAAGTATAGATCCATCGTGAAGGAAAAAGAGAATATAAGATAAATGGAATTTGAACATAGAATCAATATAAGATAAGTAATGAAATATTGCAATTTGATCATTACACTTCCATCTATGTCATTTATGGCACCATATTCACATTCTCATTCAATTAAGGTTGCCTAAGAGGCTTGTATTTCATTACAACAAGAAATGGGAGCCTTGAAATTGTGTAAAGAGTAAGAATTGACAAGATGAGAGTGCCAATAAGCACACGGTATGTTGACATACTATAAAGTCAACACAAACTTCCCTAGCAAACAAAAGTGTGTAACATTAACCATTGTTTTACTATGTCTTATGTAAGAATAAAGATTGGTTTGTCTCTTTAAGCTTCTAGGTACACCCACCATCACTTATTTTTAATGTTTTTTCTTTGGTAAATTTTTTAAAAAATTGTGTGGAATAGATAATATTTAAACAATAGATGAAATTTTTTTTGAAGTATTAGATAGCAACCAAAAAGATGGGGGATTGACCCTAGAGTAGAAAAGGGTATAGAAGTCAACCGGAGGTTACCTCCTAGTCATATAATCGATACCAACTTTAAAATTCAAAAAATATATAATGTCCATAACCAAAATAATAGTACCATCAGTTTTGAAACTAGCATCAAGAAAAAATTGAAAAATATACTAATAGCACCTAAACAAACCACTACTATCAATCCCACATATCAACATAAGCTTATAATGTAAAACCCCATAGGGTAACTAGCTCATAATAACCAACAACATAAAACTAAAATAGAAAGACACTAGACCTAGGGCTAGCTACCCTCCTTCTTCCCAAGCTCCTCATCCTTCTTCTCCTTTGGCATATCCTTATTCATGTACTCCCCCTCCATCTTGATCAGTCTGTCTAGAATTTTCTTCAACCAATCCTCCACCAGGAGCCCATAGATGGATTGGGTTGTGTCACTTTGCTTGCCTAAGTCCTTCTCATTTTATTCACCTACAAAAAGTAAAGGGTGGTGGCCATGGAATGCATGACTTTGGTGGATAATTCCACCAAAGTGTCAATTTTTTGGCAAATAGAAATGTGATCATCTACCAGATCCCTCATCAACTACTCAAGCCTATCTAGTCTAGCCTTTTTGTGGCTATTTCCATGGTTTTTATTGGCCTTTTACCCCCACCTTTAGGAGTATCTTTCCTTGGGGAGATAATGTCTTCCCTTCCACTTCTATTTGGGGTAGCTACAAGGTTGTCATAAATATGTGAGGGGCTAAGGGGGTTGGGGACAAGTTGTGTATCTTGAGGGAGTCTTTTCTTTTTGGCAAGTTTAACATCGCTTTCATTAGATTCAAAGATGGAATCATGCTTAGTGGGGACTTAAATTTTTTCAACTGGAGGAGTTTTCTAGTTCTCCTAGCATTCTTCTTACTCCTCCTAGTGTTTGTATCTCACTCAATGAGGCTAATTTTAACCTCAGTTTTGGGGGTTTTCTTGATCCTTTTGTGGCTAGGGCTAGGGCTAGGGTCCAAAGAGGCTCGGGGGTGACAGAAGCTAGTGGGTTGACCAAGAGCAGTAGGTTTTGGGAAAGATGGTGGATGTATAGTTTTTTGATGAGCCCCTAATGGATGAGGTAGAAATTTTTACCCTCATCATGTTTCCTCCTAGCCTTATAGATACAATCTTCCATAGAATGCAACAAAGCAAACACGAAGGAAATATGATCCAAGTTTCTAAAGTGATTAAGAATTGGGAAATGGTACTAATAGAGTGCCTAGAACTGATCGTTGAGGGTAATGTACCTCATAATAGCATAGTAGATGACATCCCAAAATTTGGGAAGGGCTTCCCTTCAAAATCCACCAAGCATTTGCATTGATTTCTCCTTGAATTTGCAAAATTTTTGCAAACAAGTTTCCTCATTAACCTTTACCTACCTACGCTAGCTCTTACTGTCAATGACAAGCTCTCCAACCTTCACAATTATTTCCTCTAAGATTTCAAAACCCATCCCATTGATATTCACTTTCTTGTCCTTCTAGAATTAAAGAACTGCATAGAGACATTCTCACTATGTTTTTTCATTACTTCCATAAACGATAAAAGGCTACCCTTCTACAAATAAACCATCATTGCTTCACTATTACGGATACAAGCCTCCACTCCCATAGGTTCAATATGATCACTAGTGCCCATGCCATCACCCAAATCAACTACCAAGTCTTCAAAATTTTCTCACATAGCGTTGTTGTAGGTTTGGTAGTTACTAAATATTAAATAAAAGGCACCAAAGATTAAAAGGAAAAGGCAGTGCATAACCATCATAAGTCCACAAGGTTTCCTAAAAATTGAAAACCCACCCTTAGTGACATGTGCTAGTAGTCCCTTTCCATCTATAAATGGTCGTTTCTAGTTGTAGTTGGAGCGAGAATTTGACAACTTTTTTTTATCATTACTTGATAGTTTTTTATATCTTGGCAAATCCACCCTCTACATCTTTTTTCGGCAATAATTAAAGCTCATGACAATCAAATCATTAATGTGAATTATCATATGATCTTGCCAAATGAACCCTTCATGAAGAGCCTTGTCCTCTAACCTAGATAGATAATTTTTGGCCTGCAACCTATTGTGATGATTCATATGGCATTATTGTAAGTACACTCTCTTTCCATCATCACTTGAGTTGATGATGGAAATTTTCTAGCATCCTCCCATTCTATTAACCGCATGACACTATGGCCAAATTTTGCTAACTCATCCACCACTCCATTCTCTTCATGATATATGTGATCCATGTGGATTTCATGGCATTCTTCCATCAACCTTTAGATTTCTTCAATTATTACTTTGATCAACCAATTGTTATAGCCATCTTCCTTAGTAAAATTAATGATTAACATTGAGTCCCCCTCAATAGAAAGCTTGTTAAATCCTCGTGCTCTTGCAATTGTCAAAGCCCACAAAAGTGCCAAGGCTTCCACTTCATTGTTAAAGCCCCTTCCATAGTTTCCAGTATAGGCAACCACCTAATTTCCCATACTTTTGTGAAGAACACCTCTTGCTACAATGCTATTCATAGTGATAAAAACATCAAAATTGAGTTTGATCCAGGACTTAGGGGGAGGGTGCCACACTATCTTCTTTATAGCCCAGACTTTGGAATTGTCAAATTGTGCCATTATTGAGCTAACATCCCAAGCAGAAGCCCATTTCATATTAATTTTTCTTGGGGAATTTAGGGGAGGATTCCACTGCTAGATCAGACTACATTCTTTTAGGAGTCTAATAACCTGTTGGGCCACCCTTGAGCTAGCAGTGGCTTGTTCCCTAAAAATTTGATTGTTTTGCTCCTTCTAGATTTTTCATGAAACATGTGGAGGAAGAATAGACCATAAGTTTTTGAGGTAAGGGTGGGTAGACGGACCATCGCAATGAAAAAATTACTGCAACTCACCATCCATGTACCACTAGACCTCCCACAAGGCAAGAACTTCCCTCCAAACATATGTGGCAAAAGGGCAGTGGATAAGGACATGTGGAATAGATTCAAAATCCTAGAGATATAAAATGCAATAGTTAGCGAGTTCACACCCTCTTCTTTAGAGGTTATCCATAGAGAGGATAGAACCATGAAAAGTCATTTACCAAAAGAAGTTTATCTTTGCAATATCAATAGAGAGGATAGACCTTTATCTAATCAGCTTGGGCCACTTCCCTCGTGAGCCTACAAAGGTAAGCTAACTTCACTAGGAACTCACCTTAGGGGGTAAGTTTCCAAACTAATGAGTCCTCCACCGAGGTAATAGGAGCCTTATAATTTTGGAGAAGTTCTTTTAGCTCCCAGGCAAGGCCTAACTCCATAGGCTCCTAATCCTCAAGTTTAATTCATTGTCTATTGGGGACAATAAAGCTTCGAGTCAAAGAGCCATACAATCTAGTACACATCTCAAATATAGGAAGGAACTTAGTGTGCATCAGAGGGTTGTCTTGGGGCCATTGATCTTCCTAGGAGTCAATAAAGTTTCCATTCCACATGATCCAGTGACAATCCCTCTTCAAGATTTTTTGGGTCTTAACCACATTGTTCCGAATCTTGGAACCGTGTGGGAGAGCATGTGCCCAAGGGAATTGATGGAAAGAAGACCCTCCAAGGTATTTATCAATCATAATGTTACACAAACTACCCTAAGAGTTCACCAACTTCTAGTTGATTTTTGTTAGGAGGGCCTTATTCAAGTGTCTTATTCCTCTTATATTCCATCCTCCAAGTGCTTTAGGATGATAGACTTTCTCCCAGCTTACCAAACTCATTCTAGACTTCTCTTTAGTGCTAGAACATAAAAAATTATGTTGTATTTTCTCAAGAATGTCTTTAAATCTACCTAATATTTTGAAGATGGATAGGAAATACACTGGGATGCCCTACAAGGAGGACAAGAGAAGCTAGAGTTTCCTAACATTGCTCAAAATTTTAGCTTTCTAGCCCACTATCTTTCTCTAGAAACATTCAACCAAGGCATTCCATTATTGATTGAGGACTTCCTTTATTATGACTGGGAGACCAAGATAAGTGTCTGCGAGAGATGCTTCTTGGCAACCAAGGATACTAATCACCTTTTCTCTTTATAAAAGATAGGTTAAATTTCAAAATGAGAGAGACCACAAGACAAAATTTTCCTGTGTCATTACATAATAATAATATAGAAAACATGACTTTTTCTTTAAGAGTCCATAGGTGAGTCTAATGTAATGTAGGACAAAATTCAGTTAGATTCTTCAGCACCAATTGGTAGAATATATTAAGGTAGATGGTGAATTTTCATGAACAATTGTGAAACATATCTAGATTAATTTCTTATGAGAAAAATGAGTGATTATTGGTGTCAATGTAGGTTTATACCATTAGGAGGTATCGAACTTACTTTATGAGGAATTAGACTTCTTTTGTAGCTCTAATAGTTAAGGTTAAAAACAACATAAAGTTTAGTTTTCTTTTACAAGATTCTTTAAGTAGTTTAGTCTATAAATTGTAGTTTTGAGATAACATTCTCATTATGTAGTGGATCAAAATAAAATCATTTTAATAGAGTGGAGTTATATTTTAGAAATAAAAATAGCTTTGAGATTATTTCATTATACGAAAGGAATATTTTCAAAATTATTATCATGTGACTTTTAGTTTAGGCACATTGGATTTAGTGATCATTGGTGAGCTAGACACTATTCATGGTTGCATTATGAGGGTATTTCTTTTGATTTGAGTAAATAAAGGTTTATTGAAACACTTTGTAGCCATGTGAAATCTATAACATAATGTCAAAGAGTTTCAAATCACTTATTTGTTCAATCATATCAAGTGTTATTAGTTTTTAGAAATATATTTTTAGTTGTTTATTGTCATTGATATCAAACATTGTGATTTAGAAGTGTTTGTGTTATCTCAAACATTGTGGTCCATAAGTTTTCTATATTTGGATAACTAAGATCATGTATTGGGTATGCTAGCCAACCAAATCTATAGAAAAGTGAAAGTCGAGTATGTATTTAGGTGAATACAAGTATCTATTGAAAGAAAGATAAGTATGAATTTAGTTCTAAAAAAATGTTAGAGACAAGGATGTTTTTTGGAGATTATATTCTATGTTTAAGAGTTATCTTTTAGGTCCAAAATTCATTGGTTATGTCTAGAAGTTAGAGGTTTAGGGATAAACTTATGCAAACAAAATTAATAGGCATTTAGGTGTGTTCTCCATAAGGTTTCTTCTCTAAAATTTAAGGTTTATGATATGCACATGTAATTTTGATTTTATATATGTTGTGTTCTTGATTGTGGCATCTTTTGGTTGTTCTCAAAGTTATTCATAGTATTTTGAAAATAGTCTCAATTGGTGTTACAATAAAGACATGTCTTGATCTAATTTAAAAATCTCTTGTGGTAGCTTTTGATGTGGAGTGTTGGTCATTAGAAAAATTAATATGTTTTTGATATTGCATGTGGAGGTCTAAAACATGATTGGAAAGTTAAGAGGTTCTTTGGATAGTGTATTTTTACACATTTGAGATGGTTATGGATGTTATTCTAATTATTGTCAATCTTGCATTGGACTATATGTAGCCAATTTAAAGTCTATCTCTCTCTTGGAGTGCACCATGTTAGATGTTTTTGGTTCAGATATTACATTTAAATTTTATATCTTAGTTGTATGGATTTGTGCTATGTGTGACCTATGTATCTAATATTTATCTCTTATCTAACTATGTCGATTTCTAGTATAATCTTTGTTCTTATCTACATACTTCTAGCATGGGGCCTGATTTTATTTGATGTTTACATGAATGACTTGTTACTTAATTGAAATATGCTTTTGGCATGGTTTACCTTTTTGTAATATCCAATTAACTATCTTGAGTATAAGTACACTTTGTTCCTTGATAAGATTTAAGGGAATGTGAGTGAATTGTGAGAGAGCCAATGAAGATCTATTTGTAGAGTTTCAAAATAGAAAAGTTTGAATTTTGAAGTTCTTATTTTGTCGATATGATGGAAAGAAAAATAAGTAATACCATACTACTAAGGGTGACACCATTATGTATATGAAGTGCATTATGAAAATAAATTTCTTTTTTTCTATTACAATCCTTAAGGAGTTAAACTTACCTTGTCCATAGTATAGAGATTATTTGGTAGATAAGTTTGTTGTAGTATATTGCTACTTTGACAATAAGCTTTTGTTGACAAATATAGACCATCAAGATCATATTTGAATAAATCATTATTGTTCTTGCAAAAAGCCTATGGTTTCATGTCTAGAGTAGTGAGATATTTCTATTTTTTGTACCTAGAATATATATAAACACACACACACACACACACACACACACACACACACACACACACACACACACACACACACACACACACACACACACACACATGGGTATGTCTAGGATCATGGTCAACAAAACTACACTCTTAAGTGGCAATAAAAGATCAGCAAATCAAGGTTATGTCAACTTGACATGCAATTTTCTACTTGTTATAAACTTTATATCAAAAAGTTGAGAGAAAAGAATAACTAGGAAATTGGATTTAGTTTCTAAACTATTGGGCATTAGCTGAAAAATAAAATTGATTGGTCAAAATTTTGAATTTTAATGCAATAGTACAAAAATATCAGGATAAAAATAAGAAGTAGACATATGTCTAACCACCTTAATCAGAATCAAATAATAATATTCTAGATAGAATAATTAGACTCATGCCTAGATGTGACACATATTTTTCGGTATTTTTATTCTAAAAAAAAATTATTATTAATTTTTTACTTTAGTAATTTTGGAATAAGATAACTCTCATGCCTAACCACCTTAACTAATTCAAAGATTTTCAAAATTTAACCTTTTTTTTTCCTTATAGTAGAAGAAGCATAGAACATGATGCATTTTTCGGATTTCAAAAATGTTTTACCATTTCAAAGTTATAGTTGTTTTTCAAGCAGTGTGTCAAACAACACTTTCTACATAACTCCATTAGAAAATAAGGAATAATTATTTACTGAACTCGTAATTTGAAAAACCTTACATTTATGGAAAGATAAGAACATTCTTAAGAAACCCTATTCATTTCATCAAAATTTGGTAAAAAAAAAGTTGTCAGCTACATGTTTGAAGTTAAAAACACACAAGTATAGCCCAAAAACACATTTTTGGAACCTTTTTAAAGTTAACCATATAGGGTTCATATGAAAAGATATAGTAGGCCTTATAAAGGTATTAATTCTTTTTGTTTAGTATGAAGATGGGTGGGGAAAAGTTGTAATAGATTTTGAAATGCTTTGAGGCATTTCAGAAATACATAGTTTTTAGATCGCCACATTCTAGCACACCATGATCCTACACACACACACACACAAACACAAAGATGTATGTGTGTGTGTGTGTGTGTGTGTGGGGGGGGGGGGGGGGGAAGTGCTCCCCATAGTTTCTCTTAATTTGGGTTGTCAACATATAAAATTTGTGTACTCATATGTCATTGGTTCTATTCATTTATGTCTTAATTTTTTATGTATTGAGTATTAAAGTTTATTTATGTACCCAAGAATGATTTCAAATTTTATGTTAATTCACTTCCATCCCCTCCTACAAAAATCTTGAGTTTGTTCAACAATTATCATTAGAGTCAAGTTCATCTTGAAGAAGCTTAATTTCTTAATGTTTATCTAGGATTGCACAAAATATATAGTTTAATGCTTCAATATTTAATAACATTAATTTACCACAAGATGGAATCATATCAAGAAAAATATGGGTAAAAGTACAAAGTTATGTCACCTTTTAGGCTAACTTATCAGAACGACTGAATTTGAACATTGCTATCTAAAACTCAATTTTGTTTAAACATGTGATCTAGATAAATTCATTTTAGCTAAGTTATATATGGTCTCACACTTTTCCAATTGGAAATATCTATTAAATGCATGTTTTATACTAGTTTGTATCCAATTACTAACAAAATAAAATTATTTTAGAAAATTGACTTTTCATTAACTCTTACTATTTTTTTATAATATTTTTTCAATAAGATATAAGCACCATTTTATAGAGCTCAAAGTCAAGAATAATCTCATATAGATTTTATAGTGTTTTAAACAGATGTATTATATTTTAATTAAAAGAATCTACAAATGTGTATTTTAACACTTGAAAAGATGTTGATTTTGAAGAAGGAAAAAATATTAAATTATATTAAAAAAAAAAACATTATAATGTTCTAGAGGAGGGAGTCCTCTTCTAGAATGTATAATTTTTCTTTTGGTTAGAATAGATTTGTTTTGAAAATTGTGGTGGGAGATGAAAACTATCAATTTCAAGTGAGTTCAAATTTGAATCATTATAAAAGACAAAATATAGGCCTAAAGAATTTTTTTATTTTTGATTTGTCTAGCTATATATGTTATCTATGACATACTCTTAGATCAAAAAGAAATAATTTCATTTCCATATAGTTTTGTGGTGGGAACTAGACCCCTAATTTTCAACATTTTTCAGCAACTAAAAAATTATCTATAAAAATTAGGAAACTATATCAATCATTATTCCAAATAATTATTAGAAATTATAATCCTAAACTTAATCCACTTCTACACATTTCATTAGTTTACTTCATTATAAAATTCTAAATAATAATAATAGATTTATGTCATTGAAGGTGAATAGTTATACTTTTGTTGGTCTTTTCCTTTACAAAAGGGAGAAATAGGTTTGTGCTTTTACCCATACAGAATGCTAGTTGGGAGGGTATACAAGCTAGCTTATATCCTTCCTTTGGAAGTGGTTAACTAATGTGAAAAAAGACAAAAGGAAGCTAATGTGAAAGAAATCAAATTTATTTTCACTCATTCATTTGATGCATTTTTTGGGATGGTGAAAGGTTTAAAAGGTGCAAATGAAATATGGAAATACTTCTTAGTCTTGATAGATTAAGAATATTTGAAAACAAAATAAAAAGTACTAATGGATATCAAACACAAGTGTAAGGTCTTAAGAAACAAAAAAATGAGAGTGTTGAAAGATACATATATAGAATCAAAGATGGTGATGGAATTAGAATTGTTAGTAGACATCTATAAGATACCAAAGTTATGCTCAAGAGATCTTACTAACCATTGAAATGGATTTCATATTAATGAGTTTGTTAATAATAGAACAATGATAAAAGTCAATATTTTGTTGGTATTTAGGAGTACTAGGGGGTGAACTAGTACTGACCTATAGCTTACTAGTTTAAACACTAATCTAATAAATTTAAATAACTAAACTTCCAAAATAAAAAATAGATAATTGATGCAATTTATCAAAATTAAAGAGCATTAAACATCCACAAAAGTAGTTCCCAGATTTTTGAAAAAGAAATATGAGTGCTATAAAAAAAATACACTTTAGATCATTTCATGAGAACTAGGGGTGTTCACAAAAATCCTCCTTGAGGTTTCACGCATAGACCATTCCATGGAGTGTTTGTGCAAACACCCCTTGGGCAGAATTTTTATTTTAATTTTGGAGATGAGCCCTCATTTTCACCTTTTGAATTTGGTGGATTTTTGGAGCCTAGGACTTAGAGAAAACACTGTTACATCCAACACTTGCATCAACATCTTTTTATTAGTTTTGACAACATTCAATCATCCCACATACTAGGTACACAATATTCTTCCCTTGCTTCTATTTATGAATTGTAAATTGTTGATTTTTCAATATTTATTAGTTTTATATATTTAAAAGAAGCCAAAATGGAGGATGGCTCAAAAATAAGAAACAAGGCTAAGAATCAACCAAAATTCATGAACCATAGATCAACCAACTCCCTTCCTTGATAAAAATAAATCCCCAAATTAGCATATTTCTATATCTAAAACTACTACATATATCACTAAACCTACTATTATGCTTACAATTATAACTAGCCCAATTGAAGTTTTGGAACTTAAATAAAGTTTAATAAAAAATTTCAATAAAAGGCCAATAGGCCAAAATCTAAGTTGTCAACATAAATCACCAAAATGTTCATTTTATCCAACAAGAGTCATAGCCAATAATCTACCAAGACTCAATAGAGAAAATTAGTAGTCTCAATATATTAGTTATTTAATATTTGAGAAGTCAAAAGGTTCTTGAGGTGTATTTCCAAATGGAAGTTGGTTGTGTTCCATGTTGAGATGTTGAGGATGAGTTGGATGCAAGGCATGTCAAAGGGTCGATCAGTATTCAAGCAGAGTGGCATAGTGGAAGGCCTGGTGCCAAGGTTGAATATAATGACTTGGGAAAGTGGATTGGGGAGCTATTAGGTGTGGTTTGATGTTATATTGTGTCAAGTGCATGATCTAAGCAAGGTTTGTGTAGGTACTAGGGTTTGCACAATGTTCAAGAGGTGAATCTGTAGATGAGTGTTGGTGGTCATTTTGGGTTGCAATGTTGGAAGCAAGTTAGGTGTGGGACGCGCTAGAGGTTTCTTTAGTAGGGGGATGGGATGGTATAATAGGAATTCAAGGAGGCTAAATGTTAAACATGAAAACTTGGTCAAGTAGTTTGGGGGCTTGTGCATTAGGGATGTGGCAATCTTTTCTTTTAGTGGATGTTAAAAATGTTTCCTTGGGTAGTTGAATGTGGAAGAAAAAATTTGAGGTGTTTTTAGTGCATGACAAAAAGGTGGATGAGTGGAGAGAATACATTTAGATGTAGCTCTTAGGGTATCATTTGGTATGGCTAGCTCACTAGAAGTAAGACATGGAGTGGAATCATGAAAGTGTGTCAATATTTGGGATACTGACGACATCAACTATGTTATGGAAATAAAAAGGGTGTAGAGGTGTGTAATGGTGTTGATGAAAATTAGAATTTGGTACACAAGGGTATCTATAGATCCCTTCAATGGGTTGTGGTTGTGGTTTTTGACATCAACAACATCACCTCTTTTAGAGTGGGGGGCAAGGTGGAGGGGGGGATGTAAGGGGTTATTGGTTCACAACATGATAGTTTTATTTTATGGGCATGTGTGGAAAAGTTGGGTGCACATAGGTATGGAGTAGGAAAGGCATAGTGCCAAGCTGAGGAGTATCTGATGGGGTTATGCCATGTGTTAGGCATTCATAGAACTTGTGGCATATGATCCTAACTTAGGATGGATCTAAGGTGTATCTAAGGGTTTTTCTATGAGTTGTTCCCTCTCGCATGGTTATGGTTTAGGCAAAGTGTGGAGCTAAGCTAAGGTGGAATCTTGGGGTTGTGCTATGTGTTGTTCCCACTAGCATGGTTGTTGTGTAGGTGAAGTGTGGAGTTGAGATGTATCTATAGAGGGAAGTGTTAGTGTACATGAAGGGTGACTTAGGTAGTTGACCTCCCTCAAGAGGGACGAAGAAGAGTAGTTTGATCCTCTACTCTGAAAGAAATGGAGGTGACACATAGTTTTAGGAGTGAAGAAGAGTAGCTCTACCTTATCATGATGTGGTAAGGTTTGGTGACAATGAAAGGGTCCTTAACCTAGTGAAGAAGAGTAGCTGAGTCAATTTTTGTGATGACTCAATTGGAGTTGTCTAAGGTCTAAAAGTTGGAGAAGTAGATGACCTAGTTCTATGGTAGGAGGCAAACAATGTTTTCTATTAGGAGCATTGGGAGCTTATGGTGAGCTATGTGGGGGATACATTATGGAGCCAATTATCTATGTAGAATGATACAAAGAAGTGGGCCATGAAGAATACCTAAAAGATATGGCTTGTGGTGCATGAGTGAAATGGGTGAAGTGATTGATAAGTGAAGTTTTGGTGGGGTATCTAACTTGGAAGGAAGTAGAACATCAAAGGGATTGGGTGATTCATGGAACAAGGGTATGGTGCTCAAGTAGGTCTATATTGCAAAGGAATCTATGATGAATAAGATAGTGTGTATGCATGAAGGGTTTGTTTGAATACAGTTGGTGAATGAGTAACAAGGTTTTCTCCAAGGAGGGCAGGTAGACATAGATTTGATGTGAAGGTAGTTGGGGCTCAATGTTTGGCTAAGACAATTAGTAGTTCCATGGGTAATAGGGTTAAGCTTCTAGGTTCAAGGCAAGATGGGGGATACCAAAAAGTGATGAAGCATCATGGAGATAGGGGCATGCTAGGGTAGCATGCAAGGTTAAACTTGAGGACTCTTGGATGTTCTAAGGTGCATTATGGGTGTTGAGTATACTAGGATGGTGTGCATAGCGAGAAAGACATGAATCAGTGGTCTAAGAAACTTAGGGTAGATGTAGTGTTCCCAATGTAGTGGTGTAGTGATTGGCTTGGGTAGAAGGCATAGTTGAGAAAGGGGAGCTATGGTAGTTCTAGGCATTCAAGGAGTGGTTATATGGAAAAGAAGGGTAGTCAAGTGACTCAAGGAGTTGAGGTCACATATGGTTAGTGTTGGAGTAAGGTTGCCTTATGGGGGAAATTGAGGAAAACACATAGTAGGGCTTAAGTAAGGGGTTCAACATGGTTTAAACAAGAGTAGAGCTTAGAGCTCAAGGATACATGCAAGGGGAAGGAAAAATATAAGAACCAAGGTGATTTGACATGTTCTTCTATTTCATAGAGGTGTATGTTTTGGTACTCAGGTGTGTGGACACTTGATGAAGTTTCAAGGTAAGGCATAGTCTAGGTGAACAAAAATGGCTAGCCCAATAGGGGAGTCAAAAGTAGTGATCGCTAGTACCACACCTAGTTGGAGATTCTAAGAGAGAAGGATCATCCTAGGTATGAGCTAAATCCAATCCTATGATAGACGGTATTAGATCATGATTTAGAAAATGTGTAGTTTTGGCTTATCTCAACTCATGAAGAGTTGACATCGAAGCAAGATCTTTAGTAGATTAGCTTTGGGTTATACAACCAACTCTTGGAGTTGGCATCAAGGATACAAAGGAGATGGTCAGATTGATATGCAGCTTGTGTAGAGTTGATATCAACATTATTGCAAGTGGTTGCAGAATTGGAACTTAGTTGTGGGACTCAAGATGTGGCATGGTGGCACAAGACCGTAATGCAGAGGTGGACATGGTGCAACAAGGTGTTATGGGTTCATCAGAATGCAACTTAGGTGAATATGGTAGTGTCAAATACATTTAGGACCAGTGTGTGGCATAGGAGTTGCTTGGCACAACTCTCAAGAGTAAAAGGTTGGACTATATGGTGGCTTTGTTGGTTAGTCTCAATGTGGAGTAGGATGGTGTGTAGGACATTATCTGAGGTGAAATTGAGGGGCTGCATGGAGCTGATTGGGAGAATGGGTTGTAAGATATAGTCATGAGTAGGGTCTTGAGTATGGAGTAGGCCTAAGGAGTAACAAAGGAGCTACTTGAAATAGTGCACTATAGGGCATTGTCAAGGACTTGATCGAAGGTATAAAGTTTTGGGTGCTTGGGATAGTGTGGTGTATAATTTGTAGGGTGTGGGTTCAACGATAAATGTAGTTGTGTGGAGCAATGAAGTGTGGTCTTGTATATGGTATTTCTAAATGTGGAAAGAAGGTTGGGGCCATGTGATATGGTCTAGTGTAGGATTCTCAATGTGGAAATATGAGGAGTATGGGTTGATGGTATCATAGGTTAGCTTGGAAGCTATGGGAGTAAGCTAGGAAACAATGTCATGAATTAGTGAGATTGGGTTATGTGGTATTATTCAGTGTAGGTTGATGTGAAGTATATCATCTAAGGTGTAAAGTTTGGGCTACTATGTAGGTGCAAAGAGTTGAAGGGTTGTGGCTTGTACATGTGTTAGTCAAATATGAGCATAGGAAGAAAGTGTTGAGAAGATTTTAAGGTGAAAGATCTTAGTGGTAAAATCTTAGTTAGTGAAAGCTCTTGTGATAGAATCTTTGAAGGTGAAAGATCTTAGTTGGGAATCTCTTCTTGGTGAAGCTCTTTGGGTTCAAGCTCTTTTTTGTAATCTCTTCTTGTGTAGAATATCTTGGTGTGAAAGCTAGTTGGAAGTTCTTAGTTTGTAAGCTTTTATATTGGAAGCTTTCTCATATTTTATGAAGTTGGAGCTCTCTCATTTAGTAAACTTGTAATGAATTTTAACTATTAATGGATGATTTTGAAAGCATTTTTTCTTTTCTTTGTCTCCATTTTGTTATGTTTTTAGAAATCAGGTTGTAAGACTGGTGTGGCCCTTCGTCAGTGGTATCACCATGGGCCTTTGTTTTTTTTTTTTGTTTGTGATAAGTTTAGTATCCAAAAAAACTAGAGGAGAGAGAAAGTGAACAAATTAGAGAAATTTTATTTTAAAAATAGAAAATGGAAAAAAAAGAATCGAGAAAAAAGTTTTTCTCATTTATTGAGGTGCATGGGTGCCATAAGAAAAAATAAGAAATTTTTTTGGTATTTTATTTATTAGTTAGGCATGTAGGTGGTATTTTAGAAGTTTTTGGAAAGTTCCTTAAATTGTGCATTTAAGATTTGTCATGATCCACCAAGGCAATGCAATTTTCTAATTGGACCACATGGTGGTGCTTGGTTGTTATTGAGTGATAGTTTAATATTTCTTTTAAGGTAGTTTCATTTACCTTTTATTGCACATTGGTTATGTTTTTAATATCTTGGGTGGTAAGTGCCTATATAAGCAAGGCATATGAGCATTTGTAAGCAAGATTTTGAGGTGAAAGATCTTAGTGGTAAGATCTTAGTTAGTGAAATCCTTGAGATAGAATCTTTGAAGGTGTAATCTCTTGTGATCGAAGCTTTGGATGTGAAGGATCTTAGTGTATAATATCTTAGTTGGGAAGTTCTTCTTGGTGAAGCTCTTTGGGTTCAAGTGCTTTGGTCTTAAGCTCTTCTTTGTGGATGATCTCTTGGTGTGCAAGATAGTTAGAAGCTCTTGGTTTGGAACCTTTCTTTTTGGAATCTCTCTCATATCGTAAGATTTTAGAGTTCTCTCATTTAGAGAACTTGTAATGAATTTCAAGTATTAATAAATGCTTCAGAAAGAATTTTTTCTTTTGTTTTTCTCCATGTTGTTATGTTTTTAGAAATGAATTTATAAGAGTGAAGTGACCCTTTGTCAATTGTATCACATCATACCTTCATCAGTCATATCAAAGAAAGGGTTTCTAAATGTGTGGATAGACCACCAAATGTGAGGCAATTTTCACTAGAACCTTGGGTTGGGTGAAGTTTTTCAAGAAGAAGTTTTTGAGTGTGTAGATAGATCATAGATTGTGAGACAATTTTCATGAGGATTTTGATTTAAGGTAAGTGTGTAGATAGGTCACCAACTATAAAGCAATTTGTATGAGGTACTTTTTTTGGGTCTTATATAGACTTGAGTATGAAGAAGAGAAAGAAGAAACAACTTTTGTGATTAGATGGATTCTAAGGATTCCTATAGTTGAGATATTAAGAAATAAAATGCAAGAAGAAATTATTTTGGATTTGCAAAACTAAATGAATAAGTTAGAAGCAGAGTTGAAAAAGAGAAGAGTTATTAATTAGAAAAGAGATGTTAATAATTATTTGGATGCAAGAAAGAAGGAGGACCAAATGGAGTATCATGCATGTAGTACAAAAGAAGAGGAGGAACATGAAGATAAAAAGATTTGTAAACCTAAAGTTGAAGAAGATGAAAAAGAAGATGAAAAGAATGAAGATGGTCAAAAGAATTATGAACCTAAAATATATCAAGATGATTTGAAGACTATAGATATTGAGGAAGAGTAAAATTCCTTGGTTAGAGTTCAAATAAGTGAAGCAGTTGCATGCCTTGTTGAAGACATGAAAGAAGCTAACATAGATGACTATGTGAAAGAGGTAAAATTTTATGAATCATAAGATGCATAATTTGAGATCAGTTTAAAAGATAATGATAAAGGTCTACATGAGGATCTTGTTAGTGATGTGTGCTATGCAAAGGAAGATTGGTATGGTGTTGTTGAGTTTATTATAGATTTTTTTATTTCAACAAGATTAGAGGGGGGTGAGAATTAGACTTGGTCAAATTTAATTGCATAGAAGTATCATCAGTAGTAGATACTTGTTCCAACTAGGTGTTGGAAAATAAGAAAGAAGGAAATATATCAGTACCATATACTTGTTCCACTGAGGTCTTAGAAGAGAAAAAAAATGTCAACAGTGGCTATGTCACTTTGTGGATTCATATTCACAAAAAAATTCCTACCATGGGTGTCTGAAGGAAGGGCATCTTGCATCACAAAAATAAAAGGGGGCATGATAAAATATATATATTTTAAAAAAATGGACGAGAGAGAAAGTGACAAAAATTGGAGGGAAAAAATGGAGAAAAACGTTTATTCATTTATCGAGGTGCATGGGTGGCATAAAAAGAAAAATAGTTGGCATTTCATTTATCAAGGCATCTAGGTGGCACTTTTTAAGTTTGTGGAAAGTTCCTTAAATCTTGCATTTAATATTTGTTCAAATCCACAAAGGCAAAGTAACTTTCTAATTGGACCACATTGTGGTGCTTAGTTGTCATTGAGTGAAAATTTAATATTTGTTGTAAGCTAGTTGTATTTACCTTTTTATCTCACATTGGTTGTGTTTGTAATATCTTGGGTGGTAAGTGTCTATATAAGCAAAGCTTATGAGCAATTTTAAGCAAGCTTTTGAGGTAAAAGATCTTAGTGGTAAGATCTTAGTTAGTTCAAAGCTCTTGGTTTGGAAGCTCTCTCATATTGTAAGAATTTGGAGTTCTCTCATTTGAAGAATATTGTAAGGATTTTCAAGTATAATAAAAGCATGCTTTGTGAAGCATTTTGTCTTCTCTTTGTCTCTATATTGTTATGTTTTTTTTGTAATGACAAAGGCCGACTGCACTTTTATAAACTAATTTGTAAAATCATAACAATATGGAGACAAAGAAAAGACAAAATGATTTACAAAGAAGCCATTATTACTTGAAATTCATTATAAGTTCTCCAAATGAGAGAACTCCAACTTCTTACAATATGAGAAAGCTTCCAATATAAGAGCTTACAAACTAAGAACTTCCAACCAGCTTGCACACCAAGAGCTTCTACACAAGAAGAGCTTACAAACAAAGAGCTTGAACCCAAAGAGCTTCACCAAGAACAACTTCCTAACTAAGATCTTATACACTAAGATCTTTCACCTCCAAAGCTTATATTGGTAGATTTGATCATGAAGAAATTATATTTAAATTTGTGGGATTTATTAATAAGTGATACAAATGCTCTTGTTGTTTTTTTTGTCAAACTAATTTTATGTCAAAGCTTTGAGATGTTATTCTTGGACATATAAATTATAGAAAATAACAACACATTATTAAAATTGATATGGTTAGAGAATTAAAAAAATTAGCTTCTAATGGTGTCTATGAAAGATACATGATAGGGAAACACCATCAAGATCCTTTTGATTTAGGTAAAGCATTGAGATCTAATCATCCATACAAACTTAATTCATAGTGATTTATGTGAACCAAGTTACCCTTCACTTTAAGGTGTCCAGTCCCTTCTCACTTTTATTGATGATTAAATTAGGAGAATATGGGTTTCTATTATTGAAAGAAAAAATAAAGTATTTGAATTTTTTCAAACTTCTAGGCATTTAGTTGAAAATCAAAGTGGGAAAGAATTAAATGGTTAAGAACATATTATGAGGGTGAACATTAGAAGTGTGGATTTATTTAATTTTGTAAAAAAATGTATTATTAAATTGAAAAGAATAATTCCTTATAGTCGTCAAAAAAATGGGGTTGTTCAATGAATGAAAACAAGTATTTTAGAAATGTCTTGTGTTATTTTATATTTTAAAAATTTGGATAATAAATCTTTGGGTTTGGATATTTCTTGTACTACACATATTGTGAATAGAATTCCTAGAGAAGCCCCAAAATATATCACCCCTTAGAGTGGTCAAAATTTTGATGTTCGATATTTTAAAGTATTTCAGTGTGTTTCTTGGGCACAAATCCTAGATAAAAGAGTAAGGAAATAAAAAAAAATAGTCACAAGTGTATGTTTATGGGTTATAGTAAAGAAAGAAAGGCTTATAGGTGTGCAAGAGGAAAATGGAATCAATCCACCCAAACACTAATGAAGGGGGAAGACCATGATCCATCCTTGGATTAGGTTTGAATGACATAAATAGAAGTATCAATGCATAAAAACAATACAAATAGATGAATTTATCAAGTTTACTTACCTCTCACCTCTACCCTAAGAGGGTTGAAAAAGAAGATAAATAGTATAATGCTAAAATGTGAAGTATTGAATTAGAAATGAGCAAGATAATATATCTCAAAAAGTTAAAACAAAAATTGAAAAAGGGTTGTCAAATGATATCGATAAATATTGTAAACTAGGATCTAGGATGAAAACTATGTAATAGACAAAACCAAGAAATCATTCGAGGATCTATCAAGGTGAAACTAGATGATCAAGGATGACCTAGTCACCATTGAAGTGTCAGAGATATCCTGATTGACCATAAAGGAATGTGTGTGACACTGAATCTAATTTTGGTGTTTCAAACAAAGTTGTAAAGGGTTTCCAAATATGCAGGCTGTTTACCAATATGAGATTGAAAACCTATAAAATATAGAGTTTATTTGTATTTTGGTAGGGGGTTTCCTTAGTCAAACCCTAGTTTAAGAATTAACCTTGAATTTAGAAAAAGATAGCATGCTAGAAAGTAATAGTGATATATCTAGCATGAAACAATTTAATTCTATGAATATGCTCTTGAATTTGGAATATAATCAAGTATGTAGATGCAATAGCCTTGAATCAACTTCAAAAACCCTAGAAAGTAAATCAAAGTGAAACCAAGACATGAACAAATAATCTTGAAATCTTCCCTAAGAATGTAGAAGATGTAATAGAGGATCCTGAATGTATGAAGGGAGATCTTGAATGTTGAAATTGCAATAGAAGATTTAGCATAGAATTCTTCAATGACTTGAATGCATGAATCCTTGAACTTCAATGGAGATATTACTTGAATGTCTTCAAAGCATGAAGAATGCTTGAGAGCTTAGGCATGAGTTCTTAAGCTTTTGAATGCATTGATAATAGAATACTTGGATTATGGATGCTTGATGTGAAAGTGAGGAAATGGAAGGGTTTATAAAGTATTTAGGTTTGACTAACTCCAACAAGTTTACATTCCTAGGAATTAACACCATAAAGATATCTAAACATGAGACTAGAGGAGAGGACCCAAAATAGGACCCAGTAAGGGGCATAGTGCATCTCTAATTGGCCCATCAGAGGTGGGTAAGGCCATAGTAATGGTTAGCACATTTTGGCCAAATTTGACACTAAAATTCATATTTTCAACAAAAACTTGATTTTCAAATGCATATTGCGACAAACCATAAAGAATTTGATGATGATTTAAACTAGTGATTTTTAGAATTTTCTATCTAGTTTCTAAAATTATTTTTAAATTAAAAAAATTAAAATCAATTGGAATCCTTTTTTCTATCTACTTTGAGAAGTGGTTTATATGAAAATAAGCATTTTCAAAGAGTGACAAATCATTTCATCAAGATAACTTTTTTTTTAAAAAATGATCATGGAAAAATTCTTTCAAGGATAGAACAGTAACATCAATATCTAGAAAGTTTAGTTGGGTTCATTCAATTTCATAATAAAATATAGATTTTATTTAGTGGCAAAGTGACACTAATGATAACTTAGACATAGCTTGTTTTTAATCAGTGTAATTTGAGTTGTATTTATCAAAATGATTTATTTCTTGATTTTCTAGAAAGCTAACATACATACCTCGGATGGAAATATTTTTGAAACTTTTATTTTCTCATTATCTATTTTTCTCAAAGCTTCAAATCTAGATTTCTGAAATGGCCAAATGATCTATATTTAATAAAACTGAAAAATAAACATCATGATAAACTAAAAATTAAACATCATAATAAACACAATATATACTAAAAATATAATTAGTGGAAAGCTTATTTAGAGTACAACAATTTTGTACATTTAGTTTTAGAATATGGATCTATTTAGCCCTTGTTTAAGCCATCAAAAGGGTAAAAATTGATAGAAATTTGACTGAGTTTGTAAAATTTCCTATTTTGGGACCTTCAAATGAAGGGGACTTCAAATGAATCCCTTGGAGAGGCTTCAAATGAAGGGGCTTTATTTAAAGCCCCCTAATGGGTTATCTAGGTGGCCATAGTAGGGTTCAAAAGAAGCCCCCTGGCCCACTTTTTGGCTACTTGGTGGCCCTAAGGGTTCGAATGAAGCCCCCTAGCCCACTTTTTGGTCACCTATTGGCCCTAGAGGGGTTCGAATGAACCCTCTTGGCCCACTTTTTTGCCATCTAATAGCCCTAGGGGCTTCACTCAAAGCCCTAAGGCTTCATTCAAAGCCCTTGTGGTAGTTGGCACAAGGGGCTTTGAAAGAATCCTAGGGCCACGACTTTGAATAAAGCCCTAGGGGGGCTTCATTCCAAGAATAGCCTTCATTAAAAACCCCTAGATGGTGAGTTTCCCACTTTTAATTGTATTTCTTCATGATGAAAAGTGGGAACCATTATTATGGCCTTACCCAGGTGAACTATGTTCCTTATTCTTTAGGGACACACTACATCCGTGACAATCATGGCTTAGAACCTCTGGGATCCCTTCAAGATCTGAAATTAGGTGTTTGATCCCATAAATTAGGGATAAAGTCCAAGATATATCCATCTCAGTGTAGATAAGAGATTCCATGTGATTGGATGATGGAAGGAGACAAACTAGAAT
The DNA here is from genome assembly GCA_028749045.1 of Cupressus sempervirens. Lineage (NCBI taxonomy): Eukaryota > Viridiplantae > Streptophyta > Pinopsida > Cupressales > Cupressaceae > Cupressus > Cupressus sempervirens. Next base: position 371,968,926 of record CM053783.1, on the reverse strand, counting down.
GGCAGATCCTACCTTAAGATTTATGCCATAAGAATAGGGTATTTTAAAGAGGATATATTAGGTTTTACCCCAAGTCTACCTAGGAGAAAGGTCATAAATAAGATGAAAGAAGAAGAGGTGTGAGTAGATTGATGATCTCACATTAAATAAGTGCTAAACCATTATTAAATTGAGGTGATTCCAATTTAAGATGGTATATTTATCCCCCACTTTAGCAACAATGTGGATCAACCCACACTTGCGATAAAGTAGAGAGAAGAAGTATAGAATCTAGTGAATCACAACAAGGTATAACATTATGTCAACCAACATTAGTGGCAACATTCAATAGCAGACAAAGGAATGAGTAGTAGTGAGAGATCGGCTAGGGTTTTTAGTGTAGAGGAGGCCAATGATGGCAGCAATAAAGAGTTTAAGGATGATGATTTTGATGTTTGGTAGGTCCTTTCCATGTCTGTACCTCCTTGGAGTGGTATTTTTTGCAATGACAAGAGGTGTTTTGTTATTTCCTGGGATTCTTTTGGGCCAGGGGATGTAATCTGTTCTGAGAGGTTTTATGCTCTCTAGTAGGTGGAGACTACCTATGGTGGCCTTGTTGGTTGTATCCATAGTTTCTGTGTTACTACAAACACTTTTCTAGGCTAGATATAGTGTACAAGGGTGTGGAGTTTGTGGCTAGTGGTGTTTTTTTCTAGCACCCCTATTCCCCACGATGGGCTTTGAACGTTTTGGGTTTTTTGGCCTAAATCTAGTGTTGTGCTCTACCTTTACTAGACTTTCTTGTTTTTGGAGTTTTCTTGAGATGAAGAGGCAAATGGGTTTGGTTTGAATGGCTATGTGTTGTGGCTCATATGGCAGTGGGGCATCGTGGTATGGCTCATGGGGCTTCTATAATTCCTAGGGTCTGTAGGAGCTTGGACATCAATGGTCTGATCCAAATGGAAAATATTTTCCCTGTCCCTATTGCTAGTTCTAGTAATGGGTTTGTTCTCACTAGATGAGTCTTCACTTTAATGGGTGTTTCTATTAGTGGACCTCATTAGTTGGGCACTGTTGTGGAGTGCACTTTTTTCCATCATTTGGGGATTCACTTGCCTCTTGACTCTGATGTCTATATGGTGGAGGTGTCCTCCTTTGTTCTATTCTTTCATTTTCTTGCTGTTTATTGAGGTGGAAGACCTTATTAAGTTGGGGGCAAAGCTTATGGAGGTAGCTAGTTGTTGGGGGAAAGTGGTGGTGAATGGCTTCAATAAGTACTCTCCTTCTATTATTTTTGATTCTCTCTTTTATTGTTAGAGATTTGGCTAGTAAGAACATGCTCAGATAGTGTACTTCACACGATGAAGGGACCACTCCACAACTAAATGCTTTGATGTGAAGAGGTGTGTTATTGTGCTCAAGGATGGACTAGGTCTTCCTATTTGCTTCTATATTCACAAATCCTATGGAGATTGAGAAATTTCCTATTGAGATGGAAATCATGTTTGGGTGCTCGAAAGTAGAGGAGATTCCTATTGAGATTTTTTGTACTTGTGCTACTTTTAGTAATCTTGTTTGCCAAAGAAGGGGGAGAAATTATTATCACTAGGTTTTGGTCTTTGTCCTCACCTTTCCTCTGATACCTGTATTATGGTACTCTGGAAGTTTATAGGTGGGCCAAAGACATTTGACTACAATTTCCAAGGTTGGGGGTTGAGCCTTGCTTCCACCCATGCTTGGAAGATATGTATTGTGTTTTTCAAGGCTGGAGGTATAGTCTTGTTTGGTCTAATATTTTTTCTTAGAGTTGTGATAGGTGTGGATGATCAGAGTTTGCTCCATTGTTGTTATGGTGATTTCCTCTTTTATTTTTTCTTTTCACTATGATCGAGTGATTGTTGGTAGTTTTAAAGGGTGCAATCTAGTCCTTTGTTGTTGTTTTTGGTTTAAGTATGCAGCTATTGTGGGGGCTTGTCCCACGTCTTTCATTGAAAGTGATGACCATAGTTGGTGAGTCAATCACTCATGGACCTTTGTATTTGACAAAGGGAGATCTAATTTTGGCACCAGTATTGTTCTTTATTTGTGTCTAGAGTTTTGATTGTACTTCAAGTTAGCACCCATCAATTTCTACTTTTCTTAATAAAAAACAAGGTAGAATATTGCTTATTCAATAGGAGAAAGCCTTCAAGACTAACGGTCCTAATTCCACATCCATGCACTAGGGTGCAAAGAAAAGAAAAAAGAAACAAAGATGGTAATAAAAAGACAAAGACACAACAAGGGGTTAGTACTGAAAATAAACCTAAATCATCCAATGAAAGAGATCTCAGCTGAAGAAATGCCTCACCCACTAATATTATATTTGGAAAGCTATACATGACCATAAATGATGACATAATAAATGTAAGAGAAACACCATTAATCAACATAGATTTAGGATCTATCTCTACTAGCGTGAAAGTAAACAAGAAAGAAGGGAGAGAAAGTGATTACCTTGACTAGTAGAGTACCTACCCTATTTTGAATAACCAAAATAATTGATGCAAAATGTTGTGTTAAATGGTCTAACCGTGTTGTAACCTACTAGTCAAGATAACAAAGTTACATCCATAGATCAATATCTTTTGTAGCACCATGACATGACCTTTTAAAAATGTGTTATCTGTGTACAAGACTTAGCATGTTATGTTTGAATGTGTCATTTATATTGGGACTTAGAAAGTTGTTATGCATTAACATATATAAGATTTAGCATATATATCTAGATGCATCTCCTACATATTAGACTTAGCAAATTATTACATGCATTACCCACATATGAGATTTAGCATATATGTTTGCATGTGCAAGAGAGATACATGAAGTAACAATGCATATATTAGATAATATATTAGAAAGCATACCAAGCATCTAAGGCTAGAGTATTGTAAGCCATGCTAAGAATCTATATTTGCTACCCCATGCAAGGAAAAACTATATACAAGGATGGTGTATATTGTCTGTCCCCCTCCTTATCATGTCAAGATACTAGACATAAGAAGGAAGAGAAAGAGGATACCTACTTTATGTAACAAGGAGATATACTTAAAGAAACAATATTTAATTAATAGAGAAGGGACTATTCATCAAAAAAAAGCAGACTAAATCCTATATTGGTATGTGATACAGAATAATTTAGGCTTGACAATCGTAAATAGGTTCAAGTTTACTAAAACTTTATTTAGATATGATCATAAAACTTTTAGACAAAATTATCACTTGTTATATTGAATTATTTTAACTTTATTTAAAATTCATCATTTTAATATTCTAATCAGTTTTCATATAATAGTGATAATATATAGATGAAGACATATTAACAAGTACATATTAGATTTTGGAAATATTTATTGAAGAGTCCTAAATAATATATACTATTATCTTAGGTATAGATCAATAACACATTACCAAACATATTGGTTTCCAACAAGAATTGCTTTCCCCTATTACCTTTTTCATTAATGTACATAGCTTCAAATATCATGTATGGTCTACACATAGTGGGATTTCAGATGAGATGTAAAAAGTGTTACATAAAGACAATATGGACATGCCAGCTTAATCATGCCAACAAAAACATATCCTAAATAATATATTTATATAGAAAAGGTGCAAATTATTCATCATAATTATGTTTTTCATTTTGTTATGATTTTTTTTTTGGTCCTAATTCCAGATATATTCTCCTTAACTTTACACAGACCCAAACTATTGTCTTGAGAGATAAAATATTTAGAAACAGTAAATCAAAAAGAATATTTTGTAGTTAGATGTCCACTGCATAATGATTTATACAATAGATTTTACTATTGCTCAAGGATATAACTCTGTGCAAAATATTTTTCAGCGACAATATATAGAGAGATCTAGATATACTATAGAGTTTACTACCTCCTCTAAATAAAAACTATTTGGAAAACTAGTCACAAATTAATTCATGAAAAACAACAGCCAGAACATCTATTTCGTTTTTAATAAATCTTATTGGTATCGTACTGCATATCTTCAGCATCTGATAAAATAGATAAACGTGTAAAGTAATTGTGTCAGTTGACACAGAGCTGTAAGATGAGAAAGAACCTTACATTTTGAAATCTGAAAGTGCAGACCCATCATTAAGGAGACGGAGAATCTTAATCCACCGAGACTAATCACTCATGACACTATGCATCATTTCCTGTTATGGCAACACAGAGACCTCAGATTGTTTTATTAAAGAAGAAAAAGAAACTATCCCTTACTCATTCGATGATGAATCAAACTTGAGATTCCTGTAGGACGGATGTGATGGCACAGGAATCAGATCTGAAACAAACATACAAACCCCATAAAATAGTTTCCCTGTAAAATCTTCCTGAATCTAACTCCAAACGATCATTTTTATAGACAGATAAATTAAGCTTATCAGATAGAAAATGTATCCAATTCAAAGATTATTCTCAAACATCAGATACCATGGAGAAAATCAAACTTAGAGAAAATAAATTATTTAAAACTATTTAACACTTTTATTCTTGAAATGAAATTTAATGTATGATGTTTAATTTATAGAAAAACTTTGGTCTAAATCAGGGATACCCGCGTAAATAGGATGTGCGGCAGATAGGACATGTTCTTCCCTTGCTTTCACCCCACCTGCCGAGACACTCCTCGTGATATCTGCTTCCACAACAGTGGATTCGCGCAATTTCCTCCTCTTCCTCAAATTCGCTGAGGCATATCACACACAATGCTATTTCTTCCATCTGCCCGCGCCTGTAATTCATCACCGTCATCAAAACACTACGTAGAGGAAGAGACACGTCAGGCACTATTTCTTCTTTCCCCGCCTGGATGTAGATCATATAAAGTGCCACCATCATCACAATTATATACCCACTTATGACACACGGCGTGCTCAAAACAGGCGAGAAAACAAGTGGGAACAGTAGAAATCCCACCAATGTCCACAAAAACGGGAGCAATATGATGAGACAGTTTCGCCTCATACTGTAAAAGATCTTACGGATTAAAAAACTGGAAATTTTGTTTCAACAAAATCTGAAATTGGATATAGAAAATATATGCTGCAGGATTCCTGTCACTGCGCCTTTGACTCTGCCATTTGTATCACTATGCCCACATTCAATTTTGGTTTGGAAATTAGAGCTTGAAATTAGGTGATGGGATTTCCAAGAATAGTAAGAAGCAAGAAGCGGAGTATGACATTAGAGACGCGGAATTTTTGTCTATGTCGACATAACCTGAGCTCAGCTGATCATAAACAATAGTTTGCTTGATATAAACATCTAGGTATACCTGTCGGGCATTGTTGTTTATCTCTCTCTTGTTTGGTAGCTTGAAAGATAAATTGCATGAAATAGGTTTATTTAGAGGATAGAGATGAGAAACTGTTTTGGGTGCAAAGGACAAGAACTAAATTGCTGAAAGTAGGGAATCGCAATATTAAATTTTTCTATTTATTTGATTTATATAAAAAGATAAATTCTTATATATAATAAGATAGAGACAATCGATTTTCTCAATGAGATACAAATAACTGAGGCAAATAGTTTATTATGGAAGAAGGTAGATTATTCTAGATCCTTATGTTGATGGGACAATCTTTAATTTATATGTTGTCCTTTCTCCCTAAAAGATTAGAAGATAACAGCTTTTGATACTAATAAATAAAGAATTCATGTATAGTTTTCAGGTTATTTTCAAATAAATAAATAAAATCAGCATATTGCAGCTTCAGACATTTAGGTAGCTAATGAATGCTAAAATAAAAGTTCTGATGAGAGGTTGAAAACATCATTTCTTTTATTTGAAAATGAAAGATTTATTTATTTTTAATACATAAAAATAGCTTTTCTAAGAGTTTTTCTTCATGTAATAGTGTAATTTTCTAGAGAACATATAGATCTTATATTATTATAAAAGAAAGGTGCAATCAAAATTGTTGTCTTAGGAGTTTTATTTAAGTACTTGTCAAGGTTGACTCTATTTTAGTATTGTTGTAATGAAATTTGTATATGGATGGTATTGTTTGAATTCTCAATAGATTTCTCTATAGCTAAGAAAACCCTCAATAGTAAGAGCAACTTCCACATATTTTTCTTACTTGTAATGGTTAAGGATTTAGGGAGAGCATTACATATACTAATATCATCATAAAATCTAAAAGCTCATCAAATTATTTATATCTTGAGAAATACTATCTATATTTTATTTATTTGTGAAATTTATTTTGTAGAGGTCTCAGCCAAAAAATTTAATATTTCAAAGAAATATTGATCAAGTTTGAGAAGGTCAAAGGGTATTGATTAGTGTATTTTTTTTTCTATCAAGGACAACTATGGAAAACCCTTGAACATTCAAAAAATTTAAATTTTTTAGGTGGGTAAATTTTATAACTTATGTCTAGGAAGACTTTTATCTGGGTACAAATATCTTTAAGTTGGAGTGGAATTCTTTGGTTGAAAGGATCTAACATATGCTCTCCTCTTAGAAAGAAATATCGCTTTCACTTGTAGGAACAACTAGTCTAAACAATTTATCACATTCAAAAATTTCATAACAATATAGAGATGGTGATTACTATTAATTATATAGAAGCCTAAAGAAAAACATAAGGACATGAGAAAACCAATATGACAATAGCACATTGTATTCTCATATAGTATGCAACATAATTAATTAAGATAATTATATAAGCTCATCAAATTATTTCTATTTTGAGAAATGCTATCCATATTTTACTTATTCATGATTCTTTTGTAGAGGCCTCAACCAAAAAAATAAGTATTTCAAAGGAATCTATATCAAGTTTGAGAAGGTAAAAGGGTATTACTTGTCGTAGAAGGTAAAAGGGTATTAATCAAGTTTGAGAAATATATTTTGAATATTTAAAATTATTTAAATTATTTTTACATGTTAAATAAAATATGTTAAAAGTGATTACAAGGTATTTATGATTTTAAATTTTAAATTAAAAATAAAGTTATATGATTCACACAATTAATAATATTTCATTAGATTTTAACCTATATCTAATATTACTAAAAATTGTTATTAAAACAATTAACAAAATATGTTCTTAATATTCCATAATCAATATTTTAAATATTTCTAATATAGCATATTCTATTTGACATATTTTACTATTTTAATATATTAAATAATAATATATAATATACCAAATTTTAATAATTATTTTTAAGCTAAAATTGTGCTATAATTAATTTCTAAACTATAATGACAAGTAGGACACTTGTTCTCTTTTACAATTATGTTAAATGTGCAAATCCATGTGGTAATAAAATTAACATTTTGTTCGGATTGTGACATCCTCTCCCCCTTAGAAAATGTGTCATCCTGATGCATTAATATATAAGTATTCCAATCATATCTAAAGACATTTAAGAAAATAATATGAACAAGTTTAAACCTAACTTTCATTACTCACAATATGGCATATGTTGCATTCATTTCTATCAACAATATTGGTTTCCATCTAATGAACAAGGTCAAATGCATTATAATACATTATACATCAATTGTGACTAATCTATTAAGTAAGGTCATGCAGTTTAGTATTCATCTTCATCTATATGAAGGCATGAATTTAAAAGATTTACTATCTACCATTTTATGTATCCATTACAAGAGCTTTAAGTAGAAAGAAAACTCAAAGCTGACAAGAGATAAGGGACAAACAAAGTCAAAAGTTCAGCAAAAAATATAATGATGTTCTATGTCCAGGCTAACCAAACAATCTGCCCATCCCCTTCCAAGGAGCTATCCTCCTCTACATCAACCATACTCTCATCTTAGTGTCCCTACAACCAAATAGACAATCAAAATAGAGGATAAGTCAGTATCCACATGTGAATGTCATACACAAAAATTTATAAATCACTTCAACTTTCATGTTCATATAATGAGATAAAAACCATCATCATTATCATCATGCTTCATTATAGTCTAATTATGTGCTTCTAGTAATCGCAAGAAGAATTACATCCATTGTATATTCCCATTGAAACACAAAAATAACACAAATAACATTTCGTCTATACCATCACAAATTGAATAATCATGAATTATAATGACATCCACATGTAGCATCATTAATATGTTCATTAACATTTAATCATCATTAATGAATTTCAATGATTTCAAAAGTTGACATCCAATTGTATCATAATACATCATTTAGCTCACCAATAGTGATTAAATATCTAAAAAATATAGTGATAAAAGTACACACTGTCAAGTGTGTCAAGCAATATTGAAAAAAAATAAAACTAGAATTTATCCGCACACATCTACCAAAAGTCTTAGTCAAATACCAAATTACTAAGTCTATGTTGAACAACCTATCGACTAGGAGTCCAAAATAGACAACTCAAGATGGCCAAAGCATTGGTTGACGTTCATCAACCAAGTTGACCAGGCCAAATGTGTCAACAACTTCCTATAAAATAAGAATCAGAATATCAACTTTTCTTTAGATTATAACTCTAGTAAAAACCATACTTCCATACATAGACCACATAGGCCAAAAATTCAAGTCAAGTCAAAAGTTGACTACATGTAGTCTAATCAACCAATAGTTAAAATATATTCCAATTAATTATGTATGTTTATACTATTTTCCATCCTACATGTCAAAATGATAGGTGCCATAATGATTATATTTCATATGTTGATTATCGACCAAACTGTCAAGAAAAACATGTCATCACAAAACTATGCCATAAATAGATACTCTCAAGAAGTTGACCTACACATCAAAATTTTAGTTCATATAAAATTATATATAAATTCAAATGTCCTAACTCAATGAAGATTATAGAAAATATTGACCTACAAGTTGGACATGGAGCAATAAATACACCATATAAGTACAATACCATCTATCATGCAATCCATACAATTAAAATAGTCATCTGGGTATGTTCACCAATCATTTGTGAAGATTAGTAGACCTATTTCATGTGACCTAGGCCCTCAAGCCCATTTCATTACCATACTATTTCAAATAAATTCTAAGTCGATAATTGTTACATCTTAGTATTCAAATTTTCACTTATATAAGTGTGCTTAATCCACATATAAGCTCAAGATATGATATATGACATTCTCACCATTTAATCACTGGCAGGAAATTACAAAACATAAAAATATGGATGTGGTTCTTTCCTACCCCACTTGTGAGGCCTTACAATTTCTTGGGATCACACATAACATGTAGAATTTACAACCTTGCAATGCTCATACAATATAAAAGATAGGAGGTATCTAGTGCAACCATGAAACATACTACTTCTCGCATTTGTCCAAATGGTGCGGTAGGGACATGGAACATGGAAAAGCAAATTGAATAAACATATGCACATAGCTTTAGCCAAAGTTTTTTAATATGATATTTATATTGGTAGGTAGAGTGAAAAGGAAAGCATCACTTCTACCCCTCCCTTTTTGTCCACATTCGACACCCACACTAGAAGATAAGCTTTCACAATCTCACACATAAGATGATAAAAATGTAATGCAAGAGGGAGAATGACATCTTCATAATCTACTCCTTTATACATCCTACCAATGTTGCACACTGAACATGATAGATGGCATCACATTTCTTTTTAATAGAAGAGAATGATTAATTGGAATTAGAAGCAATTTTTCCTCACTCCATAGGCCATTATATGATTTTTTTTCATGTGGTGTAGAGAAAATATGAAATATGAAAGAAGTAACCACAATCAGAGGTTAAAATGTACAAAAAGATAAGAAGTAACCACAAGCAGAGGTTAAAATGCACAAAAAGATACCTTCACACCCCTGCACTACTACGGTCTAATGGTTATATTTCCATTGTTTTTATAGGTATAACACATCTCATTCTCATTAATTAGGGTATCACTAGTTTGTTTCAAAATTTAAAGTGGCAGTGAAACTCTCCCTAATGGTAGGTGGTGGAAATTGTGTCTAGAGCTGACAAAAAATGAAAGGACGCTTGGGAGTTAATTACAACCCATGACTTTTCTGCCAATATGTGCATTTCCTTATTCAATCAATTTATGGATCACTATGAACCTAAGAGGTTGGGCCAAAATTGGCTATGCTTTCTTAGCATTGAGGAGTAAATCACTTACAATCCAATTTATTAAAACCCACCATCTTCCATTTGGCTAGAATTGGTTATAGGCTTGCTACTTTAAACTCACATAGCTAAATCATAAGCTATCAATCTATGATTAAGTCACCTTAATTCATTTTGATGCAGATGTTATCAATTCAAGAAATTGACAAATCATTTTGATGTAGGTGTTATCAATTCAAGAAATTGACCAACATATCAATTGTGTTGACAACTTAAAATTTAAAAATTCTTAAGGCAACTCTCTAGGTACCTACAAGTCAACAAATCAAGCATGCCAAAAAATGAGATTAGAAAATAATACAAACACAAGGATCTTAGTTCAATATTTAAATAAATCTACCAACATTATCAGGCCTTTTTTACATGTGTAACAATAAATAGTGAATTAGTCTAACATAAAAGAAAGAACTTGGCATTGATGATCATAATTTCTACCCTACTGACTGAGGCTCTCCACCTTCCTTCCCATCTTTCCTTCTTATGTCTTCCCCACCCTCCAACTGTTTCTTTTTTTCTTCTTTGCAACTTGTTGCCCGGTTATAAAATTCTTTCAATTTTATAAGCCATTGTTAATTTTTAAAACTTGCCTGGTTTTAAGCCTTAAATGGATCATTCTATCTGTGAAATTTGTGAGTCTTTAAGCCTCCACATCTTCGGCTTGTTCCCAGCTCCGCATAACATTTGAAATTTTTAAAATCCAACTTCTGAGCCTCCAGATATAAAAGGTTAATGATTGCCGCCAAAAACACGTATTTCTTAACCTTTAACTTCTTAAAAGGTTTATGTTAACCATCAAAAACGTGTTTTTATTAACCTCTAAATAAAAGGTTAATGTTAGACACCAAAAATACATTTTTCTTAACCTCTCCTATAGGTTAATGATAGCATTCGAAAACACGTTTTTCCTAACCTAACCCCTCAAAAGGTTAATGAGAGCTACCAAGAATACGTTTTTATTAACCTCTATAAGGTAGTTATTAACCTGGTAAGGTGATACATGCAACATTGGTTAATAATGCAGTAGCTAGATAGAAGATGAAGAAAAGCTTCTTTACACCCAAGGAGTTGCAGAGGACGAAATTTGCAAAATGAGAAAGGTGTCGTACCAGGTGAAATTTCGAAGAATGAAGCCGTGTGCAAAGAAAATTAAGTTACTAAAGGATGTCTGCGGTTTTCAAAAGACATTATCGGTATTTTCTATAATCCATGTACCGGTTGGCAAAGATTACATTGGCATCCTCACTGCCTGTGCCAATTAGAGCTATAGAACAAGGTATGAGCATCCGTCAAACATAAAGAATGGAGATATCCTGTCAGAGTTGTGATCAGTTTTATGAGGTTATTTACATCCTCTAATTGGCGGAAGCAGCGTTGCTCACTACACTAGGTTTCTGTCGTACGTGAGAGTGCTATAGTTCAAAGCAGTTCAGGCAATCATAGATGTCATGGGGGATGCGAGGACAATTCATGTGATTGTTTTTGCTGTATAAAACTGGATTACAATATGGAGTTTCTTGAACACAGAACTGCTACTTCTCATGTCTGTGGTCCCCAGATGCTGAAGATCACGACAGTTAGCAAGAATGGTCACGAGATTAGGAAATGTGGGGAAAAGCTTCATGAACTCTCCCGATCTTTGGAGTTTCTGTTTTCATACAAGATTGCAGAGATGCAGCACATGGAGGAGATTAAGGAAGGATTCAATTAATGATCAAGGCATTGGGCCTCAAGGTAGAAAGTGTCAGATGTCTTCATGGCAAGATGAACCTACCTGATGTTGATGAAAGATGTTTCAAATATTATAAAAGCCTCAATATTTGAACCCTATTGAGACAAACATGCAGCATAGAAACAAATGCAGATTTCTCTCCACGTAAGCAAGGTAAGACATTTTGAAAGAAACAATAAACCTGCAAGCAGTCCCATGCCACTTCATACACCCCATTGCCAACCCATGACTCCACCATATTAAAATTATTCTTAATCTGTGGCTTTCCTTCACAATGGGAAATGTTCAACATTTTGTAAGGCCACGACTTAAATGAATTTAGACAAGCTTTTCTTTTTCCTCACATGAGCATTGGTATAGTCATACCGCTAGTATTATATCACCCAGCCTCACGCTAGGGATTTGAAATATTGATGTGGCTTAAAACAGTGGCACATATTCACAAATCTGCTATATATATATGGACAAGTTGCAACATACATATCAGCTACCAACTTTTCAAGAAATCTGGACTGTGGTATTAACCCGAGGGCTTTCCCCTCCCCACATAAGCAATTGATATGCTTGTGCCACCACCACCGAGCCTAGGGAATACGCAAATCCATCACCAACCTCATACCAAGGATATGAAGTATGGAGATGGCTAAGTCAACGGCTGCCATCATATAGATATTCATGAACGCAATCACTTCAAGGGCTAATCAGGTATCTTTGAAAGACGGAAAACAATTCAAGAATGAGATAGAATTGTTATCATGAGTACATTATAGAAATATCGTGGGATTGCTTGGATTTTGCTTCGAGAAAGACGAAAAGATGCTCGTGTATGAATATATACCAAATGGATCTCTCAAAGAAAATATCCATGGTCAAACTAGTATTTGATTGGATTGGAAAAGAATGATTCTGATAGCATTGGGGGCCGCCAAGGGTTTAAACTATCTCCATGAGTTTGCGAATCCACCCATAATTCATAGAGACGTGAAGTCCACTAATATATTGTTGGATGAAAGGTTGGTTGCCAAAGTTGCAGATTTTGGTATTTCTAAAGTTGTTTCAGATGGCGGTGTGCTTGTTGGAGGTCAAAGCCATATAACAACTCAAGTAAAAGGAATAATGGGCTACTTGGATCTAAGAGAAACTACCAGAAAAATGACCCAACATGGATATAATGGTGAAGGAACTAGAATCCATTGTAGAGAATGAGAAGCTTCTTAACTCTTTTTCTACCTAGATTTGATTAGAAAAGGTCAACGTGATGCATGTTTAGCCAGTATATTATGATGTTGACTACTGCAGCTACTCAATTCAATCAGGGAAAAACCAACAAGTTAGTGATTCGACCATCTGAAGACATGTTCCAAGCTATACATTTCAATCAATGGTCATTGTTATTTGAGGTTAATTAACCTCACCCAAATCACATATTTGGGAGGTGGTTATTAACCACGAAGAGGTAGTTATTAACCTCTATGTCTATATAAAGGCTCTTTTGGGCTTTGTAAAGAGGACTTTTTGGCTTTAGAAGAAGGGAACACTATGCAGAAATTTTGATTAGAAGATGATATTTGGAAAGTATGTACAAATTTGTCTTTATAATTAGAAATTCCTCTTCAGTTCTTGGTGCAAGAAAGTAAAGGAACATGCAATTTGAGTTCTCTGATTCTAAATCTAAATTGTTTAGAATGTTGATTCTCTTTGTAGTGAGCATTCTCATGGTATGGTGCAGATGTTTATGAATCTGTGGATCAACATTGTGCTAGTAATAGTTTTCAAGCATAGATCTTGATTGTTATTATTAGCGATTTTAATTTAGTAGTTTGGGAAAGCCTTGAAGTCGTGTGGTGCATTCGTCATCATGAGCTTTCTCCCCCTTCAATTTTAATTTTATATCTATTTGAAAAGCTTCAAAATTATATCATACGAGGGAGCTGCCCCTCTAAACGCAGAGGAAGGCCGCATACCAAGGGCCTATCCAACTGTTGTGAACGGTTTGCCACACACACTCCGTTGGGCAATTCTTCTATGACAAATCTGTTTACCAACACAACTTCATGCCCCATTTCTTTTTGTCCTTCTAATCTAATTAAAGAAATGGGATAAAACACAATATCTTGTGACAATCAAGTATCTATGATATCAATGTTCAATTTCTTGAGTAATTTGCAAACATTCGAAAGAGTTGTATGCAAACTAAAAGCCATCATATTATTCTAAAATGTAAGAATATATAATGATGAAACATCAAAAGTCACCATAGTCATGAATTCTAAATTCTAAATATATATATATGTGGATATAATAAAACAACAATATTTAACTAAAATTATTTGAAACTAGGTATTTAATTACCCCAACTTGTTGGGGTCATAACTTTTGACCTAGACCTCAAAAATCAAAACAGTTTACATCATTGGAAAGAAAACTAAAAATCTAATTCCAATCCCTAAAATAGTGAGGCTTCAACTATCCACTTTTAGCTACCATGAAAGTTTCGACTTCAAATTTTGAACAGAAACCTCAAAATACTATTGAAAAAGACTTAGGAAAACGTTTTTTTCTTAAATTTGATTATTCTAAATAATCTGAATCACATTCCCAAGATTAGTTAGAATATTTAACAAAACTTTCTTGGGTGTGTAACTGACTCAATTTTTCCCATCTTATTCAATTCAATAAGAAATCGTGATTTTTTTAAAATTATCTACTTAATCATACTATCAAGTAGTTAGTTTTCCTAAGGAAGAATCACTTATTCTCTTTTGCGATTATGTTAAATGAGAAAATCCCCGTGGTAATAAAATTTCCATTTTGTTGAGGTTATGGGGAGACCGGTTGTTACAGGTATGCAATCAGAGACATCAACACCCACGCACTACAAAACTTGTATACTCTCTTGATCGTAGTTATTGATGAGATCTAAGGACCCAACTCATACCATTTCCTAATCGCAGTTGATTTGCCCCAATTTAAGATGAAGGAACACCTATAGAGCGTTCACCGCATACTTCACTAGCCTCAAGACTATCTTCACCTTGCAGGAGTAGCTAATGTACCGGAGTCAGCTTTGTATGAGACCTTTTATGTCCATTGCTGGAATATTCTCATCAACGTTCAATGGAGCCAATCCATTTATATTACATAAAAGTGTTATAATAAATTGAAATAAAATTGAAGTCTTGAAATTGAAGGAAGAGTACGAAGTCAACAAAAATTTCCCCATAGAACAAACAAGCGTAAGGTTAACCTGGCATTCCGAGGGCTTGTCTAAGCATAGACAATCCTTACGTCCCTTTAGGCATCTTGTTATACCCACCATTACTTGTTTATGTTTATCTCTCGTCTTTTTGGACAATTTGAAAACGAAATTGCATGGAACAGATGTTTTCGAACAATACGAGGAAATGTTCTTGTTACAAAAGACAAGAACTAAATTTCTAAAGGAGAGGGACCGCATGTTTCCCGGCATTGTCTCAGAGGAAATGATTTTCTTTGAAGAGTCCAAATCGGTGAGACTCCGTTTGGTTGGGGAAGATGAATTTGTCGCATAATCAGGGTATCTTATAACCAGGGTTTCGAAAACCTTGTTTTGTGGTTTGGAAAGACAATGGTCCGTTTGGTTGATACGGAAGATGAATATACCGTGGACCCCACACTATTATTAAAAAAATTGTCATAAAATTCAAAACTTGGTTTTAATTTCGAATTCCACCTTTTTATTGGAAGAAACATCTTCCAATTTTTGACCAAAATTGGAAGATGAAATTGAAAACCAGGTTATAATTTTAAACAACCAAACTCCCATGTTTTTCTGCAAAACTTGGTTTTAACCCTGATAACCCGGTTTTGGCCCTCATCTTCCAGCAACCAAATGGGCCTTGAGGAAAATGTAAGATAGAACAAACGAGCTATAGATTCTCCACACCTTCTTTAGACATATTGAGGGAGATAGTGAATTTACATGAATAATTAGGTAGCATATATACATTGATATCAGAGGACCAAATTGAGTGACTCCCTCCATCTTTCACATTGGTCAAAAATGTCTTTTATTAATGCTTATAGGTATTTTACAATGGTATAAGTGGTGTGAACATGTTAATGTTAACAATTGTCTTTTAACTTAAATTTGACAACCATCTGTACATCAAAATATTAATATTTATTATAAATATAATATACTTTTAAAAAATAATTTAATAAGCATCACATTAAAAATAAAAATAAAAATTTTAGTTGCTAAAATATAAGTTTTGAAGATAATTTTTTTAGAAATTAAAATAAAAAACCAAAGTCAAGCCCACAAAAACAAATATAGATACAATGAAATTAATTTTTTTTTTGATGTAATAAATTAGATTTTAAGTATTTTATAATTGATATCTACTGTCTTTTTTTTAGATAGATTTATTTAAGATATCTATACTAGTATAGAATCAACAAAATTCTAGAAAGTGGATAGTTTGTATTCCTCCAAAAGTTTTACTATATAAACATAGGTTTACAAGTTTAGGAGGTAGATAGCGATTATACGAAGACATAAATTCTAAATAAGATAGACATTTCTTGCATCCCTAATAGCTAAGGTTAAAAAAAATAGTTGTAGTTTTTTTCAAACAAGATTCTTTATGCACTTTAGCCTACAAATTGTAATTTTGGGGTATGCCCACCATTTCCTAGTGGTTTTAAATGAGACCATTTTAATGGAGTAGACTGAGTTTTAGAAATAAAAATAGCTTTGAGATTATAGTATTACATCAAAATTAGTATCTTGTGAGTTTTTATTTATGTACATTGGGTTTAATGAATATTACGTAGTATAAAATTCATAGTCGTATTGTGGGTCTATTCTTTTCAATGCTAGTAAATCAAATAAATTGCTTTGTAGCCAAGGGAATCTACAATACAATGTCAAAGTGTTTCAAATTATTGTTGTTATTGAGTGATATCAAATGTCATTAAGTATTGGAAATATATATTTGGTTTTTTGTTGTCATTTATATATCAAACATTGTGATTTGGAAGTTTGTGTGCTTCCTCAAACATTGTGCTCTTAAAGTCTATGATATTTGGAGGAGTAAGACTGTGTTTTTGGCATGAGAGTGCTACTAAACCTATAGGATAGTGGACGGCAAGTGCATATTTACTGTTAACAAAAAGTAAAAAATAAGTATGTATCATATGGAAGATAGGTATGCATTTAGTTCTAAATAACTATGGGAGATGGATGTGTTGTGTGGATTATATTATTTTCTTTAGAGTTGTTTTCTTAAGTTCTAAGCTCATCAATTTTGTCAAGATGTTATTGATTTAGTGAAAATTTTATGCAATAAAAAATAATAGGTATTAAATTATGTTTTCCCTAGTGTTTTTTCTTTGAAATTCAAGATTTAAGATATGCATATGTGATTCAATAATCGAGAGTAATTATCAAAATCACTATTCAATTGATCAACTTATTGTTTTGGTCTCTACATTTAAAATTACAAAAATCTAGAGAGAGAGAGAGAGAGAGAGAGAGAGAGAGAGAGAGAGATGGTTGAAGAAGCCCAACACGAGACTAGAAAGATGTCAAAAGAATCTAGTACATATATTTCAATAAGACTCAAATGAGTTATACATGGATACAAAGGTATTTTAAATCTTCAATGATTTAATTATGGAAGGGTATATAATTTTCTCATGATTACATGTATAAGGAATACCATAGTGAATTAAAAGATGATGATAGAAAAGGAAATAAAAAGAAGGTTATTTTACAAAGATAATAAATTTCAAAAGAAAGGGTATTATGAGATTGTGTTCAATATAAGAATAATTCTACAAAGGTTAGAATACTAATGAGGTGGTTGATAAATCTATATTTCTATCTATTTACAAAGGAAAAAGGAGATCACATTGCATGTTAAAGTAGTTGTGGGTGCATGGATTATATCTTTTAGATGTTCAAATCATATGAATAGAGACAGGAGAAGATTATTAAGTTTGAATAATATGATGGTGGAGAAAGAATGATTTGTAGGAGAAGGAAGTGTACAAATAAAAAATATTGGAACTATTTCAATTAATTTTAAGTCTAAAATTGAAAATGTTTACTATGTTGAAGTTATGAAAAATTACTTGTTAAGTATTAGTTAGATGGGCAAGAAAGGTTATGAATTCATGATAAAAAAAATGTTTTATGTATTATAAAATAGAAACAAAATTATAAAAGAGTTGTTGAAGGTTCTAAAACTACTAGAAATATCTATAATATTGAAGACACGTGTGAAAATATAATTTTTCTAACATACTACAATTTGATAAAGATAGAAAGGACCTAAAATCTATGGATTGTATAGTTAGAAAGGTTAGGGGTATTAATGATAACATTATTAAGAATCTGACAATATAGTTAAGATTTTTTTGTCTAGTTTGGCAACTATGATCCACTATTTTTCTTTTTTGTTAGAATCTAATTGTTGTATGGTTGTGTACTAGTTTTATCTTGAGACAAACTACTTATATTTGTTTTAACTTGGGATTCTTGTCCTTGTAAATCCAATTTTCCCCTCATAAAAAATACAATACAATGAAATTAGGGGAATAAAGTTGGTATGGAGCTTAAATAAGAAAAAATGGAATATGCATTTCTAAAGAATACTGAGGAGAGAAAGAAAGAATTCTAAAACTTAGTGGAGGCTAAATGGGTCATAGTGGAATATAATTGGGAAGAAGAAGAAAGGTTATTGTAGACTAGAGGCAAGAAGAAGAAAAATCAGATACATGATATTGAGAGTCTAAAAAAAAAAATTATTTAAAGGTTTTAGATTAAAATAGGTTGAAGGAAAAAAATATAAAGAATTTTGTAGTTTATATACAAAATGAAAGAAAGAAGGAAAGGGGGTGTTGAATCAAAGATCTCCTCATATTGATTCTATATGTTAATATTTTGATAGCCTTTTTTGTGAATTCAAGTAGGACACATAGTTACTAGACACAAAATCATAAAAAGGGATTATATTTTTTATGGAAGTCTTTTTTTTTTATTGTAATTATTTAGGGCATAATATAGTTTGGTAAAAAAAAAGACTAAATTTTAAGAGCTTTAGAAATAAATGCTAAGAACTTCAATGGATATTGCTATGGTAGCAATGGATATAAGCACAAAAATGTTGAATGCAGAAGAAATGTCAATGTCAGAAGGGATGTTTTTATTTTCTATAAATTTAACATGACTAGAAATTTAACAAGGTAGCAACAAGACATAACTGATAAGCAACAAAATGGTGATGTTTATGTTCCAACATCTACTATGAATGTTGTTTCCTTTGTTAAAACTTAATGGTCTAGTGAACTCGTTCTTTAATTGTATTTTTGATTCATTTTTCCCCTTGTGATATGTAGAAAAAATCCTCTTTTATAGAGATAAAGAGTGGATATGCTAAAGAAAGAATTTTTATTATGAGGGATCTTATGCTAGCTTTTACTCAAATATTATAGGGGCATTTCGAAAACCCATTAAAATGGTTATGGGAACTTATCAAGATCCTATATCTTCTAAGTTTTCCAAGGGCTTCAACCTTTTGATTTTTTATCTTACTATTTTTCTTAGTCTCGTTTAGGATGCTAATGGTTAATATACTATCTTAAATTTGAACCAACTTAGTTTAATGATGGTTTAGCACCCATTTAATGTGTTTTCATCATTCATTTGTATTCTTGTCCTTTCTTCCCCTTTCACTTAGGTGGAATTAGGCTAAGACCTAATTAATCCTCTTTAAAAGATCTCATTTTCATGGCATAAATCTTGAGGAAAGAACTAACCACATAGGTCCTTCCTTTCCTTCATCAAATCACTCAAAATACATTATGTGTACTCTAATGACTATATCTTCATATTTGCACCTAATTTCTAGGATGTATGACCTAATTCTAAACTCCAAAGGAATTATAAGGGTTATGGGCCTTCTTTGTCAGGTATGTAGTGCACTACTACTAAACCAATCAGAGACGTAATGAACCCTTGTTGAGATAATAAGTGAGGTAGTGTGTTCCTCCTTAGGCCGTATTTCATGTTTGCTTCCCAAGTCCCGTATCTAGATTTTTTTGGAGTTTTAACTTTAAGGTTGTAGCCTGTGGGAGAAAGTTAATTTAGAGCCCTTTATAAACCCATCTATTTGCTCCATTTTGCATCTCATCTTATATTCATCATCCACAAACATCCATCACATGATCAAGCTGTCAAGTTCTCAAGAATTCTTCAAGCATTCAAGGCATTCAAGAAATCACTCATTGAAGATCAAGGAATCATCCATTCAAGCCATTAAACGCATTATGCAAGATGTAGTACTTGCAACATCAAGGATCTCCTTTCATATATTCAAGATCCTTTTTTGCATCTTTTGTATCATCCTCTCAAGATCTACATTGATTCCTATGGTGGATTTTGAACATATTGATTCATGAAGGTTTTGGTTTCACTTTCATTTCCTTTACTAGGATTTTTGAGATTGAGTCAAGACTATTGCATCTACATACTTGATTGCATTATAAATTCAATAGCATATTCATAAATTTGCATTGCTTCATGTTAGATCTATCACTACTTCTTCCTAGAATTCCATTTCTATTTGAATTCAAGGTTAATTCCTAAATAGGGGTTTGAATGAGGAAAAAAACCCCACCCCTGCCCCCAAAAAACAATAAATAAAAACCTCTTATTTTGCACTTTTCAAATCTTTCATTGGTAAAACAATTATAGATTCAAATACCCTTTTTTTATTTGTCAAAATTGTGAACTCAAAATTAGGTTTGGATATAGTTGATTAGAGTCACACAACACTCGTGCTTTTGGAGAAAGTTTCCCTCACGTCAAAGTCACCCCTGCTAGATTGTTGAATAATTTATGAGTTTCATAATCTTGCATTTTGTGGCCTAGTTCGTGAGAATAAATAGTTTTGGAGTTTTTTTGACAACCCATTTAGAGGTTTGTAACTTGTAAGGTATATTATTTTCCCCTTTTCCATTTCAATACACTCTATCCTCTTATCATATATTTATATTTTAGTCTTACATTGCATATATATACTTTCTCAAACCCTCATAAGGTAGACATGAGATGGAAGTAAATGCAAGTAATGCATCCTTTTGTGTTAATCGAACCTATCCTAAGAGGTGAATCTTCATTTTCCACCTTCATTGTGTGTAGAGTGGATTGCTTCCATTCCCCCCCATACAAATATTTGATTATTATTTTATTGGATTGTGTTCTATCTTTTTGTAGCTTTATGTATTTTCATTTTTTATCCTAGCAAAATCAAGTTGTATGGTTTTGGGCTCCCTTCAAAAACTATCTGACCCTTAATAATAAAAATACGTAAAAATGAAATACATCTATATAAGCGTGGAAAGATACATTATCAATATTTTAAAATTTTTAATTTATTAAATAGCAGCCAAAAAAGAGGGGCTAACCTTTGTTTACAATAGGCTAGATACCAGTTGGTAGTCTTTCAATAGTAGGTAATCCTATTCCTTTTCTAAACATAAAAAACCACCTATCATCAAAAGAAAGATTGAAATCCTTCCTAATAATAGTACTAACAAAACTAAGCATATTATCTAATTGACTAAACCAAAAAACATAGTAGGAGCTCATACTATAGGTGTTGCTATACTTGAGATAGTGTTTCAAATTATACATATTAGCTCCACTGGGCAAAAAGTGTATAATATACAAAAAATTATTAAAAAAATTAAAACAAAAGAACATGGGCTAGATCCCCTCTTTGTCTCTTCAACCTCACTCTTAACAACCCTATCTTTCTCCTCCTTCATGTATTTGTCTAGCAAGGTTTTAAACTAGCCATCTGCTAGGAAGCTATATAGAGAGTGAGTGGTTACATTTTATTTTCTCGTAGCCTTCTCCTAATTATTGAACTACATAATATATAGTGTTGTGGCCACCGAATTAATTTTTTTAGTGGTGTACTCAGCAAGGGTCTCTAATTTCCTATACAGGGTCTCCTAGTTATCCACCTGCCCCTCTCTATATTCCTCATAGGGGAAGTAATATCACCACCCAAGCTCTTGTCTAGGGAAGGGTCACCTTCAAGGGCATCTGAAATATGGGATAGGCTAGGGTTATGTTTATTCTTGGTGCCAAGGTGCATCATTTTCATTTTCCTCTTCCATGTAAGTTTGACCTCCATCTCTGTGGATTCAAAGCTCGCATCTCTTTTAGGCGGGATTCTAAATTTTTCCATTTTGAGGCTCTTGCTTGACCTCCTAGTGACTTTATTACTTCTACAAGTATTTTTATCTCATTCAATAACACTAACATCTTCCCTAGGACTAGGGGAATTTTTTACAATTTTTTTGGCCAACCCAGGGCTTGAGTTGCTAGAAACCTGAGGAGTAGAAATGTCTAGGGGTTTCTCATTCATGGGTGGGTTGAGGGTTTGATGGAATTTTTAGAGCTTGAAAAGAAAGGCCTAGTGAAAAATGTAAAAATTTCTCCCTTCTTCCCTCTTCTTCCAAATGTTAAAAACACTATGTTCCATATAATACAAAATGAGATATGGGAAGGAGATTAAATCATGGTTTCTAGAAATGGTTTAAAAAGGGAAAGTGGTAATAGTAAAGCACTTGGAAATGATCCTCAAGCATGATGTATCACATTATAGCGTAGAAAAGACAAGGCTTAAGAAGATCTTCTTGTTGGAAATGATTGAAATGATCATAACAAAAGTTGTTGGAATAATATATGGAACTGGTAAAGAAAGTCCTCAATCATTGTTTTGTCATTGATGTCAAACTTGCTACTTGCAGGAATGACAATTGCTTTAGTGATCCAAATACTATCAATTAGTTGATTTTCAAGGAGGAGGCAATCAATAAGATGTAACTAGAACACCTAGAGAAAGGTTGAAGTTATGATGTTGTAATGAAGTATAAGGATCAGCTAAGCCATTGATGAAAAAGTGTATTTGATGACATATTATAAGATATAAAGAATGGGAACACTAGAACATATCAAAGATTTAAGGTTTTAGCTAAGCTCAACTAAGTTCATTAGAGACAAGGAGTCGAGCAAGCTAGTAAGAGCCGAGAAAATTCCTAGTTAATGCCAAGTAAACTTCAGATGCTGAGTAAACTTCAGATGCCGAGCAAGTTCAGATGTTGAGTGACACAAAGTTTATCAAGTGCCAAGTAGAACCAAGTGCCGAGAAGGTATAGGTGTTGAGTAACACAGAGGTGCCAAGCACTAGTAACTCAATAATGTTGAGTTGGTGCATTATTTTGGAAATCGAAGATTCGCTAGATCTAAGCCGACAAGGTTGTTATCTAGAAATTTGTGAATTAAAAGGAAGATAAGAATGATGAGTTGGTGGCATAGAACACCATGTAGAATGTTTTTAAGGATACAACTGGCAAAGTTTCTAGAAGAGAACAAGATATGGGGTAGATACATTGTATCCTACCTAATCCATTTTGAAACCCTAAAATTGGAGAGGGAGAATTGAGCGGCAAAGGCAAATCAGATTTCTATTTAAGAAGACACAAGTTAATGAAAAAAAGAGGAGAGAGAGAGAGGTGGTCAAGCATAAAAGAATGAAATATTGAAGAAGGTGCTAAGAAGAAGAAAGCACAAGAATTCTATTTGGATAGATGACCACAAGGATGATTGCATTGGAAAAATGAGTAAGAAGACTCAAGGAGACAAAGCTTGAGAGGAAGACACACAATCAGAGCTAGAGTGACTGAAGCCAAGCATAAGGATTGAACTGAAAGTGTGATCTAAAATCTGCAAAGTATGTTGTAAGTTATATCAGATTAAAAGACTATTATCACTACTTTCTATCAATTGTAACAGTAAGTTTAAATCCTATGGACGTAGGTTGGTTTAATAGCCATAGTATAAATCCTTTAACAAGGTGACATTCCAAGTGAATGTTCTAAAGACCTTTAACCAGGCCCATTCCTAACAGTTTGGTGAAATCCTCTAACAGGGTCACATTTAACAATGTGTTGTAAGCCTTTAACAGGGCAGGCCTTTAATAGGGCATCACTTCAGAAGAGTGAGAATCAAGTAGCATGTTACTGGTGGTTTTTCCCAAATTGGGTTTCCACGTAAATCATTGTGTCATGTGTTGATCTTTGATGTTTTATCTTTGCATGTTGATTTACTATAACTTGCTAATATGGTTGAATTTAAAGTTTGGATGGATGAAAAGTGTATGGATTCATTAAAAGTAGTAAAAAGGTATTAATAGGGCATTTGGACCTTGAATAACTAATTCACCCCCTCTCTCAGTTATTCTAAAGAATTCTAACACTTCTCTAGAAAAGTTACCACAAATATGGATAGGTTCCTTAGAGTGGATGAATTTCCACAAGCTCACCTCATCCAAAATTATGGGTTCCATATGCCAACTCTTTTTTTTGACAGATAAGCCACCCACATGTGCAACGAATTCCTCTATAATTTTAGAAGATATCTCATTAACAGTCACCTTTCTGTCAGCCCAAGAGTCCACAAATTTCATGGATACATATTTTTCAAACCCTTCAATACACTCCATGAAGGAAAAAATGCCTCGTTCCCTCAAATAAACGCATCCTACTTCACTGTCCCTAATGCAATACTCAATCTTGTCCAACACAATGTGGTTAGAGTTGGCACTGTAGACACCTAAAAACCTTTAGAAAATAAAGTATTTTTATTTTTTGAAAAAGTCCTGATGACATCATCATTTATTAATTAATTATTTAATTAATTAATTAATTAATTTTTATGCCATTAAATCCCTTTATCTTAATTAAAAATATTTAATTAAGGAATCCCTCCCTAAAATGTTTAAATCTTATTTAAACATTATTTCCTTATTTATTAATTATTTAATTAATAAATTGACCAAAAATCCTAAAATAAATAAAAAATTTATTTTTTGCCCAAAACTTGGCCAATTTCCTTATGACCAATAACCTCTTCCAAAATCTTCTAATCCTTCTTTAATTTCGATTAAAGGCTAATCCCATCATTTCCTACCCCTAATCCCAACTCAAAATATTTAATTAAGATTAAATATTAATCCTCATGTTTATTAAAAAAGTTTTAATAAATATCTCCTCAACCCAAACCCTTAAAATAAATAAAACTTTATTTATTTCTTAAAAATCTAATTTATCCTCATCCTAAGAAGTTCTAGACTCTTCTAGAAAGTCTTCATCCTCATCCTAGGAAATTCTAGACTATTCTAGAAAGTCTTTATCCTCATCCAAAGTCTAGACTCTTCTAGAAGATGTCTTTAAACCTAATCCTAATCCCCTCCTAACCTTGTCACATTCCCTAAACATGGGTTAAGACTTACTAACCCAAGCCAAAGTTAACAAATATCTCCTCCTTCACCCACCCTCATTAAATGCCATCCACTTGCCTATCCCTAAGCTAATCCTAAACCATCCTAATCCATCCTCTAATCATTTGCACAAGCCTAAACAAGCTTAAAACCTTCCTAATCATGTCCAAGTCAAAATTGCTCCCATCACCCTCAAAATATCTCAACCATAAAATTTTATGAAGTCCACTAGGTCATAAATGACTCTTACAAGCCCTTTTATTGCTCTTACAAGTCATTATGAGGGTCTTTATGAAGATTTTATCCCTTGAGCCTCTTTTGTTGACTCATCCTTCCCCTTTCCTCCATCCTCTCACCATGTGACATGTGTCACTCCTTGATTGGCTATAAGGAAGCACAATCCATGTTCTCTCCTCTCATGCAATCTAAGCCCTCCATGAGCTTTTTCCCATCTTTGCATCTTAGCCCTCAATCCCTCAAGCCTCTTGCCTATAAATTGGATCCTTCCCCTTTGCAAAATAACACAATCCATGAAGTAAAGTTATAATGCTATTTTGAGAGCCAAATCCATACTAAAGCCATCTATCCACACCAAAAATCCACAATCATCCATTGAAGCCTTTGGAAGCATATTGAGCATACATCCTATCCATTTAGATAAAGCTACTCAACAAGAGAGCTTCTTATTGAGAGAGTCCATTAATGGCTCATATTCTCAATTGAGATCTCATCTTAGTCTATCTTGAAGTTTATGAATTTTGTTTAGTTTGTAGAATCTTTATTTAAATTTGGTTTCTATTAGCATACTAACATTACTCATATACATTTTGGCACGCCCAGTGGGACCCCGCATGGGTCATCTTCATTAGCTTTTTTAGTCAATTTTTGTATGTCATTTGCTGATTTTGGCTAATTTTTCTTGTTTTTGTGATTGGTAGGATTGTATAAATTGGTTTTTTAGGTCCACATGAGAATGAAGAAGACAAAGGAACTCATAGTCTATCTCATAGTATTTGCAGATTTTTCAAGCGTATAGGTGGACAAAGCACTTGGAATTCTTCTTCCTCTTCTTGTCTATATTCTTCTTATTCCATCTACTTCTTCTTCTTCTTCTTCTTGTGGGAGATCTTGGCCATTTTTTTTTAAGGAAGCAAAATCATACACACTTCTTTTTAGTGCTTAAAATGAACCCTCAAATCATACTTAAATCCATTAAAAAATTAAAAATTTGCAAAAAAAAAAAAATCTTTTAACAAGTGAAACTAAACCAATCTAATCATTTGCATCCTTGCAACATCAAGGTTTTAGATGCATTCATGCAAAGTTAGGAACACTTCATTTTTGGGAATTTAAAAAGAACTTCAAGTTTCCATTTCAAAAGGTTCAAAATCAACACTAAGTGCACACTAAAATCTAAATCAAACTCAAAGCATCAATCAAGGATAAAATGAACCTCATTTGCAAATATGTTAAAGTTCTTTCAAAAATCTCATGAAAACTAAGAGTCCTAAATGGTTGCCAAAATTGTCCTAAAAAGCTTTGTTATTTGTTCCAAACAAATGTCTTGTTGCAAAATCTTGAATGTTTCTTAGGTTTTTTATGCATCAAAACAATCTAGGAATATCATTTTTGGGCTTAAAACATGCAAACTAGAACACAAAATCTTGAATAAAAAGCAAAGTCCAATGAGTCATTTTCAGTTTTGAGTCCAAAAACAATCTTGAATGATCTAAGGTTAAAACAAAGCACTTCAAAGTTCTTAAAACAACACACAAAATCTCAATCTTGAATGCTCAAAGGAAAAAACTTGAATTTTTAATCACTTGTCTTTGAATGCATGTTGCTAAAATCACTCTTGAGTGCCATGGATTAAAATCAAAGTTTGTTTTTTTATGAATGCATGATTAAAACAACAAATCCAATCTTGAATGCCATAGATCAAATAATCATCTTTTGGAGCATAAAAAGAATCTACATTTTTGTAATCTTTTAAGTTATAAAAACAAATAAAAATGCTTTGAGTGAGTTTGTCGTTGGACTCACCCTCTTTAATCACCCATCAATTTAACCATTGGTTGCAATCTCAGTGCCATCTATGGGGATGGATCCACCTAAGAGGGTGTTAAGTGCTCCACACAAATCAAACTCCACTCACTTGGGTTTTTAGTGGTTTTTCTAAGTTAGAAAATTCCTTGAATGCGCATTAATCTCGCTCACACTTCATTTGGGCATAAAAATTGGACAAATCTTGATGTGGAGGGCCTCCGGGTGCGCGCTTGGCAATCGAGTGTAACACATCTTTGTTTTGGGCTTAAAACAAACTCACACTCAATCTTGAATGCCTAACAATCAATGAACATTGCATGGTTTGGATGCATTTTCAATGACGCTCGCATTTGTTATGTTGACGATCTCTCGACTTTCATTATGCTGACGATGTTGTCAAATTGGAATGAATGTTGTATGCCATAATCACAAGTGTCTTCAATCATAGCTTACAAAATCTAAATCATCAATTGGAATAAACGTGTGTCTTTAGAAGCCCAAGATCATGTATGTGGTCTTGTTTTACACTTTTTAGGAGGCCTACTTGGGGATTTCATCACCCCTTGGGATGACCTCAACTCCAGCATTCTGGTGGAGTATAAAAATTGGGAGGTGAATCCAAAGACACCTCTCTTGGAATCAAGATTTTGTCACTCGGGCTAAGCCTCAAGGAACTTTATACCCTTGAGAAGTGAAAGAGGAGAAGTCGGTTACCACTCCTCTTGGCTGTGTGACATCTTTTTGGTTTCATCTACGGATTTGGGCCTCACGTACCTTGCGTATATCGAGGACTCCCTAGCTAAACCAAATTTCATCCTTGTAGAAAGCTTCCTAGGATGTTGGTGTGTTTGACGTGCTTGCTGAAAACTTTTGTCTGCTTGTTTGTTCATAGCTTTTGAATGAATGTTTGCCAATTTTGGTCGAAATCCCAGAAAAGTAGAAATCTCCCAGCTCAAGGCATACTTAGCGTAGTCACTGCCTTATCAGAAAATTATCCAAGCTCCCCCGCTGCAACCGAATCTATCTAGTTCTTTGCCTTAGAACAATCCCAAATCCAAAGTCCATCCAAATCATCCCCTAGCCAGCTAGCAACCCAATCCAAAATCACCCAAGCCTTTAAAAGAGTTGTTGTCACTTTGCCAAAATTTGCTATCCAATCAATCTATCCTACTAATCAACCAATCTCACCAAGTTTATCCCTCTGACAGAGCATTGTCTAGGGTAATCTAGCTTTGTCACTTGCTCCCTCATCACCTTGAGCTAAAGGTTGGGATCCACAAGTGGTCAATCTCGTGTCATGCCCATAGGATCATTAGTCTATCCTCAAGTTGACACAGCCACCACCAAATCCAGTGCATAGGAAAGAAAAAATCTCACCTTTTGACAACATTCCCTTGAAGTCTTCCATCCACAGGAAAGCCAAAAATCTCCAGCCAATCCTCCTTAGGTCTGTCATGCAACTTTGACTCTCGCTAGGAAATCTTTCATCAGCCAATCCAAAATCTGTGCTTAACCCAAATCCAACCATGAGCTTCCATGTTCATCCATACGCAAGACCCCATCCCCATAAAACTCATCATCAAAGCATGAAGTACCAATCCTATCATGATGTGTTTGGTCGCATTGTCCTTGCTCCTGCCACCTCCTATTCCAATGATGATGAAAATCTTGTTGACTATGACGGGTATATTGAAAGCCTTAGAAACATTCCCCCAAGAATCCCCCAAAATCCAAGAGTTATTCCAAACTATCTAGTCATGCCATCTGATATTCCAGCTTCCCCTCCATCACCCCATCAACCAAGCTTCCAATCTTCCACCCCCATCACACTAGCTATTCCTATCAATC
Source organism: Cupressus sempervirens (assembly GCA_028749045.1). NCBI lineage: Eukaryota > Viridiplantae > Streptophyta > Pinopsida > Cupressales > Cupressaceae > Cupressus > Cupressus sempervirens. The sequence continues at coordinate 371,939,786 of CM053783.1, read as the reverse complement.
CACCTCCACCTTCGACACACGAGTCTCCAAGGAATCTCCTAGAGGAAATACAAGAAAAGTTGCCTCCAACAGTCGATAAGCCATGTCATCTAATCCAACCATGTGAAGTAGTCAGTGATGAAGCTTCCCCATCTATAATATCACCTCCATCTCCCATAGCTATCATCCCCATACCATCCATCAAATTGCTTAAAATCCTTCCACTTCCCGCAAGCATCAAAATCCCACCACCTGTCAAATCCCTCCAAATCCTATCCACATCGCCTCCAAGCATTTCCCAAATCTCTCGTAATGACCCTTATGCATCCATCTTCTACTCACCCATCTCCACTACTGAATCTCCCAGCTATCCATCCGCTGCCTTTGAAGAATCCATCCCTTCACCTCCTATCGCACCGTCCACTCCAAACCAATCCTATTAAGATCCTGCCCAAAAGCATGTTGACATCCCCCAAAGCATAAATGAAGATATCATCGTACCATGTCTTCTATCCATAGTGCAGTCACCATCTACTCCATCTCCAAAACCTCAAGCCATATCTCCTCCACTACAAGATATCTTGTCATCCCACCAACTACATCAAGATCCTATCCTTCCATCTCCCCCGCTCCATGCTTCCATCTTACCACCTATCCAAGCTATTCCACCATCTATAATCTACCCTCTTGGTTCACTTACATTCATCCATGGTGGCCCTCTCTCAGCAAAAGAATTAAGAATAGTATCTCCCCATTGCAATGCACCTAATAAATCACTTCTACCATTTTTTGCAAGCAAAAAGTTTCCTCAGCTTGTTCAAATGCTCAATCGATGGCATTATCAAGGTCAAGGTTTAGGACCACAAGAGGAAGGAATCAGAGAGCCTATTATTGCACAAAAAAATCTAGGATTTTATGGTCTTGGATATGTATCCAAAGTCTCACCATCTAAAGGTGTTGGTACACCACACCCCCAAACCAAGCCTATCTCCAAGCCCACCATGCTAGCCTCACATCACTCCTTCAAGAAATCTTATGTCATCCCCCCTCCACCATCTTTGCAACCCAAAACAACCTACCATATCCCCCCTTCATCCGCTAAATCCATTTTGGGTCCCTATGTCCCAAAATCTACCATCCTCCATCCTCCTATTAGCCATCATAAAAATCCTATTCCATCCATTTATATGCAAGATCAACAAAGGCACATATCAGGGCACATCATCCATCATCATCCCCCTACATGCTCTTTCATATCCTCTCCATCTCACAAAGCTTCTCCTAACCATCTTCCCAAAGCTTACCACATCAATGTGAATGCCAACTTCAAAATGCATAAAGCTAAAAATCCACATCCTAGGCAATCATATGTCTATTCTAAAAGACATACTCCAAAAAGGAAAAATCCAATCAAAGAATGCAAAACAATGCAAAAGCCTATGAAAAGAAAATCCAAAACCATGTGGATCCCCAAGAAAAAAGTTGAAACCCAATGCATAATGGCATCCACCATTGCTAATCCCCCATCTAGTGACTCATGTCCCCCATCTCCTAACTCCATCTTGGGTGCCTATATCCCCAAGCACACTTCCACAAATCCTCCATCACGCCCGCATCTACCATCTATTCCCCATATGCTCTTTTCACACCCGTTCCAACATGTGCCAATGTTGCTCTTGCAAGCATCCCCATCTCATGCTCCTTTCCAGCATTTTCATCCCTCCATCTCCTACCATCAATCCCATCTAATCCGATCTATTGCATAAATCACACATCCGGTGTACCAACAGCTAGCAACAAAATTGAACATTCCAACAGCCAGTGAAAAATCCCAAAATAGCCAAAATAGCTGAAGAAAGCCAAAATCATTCTAGCTAAGTCCAAAGTCAAAAATTCAAAAAAAGAAAAGAAAAATAAAGCGTCCATTGGTGAAAACTTGGCAATTCAAGCACCTTGGACAAGTACCATGATGAAAACTTGGCAAACAAGCGTCATGCGTAATCCTGCCATCCCTAGCTTAGCCTATCACCCTCATGCTTTTGGTCATCTCTTGACATCCAACTCCATCTTCCAATCTATCCACCTATCCTCCATCCTCCAGCTTCCATCTCACACCATCCACTAATCTTATGCAGCTTCAGCCAATCATCTCAGCTATCATCCATCTCCCTAGCCCCTTCAGCTTTTTCCATCCTCGCTTCAATCCTATCACATCCATCATAAGACCTCCTTCCGCATGTTATCTTCTGATTGGGGGCACTATATTCCTTGGAGATCTTGTCTTGTCCATCCTCCCTTGTCATTGGTATCTAGCTCTAGGCTATCCTCATGCAAACCCAATGTCATCTCTTTATATCCATCATAATCCTAGCTATCTACCATCCTATCCAGCCATCTCATCCTGCTCCTCTAGCTATCCTTGGTCACAAAATCTCTCATCATCATTGGATGCATCCTGCCAAATCCATATCTTTCGCTATTACCCCACCCTTAACTTTTGCATCTTGCACAACATGGAACCATCCCGCTATCCTATTATCCTGAGCTTTTGCCTGCTTGTAACTATCTTGGTCAGCTTCAGCTTGTAAATATCTTGGTCCGTCAGCTTGTACATCCTCTTTAGCTTAGTACCATTGTATCTATCCAGCGTTCATGTTAGTTCGTCCTTGATCAACATCTTGCACCCATCGCACATCTTGGTTAGCTATTCCAATGCATCCTTTAGCTAGATTTCCTGTCACCAAAGTGTTATCTTTCTTAGTTCAGCTTGCCAGACACATCACTCATCCAGATCCGTCAGCTTAGGTGCTCTCCGATAGATCCTTGCAGGATATAGCTTTCCTCATGTCTGATCTTGGTCTGTTAGTAGCTCATCCTACCCATCTCTTTGGCAAACGGTTCTCTTTTGGATTTTTGCTTTCTTTTGATTTGGGATCTTCCCTTTTGGGTCTTGAAGTATCTTTTCCAAGCAATCTCCTTGTTCCCTCCTCAAGGTTGCCATGATCTTCCATATCATGGTATGCTGCAAATGGGGCAATTAGAGCGTAAGGTCTTGATCAGGTCTTTCATTTTATTTTTCTTTTCTGCTTGTGGGTTCTCCAATGTCGTTTCCATGCTGCTTCCTCTAGGATTCATGTGTGATGTTGGGGCAATCCTTGCGTGTTTGTTTTGAGTTAGTTTGTCAATCCTTTGGACAGTTGGTGAAAAGGCCTTGATGTTCTTGGTAACCTTGGCAATTAACCAACAATCCTATAGCAAATCTAGTGCTCAACTACATGGTGGTACTTCTCTTTGAAGTATCCCCCCACTCAAAAAGCTTCAATGGGTTTCCTTCATCTCCATTATCCCCCATCCATATCCAGCATCCGTCTCTCCTACCCCAGCTGATGCATCAATATCTCTTTGAATCCCTCATCACTCTTAGCTTTAGGGATCCACAATCCTAGTCTTAGGGATCCACCAATCCAAATCAACCCACCAAGCCTCATCTTTTGAGATCCACAATCCTAGTCCTAGGGATCTCCGAAACCCATCTTTCGCCAATCTAACTCTTTGAAATCCTGTTGCATCAGCTTTATAATTCCCTCATCCATCTCCCTATCCTGGATTCCTTTCTATAGCACTCTGCTCCTTCATCCTCCACCTTCCCTAAGGTCTTAAGCTTGCTTCCTCTTGTGCATCTGATTCTCCTTTATCATTCTCCCATAGTGAGAGTTTGAGCTAATTCAGCCCCTTCTCTTTGCCAATCTGAGTCTCCTTGCTCATCTCGGATTCTTGTACTTTTCAAGAAGCCATCGAGCCTCGCTTTCTCTCCTCGCTACCTTCTTGAGGGGGCATCTCACAGTCCATTCTCTCCTCTTCTGCTCTAGCCTTGGGCATCTTATTTTCTTATCTTTGATGCCATGCCACTTGCGGCATCACATCAAAGAGGGGCAAAATGTAGACACCTAAAAACCTTTAGAAAATAAAGTATTTTTATTTTCTGAAAAAGTCCTATGACATCATCATTTATTAATTAATTAATTAATTAATTTTTATGCCATTAAATCCCTTTATCTTAATTAAAAATATTTAATTAAGGAATCCCTCCCTAAAATGTTTAAATCTTATTTAAACATTATTTCCTTATTTATTAATTATTTAATTAATAAATTGACCAAAAATCCTAAAATAAATAAAAAAATTATTTTTTGCCCAAAACTTGGCCAATTTCCTTATGACCAATAACCTCTTCCAAAATCTTCTAATCCTTCTTTAATTTTGATTAAAGGCTAATCCCATCATTTCCTACCCCTAATCCCAACTCAAAATATTTAATTAAGATTAAATATTAATCCTCATATTTATTAAAAAAGTTTTAATAAATATCTCCTCAACCCAAACCCTTGAAATAAATAAAACTTTATTTATTTCTTAAAAATCTAATTTATCCTCATCCTAAGAAGTTCTAGACTCTTCTAGAAAGTCTTCATCCTCATCCTAGGAAATTCTAGACTATTCTAGAAAGTCTTTATCCTCATCCAAAGTCTAGACTCTTCTAGAAGATGTCTTTAAACCTAATCCTAATCCCCTCCTAACCTTGTCACATTCCCTAAACATGGGTTAAGACTTACTAACCCAAGCCAAAGTTAACAAATATCTCCTCCTTCACCCACCCTCATTAAATGCCATCCACTTGCCTATCCCTAAGCTAATCCTAAACCATCCTAATCCATCCTCTAATCATTTGCACAAGCCTAAACAAGCTTAAAACCTTCCTAATCATGTCCAAGTCGAAATTGCTCCCATCACCCTCAAAATATCTCAACCATAAAACTTTATGAAGTCCACTAGGTCATAAATAACTCTTACAAGCCCTTTTATTGCTCTTACAGGTCATTATGAGGGTCTTTATGAAGATTTTATCCCTTGAGCCTCCTTTGTTGACTCATCCTTCCCCTTTCCTCCATCCTCTCACCATGTGACATGTGTCACTCCTTGATTGGCTATAAGGAAGCACAATCCATGTGCTCTCCTCTCATGCAATCTAAGCCCTCCATGAGCTTTTTCCCATCCTTGCATCTTAGCCCTCAATCCCTCAAGCCTCTTGCCTATAAATTGGATCCTTCCCCTTTGCAAAATAACACAATCCATGAAGTAAAGTTATAATGCTATTTTGAGAGCCAAATCCATACTAAAGCCATCTATCCACACCAAAAATCCGCAATCATCCATTGAAGCCTTTGGAAGCATATTGAGCATACATCCTATCCATTTAGATAAAGCTACTCAACAAGAGAGCTTCTTATTGAGAGAGTCCATTAATAGCTGATATTCTCAATTGAGATCTCATCTTAGTCTATCTTGAAGTTTATGAATTTTGTTTAGTTTGTAGAAGCTTTATTTAAATTTGGTTTCTATTAGCATACTAACATTACTCATATATAGGCACCAATGGCTCCTTCTCCAAGCTCAATCACAAAACCCTCAGTATCCATAGACATACCCTTGTTGCAAGTAGGAGCTTGAATAAGGTAGATTTTTTAGAACATATCATTATGAATCACCTTATTATCATAGTCAATCACCATATTATGATCACAAGGTGTCACATTTTCCAAATGCCATCCTATTTCTACACATATGAAGGGTACCTTCCTCATAATTCTTGAGGAATTCCATATGTACCACCACCCCATTGTATGATGCACTAGAAAGTTGCAATTATGTTCTTTTAGTGTGTATGTCCTTCGCGCTTGCTTTCCTCTAACAAGATCCTCATGAATCATCCTTTTCCCTTCATCATAAATGTTTTCGATGGGCATTCGATAAAGGATTATAATATTAAAATATTCCCTTTAATTAATAGGGTATGTGCAGGATCATGGTGTACCAAAAAGTGGAGATCTAAAAAATATGGAGTCTTGAAATGCCTCAAAGCATTTCAAAATGCATTCCAATTTTTTTCCCACTGATCCTAATACTAAACGAAAACAATTAATACCTTTATAAGGACTACTATAGCTTTTGATACCAACCCTATATGTTCAACTTTTAAAATGTCCCAAAAATGTGTTTTTGGCATATTCTTGTGTATGTTTTTTACTTCAAACATGTAGTTGACAACTTTTTTTCCACCAAAATTTGATGAAATAAAAAGGGTTTCTTAATAATGTTCTTAGCTTTCCATAAATGTAAGGTTTCTCAAATTACAAGTTTAGTAAGTAATTATTTCTTATTTTCTAATGGAGTTACATATATAATGTTGATTAGCACACTGCTTGAAAAATAACTGTAACTTTCAAATGGTACAACATTTTTGAAATCCAAAAGATGCATCACATTCTATGATTCTTCTAGTATAAGGAAAAAAGAAGAAAAAATAAATTTTGTAGAGTTTTGAATTAGTTAAGGTGGTCAAACATGAGAGTTTTTTTATTCTAAAAATACTAAAGTAGAAAATTAATAATTATTTATTTAATTAGAATAAAAATACAAAAAAAAATGTGTCACATCTAAGCATGATTCTACTTATTCTAGCCATAATATTATTTAAAAATATTATCATTTCATTTTGATTAAGGTGGTCAGACATATCTCTACTTTTTATTTTTGTCCTAAAATTTTTGTACTATTGCGTTAAAATTGAAAATTTTGACCAATATTTTTTACTGTTTTTAAATAAGGCCTAGTATTTTAGAAACTAAATTAAATATCCTACAGATTATTTTCTCTCAAATTTTTGATATATATTTTATAACAAATAGAAAATTGCACGTCAAGTTAACATAACCCTAATTTGTTAATTTATTAATTGCCACTTAAGAGCATTGTTTGGTTGACCATGATCCCGCACATACCCAATATAATTATGGAGTTTAATCCATATTAAATACCACCCTCTTGGCATAATAAGGACTTGCCACCTGTTGTAATCCTTCATACCATGCTATAAAGTTGGGTGGATTCTGGCATCTAGCTGACATCATCCTAGTTTTGAATCCTATTAAAACTATGTCCTATCTTTGCTAGGTCATCCACCACATTGTTGCCTTCCCTATAGACATGGTCCACCATAACCTCCTGAAGTCTACTCACCAAGATATGGATTTCTTAAATGATCGATTAAGTCTTCCAATTGATATTTCCATCACCTTTCGTAGCTTTAATAATTAACATAGAAGCTCCTTCAATAGCCAACCTTTCCATTCTTCTTGCTTCTACTATCCTCATGCCCCACAAAAGGGCCAAGGCTTCTACTTCATTATTTGATCCCCTTCCATAGCCTCCTATATAAGAAACAACAAGCCTTCATGTTTCATCACAGATAATCCTACCAACCATATTCATTCCCTCAATGGAAATACCATCAAAGTTTACCTTCATCCATTAACTAGTGGGAGGTTTCCACACCGTGTTGCATCTGGTGTTGATTTTGGTAATGTCAAATTTTTCCACCCTCTTGCTAAGGTCCCATAAGTTTTCCCATTTAGTATCATAGTCTCTCATCAAGTTTGATGGGGGGAGGGGTGGGTGGGGTGGGTGTGATCTTCCAAAATGATCATAAAGATGGGTGTTGGAATGGGCCTTTCCAATCCGCAAACTAATGTGGTTCCTTGTTAAAGAAGAACCAAACCTCCCATTTCAAGAGAACCTCACTCCAAATTACCTTGGCATAGGGGAAATGGATGAGTAGGTAGGGGATAGATTCTTTAGCATTATTGCAAAGAACAGAAAAAATTATTAGTTGGAAGTATTTTTAATGAGATGATCAATGGTGAGGATGTTCCTATGCAAAGTTTTCCACCATAAAAAAATGAGTTTAGGAAAGATCCACGGATGTCATACATGCTTCCAATGCTTTGGCACATTACCTTCCTCAATACAAAAAGTGTAAGAAGATTTAACAGCTAGTTCTCTTGAGGTGACCAGACTCCAGACTAGGAAATCTTCCATAGGGGCTATGGGGATATGAAATTTTTCAATGGTTTGCTATAGTTCTTTGAGAAATCTAGTCTCCATGGGATTTTTCTTGAGTGTGTAATCTCTTCCATTGGTTATCAAGGCTGATATAGTTCTATACCAGACCTCCAAAGTGGTTGAAGAAATACTTCCTAGCAGCCTAGATCCTAGAGTAGGTAAGGGACCTTACATCAACCCATTAGCCCTACAAAAATTCAATGGTGGCTTCATCCCCTAACACCCATTTTATGCCCTCCTTCAAAAAAATCCCGATGTGTAATATGTTACTCCAAATTTTAGACCCTAGCGGTAGACTACTACTATAGAGAAAATGGTGGAACAAGTCTCCCCTTAAGTATTTAGCACGAATAATAGTGCACTACTTATTTAAGGTGTTCACCAAACCAGAGAAAAATCCTTTGTATTTTCTCAATAATGTCCTTATATCTACCTGGGAGTTTAAAGAGGAATAGAAAATACACTAGGATACCCTGTAAGGATAACAAGAGGAGTTGGAGTTTCTCTGCATTGTTCAGGATCTTTCCTTTCCATTCTAGAGGCTTTATGTATGCATTTCACCAGCCCATTCCAGTACTAGGATGTTACCCCCTTGACCAAGAGTGGGAAACCAAGATAGGTTTCTAGTAAATTAGCTTCCTGACACTCCAATATTCTGATCTATTTTTGCAGAAGGTCTCTTTCCATGTTGAAGAAATACAACTTGGTTTTTTAATAGTTTAATTCATTTTCTAGAAATCTCCTCATTATGATTGAGTAAATTTTTCCACACCTTGGGTTCATGAATGGAAGATATACCTTAAAGTATCATCAACAAATTATTGTAATACCTATGGTGGGAGAGAGGAGATAGGTCTTATGCCTTTGATTTTACTTTGGTGGGCTAAATCTATTAAGTTTCTTCCTAATACCTCTACAAAAATGATGAATAAGTAAGGTGATAGGGGTTCCCCTTTTCGAAGACCTTGGCCAAAGGTGAAAAATCTTCTTCGGGTGTCATTCAGTAGAATAGAAAACTAGACCATGTTGACTACTTCCTGAACTATTCTTACAAAATTTTCATTAAATCTTAGCTTGATGAGAATTTCAATTAAAAACCCCCTCCTCACCTTATCATAAGACTTAGAAATATCAATTTTTAGAGCCATACGTGGGTTCTCTTATTTCTCCAAAGAGTGAATCACCCCGTGGGCAATAATCACCACATCCAAAATTAATATTTTATAGTTTTTATAACAAAGGCAATTTAATATATCACTAACATTAGGCCAACATGTTCCACTTTTTATTACAATGGAATAATGACACAATCATGAATGTGGTGATACTATATGAGATATATATCATGTTATTATGATGACCTGTAACTTACATTTGGAATCTTAAAATATTTCCCATGGAATAAATAAATAAATATTGAGATCAGTGCACTAAATGATCATACAAATATATCTTGAAATTATAGTAAACATATCCCATGAATTACAAGAAAATGGAGCTTGTCACTCTTGCCACATGAGTTCTCTTTCCTCAAAAAATGGCATTCACAAAGAATAATTGAGACTTTCTATTTTTTGTCTAATTCTAAAATCTTTCCCTTCATCAAAAATTAAAACTCAAAAGGAGTCCCTTTATTGACTTCTCAATACCCACAGCTAAATTGTTGATACAATATTATGCATAATACCTACTCACCCTAAAAATCTATGTTTACATTATATATATATATATATATATATAAAGGGAAAATACAATAAATAATGTTGTTCAATCATAGTTAACATTTCTTTCCTTCCCTTTATGTCTAATGCTTTGTTAGATTTCCCATGGTTTCCTTTTTTTGTATAGACTCAATATGTTATAGCTATAAAATTTCATCATTTCCAACTAGGTAACATTATTTGTCACTTGAAAGAGTCGTTGACTATTCAATATCATATTTGAGCTCTCTTATGGAACTCTCTTGGTCTAGAATCTAGAATCACAATTTGCATTTATCTTTTAAATTGTAAAGTGGTTTTTTATTACTTATTGTTGATGGGCACCAAAAAGTAGTACAACATGAACTTCCTTCATTGTATTTTTGACATACTAGAATTAAACATAGTAGCATACAAAAAACCACCATCGTACATAGTCAACTAAATTGTTAAAGAAATTGACACACTAGACCCTATCTTTCCTTATACTAGATGTATGCTCTTACACTAAATTAAACTTTATAAACAAGTTCACGTAAGACTAATCTTCTGTGGTTTTCGATTCATTGTAATGTTGGTGTAATTGTATGATATTTTTTAAGTCATTACTTATATAATCATTCTATATATCTTGAAAATTATATTGTGTTTAGAAAATGATGCAATAAACATATTAGTGGATTTTTAACTTTTTGTTACTTTATAGTTAATTATTCTCCTTATTTATCCTTTATATTTATGATTAGCCTTAAAATATAATGTAGAAAGTTTAAATAATATTTCTCCTAACATTTCAACTATTAAAGGAGATAAAAGTGGATATCGTATATTAATATTTTTGTAGCAATTAACAATCTTTGAAGTCAATATGTGCAAAATTATTAGCTCTATATTGAATTATTTTGACTATATTTTTTATATTCATTATTTTTAATTCTATTATTTTTTCTCTTAATAGTGACTATATGAAGATCAAGACATATAACGAGTGCAAATATTAGACATCAGAAATATCCATTGAAGGGTGTTCCATAATATATACTATTACATTAGCTAGAGATCAAGAAAAACTTAAATTGAACATGTCGGTTTCCGAAAAATATATTCATTATTTTTAATTCTATTATTTTTTCTCTTAATAGTGACTATATGAAGATCAAGACATATAACGAGTGCAAATATTAGACATCAGAAATATCCATTGAAGGGTGTTCCATAATATATACTATTACATTAGCTAGAGATCAAGAAAAACTTAAATTGAACATGTCGGTTTCCGATAAAGAATTGGTTTCCCCTATTACGTTTTCCGTCAACACGTCTTTAATTATTGTTTATACATGTCTAAAGCGAGGGCGGTTTCAGATGAGATGCAAAAGTGCCGGCTAAAGCAAAAATGGGCATTGCACCATAATCATGTCAACAAAAACTTACCCAAGTAGTATATTTATATAAAGCAGGGGCAAATTATTGCTACATTCAGTTTTCTATTTGTGTCATTTTCAAATATATGCTCATCATATTTACACGAACCCAAACCATTACCTTGGTACAGGCTACGCAAAAATGAATATAAATGCAATTGAATAATTTGCACGTAGATGTCTGGTGAATAATGATTTCTACAATAAATTTTATCATTTCTATTGTACCATTTCTAAAGGATATAACTATGGAGACAAAATATTTTTCAGCACCACTACATAGAAATACAAATAGACTTGCATTGCAGATTTTACTACCTCCTCTAAAAGACAACTATTGACAATGCACATAGACATACATATATACAATGAAACAACATTAGCCAAAAGATTCATTTCTTTTATAATATCTGACACGTATTGGACTGCATATCTTCATCATCTGATAGATGTAGATAAACGTTTAAAATAACTGTGTCAGTTGATACAGTGCTGTCAGATGAGACAGAACCTTACATTTTGAAATCTGAAAGTATCGGATCTTAAACCCATTTTTACAAGGACCTTATCGAACATATATTGAAAACCATAAAATAGTTTCCTTGCAAAAGACTCATAAATCTAAATCAGGGATACCCGCGTAAATAGGATGTGCGGCAGATAGGACACGTTCTTCCCTTGCTTTCACCCCACCTGCCGAGACACCCCTCGTGATATCTGCTTCCTTAAATTCCCTTAGACATATCACACACTCTGCTATTTCTTCCTTCTGCCCGCGCCTGTAATTCATTACCCTCATCAAAACACTCTGAAGAGGAAGAGACACGTCAGGCACTATTTCATCTTTCCTCGGCTGGATGAAGATGATATAAATTGCCACCGTCATCACAATTATATACCCAATTATGACACAGGACGTGCGGAAAACAGGCAAAAAAACGTAGAGAAGTGGGAACAGTAATCCCACCAGAGCCCAAGAAATCTGGAGCAATATGATGAGACTGTGGAGCCTCATAGCGTTAAAGATCTTACGGATATAAAAACTGGAAATGTTACAACAAAGTCTGAAATTGGATATATAAAATATGCGCCTGATTACTTTGGAAGTTAGAGCTTGGATTTAGGTGATGTGATTTCCAAGAATAGTAAGAAGTGAGAAGCGGAGAGTGACATTAAAGATGCGGAATTTTATTTTCTTTTTGGTCTATGTCGACATGATCGGAGTCAAGATGCCCTTTTCCCATTAATATAAACAGACGGAATTTCCTAGAGCTCAGCTCAACATAAACAATAGTTTTCTTGTTTTAACCAGCTAGGTATACCTGTCCGGCATTGTTGTTTATTGCTCTCTCTCTTGTTTGGTAGCTGGAAAGATGAATTGCATGAAATATGGTTTTTTTAGAGGATAGAAATGAGAAACTGTTTCGGGAACAAAATTAAGACAAGAACTAAATTGCTGAAAGAAGGGAATCACAATATTAAAATCTTCTATTTATTTGACTTATATAAGAAGATAAATAGTAAGATGGAGACGATCGATTTCCTCAATGAGGTAGTTTATTGGAGGAAGAAGCTAGATTATATATTGTCCTTTCTCGTTAAAAGATTAGAAAACAACACCTTCAGTATAAAGAATAAGTGTATAGTTTCTAGGTTTTTTTTAAATAAATAAATAAAATTAGTATATTGTAGCTTTAAACATTCAGGGTCTGTTTGGTTGCGAGAATAGAAATATGGGAATAAGAATACTTATTTTTGAATAGAAAATGGGGGTACGTATTCCTATACTTCTTTGGTTTAGCAAGAATTTGATTTCACAGACCCAATAATTTATGCTTTCTAAAATAAATAAAACTGGAATAGGAATACATATTCCAATTCCACCCATTTTGGTGGAATAGAAAATGCTCATTTTTTAGCCAAAATTGGAATATGTATTCCTGTTTTATTCCTATTCCAACTCCGATTTGGTATATCCAAATAGAGAATTCAAAATTTTAAAAATTTACATATGCCTATTCCACTTGTATTCTCGCTACCGAATGGGCGCTTACATAGCTAATGAGTGCCAAATAAGAATTATGATCTAGAAGAATTTCAGATTTGTTCAAAGATCCTAGTGGCTATGCATGTTTATTATTCTTCTTCTTAGGCTCCTTCCAAAGCCTCTTATTTGAAATTAGAGCAATTGCTCCATGACTTTCATTGGGCTTCTGGTTCTGACCATCATGTCTTTCACAAAGTGGCTTGGGATCTTTTTATCTCCCCAAAGAGTCTAGAGGCCTTGGCCTTCTTTCCACATAGAAGCAAGGTCTCTGTAATGCCCCGCCAAGAGATCCAAAGAATTAACCTAGAATTTCACTAAATTTGGTAACTTTTTTTTAAAAAATTACATGAAAGTAAATACCACATATAACTTATTCACAATAACGGAAGCAATAGCAATATCCATCTAAAAATAAACATAACATACTTAACAGATTACATTCTTTAAGATCCCTTAACGCGAATTACATACATGTTTCCATCTAGTACAACATCCACATGAAATAATAATAATAAGTCCAATGTTTATACATTACATTTCTAAATGCTCAATCATCCTCTGTACATGTCATAGGGTATGACAAGCTCAAAGAATATACATATGTAGAAAAAGGTACATCATCCTATTCCAATCCATGATACATCAAAGTAGAGATAATCACATGATACATCATCATAGAAGACATATACATCCATCATAAAGATCAAACATAATAAACTAAGTGCATGGTTCCTCCCAACTGTTAATAGCATCATTAGACCATCGTGGGCCCTAGCCATCCCTCCGTGCGTAACATCCCAAATCACCGAAGAGATCATCAGCATTAACATAGTAGGAATGTCCCTCCTAATAAATACATCATATGTAGAAGTAATCTAACATGCAAATATAAGCATAAGATAACATCATCTAACATATGAAAATCATCAATGAAAGGATACATATCCACCATCACGAAGGACGCTTCAGCCACGTTGTCTCAATGAATCTCAAATGATAAGAGTGGAAAATACACTACCACCCGACCGCGTGGTACCTAAGTGGTCCACTCCCCCCATGCTGAGGAGATAATCTCAAGTTCCAAACAGGCTATCAAAATCACATAGCACAAGTCTCTAAAGTCCAGGAATCCTAAAAGTATACTAACTCAAAGGTTCCAATCAGAAAACAGACATCTACTTCCCAGAGGCACACAATGACATGTAGGAACCTACTATGCAAGCAGGAAAGTGTCATCGCATTTATCTTGTACAAGTTACCCTGGAAGTTAGCTAAACTCCACGGGTCCATACAGATCTCATGCGGCCACTAGTATCCTCTCATACGGACAAGGCGAACTATGGAATGCAAGGTCGCAACCATGCATTCTCACTATTCCCATCCTAGCCTGTACAAGCACTCAAAGCATGGGCGAGAACCAAAACTCTTATCTTTTTAGGTTCATTCAGTTAGTATTAAGTGTGAATGTTATCACTTATTAATCCAACTTACAATGAGTTACCCTGGCAGCCTCTTAGGGCCCCGACCCCCATTGCAAGCCACTTCCCATCACTACATGCAGATATCCTACCCTAATGCTCATGGTATCATAAATCATCAAAATCACCAAAGAAAATCTATAATAAAATCATCAAATATCCATAATAAGAATCATCAAATATCCATGATAAAATCATCAAATATGCAAAAAAGCATCAAATCTCCATGAGCAACATCCATAGAAAATCATGACCACAACAACTCTCTATTGGTAACTGAAGTATCACTGATAATCAAAGTATCCATTGGTTCTCAATAACCAAAATATGTCTCAATCATACTGATCGAAGACTCCAAAAATGGTTGAGTCAAACATGTCACAACATGACATCATTAAGAATAAATCCACATTTCAGTCCCATCATGGTGACTAGAATATAACCAAGGATAACTGATCAATGACCAAAAATAATGGTTAAGTCAAGGGTCTTAAACATAAGAATCTCAACTTTAACAATCAGTAATCATAACCAATGCATAGAGCATTCCATCACATAATCATGGTTGGGTTTATAAAGATCGAGAATAAAACATCATCATAACATCACAATCATATAACCCCCAAACCTCTGGTAGACATCCTATACTGGTCAACACTAGTCAACCTAAAACCCAAAACATTAGCATAAGGAATACACAATGTAAACACATGTTTTGGTTTTGCTAAGTTTTCAAATTTGAATTCAAATGCAAAAGTCTCGATTTACATTTCCAAGTTTAGAGGAACATTTTCCTACGTTTTTCCATGTATTGTTTTTGGATGGATAAAAGTTTTCCTCTATAAGTCTAAAATCCAATTTCCAATTACAACATTTTATTGAAATCATTCCCCACCAAACTATCAATTAAATTCATATATATATATATATATATATATATATATATATATATATATATATATATATATATATATATATATATATATATATATATATATATATATATATATATATATTATTAATTAAATCTTAATAGTTAAATTATAAAATTATAAGATTATTCATCATTATAAAAGATGAACCCTTAACTCTTTTATCAAACAATTTTAAAATTCATTAATAACATATTTACATATTACATATATACATATATATATATATATATATATATATATATATATATATATACATATATAAATACATAAATATTTATTACATTTTATAAAATTGAATTAATAAATTTTGATTAAAACATCATATCATATGAAAACCGATTGTAATGAAATTCGATTTCATTTAAATCAGAAACAAAACACATATATAAAAAGATGTACCGCTCAGCGGTATGTAGGTTCCTGCGGTCGCAGGGCCTGTGACGTCGGTGGTACTACGTACCACTGTCGTCGTAGTACCTACGATGGGGTACACTGCAACTGCAGAGGGGTCACAGGTCTCGTTCCCCCCCCGACTCAATGCATATTATATATAATTTTCGCGATTCTCATTCGGATTGTGTGATATGTTTAAAATGTTTTCAAAACGCTTCCACTGCGTGATGCGATTCGGATTTTTGATTAAAATTTAACGTTTTTTCAAAAACATTTTTCGATTTATGATATTTGATTTTTAAATAAATACATATATATTATATACATACATATGTATGTATACATATATATAAAGGCTTATGTATATATATATATATATATATATATATATATATATATATATATATATATATATATATATATATATGTATATATATGTATGTATGTATGTATGTATGTATGTATGTATGTATGTATGTATGTATGTATATATATATATATATATATATATATATATATATATATATGTATGTATGTATGTATATATATATATATATCTATGCATGTATGTATAGATATGTATGTATATATATATATGTATGTATAAGCAGATTTACGAATACAATTTTCAATTTTCAGAATTTCTCTATGAAACTTGATTTTCAAAAATTTTAATAATTAACCTAATGGGTTTAACTATGAATTTCCAACCCTAGCCTCGTGTCATTTTCAGATCTAAGCATATAGAATCCTCAAATAAATTTTTTTTTCCCAAATTGAAAATGCATAATGAAATATGAGATTCCTTAGAAGACATATGGAAGACACGAAGAAGACAGGGAAAGCAAGATGCGGAAATAGCATAAGTGAAATCACAAGAATCTACCTGGATTCTGATGCTAAATCGCTCTTCATTAGAAAACCCGTAGAGCAAGCTCCCTCCTTCAAAATTTTTGAATCCTCCAATGCTCCAATTGCTCTCCACGCTATCCACGCTCTGTCTAAGCTTCTAGGAATGCTTGAATACAAAGAGCTCTCAGGAAACCTCTAGAATACTTCTAGAAACAGCTGGAAGGTGTCACCAACTAAGCATGGGTCTTTTCCAACCTTTTTGATGATCCATAGGGTTGTAGACACCATGTGCTTAATTGATGCACTAACCCCCGTGTTGTTGACACATGAGAAATAGAGAAATGCGTTAATTCTCATGCAAGCTTATAACTCCAATTTACTTTTCAAATAATTTCCATTTAAATATTTTTAACTTCCATTTTAATTTTTATAACTTTTATTTTAATTTTTATAACTTTTATTATTATTATTTGTTTATTAATTTATTAGTATTTTATAATTATTATTTATTTTAATTTCTAATTTTCTTTTATTTAATTTTTTTCTCTCAATTAATTCTCCTTTAATTAATTATAATCAAAATATCAGAGATCATGATATTTAATTTTATCAAATAATTAATTTATTAATTAAATCTATTTGTTGAGACTTAATTAATAGAAAATTCACCATAGACCTCCAAGATAAAATATGAAAACCCATCATAGGACAATTCATACAAAATCAGTCTAAAGGATTAAAAATCATGAAATATGTCATCCAACACATTCAGTGGGTACTCAACTCTAATACTTGTCCTAACTCACTTGGACAAATGGTTTTAGGGTTTGGGATTTGGACTTGAGAATTTATCTCCCCTCTCTTATCATTGAGATAGTATAATAGGGTACGCTCATCCTAGCAATTCATGGAAGTCGATACCCGGTACCTGCAACCTGCAGAAAAACCATGCATGTACATACAATATATATAGTGCTAAGCTAAATAGGCAATGGCAGGAAGTGGTGCATCATGTAGATCCCGACTAAGCAGGTGACTACGACTCCCTTCCTTAACCACATCAGAAATGCCATACAATAAGAAAACACACACACCATACACATGCAAGTATGGGGTAAGTATCCATAATAAAACACATGAGATAATAAACCATCTAACTAATCATCAACAATAACTGAAAAAAATATAATGATCATCATACATACATGAAATGTAAAGTCTAAATGATCTCATCATATAACAACTGAATCCATAACATAATGTCTGATAGTGTCAAACCAATACCACTAATCCATTAACATAAAGCTAGTCTATCATAGTCTGATAATAATAGCAATAATATGCCCAGAAAAGATGTGAACACGGGTAGGCACTACAGTCTCACTCTTTGTGCCAAATGGATTATACGTGACATTACTGGAGATGAAGCTTGGAAATTTTTGGTTCAGCATTGTATTTCTTCTGGGTTTCCTGTTAATAGGCCTGCATGGAAGGGGATTGGCTTTTAGACCCTTCTCATCATGTGGGAACTTGTGCACATAGAAGGCTCTTTTGTTATCAAGAGCATATGGAAAGCTTGGGAAGCTATCAATCCTTGGCTTTGCTGGTCTGGTGATGGGTTCCATGATGGGTTCTCTTTGAATTAGTAGAACATTTGGTGGTCTCCACTATTTTCCATCAGGGTGTTCCTCTAGCAAAGAATCAAGGTGCTAGTACTATGTGTTTTTTCAAATGTGCCATCAAGACACCTAAGGACCTCTTTTCTAGGGCCTATATGAGTCTCAAGTCCTGAAAGGATATGCAAATCCAATTCCATCTTGCTCGTTCAAATCAATAAAATTTTGATCTATTGCTTTTTGCAATTCTAGATCACTTAATTCACAAGGTGGGTATTCAGTCTGTTCGACCTTGGTGGATAGACTGGAAGTGGTATCCTACCACTCCCTTCACAAGCTACAAATGAAGTTTGGGGTATCGATGGCTTTCTCCCCATTTGTCGATGGTGGATACCCTTAACTAGTGCTGGCATTTGCAGTCTTCCCTTTCTCAGTGGAGAAAGCATTTCAACACTATTTGGAGTTCCATTATAGAGCCCAAGATTGTGCATTTTTCTTAGTGCCTGGTTTTTCAAGGTCTTCCCTTTGGGCCTCAACTCAAGCATATTGGGATTTCGGATCCTCAGTGTCCATTTTATGGGCAATCAGAGACTTTTTTTGCATATTTTTTAGTTCTGTAGATGTGCTCAAAACTATTAGCACTGGATTCATGATTTCTTTAAGTCATTTTAGCCTGAACCTTTTTCCTAGCATATGGTTATTTTGGGTGAATCCCCCAAGGTCCCTAGACAATTTACCTAGATCTGGCATACTTTCAAGATGGAGATTTTTTTTACTTTGTGGAAAGATAGGAATGTTGTTCTTTTCACTCATTGTTTTCTTGACATAAATGTTTCTATGTACACTAAAGCATGCATTTATAACAATGTAATGATGTAGATTCAAGTCCAAGTCAATAAGGTGGCTCCGAAGGTGGCCCATCTTTAGGACCTACTCAATCAATGGGTTAATACTCCATGTATGGTTGCTAGAGTGCCTCCTAATGTCTTGGCATATCACATTCCACCTAGGGGCCACTGCTAAGAGTGCAACACATCTACTCACTGCTCTCACATGCCACACTCATAGGCTTCCTGCAACCACTCCCTTAATGGTGATAATGGTTGTTGGCATCATCGCTCACCTTCTCTACCTTGTTGTGGCTCTGGTTAGTCTCTAGGTCTAGTGGCTCCCCCTCCTAGTGCTCCTCATGTTGTTTTTGGCAAATGGTCTTTTCGCCTGGAGTTGGCTATTTCACCCCCGCAGGCTGATACAAATGATGGTTACCAGGCCCCTAATGATGTTGATGATGGCTAGACTATTCCTAGCCTGCCTACCAATCCTACAGATGACTGGGGTTTCCATGATCATGATGGACCACCCCCCTCAGGTGGCACCAATTTGGCTACTTGATGGGTTGCTTAATGTTTTTTTTTAATGAATAGATGTTGATTCCAGCTTCAGCTGTGTGAACTCTCGTAGGGTGATCTTGTATCCCCTAGCCCTTTTTTGTGGATTTAAACTAGTGTATTATTTATTAATAGAAAAGGACTATTCATAAATTTAGAAAAAGAATTATAATAAAGGGTTTAAAATGTAGTTATTAGTCCCTATCTTATAAAGGAAATTATGTTCTGAGATTCTAACACCATCAAATTTTGAGTCTATCCCTTCCTATATATAGATATAGGCAGGGAATTAATATTTTCATTTGCCTCATATCAATTAATTTTTTCAATACAAACAATCTCCATTCAAAGGTTTAAAAATGTTTTATAATTAAAATATATTTCTAAACACTAGATTCTATTTTATCATTGGTTTGTTCCAATTTTGCTAGAGTTTTAATTATTTTTCACTCAAAATTTTAGAAAAAAAGTCTATATCAACCTGGAAAATTCTAAAGGAACTAGGTATGGTGCTCTAGAAACTTCTGAGACTGGTGGGGAAGTAGTGAAAACCAACCATGCTAGAGACTGAATTTCATTCTTAGCTACCTTGTAACAGCTCTTTTGAAAGCTATGATTTTATTTTTATTTTTCTACTCTAAAATTATTATGTTCACATAATATGACCTACACAGCTATAGGCTAGACTTTAAATGTTTGATCAAGTTATTTTCTAGTTTCCATCTCTTTGTCAAGCTCTATGTGAGCCTTAAGAAGAGCATCACAACACTTTCTATTGTTTCAATAAGTCATGATAAGTGACATGTCATTGTATTTTACATGCAAAAATAGAAGTTCAACCACAACAAAGAAGTATTCAAAACCTTATAAACATTTTGCACAAAATTTTAAAAACACTAGAGAAAAATATTTCATGCAAAAATTGAACCCCACAAAAGATTTCACACAAAAGCTTAAACCCTTAACAATTTCTGCATGAAAATTTGAAACCCTAAAAATGATGAGATTATGAGAATCACTAGATCCGTCCAATAAAATCATCACAGAGAAAGGGAAAATATCATGGACACAATTGAAATTTGGGAACAACTTTTAACCACATAAGAGTTATTCTCTCAACAACTACATTAATGATTGATTTGTGTACTAAAATTACTAATTTAATGAGAAAATATTGTTGTTCAATTGAATTCAAGATAGTTACATGATATTTTATTTGAAAAGTTAATAATAATAAAAAATTTAATTCTATTTCATTTTATTTAAATGGTATGGAAGATTTACTTAATCTTATCTTATAACTCAAAAGGTAAATAAAGTTGTTTCTATTTTTTCAAAGATTTTTGTTTTATAATATGATTTGGTTTGATAAAAAAAATACGGTGCTGATTTATTTGCTCTAACTGATTTTAAAAATTTATTGGTTTTATATTATCACAATTCTCTATTAAAAAATAAATAAATGAAGATTTACTTTTATAAAATAGACATAAATTTGATAAAGAAACATTTCAGTGTTAGAAGTTATTTCTCTTATATAAAATATAAATTCAATAGTGGAATTAAATAAGAGAATCTTTATTGTAATATATAAAATAACAAGAATATATATATATATATATATATATATATATATATATATATAAAATCTATTGTTAAAGCATGAAGTAAATAAGTGACAAATAAATAAATATTTTCTATTTATAAAGTTAAAATATTTTTAATTTTAATACTCCTAAAAAAATTTCTTCCTAAAAAAATTAAGTTTTAATGGTTTTATTAGGTTATTTCAATGTCAAATTTTCTATTTATAAAGTTCAATTATTTTCAATTTTAATACTCCCAAAATATTTACTGCCTAAAAATATTTAAGTTTTAATGGTATATTGGGTTATTTCAATGTCAAAATTGTTGAGTTTAATTACAATGGTTGGAAAATTGAGTGACAAAACATTTTCCAAAACATAAATTCATTGATATAGATAAATATAAAATTCAAGCAATTAGTTTAGGTCATGCTATAATCTAAAATGTGCTTTAATCAACATTTTGATTGTATTGTTAGGTAGTGGCTCAACAAAATTATCCATTAGTAAAGATTATATCTTGTAACTATTACTATTATTGTTATTGTATACAAAAAAAAAAAAAAAAAAGCTTAGATTTTCCTACTAAATTTTGGGCAAAATGGATATTAGTTCATCAAATAACATGTTTGTTTGTTCAATTGGTTTTAAATTTATACTATCAACAACTAAATAACTTTGTATTGATGTATCATAGATAATGTGCGATGGAAGTGGGTGAAGCCAGTGCTGGTAGGGTTTCAATGAGAAGCGATGGCAGCCAAGGGGAGGACAATGAGGATGATGATGATGGGGAATGCATGCATCTTCCTTTTGGGGCCTTACGATGTTCTGGGTAGATTGGTTTTGGGAAGATCTAGACTGTGCAGATTTGTGATGGAGTTCTAGAGTTGGGTTGTGCTAGGCAGAGTCATGATGGGGTTTGAAGTGGCTATGGTTTTTTGCAGGTAGATTTTGGTGAATTTCAAGACCCAAATGGATCTTTTTGGTGTCTTCACTGTTGGGTAGGTGGTATATGGAGCAACAGTTTGGGGGTTGTTTGCCATGTTGTCTCTACTTGCCCTAGATGCATTAGTGATCTCTATTGCGATAGATTGGGGGGTTTTATCCCAACTCCCTCTACTTTCCTAAGATGCATTGGTGATCTTTGGCATAGCATATTGGAGATTTTTTTCTCTACTATCTTTCCTTTCCCAAGATCTGTTAGTGGTCTCTAGTGCTGCAAATTTGTGCATGTTGGCCCTATTGTCTCTTCTTTCTCTAGAGCTTTCTATGTGGGGGTTATCCATACTCAAACTCTATTTTGTGGGGATTGTGGTGGTTTATGGAGGCCTTTAGGGCCCTTCCTTGTTTGAAGTTATGTTTTAGGATAGAAGGGTTCTCTACCTTCAATAGATGGGTTGAATCTCTCCTCCCTTGTAAAACCCTTTCTCTTTGGTAGAGGTGTCATTTGGTCTTCTCCTTCACTTTCATATGTCCTATTGAGGTGGAGAACCCTATTGAGGTGGGGGAAAAGCTTATGGAGGTAGCTATTTGCTAGTGGAAAGTGGTGGTGAATGGGTTCAGCAAGTACTCTCCTTCTATTGTTGGCAAGTATCCCTTTCATTTTGCAAATGATCAGGATGCTCAGATCATGTTTGAACATTATGCTTCACATGGTGAAGAAGGTATGACTCCATAGATAGATGCTTTGGTGTAGAGATGGGTGTTACTTCTCTCGAGTGTGGTTTGGGTTTTCCTCTTTTCTTCTACATTCATAGCTCCTATGGAGGTGAAGCAAATTATTATTGAGGTGGAGATCACTTTTAGGCAATGGGAAGAAGAGGAGACTCTCATCAAAATGTTGTGTACTTGCACTACTTTTAGTAGCTTGGTTAGCAAAAGAAGGGGTACCAACTCTTACCTCTAGGGATTAGTCTTCCTACTCTTTAATCCTCTCATTTCCATTACGATGTGGGAGTTTTGGGGGGTTGGAAGACTGTTAACTACATTTTCCAAAGCTAGATGTTGAGCTTTGCCTGGACCCATGGTTGGAAGATATGTTCAGTGTTTGCCAAGGCTAGAGGTATAATCATGTTTGGTCTTATATTTTTGTTTAGGATTTTGACAAGTGTGAATGGCCTAATTTTATCTCTTTTTTGTGTTGATGATGTTTATCTTTTCTTTTCCATGTGATCAAGTAATTGCTAGCAATTTTAAAGGGCACACTTTAGTCCTTTGTTGTTATTTTTGGTTTAATTTTGGAGCTATTGTGGGGGCTTGTCCCAAGATTTTTATTGACAAAATTGATCATGGTTGGTGGGTCTATTTCTTGTGGACCTTTTTCTTTGATAGAGGAAAATTTAATCATATGGCATCTTTCATTACTAGGTGTTGGTAATGTTTTGTTGCTGGTGTTTAGAGGTCTAATTGTACTCCAAGTGAGCAACCGTTAATTGTTGTTTTTCTTAATCAAAAACTTCATATTGATGCTCAATGTAGATTTTTTCCTATTATTTCTTAAACCTTATCAAAGTATACAAATTTTTAGAAACAAGTGTACAACCTATGCTTCAATGTATTATCTAAGAATGTTTTTCTTGATCAATAGGTAGGTAGTCTAGCTCTACAAGAGCTCTTGTTCAAAAAATAACTTATGTGCAAAAACTCTAAAACTTTTTATTTTTCCTTACTAATTCCTTACTAATTTTGCTATAGTTTAGCTGATTTAAGATATAAAATTTAAAAAGAGAAAAAACTAAATCAATGACATAAAAAGATAAGCATGAATTAAATGTAGTTTGATAATTAGTGAAATAGAAGATCTTGTCTATCTTGGAAATCAAAAGAATTTGTATATTAGGAAAAGAGGAAATTGTTCACTACAACTATAAATCTTCATTTGTTTTTGAAGACTTAGAAGTGGGGTCGATGATGATGGCAAGGTCAATGACGATGGTTAAGGGTCCCCCACCAATAAGACCGCCACTTTTTTTTATCTCAATCTTCCTCTGCTTTAGATGAAGAAAAAGAAGGATAATTTTTCCAAATCAGATTATGAAATGGATTTTCTTTAATTGATATTATTTTTTAATAATCTGTATGATGGGATTGTGATACACGAACAATGCATATAGAAATTCATTGCTTGAATTATTTTTGGCATAGCACTAAAATCAAAGTCTCTATTTCAGTTTTGTTCTCACTTTCTGGATCAAGTGTATCACATGCCACAACTCCTAGTTATGAGAAAGAGGCCAAGTTAATTTTATTTTCATCATTTGGTCTCATTAGAAAATTCTATATGACTTCCATTTTTAATAAATGGGATGACTTTTATCAATATTTAATAATTTTTATTCTTAGTTAATCTTTATGGAAAATCTTGCATGACTTTCCATTTTTTATAGATACTATGATCTTTCTATTTATGTGCAATTATTGTTTTGAGGTATGCCATAGCACAACTTAATATATTTGGGTGGCTAGAGATAAGTTTTTTAAGGTATGATAGAATATTCATTGTGGAATTTTTGGTTGTCGAATGGAAAATATTGTTTATTGTTAAAACATATTTTTTAGTTCAAAATAATATGTAACTATAATTTAAGTTTTTGGTAAGTGTTATTATATTTATATTTAATTTAATATTTCAATTGAAAATGAAATCATATTAATAATTATGATTAAAAAGTATGTATTCTTATTTAAAACATAAAACTTATATTTAACTTTAATGACCGAAAAATATAAGGTATTTATTCTATGGTCTTTTATATTTGTCATGAAAAATCTTATAATATAAAAATTTTCACTATAAAAAATACTTGTTTGAACATAAGAGTAATATGTGTTCTCATGAGAATCTTTTTTAGATTACACCTTTATATTGTAGTCTTATATTATGAGAGTTTCCAATATACACAAATACGTGTTCACATAAAAGTGTAAACATTCTTCCCATGAGCACCTCTTTTAGATTACTCCTCTATATTGGATAGTTATGATATTGATATAAAGGAGAAATAAAAGTACTGATTAGTCTTATTTGTTTTTTTTATAGATCTAATTGTGTGAACAATTTGTATCATACTAATGGGTTCTTGAAATCTAATTGCTTACTATCTAATAATAATTGCACAAGGTAGGGACTCAAGATCTCTCAAAGCTCTTGTTCTTATTTATAAATGATTTTTTTTTTAATACATAAAACAAGTTTATTTATGTAATCTACTTTATAAAATTTTATTAAGATTATAGCCTCACAATATAAGAGGTTTTTCTTAATGTATGGGTGTAGTTTTCTAGAGAACAAATAGATTTTATATTATTATACAAGAAAGTTTCCTTCAAAATTAGTATCTTAGGAGTTTTTGTTTAGGAATTTGTTAAGTGTGACTCTATTTTAGTATTAGTGTCACAAAATTTGTGCATGCATCACATGTGAATCAATTTCAGTGTTATTTTTTGAATTCTCGATAGATTTCTCTATAGATAAGAGAAAGTTCAACACCAAGAAAAACTTCCACATTTTTGGTTTACTTGAAATGGTTAAGATTAGAAGGAGAGCATTACGTATACAAGTAGCATCATAAAATCTAGAATCTCATCAATTTTTTTCTATCTTGAGAAATATTATCCATATTTTATTTATTCATGATTGTTTTTTGTAGAGCTCTCAACCAAAAAAATTGTATTTCACATAAATCTTGACCAAATTTGAGAAGGTAAAAGGGTATTGATTAGTGTAATGAAGTATATTTTTTCTTGTCAAGGACAACTATGAAAAACTCTTGAAAATTCAAAATATTTCAAATTTTTTAGTGTGTAAATTTTATAACTCGTATCTAGAAAGACTTTTATTATGGTAGAGATATATTTAAGTCATAGTGGGATTCCTTGGTTGAAAGGATCAAAGATATGCTCTCCTCTTAGAAATGAATATAGCTTTCAATTGTAGGAACAACTTATTGAGATCTAATTGAAAAGATCATTACTAAAAGAGATCATTGAGAGAGGGAGATTGTTGAAGTGATATGTGTTTCAATCAATGTTTTGTCACTGATGCCAAACCTTCTATTTGATGCTGAGACAATTTCATATAAGATCCAAGTACTAGCACTTAGTTGAATGATGAAGAGGATTTAATCAATAAGATGTAACAATAGCACCTAGAGGAAAGGTTGATTTCTAGTTATGTAATGAAGCACAAGGATCGGTTCAGACAATGGTTAAATGATGTATTGATAATCTACTTGACGTTAAAAAGGTTGGTCACACTTAAAAACTTTAGAAGAATAAGTAATACTAAGACTATCTACAAAGCTTGACCAAGTTGATAGTAGGTGCCAAGCAAAGATAAGTCATGTTGGGTAGAAAATTTGTTGGTGCTGAGTAAAAGAAAATTCTAGTATGTGTTGAGCAACATAGTTATTGTCAAGAGAAATACAATAGATGCCAAGCATCAGTAACATGTAGTTGATGCCGAGTAATTTTATAGTTGATTCTAAGTGATGCAGTATGTGTCGAGCATCAGAAGATCAATAACGTCGAGTTATTGCATTATGACAAAGATCGTAGATTTGCCAAGCATGAGCTGACAAGTTTGTTTTCTTGAAGTCTATGAACTAGGTGTTGTTTAGTGTGGAGCCTGATCAGTCCCCAAGTGGGAGATTGTTAGATTGTGGTGACTGATCAGGAAAGTACTGTACATACTTCATAAATAGTGGATGCCGACATCGACATGGTAGCCGACATATTATGGCCGACATATGGCCGACATGTTATAACCCTAAAGCGGTTTAATACTTGTATAAAAAGGGCTTAGGGTTGGGTATTTTTTGATGTGTGGTGATACGAAATTGGTTCTTGCGGCGGTATTGAGCTGTAAGGGATTACAGATTGTAATCAGGTTGTAATCACTGGATTGTAATAAGATCGGACTTGCTGTTTGGTGGACGTAGCCCAGGGATTGGGTGAACCACGTTAAATCTTGGTGCCTTGTGTTCATTTTTGTGTGTTCTATTATTTTCTGTTATTGGTTATATTTGCATGTAGTTTTTATTTCTGTCCGTGGTTTATCCTAACAAGTGGTATCAGAGCCTAGTTGTTTCTCAGTTATCCTCTGCAGGAAAGTCTCACGGTTAAGTGGGAGTCTCACGGTTGAGTGGGAGCAATGGCAGATGATGGTAAGCTGAGGGTTGATAGGTTTAATGGGCAGAACTTCCAGTTATGGAAGATGCAAATGGAAGACTATTTATATCAGAAGGATTTGTGGAAGCCGTTGGAAGGAAAAGCCAAGAATCAGGGAACTATGTCAGAGGCTGAATGGGATCTTTTGGATAGAAAGGCACTCGGAAGCATTCGGTTATGCTTGGCACCATCGGTGGCATTTAATATTACAAAAGCAAAGATGATAGAAGATTTGATGAAAACCCTAGCGACACTGTATGAAAAGCCCTCCGCTTCAAATAAGGTATTTCTCATGAAGCGTTTATTTAATATGAAAATGGCAGAAGGTGGATCTGTTGCAGATCATTTAAATGAGTTTAATACTATTACTAGTCAATTATCTTCTGTGGGTATCAATTTTGATGAAGAAATTAGGGCTCTCTTGATTTTGTGTTCTTTGCCTGAAACCTGGAATGGCTTGGTAATGGCGGTGAGTAATTCTGTTCCTGGATCTAGTACCCTAAAATATGATGATGTGATCGGTGTTATTTTAAGTGAGGAAACTCGTAGAAAATCCTCAGGTGGATCTACATCAGGAAGTGCTTTAAATGCACAAAGCAGGGGCAGAACGACTGAAAGAGGAAGTAACTCTGGAAATCGTGGGAAATCAAGAGGAAAGTCAAAGGGGAGGAGGTCTCAATCGAGAGGACTAAATGATTGCTGGTACTGTGGGAAACCAGGGCACAAAAAGAAATATTGCTGGACTCGAAAGAAAAATGAAGGAGATAAATCAGATGGAGACAAAGAGGCAAATGTGGTAAGTAATAAATCCGAAGAGGATGCTTTGCTTCTGTCTTTAGAGAGTGTTGATGATTCATGGGTTTTAGATTCTGGTGCTTCTTTTCATGCTACACCTCATAGAGGTTATTTCATTGATTATGTCCAAGGGGATTTTGGGCTTGTTTATTTGGGGGATAATGAACCCTGTCAGATTGTTGGAAAGGGAAAAATTAAGATTAAGTTGCAGAATGGGAATCATTGGCTACTACATGAGGTAAGACATGTTCCAAAACTAAGTAGAAATTTAATTTCAGTAGGGCAACTCGGTGATGAGGGTTGTGTAGTTACTTTTAATGATAAAAATTGGAAGGTTTCAAAAGGTTCCCTTGTAGTAGAAAAAGGTGTGAAAGTAGGCACCTTATATCTTTGTACAGGTCATATTGTTCCTTCTACTTTGATTGTTTCAGAGAAAAATGAATATTCAGGAACAATTACTGCAGATGAGCAGGGAGAACAAATAGCTGCTGTGGATTCTGATACAGCGCTATGGCACAATAGACTTGGACACATGAGTGAGAAAGGTATGAAAGTACTTCATTCAAAGAAAGTTTTACCAGGTCTAAAATGTGTGAATATGGATTTCTGTGAAAGTTGTGTGTATGGAAAACAAAAGAGAGTGAGTTTTGTAAAGACAGGGAAGGAAAACAAAAAGGAGAAATTAGAGCTTGTGCATACAGATGTATGGGGACCGGCTCAGGTATCTTCCCTTGGTGGCTCTCATTATTATGTTACATTTATTGATGACGCAACTAGAAAAGTATGGGTTTATTTCCTTAGACAGAAATCTGATGTATTTCAAACTTTTAAGAAATGGAAATGCTTGGTTGAAATTGAGACTGGTAAGAAATTAAAATGTCTCAGATCTGATAATGGTGGTGAGTATTGCAGTCATGAATTTGAAGATTATTGCTCCACTAATGGTATTTGTAGACAAAAAACTGTTCCAAGGACTCCACAGGAAAATGGAGTGGCTGAACGCATGAACAGGACTATAATGGAGCGCGCAAGGAGCATGAGGTTGCATGCTGGGTTGCCCTTACACATGTGGGTGGAGGCTGTCAATACTGCAGTATATTTGATTAATAGAGGTCCCTCTACTCCTTTGGGCTGTGGTATTCCAGAGGAAGTATGGACTGGTAAGAAGGTGAGTTATTCTTTTCTCAAGACCTTCGGTTGTGAAGCTTTTGCTCATATAGACTCTGAAAATAGAACCAAGCTAGAAGCTAAATCAAAGAAATGTGTCTTTGTTGGATATGGCATTAATGAATTTGGTTATAGGCTTTGGGATTTTGAAAATCATAAAATTATAAGAAGCCGAGATGTCATATTCAATGAAAAAGTGTTGTACAAAGATCTGTTGCAGCAACATGAGAAGAAAGAAGATGATTATGTAGTGCTGGATGATACTCCAAAAGCTGATGTTCTAGCCATTCCTCATGATGTGCAACAACCGCAACAACAAATACCACATACACCAGTGAATGTTAGACGGTCAAGAAGGCCAATTAGACCTCCACAAAGGTTTTCTCCCTCTTTGTATTCTATTTTACTTACTGATGCTGGTGAACCTGAAAGTTATGATGAAGCTGTGCAGGTGGATACTAAGATTCAGTGGGAGTCTGCAATGAAAGATGAAATGGACTCTTTGCTGAAAAATAAGACATGGGATTTGTGCAAGTTGCCTGCAGGTAAAAAGGCTTTACAGAATAAATGGGTTTATAGGTTGAAAGAAGAGGAAGGAGGTAAGAAAAGATTTAAGGCCAGGTTAGTTGTAAAAGTATTTGCACAGAAAAAAGGAATTGATTTTGATGAGATATTTTCTCCTGTTGTTAAAATGACTTCTATTCGTACTGTTTTAAGTCTTGTGGCTACTGAAGATTTGCATTTAGAGCAGATGGATGTTAAAACAGCCTTTCTTCATGGTGATTTGGATTAAGAAATATATATGGCTCAGCCACAGGGTTTTGAGGTCAAAGGTAAGGAGAACTTAGTGTGCAAATTGAAGAAAAGTTTATATGGCTTGAAGCAAGCACCTCGGCAATGGTATCTAAAATTTGACAGTTTTATGCATGAGCATGGATATAATAGGTGTCATTCAGATTACTGTGTTTATTTTAAGAGGTTGGATGATGATAGCTACATTATTTTATGTTTATATGTTGATGATATGCTTATAGCTGGGTCTAACATGCATCATATTAAGGGGCTAAAATGCCAATTAGCACATGCATTTGCTATGAAGGATTTGGGGGCAGCAAAAAAAATCCTTGGTATGAAGATTTGCAGAGATAGGAAGAATAGAACATTGATGCTATCTCAAGCTGATTATGTTGAGAAGGTGTTGCAACGTTTCTCTATGGAGAATGCTAAAGCTGTCAGCACACCTTTACCTGGTCATTTGAAATTGACTAAGGAGATGTGTCCCAAGACACAGGAAGAGGAGGATAAGATGTCCAAGGTACCCTATGCTTCAACTGTAGGAAGTTTGATGTATGCTATGGTATGCACTAGGCCAGATATTGCACATGCAGTGGGAGTCGTTAGCAGGTATATGAGTCATCCAGGTTTTGAGCATTGGAATGCTGTCAAGTGGATTCTCAGATATTTGAGAGGAACATCCAATAAGTGTTTACACTTTGGGGGCTCTACTACTGATTTACAGGGCTATGTTGACTCAGATTTGGCTGGGATATTGATACCAGGCGGAGTACTACAGGTTATGTCTTTACTGTTGGTGGGGCAGCCGTGAGCTGGGTTTCTAGGCTACAAAAGATTAATGCTCTCTCCACTACAGAGGCAGAGTATGTTGCTGCTACAGAGGCCGCCAAAGAGATGATATGGCTTCAGTTCTTCTTGGAAGAATTGGGACATCCTCAGAAGGATAATTTTTTGTTCACAGATAGTCAGAGTGCCATTCATCTTGCTAAGAATTCAGCTCTGCATTCTAAGACCAAACACATACAGTTGCGGTACCATTTCATTCAGTCAGTTTTGGAGGATGGACAGTTAAAGCTAGAGAAGATACATACCAATGAAAATCTAGCAGATATGTTGACAAAGGTTGTCACAAGGGAGAAGCTGAACTCCTCTTCAGCTTCAGTTGGTCTTTTAGACTAAATGTGAATAAAAGAATAGTAGAGTCCAGGGTGGTTTGATCCAGTGGGTGCCCCATGCGGTAGTTGTATTGCTACAGGATCAGTCTCCAAGTGGGAGATTGTTGTTTAGTGTGGAGCCTGATCAGTCCCCAAGTGGGAGATTGTTAGATTGTGGTGACTGATCAGGAAAGTACTGTACATACTTCATAAATAGTGGATGCCGACATCGACATGGTAGCCGACATATTATGGCCGACATATGGCCGACATGTTATAACCCTAAAGCGGTTTAATACTTGTATAAAAAGGGCTTAGGGTTGGGTATTTTTTTATGTGTGGTGATACGAAATTGGTTCTTGCGGCGGTATTGAGCTGTAAGGGATTACAGATTGTAATCAGGTTGTAATCACTGGATTGTAATAAGATCGGACTTGCTGTTTGGTGGATGTAGCCCAGGGATTGGGTGAACCACGTTAAATCTTGGTGCCTTGTGTTCATTTTTGTGTGTTCTATTATTTTCTGTTATTGGTTATATTTGCATGTAGTTTTTATTTCTGTCCGTGGTTTATCCTAACACTAGGTGGAAGATAAGACTAATGAGCTAGTGGTACAAAATTTGAGGTGAACTATTTTTGGGTGAATTTAAATGGATTCTAGGAGAAGTTTCTAAAAAAGACAAGAGATGGGGTAGATACATTGTATCCTACCTTATTTGTATGAATCCTGATTGGACAATGGAAAATGGAAAAGTATTCTAATTTCCTATTTAAGGAATGTCTGGCCATGAAGCAAAGAGAGTTTGAGAGGTTAGAAGTAATATATTAGTGAAGGTCCAAAGAACCTAAGGAAGACTAGAGATAGAAAGTCAAGAACTCTATTTCATCTAGTGAACAAAGAAGTAACTGCATTGGCATACCAAACAAGAAGGTTGAAGTAGAACAGATGCTTGAAGGGTGAACAAGTTGTCAAAGTTGCAAAGAATGAAAGTTAAGTAAATTGAGGACTGAATTGTGATCTAGAATCTATAACACAAGTTCTAATTTGTGTTAGATCAAATACTGTATTGTACTCTTTGATAATTGTATTAGTTAGGGTAAAATTATTTGGACTAAGGTTGACTTAAAATTCATTAGAAAACCCTTTAACAGGGTGGTATTCCAAGTGAATGGCCTAATGTTCTTTAACCAGACTCACTTCTAACAGGGTGATTGAAATCCCTTAACCAGATCACATTTAACAGTGTGCATTACAACCTTTAATAGGGTTGGCCTTTCATAGGGCATCACTTCAAAAGAGTGAAAAAGGAGTAGCATGTTACTGGTAGTTTTTCCAAAATTGGATTTCCACATTAAATCACTATGTCAACTATGTGGATGAGTTTTTACATTTCATGTTTTATTCCTACATGTTGATTTAGCAGTAACTTGCAAGTGTTGGTAAAAAGCTTGGATGCATGTATTAGTATGAATGTTTAAATGAGTTCACTAAGCTAGGTGAAAAGTTTTATTGGTACATTTGGACCTTGAATAACTAATTCAACACCCCCCCCCCCAAGTTATTCTAACGAATTCAAACACAACTAGTCTTAACAATTTATCAAATTAAACCATTTCTTAATGATCCAGAGATGGAGATTACTATTGATTATATAGATGAAGAAAGAAAATGACTAGAGCATGAGAAAAATGATATGACAAGAATAAATTGTATTCTCATGTAGTATGCAACATTATTAAATAAGATAATTAAGGAAAACCATTTTTATGTATGCCACCTAGATAAATAGGATATAATAATATTATAACATGGTATGATATGATACATAAAATGATCAATAATATAAAGTAGAAAATAAATAAAATGATTAAATAACATTGAATGTGGGAACACTCCTATGTGATCCTCAAGTAAAATGATTATCATGAATGAAGAAGGCAGATGACTTCTTATAAAAAAAGGTCCCACAAAACACTAGTGATTATACTTGATCTTAATGAAACTTGTGTTAAAGATATGTAAAAATTACTCTATTATGGGAAAATTCTACAAACCAATGACCCACTTTTCTATTTATTGATCTAGTGCATATCGTTCTTGATATATTTGATCAATATATGGTGAAATTTGTTCTTGTGATGTAGATAGAACTACAATTGTCATAATGATGGATAGTGGTTAGCATAATGGTGACGAAATCTTTTTAAGAATATTTTGAATCTAGAAATAATTTCACTTATGGAATTAAGAGTTTCTTAACAATTAGCTCCATTCAAAGAAATCAGAATATAAGTTTTCTTTTCAATCTATTAAATAGTTCTGTTAAAACTAGGATCTCATCTTCTTATCCATTAAATCTTCATATTTAAATGTTCCACCAACACATATGATTCCACAAACTAGATCATTTATCTTCTATGTAAATGATGCAATAATCTTATTTTTCCTCATTTGCAAGTATTCATAATTTCCTTTCAACCATTGCAACTTATCATGATTAACATTATTGTAACCTTCATAATTAGTTTCCAATTTAGTCAATACATTATATGTTGCCTTTGATTCTTAAATATTTGAATGCAATATATCAAATAAGGAACTAATAATTACTTCTTTATCTAACATGTTCTTTATTAAAATACTTCTTTATAGTTATAGTAGCTTGTGATAAATCTAAACAGAATATCATAGTTATTCTCTTTGATAATTTACCAATATGCATATCACATGCATATCAGGTAAGCATCCATTCAATTCATTCATATCATATAATTAGTACCATCAAAATTTAGTCTCTCTTTCCTTAATCTTTTTGTGTCATATCTCCTTAATATTGTTAAGTCTATGCAAAAGGACTTAGCTTTGATACCAATTGTTAGGCCCAAAGAAGGAAAATCAAACTGAGAGGGGTGGGGGAGGGGCAAGGGCAATAACTTATGTCAAAACCTCTAAAACTTAATACAAATTAGAAAATTAAATAGTAAATGCGAGATCTAAATTACAAAATACATGAACCAAAAAACCCCAATAGGACTCTAACCCACAAGATGATGTGTACTATACTAAAAAACTACCTAAATAAAAGTATAAAGTGGAGAAAAAATATGTCATTACATCCACAATATTAGAAACTAATCTTCAAGCCTCACTTCCCAAAACATACTTCTCATAATACAATATCAGATCTAGCCCTCAATTTGGTTCACTAATCTATTCTTCAAATACAAAAAGACGGATAAGCATTCAATTGCAACTAAACTAAAATAAAATATTGGCTATGCCTATACAACTCAAATAAATTATAATTTACATCTACCACGCCCATATCATCTTCACCCTCAAATCTCTCTAATCATGCACTGCCTTTCATAAAATGATCTCTCATTTATACTGAATACAAAGAATAAATAACCACTAAGTAAATGAGCCAACCTAGCACCAAACCAAAAACTTAAGCATCCATACAATCCAAAATCAAATTGATTCAAACTTAGATAGGTCCAAATCTTGAATCAAATACATGTTACACCAGCACTAATGCAACACCAAAAATATCAACATGTTGCTCCATCAAGTCAATTAGGATATAAGAATGCCCACACACTACGAAAATAAATATTATGATCTATTATATCAATTTAGATCAATAAAATGATCATTAAACACTCTAAAAAAACCAAAAAGAAAAGTGAATACCATCTAGAACCTTTTCATCAATTCCAACTCAAAATCCAAACTCATCTTTAGCACTGATCATCAAGAATACTATACTACCAAAATTTTATATATTAAAAGATAGTTGGATGAACTCAAAATTATGAATAATAGAAACTATAGACACAATAATAATAATTTATTTAATACCATATTCACAACCTATAAATCACTTAATCCAAATGCTACTAAACCAAATAGTCAACCTTTGTAGACTATAAGTTCTCTATAACATAGATAACCAAAAACTTGATCAAAACTCACTTCAATCTACATGCAAACCTCTCTAAGTTGACAATAAATAAATATAAACATTTGATGTTTTATTGATCAAATGATGCATCATTATATAGTGCATGAGATAATTATAGTTAACCAACAAATATTAACTATTTAGAGGAAACTATTGAGAATGTATTATGCCAACATTCTCCCCTTTAAATCATTGATCCCAAAAACATCAAAAATACCTTAGGGATTCCCCTTAAGGTTTATAGAGAAAAATATGTTGAATACATAGTTGGAATACATATTTTGAGAAAATGTTTATGAGGTAACAAACCCTGAACCAAGCAAGGATCCATCAAGATTTCTTATGACCCTTAGAAAGGTGTAGCTTTGAGCTATGTTCTTAAACCACAAAGTCTTGAATTATTCAACAATGATCCCTAAGAGATGCAACATATCTCTACCATTGTTTAGTAATTGTTAAAGGGTATAATTCTTGATCATGTACTATGAATTTTTCTTGACCACAACCATATTGATCCCAATAGAAAGTCCCAAACTTGTCTGCAAAGTGAGGCTTTACAAAACATGTACTCTTCAATTTTCTCAGCATAAAAAATAAAAATAAAAAACCAAAAACTTCAAAAACTCTTCTAATGGAGAGCACCATATCAAAGCGAGAAGTTGACATTAAATGTGGAATTCCCTCCATCCTCCAATGTTTCCAATCTCTAGAATAAAGGGTCAAAATCTCAAACTACTAAAGATAGATCATTAGAAGAGTCATCAAGGACACACTCATAATTTATTATATTTTCATTGTCAATGTTAACAATATGTCTTCAATACATTATTCTTTCAAAATTTCCTTCTTTGAACAATGCACTAGAGGAAGTGCTATAGTTTTTGGTAAAACAATAATAGATGCAATAAAATATTGACCCATAAAACCATACTTGAAAGCTTTCTCTATAATATTAGATTAGCTAGTATTGATAGGTGTCACTCGGATATTTTTCATTTAGGGTGTTTATGCATATAACTACCTATAGCTACTTGATTCCTATGTCCATGATGAATCTAAATATTTTCTTGGTGATTTTAATAAAGCAAATATATCCCACTTTTCCATGCATCAGATCATATATTTTTTCTTATTTTCACATATCAAATATTCACAGATGCTTACCAAATCATGAATTGTGACTAGGCAAGTCAATTTCGTACAAACTCTGATATGGCGCATCAATGTCCTCCTATAAATAGATTTTTATTTCAAGTAGAATAATGGTTTCAAACATTTTATCAACACTTAAATGCAAAAAATCTTGATTTATTTCAGTATTTGTATGCCAACCAAGAAGGCACATTTCATTCCATGCTAAAGAAATTAAGAACTATTGATAAGAGCATACAAACAATAAAAATCAATTTTTTTGCATTTTATTTTCTTCAATGAGGAGAGTCGTCACCAAGGACAAAAAATAATTTCTTCTTATAGGCTAAGAAATTGCATTTAAATAGTTAGGAAAAACACATGGTTCTCAATGTAAATATGGTGCATTATCAATGTAGATTTATCAAGCGCACCCATACACACACACACACACACTCATGCATTGAAAAACTTGTATACTTACTTGCTCATAGTTATTCATGAGATCATGTGGTGTAGGACCACCTAGGTATGGCTACTTGGTAACCTAGAGTTTCTAATCAAGTTTTGGTGTGTAGTGGCCTTAGCCAAGCCACTAGGGTAATAAAGGGCTAGTGTATCATAGAGGGTGATTTAGTCATTAGGAGATCTAAATAGGTACTTAATAATAGGAAATGTTACTAAGTTATTTAATGTTACCAAGTTTTGTGCAATTGTTGTCATTCTTGTTAAAAGTGGCATTTGTGCATTTAGAGGGCTATATTTGAAAAGGAAATTTTGAAATAGTGGTTACATGTTTTAAGTAACATATTCAAACATTTTATAGAGTTTCATGAGGTCTTGAGAAAGTCTAGTCTAACTAGGCAAAAAGTTGTCAAGTTGCATAACAAGTTTGCAAAATTGCAAAAGTTGTCATGAGAACTTTTATTGCAAAATGTGCATTTTAGAGAAATAGGGGGAATAAACACCTCAAAGTGGTTGGGAAATATTTTTTGGACATATATAAGGCATCAATTGACCTATGATAGGGGTTGGATGGTATTTTGCTGAAATTTTGGGTAATGAACAAGCATTTTGCTGAGTTATTTTACCATAGTTAGAGCCCATTTGCTTCATTAGGATACTTCATGGATTAAAATTTAATTACTTAATTCAATTTTTGATTAGTTAGGTTATTGATTCCAGTGTGTTACAGGTTTGTAAATATTTTTTACTTTTAGATCATCATTGGTCTGAACCAAGCAAATTTTTTAAGATGGAATTATAACTCACCTTTCTACTATGGCATCTGTATGGTTTCTAGGAATCTATGAAATAATTGAAGTACTATAAATGTACAAGAGCTTGGCCCTGGAAATCATGTTTGGCATTTTGATATAGTGATGCCCTAGGCAAGCCAAATGAGCACGATCAGGGATCAAAGTTTTAAAACTAGCCTTTGATGGGATTGAGTGCATTGGTTGCTTCAATCTAAGTAGATGGAGGGAAGGATATAACTGTGAAGAAGTCTTATGCCCAAGAGGATGTGCTAGTGACATGTCTTGATAGGGATATAAAAAAACCCTTGTCAATATTGTCAGCATATTGGGGAAACCCTTAATTTTAGGCTTAAAAACAACAACCCACTATATGGACAAGTTGGGGAAGTGAGATCAAGTGAATCTCAAAGACCATCGAAAGGGGTATCAGGATATGAGGTTTTTTTCCTCCTTGTTAAGAAATTTTCTAAATTGTGAGCCAAAAGATGTGTTTGGTAGCCTAATTCCTTGTAGCCTTTTAGGCCTAGATTCAAGAAAATTCCTAATATCAATAAAAAGTTGAATGTATTTTGGGTTGATTATCAATGTCATGGACCCTATGATCTAGAAGAAAACCTTCCTCTCTATTTTTGTTTGGTTTTGGTCATCTTTAATCATTTGATGTGGGTGAACCAAGAAGGCATCCATGAAGCATGTTAGGGGTTGAGTGGATTTCATCATTGGTGTGGACAAGTTCAAGAGTAGGAGGATTGGGAATAGAGTCCAACATAGATTGGGTTAGTAGAAAAACCCTAATAGGCTAGAGAAAAGGCCTAGAGAGGACCCTAGGAGAAGTTAGGGTTGAAGAGAAAGACTTGTCCTTACATCAAAGTCATATTGGAGCACAAAATTTGTATGCTTGTGGATAGATGTTTCAGACTTAAGAAGAACCAATAGGAAAAACAATCATGGTAACTAATACAGACTTAGCCAAAGAGAAGGGTGAGTGAAAGGAGAGAAATAGAATCCTTGAAGAAGCCCTAGAGTAAATGAAGGCAAAGTTGGGAGAAGTTGCTAAGGCAACTAAGAATAAAGACAATGAAGGTAAAATAAAAGAAAAAGGTAAAGAAAAGATTGTTGAGCAAGACATTATCCCTAAGCTAGACCCTATAATAGATGAGGAACTATTCTTGAAGGCCATCAAAGCCCTAGGAAGAAAATCCCTAGAAGGAATTCCATTGTTTAGTAGAAAGATAGGCACTGACATAGTAATG
The DNA here is from genome assembly GCA_028749045.1 of Cupressus sempervirens. NCBI lineage: Eukaryota > Viridiplantae > Streptophyta > Pinopsida > Cupressales > Cupressaceae > Cupressus > Cupressus sempervirens. Next base: position 371,900,737 of record CM053783.1, on the reverse strand, counting down.
GAGTGGATTGAGGGGATGGAAAATCATTTTGAGTGTTAAGGTGTCGTAGAGGCATAAAAGGTAAAGGTTGAAAAATCAAGACTCGAAGGTTTAACATTAATATGGTGGAAATACTTGCAAGATGAAAGGGTCAGCATGATATAAAGCCTATAGGTAACTAGAATGTCATGGTAACTAAAGTAAACAAAAACTATCTGCCAAAAGATTATGAAGACATTATCCCTAAGCTAGACCCTCTAATAGATGAGGAACCATTCTTGAAGGCCATCAAGGCTCTAGGAAGAAAATCCCTAGAAGGAATTCCATTTTTTAGTAGAAAGATAGACACTGACATAGTAATGGAGTGGATTGAGGGGATGGAAAATCATTTTGAGTGTGAAGGTTTCATAGAGGCATAAAAGGTAAAGGTTGCAAAATAAAAACTCAGAGGTTTAACATTAATATGGTGGAAATACTTGCAAGATGAAAGGGTCAGCATGGTAAAAAGCCTATAGCTAACTAGAATGCCATGGTAACTAAAGTAAACGAAAACTATCTGCCAGAAGATTATGAGGTAAAATTGCATAGAAAGAGGCAAGGTCCAAAGAAAAAAGACTTGAATGTGGTTTCTTACATAGAGGAATTTCAAAAATTATGCCTAAGCTCTAAGATTCAAGAGGAGGAATCTCTTAAGGTAGCATGATATTTGGGTGGACTAAAGTGGAACATCCAAGAAGAGCTAAGCCTATGGACCACTACCACTATTCAAAAGTGTCATCAATTGGCTCTTAAGGTGGAAGAAAAGAATAGGAAGAAGGGAGAGTCAAGTTTCAAAGGTAGAGGCAAAGGAAGAGACCAAAGAGGGCATATAGGTAAATATAAACTTGCTAAGAAGGGTAGTGAAACTACTTTAAGGGGAGGTTATGCAAGAGGAAGAGGAACGTAAGGAGTCTCAAATAGAGGGAAAGGTTCAGGTAGGAGTAACTCATACTTTGCAAGTATGAAGTGTTACACTTGCGGTCAGTTGGGCCACCCTCCCTATAGATGTCCTAACAAGCCTACTTCTTCAAACATTGATAAGAGAGTTGTATATGCTCATGAGGACACAATGATTTGTAAGGTATATGAGGTGGATCATATTGAGTCAGAGAGATGAGAGAACTTAATGTTCAAAAGAGTGTTGATTAGGCAACCAGCCAAGGATTAACCCAAGCATAAAAGGGTCTTGTTCAGAATTAGGTGCAAGATTTTGGCCAAGTTGTGTAAAGTTATTATAGATTCAAGCTCCATAGATAAAATCATATCAAAATAAGTAGTGGACAATCTCAATTTGGCCAAGATACCTTGTGTTAACCCATACATAGTGACATGGTTGAACAAAGGGCAGAGTGTGTTGGTGAATGAACAAACTTGGGCTTAGTTTTCCATTACAGGCTATAAAGACAAATTGCTTTGTGACATATTTCCTATAGATGGATGACATCTGCTATTAGGTAGACCTTGGCAATATGACAGAGGTTCTACCTATGATGGGAAGAAAAATGGGAGAACTTTCAAGATTTAGTCCTTATTGGAGGAGGATGAATCATAGTCCAAAACACCTGGTGTATATTAAGTAGTGGGAAGTATTTCATCAATGTCCTTAATCATGGAGAAAGTGAAGGGTATTCCATCCTCCTTAAGCCTAAGGAAGAAGAGAAACCTAAATAAGAACCTCTACCAACTACAATACAAGAGATGCTTTTGAAGTATAAGGATATTGTCAGATGGAACTCCTACAACTTTTCCTCCTCGAAGACTGATAAGTCATTAGATTGACTTTGTAACTAGTGCATCATTTCTAAATAAAGCAGCCTATGAGCTTAGTCTAGATCAAAATTGATAAGTAGTTAAACAAGTGCAAGAGCTTCTAGATCATGGTCTAATAAAGAAGAGCATCAATCCTTGTGTAGTGCTAGTAGCTTTGGTATCCAAGGAGGGGGGAAATGGAGGCTTTGTACAAATTGAAGGACCATCACCAAAATCACTATAAAGTATAGGTTTCCCATACCTAGAAGTGGAGACTTGATGGATTGGCTTGGAGTAGCTCAATATTTCACAAAGTTGGACCTCAAAAGTAGTTACCATCAGATAAGGATAAAGGAGGGTGATGAGTGGAAGAAAATTTTGAAGACCACAAATGGATTGTATGAGTGGCTTGTGATTCCATTTTGGCTCTCAAATGCTTCTAGAACATTCATGAGACTCATGAATGAAATGTTGAAAGATTATACAGGAAGGTTTGTGGTGGTATATCTTGATGATATACTCATCTTTAGTAAGACAAGAGAATAACATCTGGAATATGTCGAGATGGTCCTAAGGAAGTTTCATCACGAGAAGTTACCTATCAATTTGGAAAAGTGTGAGTTTATGAAGCAAGAACTTGTCTACTTTGGATTTTTAGTATCAAAGGGATCTTTAAAAATGTATGAAAACAAAGTTGTAGCTATCCTAAATTGGCCACCACCTACCACGGCAATAGAGGTAAGAAGCTTCCATGGGTTAGCTCAATTTTATAGAAAATTCATTAGGAACTTTAGTGGTATTTGTGCACCATTGCTAGACACCATTAAGGGTGGAATGAAAACAAAGTTTACATTGACTTCTAAAGTAGGGAATAAATTTGAAATTTTGAAAGAACAAGTAGCAACACAACCTGTCCTCAAATTGCCTAGTTTTGACAAATTGCTTACCTTAGAGTGTGATGCAAGTGTGATGGTAGTAGGGGGTGTGTTGAGCCAAGAATGTAGGCCAGTGGTCTTTTTCAATGAGAAGCTAAATGAGGCAAAGAAGAAACATTATTCTTATGACTTTGAATTGTATGCTTTGGTTCAGTCTCTTAAGAAGTGGATAAATTTCCTCTTACCCAAGGAGTTTGTAGTGTTTACTGTCAACCAAGACCTTAGCTACATCAATACAAAAGAAAAGTTAATAAATAGACATATGAAGTGGATGGAGTATCTTCAAGCATTCACATTCACCATCAAGCAGAAGAAGGGGTGGTTAAATAAGGTTGTAGATGCACTAAGCAAAAGGATGTTGGCTATTCAAGAAGTTCAACTACATAGCATTTGCATAGAGATTTTCAAGGACCTCTACAAGGATGATGAATATTTTTTTGAAGCTTATAAGGTATGCTCTAAATTTTAGAATCATTTCACATAGTTCTTTTGTTGATTATACTTTGCAAAGTGGACTATTGCTCAAAGTAAACCAATTGTGCATGCCTAAGGGTTCCATGAGATAGAACATTATCCAAGAAAAACATAATGGAAGCCTAAGTGGTCATTTTGGCAACAAAAATACCCTAGAGCTAGTTCAAAGGTTCTACTATTGGCCAAAATTGTCAAGAGATGTGACAACATATGTAGAATAGTGTGTAGTTTGCATGAAGGAAAAAGGAGAAGCTAGTAATGTGGGTTTGTACCAGCCTTTACTAGTCCCTAATAGGCCATGGGAGTGTATTAGTATGGACTTCATTGTAGGGTTTCGTAAAACATAGCAAGGTTGTGATAGCATCTATGTTGTGGTGGATAGATTTAGCAAGATGGGTCATTTCATACCTTGCAAAACTACCAATGATGCTAGCCATATAACACATCTATTATTTGAAGGAATTTTGATGATCCATGGACTACCCCTAAGCATTGTGTCAGATAGGATGTCAAGTTTATGAGTCATTTTTGGTAAACCTTGTGGAGTAGGTTGGGAACTAACCTATCTTTTGGTTCAGCTTACTACCATTAGAGTGATGGCCAAACTAAGGTGGTTAATAGAGTGTTGGGTAATTTTTAAGGTGCCTAACTAAGGATTATGGTCAAACATGGGATGTGATTATTCCTGAAGAAAAGTATACATATAATGATAGTCTGAAGAGGACAATAGGTAGGAGCCCATTTGAGACTATTTATGGAATGCATACAAGGGGTGTGTGTGAACTCAGAGACCTTGGAGCTATGGAGTATAGGAGTGGTTAGCCTAAAGACTTCACTCAAACCATGAAGTACACTCAACAATAGGTGAAGAAGACTATACAAGAAACTACACAAAGATTGAACGCTAAATTATATGAGAAGAGAAAGGATGTTCAGTTCATAATAGGTGACTATGTCATGGTACACTTGAATAAGTCTAGGTTGTAGATAGGAGTAGCTACTAAATTGTAGATGAAGAAAGTGAGACTCTATAAGATCTTAGCCAAATATGGTGCCAATGCAATTAAGGTGGACCTTCCTAGTAATTTGAACCTTTCACCTTTCTTCAATGTGGAAGACCTTGCAAAATTTAAGGGGCATCTAATTGAAGTAGATTCGAACAAATAGGAGGTTGGCAAGGATGTAGCACCTAATTTCTTACCTTCCAAGATGGAACTAGAGATAGAAAAATTAATGGACTCAAGTGTCAAGAAGACTACTAGACACAAGGTGTACATGGAACACCTCATCAAATGGATAGCTAAGCCAGAGTTAGAGGAAACATCGGTTGCAACTACAAATTTCAAGAGGCTAGGAATTACTGATAACATCTTGCCTACATGACTAACAATATTTACTTTTGTGGGGAGCATGATGCAAGAGCACCTAGGTATAGCTACTTGGTAGCCTAGGGTTCCTAGTCAAGTCTCAACTTTGGCCTCCACCAAGTCACTAGGGTAATAAATGGCTAGTGTGTCCTAGAGGATGATTTAGTGATTAGGAGGTCTAAGTAGGTCATTAGGAACATGCAATGTTACCTAGTTGTCCAGTGTTGCTAAGTATTGTGCAATTGTTGAAATTCTTGTTAAAAGTGGCATTTGTGCATTTAGAGGGACAGATTGAACAAGGAAAGGGTGAAATAGTGGTTACACATTATAAGTAATAGATGAAAAATAATTATAGAGTTTCATGAGCTTTTGACCAAGTCTAGTCTAACTAGGCAAAAAGTTGTAAGTTGCTGACAACTTTGCAAAATTGTAAAAGTTGTCATCATAACTTTGTTGAGCTATTGTTTTGCATGATTCTTAACGACAGGAATCCTTTCAAACTTCTCTCTTGAAAAGATAATCTAGGATCAACTACAAGGTTTGTGGTGATATTGTGACCTACTGGCATCTACTTAGTTGAAGATAAATGTGTTTGTTCACAGGGAGGCCTTTGTTGGTTCTAGCCAATTTTGGATAAGATGTTCAATCTTCTTATTGTTTCAAAATTAATCACAAAAGAGATTTTTTTTTTGGGATTTTATGTTTTTAAAATGAATGCAATCTAACAATGCAACTATATGAATTCCTAAATTAAGCTAGGTTTAGTAACAAATAATAACAAAGATAAGGTAATGAGAGATAAAAGAAAATATAGCATGAAAGGGAAATTCTTAATGGACATAAACCATGGTAACAACATTTTTGCAAGTTAAATCATCGAAAAGATTGGGTAGGAAACCAATGAAAATAGGAGCAGCAATTCCTCAAATACACTGATACAATTGTTGATGGAAATTTAGTAAAAACTCAAAGATCTATTTCACTTCTCATCAAATCATAAGGCCACCAAAAGTGTGCTCATGCGAGACAAGAAGCTATGTAGGAACAATAGGGTTATCTCTTCTCCAACTCGGTACATCAGGATAATTCATTAATATGTGACAAACACTAGAACTAAAAGATTGCACAATTAAATGAATACAAGAAAATCATTGGCTTTGTTATAATCATGAACAAGAATTCCCAAAAGTAACACACTCTAGAAAGAATAACTACAGTCAAATGAGAGCACCAATAGCATATATTATTGTATCAAAATAATGGCCCAGAATACATCCTACATTCCTAAATTTATAAGAAATCATCTCCTTAATTTTTGTTGAGAGTGAGAGATCTCCTAATGCAAACATATTCTTCTATAATAATAAAACAAATCTAATTATGTACAAATTAACTCTCTAAATGGTGCTAAGTAGGACTCCACCCTTGTTTATATCAATTAATGGGTGCATGAGCCTTTACATGTCTTAAAACAAAGAAAAAAGCAATAGATGAGAAGAAGGAAGCTATAAGAGGATCTAACAATCACTGTAAGCTCTAAAGATGGAAGCTCAACCTTCTCTAAATGTTTTTAGGAGTTGAACTACTATCAGAATATATTTTTTGTGAATGGAAAGCTCTAAATTTGGAACTGGAAATTAAATGTCAGTACACTTCACTTCTACAAAGTTTTTAGCATACATCTAGAATAGTGCACCTTACACACCTTTGTGGTAGGTTCAAAAATCTAAAAATTTCCCAAGTGTCAAAATTAAATTCTAGCTTCTAGTTTTCTTCTCCTTTATGCCAGAGCTATGTTTGGCTTTTGCTCTTGGATTTATCTATAATCTCTATCACTTGGGAAGCTTTTGAAAAATCCAATGCCTGATAATTATATTTAACTATCTTCCAGTAGTTACTAATCTCCACACAAATATTCACAAAATCATCTAGTTTAGTGTCCAACTCCACCAGTACCTCTTCTATCCTAAATGCTTGTTTGATATCTTCTTCTGACGAAGCATCTTTGAAGGTTTTCTAGAATTGCTAGTGAACTAATTGTACTGGAATGAATTTAGTTCTCAACTCATCTTTAAAAATATCAAGGCATGCATCGCTATAATAATTCTCAGCTTCCTTGAAATCTACTCATGTTTCTGATCTCTCAACTTATGAATATCTTTGTGAAATCCTTGCATGACGTTGTTGCCACTAGCTATCTTTTCAATCCAATCTTCTAGTTTATCAATCTCATCCATTTTATACACCTCTATGAGTGTACGATCTCTTTGACCCTTTATCATTTGAAGCACTTGAAGGTCTTTTCCCTAGGTATGTACCTCATCCATCAGCCTAAAATCTTCATCCATTATGTATACGAGTTTATCTGCATTAGTTTGAACATGATGTAATAGGTCTAAATTATCCTATCTAATTTGTATATCTTTATCCTAAAAAATTTCATGTCATTTCTGACATGCACCCAAAAATAAATCTATATGTACACTCTCCTTATCTTTTACTTTCTAATGTCATAGCAAGAGTGATCTTTGGATTATATAGGTCAATGGGGCCCACAAATCCATGCAAATAGCCTCTCAAAAGCTCATTTTTCTTCCTTAATGTTACCAACTCTAACTCATACTAGTCCACATGCTTGAAAACCTATCTCACATCCATAGTGATCAAAACTTTAGTAGTGTTTAGTGTGGGCTTTCCTAAGATAACCTCCTTGATTTGGTAATCACGAGGAGTCAAATCATTGATGTCGACATGTGGAGGAAGGATGGAAATATGTGGAAATAAATCTTGATCTGAGTTCTTCATTATGGAAGCTAGTGTTTATGCATCACCCTTAGGTGTCTCAAGCTTCTTGATGGCTTCCACTAGCTGATTCATACTCTCCTTTGCATTCAAGTTCAGTTGCCTCTTTTGTCTATCCATAACTTCCCTCTTCAGCTAGGCTACTGTAGTGCCCATAAGAGACATGTATTTGGCTAAAAAGGGAGTTTTCCTTGCAAGCCCTTTTCCCTTATCACTCCTTTTCAGAGTCTTCTCCTTCTAAGAGGGGTCTACATTATAATTTTTTGTGTCAGTTGTGGCCACAGTTGTTTCCTCTATATCCTAAGAACTTTTTTGAGGTTCTTCATGCATCTACCCCTCCTCTAATACTTTATTGGTTGGTCTCTATTCTGGCTCTTCTCCATGTACTACTTGTTCTTATTCTTCATTGATAGGAGGAAGAGGAGTGGTTGAACATTTTTCTAAGAAAGACAAGTCCTGAAATGATGGTGGTAATATACCCAGAGACCCTTTTGGTAGAGGCGGCATTTGAGTTCAATCCTCTCCCAATGTTTGATTCATGGGTGTATCTTGTACCTTATCACCCACCATTTTAGTTCCCACAGGCATAAAATAAAATAAAAAATGTTGAAAATATTTGTTTCTTGCTCTTCCTACTCATTAGTCCACTATTGCTACTAATCTTTAGAAATGGTAACCTGAATAGGTTCCTTAGGAATGGATGGTGGTGCTATGGTTGAGCTTCTTCTTATCTCTTATATTGTAGCCCTAGCTAAATGAGTCCTCTACCTCAAGAGAAGATTGTCTTCTTCTCCATCATCATCATCCTCCTCAGTGATGGTTTCATGCACTAAAGGAATGGGAATAACCTTCTTTTGTAACTTTTACCTTCTTGTCCTCCTCAAAGTGGATCTAACCCTAGCTTTCTTAGCAGTTGAAGGAGAGGCTTCTTCCTCTTGAGTTAGTGGTGTCACCTCTTGTGCTTCTTGCTCTACTTCTTGCTCTTATCCATGTTCCCATGGGACAATTGTGTAGTATCTTGGGCTTGAGCCACCTCTTCATCTTGAAGCTCTTTAGTTTCAGGTGCTTGAGCTACATCTTCTTGAGGCTCTTTAGATTCAAGCTCAACTTGTTTTGAGGACTCTCTTTTCCTCTTATTGTTTGCTTTATCTTCTCTAAACTACATGATATCCCTATCATTTTCATATACCATTTCTGGTCTAATTGAAGATTGAGAAGGGAATGTTGGTACTATAACTTTTGCGACCTTTACTCTTAACTAGGTGTGTTGTGGCTTGAAAGGTAAAAAACTATGGAACTAGGTGAAGGTTAAAAGGTTTCCTGATTCATTCCTTTTTCAACTAAATTATGTACCTAGCCATGTGGTTTATATCTGTATTTTCATCCCTGTTAATCTCTACATTCATAATTAGCCTATCATATATCTTGTCTCAGTTATACAAGGGCATCTTGGTGAGCAACCTTGAGAGGGACCTTCATCTTCAATGTTATCCCTACCAAATATAGATTCATCCTACAATAATCCCTTATTTAGATATCATAGTCATCTATTGTGTTCATCCAATGATCTTCGATGGCATCTTTGTGCACAAACTACTTTCCTGCCAAATGTTGAACTCTACCAATATTGTTAAAAAATGGACAAGGGGAGTTGTAATCTTCCAATGGATATTGATCCCACTCTAAATCAAAAGTCATGATATCCTTCTTTTGTTTTACCTTAAATCCACCTATAGAAATAGGCCATACCCATGTCTTCTTATGTTGTTTTCTCACTCTATCATATGTAGATGTGAGTTGTCTTGCAATCTCCAATAAAATGAGCCTGTCTAATGAAAATCTTAGAGGTTTCTTCAAATTCACCATAATACCAGATACCCTTAGGTAAGCGAATGTTTTAAATTGGATGTAATAGGCGTCGATCTCTATGATCTTTGTTGTTGCCTCTACTGACATCCTCTTAGCATAATCACCCTCTATGAATTAGATGATTACTAATATGGAAGAATCATTCAATACCCACAATTCCTTTCTCTAATTTGAGAGCTTGTTCTTTACCAACTGAGGATATACCACATAGGGCCAAGAATTGACATCTTGCATGCTTGCCTTCTTGTACAGTCCTAGATAATCAATTGTCTTTGTTGCCAATAAGTACACCAAATATGATGTCATGTAAAACTTGCGGTCAGCGTTCACTCCTGCTAGCTATTCATCTAAGTTTTCACTTAGTATTGCAGCCCAATCAATTGGCATTTTTAGTTGTTTTGATAGTTTCTATGAAATGGACTATCTGCATATCAAGATGTCTAACTGTTGGTAGACCCATAACTCTACTCAGAAGTACAATAGAATATCCAATTTCATCCTTCATATACCCTCTAGTCATGTCTACCTTTCCTACTTTGCTTCCCACCTGTGTTCTATTAGTCAAAAATGATGATTGTATTATCTTTGTGGCCTTCTTCTCATTCAACCTATACCATCTTTCTGTATGATGATAAGTTATTTCACATCTGCTCTAGGTAGATGGAATAATTTCTCAATGTTCCTCGATCTTAGGTCTAGACTATCTTCCCTGTGATGCTTTAAGAAACTCTTTCTTTAGACACATAGTTTTCAGCCAATGCCATGATAAGCTCCAAGGATTACACTAATGTAGGATGAGATGCCATGTTGACCAAAACCAACCTAATAAGTGTTGACAACATTAGGGACCTCTCTTTAGGCTTATTATAGAGTACAAGGAATGTGTTCTAGTGTATGTGTCCCAAATCAGTATCTTTAATCTCTAAATGTCCATCTTGAAAGTGTGATTTCTTTGGTGCACCTTGAATCTTGAAAACAATGGGTTTTGAAACAATCTTTTTTGCAAGTGAGGATGATGAGGAAGCAATTTTATTTGGACAGACGAGAAAATCATTAATCTAGAAAGCTAAAAATTAAACACTAAACAAACCCTAATTGCTAAAAAATCAGACCTAGAACACCTAAACCTAAGAAAAACCACTTAAATCCCCCTAAATAGCCCTTGTATTCAATTTAGTGCACTTTGTGCACCTTGTTAGGTATGCTAGGTGCACTTAATAACCCTAAAAATGTCTTTTTGTGCACAATTGCACACCTGCGCACATGTGCACCCTTATGGAGTGCTCACCTACACATGTGTGCTAGTGTGCACATTTTTTACTAAGGGTGCACACATGCATAACTACATGAGGTGCGCATGTGTGCACCCTTACTTAGTCTTTGTTTCATAAGTGTTTAAAAAATGGTCTATAGATGTGCACCTTGATAGGTGCACATCCACATGCCATTACCTCTAGGTGTCTTAGGCTTTGAGTTTGAAAGGTGTGCACGTGCACACATTGGATAGGTGTGCACGTGCACACCTTTCACTTAGGTGTTTAACATTTTTTATTTTTTTGGGTGTGAGAAAAGGTACACAGATGAACACATGTGTAGATTGAATAGTTGTGCATTTTTGAACCTTTGGTGACTTATGTCTTTTGTATGTATGTCTGCAGGCTTGGAAATTTGTGCACCTTTAAAGGTGTAGAGGTGCAGTCATCGAGGGCATGGAGGAGATAATGAGAAGAAGGGGAGGGGGTCTTGGGATTTTATAGGCTTGGGATAGTGCACACCCTTTGGAGGTATGCATGTGCATAGGTGTGTATATCTAAAGGAGAAAGCATAGACTTGCGCATCTTGGATAGGTGTGCATGTGCGCTAGGTGTGCTAGCTTGTGTTTTAGCACAAAAATCACCATTGAATACTCAAACCCTCAATTATGATATCTAAGTTTCTCAGTTAGAGGACTAGGAAGGACCTAGACTCTAGGTAGAGTCCCAAGAATGACTTAGGCCCTAGACTAGGGGTCTAGGAAAATAAAAAGTTTACTAGGGTGTCCCCATTTCTAGTAGAAATGGGGCATCTATTGTGAAACCATAACAAAGTTTTATTGCAAAAAGTGAATTTTCAAGAAATAGGGGGAATAACCACCTCAAAGTGGTTGGGAAATGTGTTTTGGATTGATATAAGGCTTCCTTGGACCTATGACAAGGGTTGGATGGCATTTTGATGAAATTTTGGTTAATGAAAAAGCGTTTCGCTGAGTTATTTTCCCATAGTCAGAACCTTTTTGCTTCATTGGGGTACTTAATAGATTGAACTATGCACTTTGAATTGTTCATAATTTGGTAGATGTAATTAATTAATTTTTGGTGTGATCAAATAAGTTATTCATTCTATTGTGTTACAGTTTTGTAAATATTTTAGTTTATGCATTATCACTGGTTTGAACTAGGTAGTTGTGGAAGATGGAGTCATAACTCACGTTTCCACCATTGCATCTGTATGATTTTTTGGAATGTGTGAGATGACTCCATGTACTGTGATTGTACAAGATCTTGGGCCCTAGAAAGCATGTTTGGTATTTTTAGAGTGATATCCTAGGCAAGCCAAATGAGCATTGTTAGGGATCATAGTCTTGAAACTAGCCTTTGATGGAATGGAGTGTTCATCGATTTCTTCAATCTAAGTAGATGGAAGGAAGGATATAAGTGTTGAGAAGTCCTATGCCCAATGGTAAGTCCTACTAACATGTCTTGATAGGTATTTAAACAAACCCATGAGAATATTATCAGCATATTAAGGAAACCCTTAATTTTAGGCTTAGAAATAACAACCCATTATATGGACGGGTTGGGGAAGTGACACTAGGTGAATCTCAAAGATCTTCCAAAAGGGTATTAGGATATGAGATTTATTTTCCACCTTGTTAAGAAATTTTTTGAATTGTGAGCCAAAAGATGTGTTTGGAGGCCTAATTCCATGTAGCCTTTTAGGCCTAGGGTCAATGAAAGAAGTTGGGTCTCACTTTTGGCCAAAAAGCAGAAGTATTTTTCATATTTTTTCATATTTTGTCAATTGATGCCAAAATTTGAGCCATTTAGAGATTAAATATTTAAAAAATTTAGGAAATAAAAATTGTAGTGCCTGGGATATTCTTTTTGAATATGTAATTTATTTGTATACCCATATGATAGATTATTTTTTGGTATGGATCTTTAGAAACCACTTTTTCAAAATACCTGTTTCAAGACCATACCATGCTCATGTATGGACACCATAATTTGACACAAGTAAATATTTTTTTGTGAATCATTTTAAACAGAGTTACCTAACATACCAAAGATTGATGAGAATATTTTTCTTGAATTTTTCAATGAACACTTTTTTAAATTAATTTTAGATTGGTTATAAAGGTAAATTTTAAAACCTCTCATGTATAGACACCATAATTTGATCAAAATTTCACTTTTTTCAATTTTTTTTTTAACTTCAAAAGAATTGAATGTAGATTGATTACATATAAATTTATTTAAGAAAATTCATAAAAGAGTATGTGTAAGATCATGGTGTGCCAAAAAGTGGCGATGTGAAAAAATGGAGTTTAAAGACATTTAAAAGCGCTTCAAAATCTACTCTGACTTTTTTCCACCTATCCACGTACCAAATCTAGAATGTAAGGCCGAACTTTATCGAATATCTGATTACAAATCAAATATTCGATTTAATATCGGATATCCGAATGCATATCGGACATTTGATACCCGATGTAATAGACAAATATAATATTATTATTATTATATCATAATAATATAAAAATATTATATTATAGTATAATAAATATATAAAATTATATTATAGAAATATTATGTCATCGAAGGTGAAGAGTTATACTTTTGCTAGCATTTTTCTTTACAAAAGGGTGACACAAGTTTGTGCTTTTACCCATAGACACTTTTCTAGGCTAGATCTGGTGTGGAAGGTTGTGGAGTTTGTGGCTAGTGGTTTTTTTTTCTAGCATCCCTATTCCCCATGATGGGCTTTGAATGTTTTAAGACTTTTGGCCTAAATCTAGTGTTGTGCTCTACCTCTACTAGGCTCTCTTTTATTTGGAGTTTTCTAGAGATGAAGAGGAAAATGGGTTTGGTTTGAAAGGTTATGTTTTGTGGCTCAAACGAAAATTCTTCTCTTTTGGGCATCGTGTTATGGATCATAGGGCTCCTATAATTTTTAGGGTCTATAGGAGCTTGGAAATTAATGGTCTGATCTAGAAGGGAAATATTGTCCCTGTCCCTATTGCTAATTCTATTGATGGGTTTACTCTCACCAGATGAGTCTTCACTTTTATGGGTGTTCCTATTAGTGGACCTCATTGGCTGGGCACTATTGTGGAGTGCACCTTTCTTCATCATTTGGGGATTCTCTTGCCTCTTGATGCTGACTTCTTTGGGGTTTCCTTTGGTTCCTTATGCTCTAAGTTGATGGATTCCTCTATTTGGTGGTGAAATCAAGTTAAGGCTATCATTTTAGGGATTCTAATGTCTATATGGTATAGGTGTCCTTTTTTCTATTCTTTCATTTTCTTGCTTTCTATTGAGGTGGAAGACCCTATTAAGGTAGGGGAAAAGATTATGGAGGTAGCTAGTTGCTGGGGGAAGTGGTGGTGAATGGCTTCAACAATTACTCTCCTATTATTTTTGAGTATATCTCTCTTATTATTAAAGATTTGTATAGTAAGAATATGCTTAGATAGTGTACTTCACGCAGTGAAGGGATGACTCTATAGATAAATGCTTTGATGTGAAGAGGTATGTTATTGCACTCAAGGATGGACTAGGTCTTCCTATTTGCTTCTATTTTCACAACTCCTATAGAGGTGGAGAAATTTCCTATCAAGATGGAAATCATGTTTGGGCATTGCAAAGTAGAGGAGATTCCTATCGAGATCTTTTGTACTTGTGCTACTTTTACTAGTTTTGTTGGCCAAAAAAGGGGGAGAAATTATTATCATTGAGGTTTGGTCTTCCTCCTCACCTTTCCTCTCATAGGTATTATGGTGCTCTAGGAGTTTATAGGTGGGCTAAAGACTTTTGATTGCATTTTCCAAGGCTGGAGGTTGAGCCTTTTCTATACCCATGCTTGGAAGATATGTATTATGTTTGACAAGGCTAGAGGTGTTAGATTATGGTGACTGATCAGGAAAGTACTATACATACTTCATAAATAGTGTTTTGGGCCGTGGCCAACATGGTAGCCAACATATTATGGCCGACATATGGCTGACATGTTGTAACCCTAAAATTAATAAAATACTTTTATAAAAGGGTTTAGGGTTAGCTATTTTTATTATGTTGTGATGTGAAATTGGTTCTTGTGGTGGTATTGAGCTGTAAGGGATTATGGATTGTAATCAGGTTGTAATCACTGGATTGTAATAAGATTGGACTTGCTGTTTGGTGGACGTAGCACAGGGATTGGGTGAACCACATTAAATCTTGGTGCCTTGTGTTCATTTCAATGTGATCTATTATTTTCTGTTATTGGTTATATTTTCATGTAGTTTTTATTTCTGTATGTGGTTTATCCTAACAAGAGGTATAGTCTTCTTTGGTCCTATATTTTTTCTTAGAGTTGTGACAAGCGTGGATGACCTGAGTTTGCTCCCTTGTTGTTATGGTAATTTCTTCTTTTAATTTTTCTTTACACCATGACTGAGTGATTGCTGATAGTTTTAAAGGGCACACTCTGGTCCTTTGTTATTGTTTTTGGTTTAAGTCTACAACTATTGTGGGGGCTTGTCCTAAGTATTTCACTGAAAGTGTTGACCATGGTTGTCAAGTCAATCACTCATGGACCTTTGTATTTGATTGAAGGAGTTCTAATTTTGGCATTGGTATTATTCTTTATTAGTGTCTAGAGTTTTGATTGTACTTCAAGTCAACACCCATTAGTTTCTACTTTTCTTAATAAAAAACAAGGTATAACATTACTTATTCAATAGGAGAAAGCCTTGAAGACTAAGAGTCCTAATTCCATATCCATGCATTAGGGTGCAACAAAAAACAAACATTAATCTACTAGTGAAAGAAACCTCAGCTCAGGGAATGCCTCACCCACTTATATCATATTTGGAAAGCTATACAAGACCATAAATGATGACATAATGAATGCAAGATAAACACCATTATTCAACATAGATTCAAGATCTGTCTCTAATAGTATGAAAGAAAACAAGAAAGAAGGGTGAGAAAGTGATTATTGTAATACCCCAAAATTGGCTCATTGCCATGATACCAATTCTGATCTATTTCTGATCAATCCTAAGACCTATCCTAATAGGAAATTCTTATTCTGGTACTCACTACTTGACTTAATTGTCAAATGCAAAAAACCTAATCTGCATTAATTAGAATCATTATTTAATCCCTATAGTATGCACTCATATTAGCCACATTAAACCTATTTGATTTCAATTTAATTTAATCTAAAGTACTCATACTTTATTAAATTAAATTATCTCCTAAGGCTAATGTATTGCAGAATTAAATTTATTTAATTTAATAAATATGCTATTTTAATTAATTATAAAAAATTATTTAATTAAATGGAGAAGCTACTTCTAATTAATTAAGAAAAGTTATTTAATTAAATGGGAAGCCATTCCAAATTACTTAAATAAAGTTATTTAATTAAGTAAGAAAAGTGTCTCTAATTAATTAAATAGAATTATTTAATTAATAAGACAAGGTAATTATGAGAGCATATCTCATTTTATTAAATTAAATATCTCTCCAAAATCTCTCTTCAGTTCAAAAAAGGGAAATTCCTAGTTCACTACTGATCAAATTGGAAATGACTCAGATCACTTACTCTGACACTAAAGTCTATCTGAGTTGACTAACTCTTACACTCAGATCTAAACTAGTTAACTCCCTTTGATTTGGGAATCTTCCTTTATGACTGAACTTCATCTTCAATCCTGGCCATTGATTGAAATCGATCTCAATCGTCGGAGGTTTCCAGGAAAGTCTATTAAAGAGACCCTCATTTCTTCATTTTGGGGGATGAATTAGAATTTGCATCAAATTGCTGCCAAATTGCATACTCATTTAAGCTTATTACATTCTCATAGACTTTCATTGTTAGCTTAAATCTCATCTAGATCTAATATGCATACAGTTTTAGCATACTTTCTTTTATATGTTCTTAGACTAGTTTGCATATCTCATTTTAGATTAATTTGCATATTCACATAGATTAGTTGCATCTCATTTCAAATCCTTTGTTCTTAGAGGATCTGGTTGCTCGCACCTCGATTCTGAGGATATTAACGGGAAAAATCTCTTTAGCTAGAAGGCAACAGGTCAGCTTGTTAGATGATTTTCAGATGGACAATCCAATGTTCATTTCGAGATGAATTCTCATATAAAGACTATGTTGAAGTGTGTATGTGAAGCGTAAGGCCACATTCTACATATACATTTCTAGCACCTAGCGTGGGGCCAAGAAAATCAATTTTTATGGCCTCTTTCTACATTTTTAAATCATTTTCGTGTTCTCTGTCCGTACTGTTCCATACAGATTCAAGATCTTCATGTGAGACTGTTCATTTTTGCATGAGATTTTTTTTCGGGTCGTGCAAGATAGTTCTTGAGCATGGAAAACTTCGCGTGGCACCTATTTTCTTCTCATGGGTCATAAAACAAATTTGTGTGGGCTCAAAAAAAATTTCCCGTGTCTCTGACAAAGATTTTGCGTGAAATCTTGTGACAACAGTTTTAGTTTTAGGCATTATTTGTCGATCTTCAAATTGTTTGATTTCACTAACGTGATTTTCTTGATCTATTTCTCTAGATTTCCTGTAGCTTAACCATTGTTTGCAGGACATTAGTCGAAGACTCCTTTTAAAACCCACTAAAAAACAAACTGACTATTTTCTTGCAGGACGCTTGTCAAAGATACGCTTGTCAAAGACCATATTTCAAATCCACAAAACAATGTGTGTCTTCTCTTATTGCTTTCAAAACTAGTTTAATTAGGGGCTTGTGAACTTCCTAGGGTAAAAGATGGAAGAATAGGGGAATACACTCTTCACTTCTTGGAGGTCATGACCAAGAGTGAATTAGAAACCTAGATGCTTCCAAAAGACGGCATTTTGAAGAAGGCAAGCAGCTTGGTGGTTCTCCAAAGCTTGTTCTCTTCTATGATAAGAAAATGATTTCCTATAAGGGAATCAAAATATTTAAGGAAGAATGAGTTTGGATTGATTAAGCCAAGTCAATAATTAACTTTTTTGGTGTGTCTAGGTGAGGAAATAAGGTAGAGGATTATGCTCTTTCCCTTTGAGGGAAATTAGAAACTCAGACCCTTAGATCTAAATCACCAGTCTGTGTCAATCCTTTAGAGGGCCTATTAGAGTGATTTAACCTTCGGGAATGACCCAAGTGGGCACATCCTTTCCCTAGAGATTCCAACTCACTATAATCAAGATGCTTTATAGAGCGAAAGACTCCAAAGCTGGATTAATTTCTTCTACTTAATTCTTGATATCGCTTATCAAGGGGAAGCTCTGTCTATGCACTGGTCGGTGCTGGCCCCTAACTTATTAAGAAAGTAGTGTGCACTTTCAAATGTTGGTGTGGGCTACTAGCCTCAACTCCACTTGTGGAGCCATCAGGAATTAATTTGAACGGAAGCCAAGTAAAAACCTCTTAGTTAGAAGCCACCCGGTTCACCTCCAAAAGGAGGCATAATCTTTGTACAAGGAGGGGGAAGAATCTCTCCTATAGAACTCACCATAGGCATGTTACTGGATGTTTGAAGGTGGTATACATGCTCGTCCCCTACCACAAGGGTGCTCATTCAACATATACTATTGAGTCCTTTGAATATACCAAAAACATGGGCGCCCTCTAGGGGGTGACACAGCTGTGTGAGGTATATGTATGCACATAAGATGTGGGACAAAGGTTTTTCCTTCTCTACCATTTTTTCTTTGTAGGGATAAAATTTTGTTTGTTCTTGAGTCATCAACAAAGTCCAAACCGGTTACAACAAAAAAAGGTCAAGACTCCCCTATCTTGTCGAGTTGCTTTGTCCTCGACATGACTACTTTTGACTACTACTTGCTTCCCATTGTCTTGTTTAAACACTTTGCTTGGATTGAAAACTTGAAACCTTGTCCAAACATCTTACTCGATCAACCTTTTTGCCTCTCCAATCAGATTTGTTTGATAAATCTATCTATTATGTCTGAAAAGTCCAAAAATCTTGTTGAAATGAGTCGCTATTGTAAAACTGGTCTGCCTTCATGCGCGAAAACTTTTTCAGTCTCACACAAAATCATTTTGTCCTCGCGAAAAATTAAACTACTGTCATGAATCTTTGCATGACACTCTAAACTTCTTCACATAAAATTAAACCACTGTCACTGACTTCCGTGCGATCCAGGAAACTTCTTTGCGCAACTCAAAAAACTTCTTCACGTGACCTGTAAAGATTTCTCGTGCGAGATCTTGTGTTAGCATTTCCACTTTTGGTCTGTTTTAGCTATTTAAGGCCTATACACTGCCCTTTTTTGCATCTATTTATCACTTTCTATTTGTGAATAGTCCTAAAATAGCGACACTTTTCTTTGCTAAGGGCTTGTATCTTGCACTTTGACTAGTCTTGTCTCATAAGTTATTTTTTGTCCTCATCTTAATGCCTATCATACTTTGTGTCGCATTGGTCATAATCTCTAGCTATTCTAGCCTTTAAATCAGACTATTTTTGCCTTGGTGGATAGCATTCTTGCTATTATCTTGTCCTTTTTGAGACTCAATCTTAGTCTAGTCCTTGTCCGGGTTCTAGCTTCTTGTCCTTGTCTATGACTATCGCAACCAGAAGCGGAAATGTGTTTTATCCTGATAACCTTAGACATGGCCATGCTAGGGCTTGTAATTTTGACAAAGGTCATTTACCTTTGATTACACAATCCATATCTACTTTGGCTAGTGAGGCATCTTCACGATCCCCCTCACCTGCTAGGTCACCTCGAATTCAGCAAACATTTTCCATAAATTTGCAACAAATTAGGAATCCTTTGTACCAAGAGGATACTAAGACAGGTAGAGGTCCTACATTAGCAAAAATGATGTCTGATCCTTTTTTCAAAGGATCTTTTGAAACAAAACACATAGAAACTAAACATGTTCCTATAATGACTAATTATAAACCTAAACATGGTAGTTATAGTCGACATCAACAACCACCAAGGAATGATAAAGAGAAAGAGAAAGACCATGACACTGGTGAGGAACAGGAAGAAGTAGAAATCCTCCCTAAACACATAGCAAAATGTCGAAGAGACAAAAACATTCAAAAGGTCATGGGAATCCTACTCAACAAAGAGAAAGAAAAGCACTTTCTCAAACTTGCCTAAGAGGGAGCTAAACTGCCCTCTCATTTCAATATCGAAACCATTATCATGCTTGAAGAAGAAACAGAGACTTTTAAACTCTCCAAAAACAACTAAAAATTATGCAAGACCAATTGGCTTAGATGATGCATGAGAAAGAGAAACCCACAAAAATATACACATTGGATGCTCTTTGTCCATTTCCATTTGACAAAAGCATAAACATGTCACTTTTCCCATGAGGTGTAGAACTACCCAAATATGACAAGTACTTTGGTACTACTGATCCCCAAGATCACTTGCAAGAATTTGGTGCTTTGTCTATGGAGTTTATACATGATCAAACCTACCTCATGCACTTATTCCCTAGAAGCCTCGGTGGTTAGGCTTTGGAGTTGTTCTCACATTTACCTCCTAGTATCAAGACGTTTGACAAAAATTCCAATCTCTTTGTTCAATAATATTCTCATAACATTCAACACCCTATCAATATTCGAGATCTATGCAACTTTAAATAGAAAGTTGGAGAACCTTTTCTCACATTCCTCCAATGGTGGAGACAACTATACACTAAGTATTCCCATAAAATTCTAGAAACAGAGAAACTTGACATTTTCACTGATAACCTCCTACCTGATTTTGGATATAAAGTCCAACTACAAGGTCCATGTACCTTTGAAGACATGATCACATAGGCTATTTGTATTGAGGAATTTATAGTCAAGAAAGGTGAACTCACTCTTCAGAGAGACATAAAACAAGGTTCCACTTCCAACAGGGATAAAACCAAACATGTCAACAAGAACCAAGAAATTGTACACAATGGAGTTGTCGACAATGTCAAACCCAAACCTGCTAAAATGGAATTTAATCTCATAGACAGCCTCAAAGCGGCCAAAAATGTTGAGAAACCTCCTCCTGACAATAAGATGTCTGGAAAAAAACTGAGAAACTCATGGACAACATGCCCCAAGTGAGAGTATACACCCTTGGGGGAACCTTTGGATGTGGTTTACAAAACATTGCTACAACATAAGCTTATTTGACCAATGGATAACCCTTGTCCCTATGATCCACAACCACATCCACCATGGTGGAATGAGACCTCATTCTGTGAGTATCACCAAAACAAGGGACACAAAACTAGCAACTGTATAAACTTGTGCCATAAAGTCCAAGACATGATTGATGTTGGTGATCTTGTGGTAGATGGACATAACAAAAACTCAGATCACAAGGCGTTCAAAGAACCTTTCCCAACTTATGAAAAAGGAGAGACTTCATAAACCACAACCCTACAACAAGGTCAACTATAATATTCCAATGATGCAATGTTATTCACATGGTTGAACCTATAGATTCAGAATACTGTGACGTTATTACCATTAAGGGCAAGCAAGATAACGACAAACCCAAGACACCATTTTTCTTGAGGTGCCCTACTTCCAATGGAATGGATAATATACCTTTGCAACACTTTGCTAATGCTATCACTCACTCTTGTGCCAAGTTGATGCTCAAAGGCCCAATGTCTCCAACTTCAAATCTTGAACAACACAAAGACAAAGCCCTTGTTGGTCCATCTGGCAAAGGTGCAAAACTCACAAAGAACTTGATAGCAACCAGTTATAGTGTTCTTGATTAGTTGAAATGAACTAATGCTCAAATTTCTATCTTTGAGCTACTTAAAATCTTTCCTGCACACACATAGATTCTGGATAAAGCCCTCGATGAGGCAAATTTTCCTCAAGATCTTGATCTTGAGTGATTCCAATCCATGGTGGGTCACCTGACCTCACCTTATCTTATGACATGTACACATCGAGGTTATGATCCACCAGACACGTGTTTGTTGAGTACTCGTTGATAATGACACTAGCCTAAATATTGTCTCTATTGCTCTGCTTAGACAATTGAATTATTTCGAGGACTCTATTGATCTTCGACGAAAGATCACTATCAAAGCGTATGACGAAGTGGAACAAAAGTCTCTAGGTCTTGTGGTTTTACCCATTCATGTAGGTCCTATAGAAAGGGATGTCACCTGTCAAGTGCTTGACATTCCCTTAGCTTAAAACATTCTATTAGGATGGCCATGTATACTTGAGATGCATGTTGTGCCATCCACATACCACTAATGCATCAAGTTCCCATTTCAAAGCTCCAAAATTACTATTCCTGCCACTACTAGCTACACCTGCAACATGTTCAAAGCTGCTAAAACTTTTGTCCCTACTAACCGTGAGTCCACTGATTATCATGACAATAAACAAAAAAAAATTGAGCAGTCATTCAAACTAAAAGAAATGGGCATGGGAGAGTATCACATTGAACTACTGTTGTCATTAACATCTCTCCCAAAGTCTCCTCGACATTATGGGAGACCCTCAGAGGCAAATAAGTCATTCGTGATGACACCTTAGACCAAGTATAATGGCACTTTTGTCAAGGCTACAATTCCCTTAGAAGATAAAAGTGAAAATAGAGCCATTGTTGCATGGCTTTATAGAGAAGAGGCTCCAGTGGACCTAATGGAGCAAGCTCAAGAAATCACTCTTAAGAAATATGGGTCTAGTCTTAGGCTTATGAAGCATTTTGGTTACAAGGTAACTGGCCCTATTGGGTGCAATAATAATGACTTAATTGATCCTATCAAAGAAAAAGCTTGAAGCAACCATGATACAACTGGCCTAGGATTTAAGAAGGTTCCTTTTCATTTGGGATCAAATCAATTCGTA
Organism: Cupressus sempervirens; assembly: GCA_028749045.1. Lineage (NCBI taxonomy): Eukaryota > Viridiplantae > Streptophyta > Pinopsida > Cupressales > Cupressaceae > Cupressus > Cupressus sempervirens. The sequence continues at coordinate 371,878,404 of CM053783.1, read as the reverse complement.
CCAACACCTGAGAGTTTATCTAAAAATGAGTCACAAGCTAAGTCAGATACTCAAGAGGAAGAATCTAATGATGAGGATTCCTATCCTCATCCTATTCTTTATGATCTCGCTAAATTCTTCACTGAGCCAGATGAATTTGTGCCACATGTTAGCACTGTGGATGATACAATGACTGTTCTGAGGACAATGCTGAGTAACACAAATATCATTCAGAAAAGGGAGAATCTAGTCAGTCATGTTGTGTTGAGTACTTGTGTAAGAACCTAGAGGATGAAGGTGACTATGTCCCTATCACTATTGGGGAGTTCTATAGTCTCTTGCCATGCAGCACTAATTCTAAGGAATATGAGTTTGACTCTCTTTTAGAAGCGACTACTAATAAAGACATTGACCAAGTGCATGTCTATGAAAACCAAATCAAAGTGGGTGAAATGTCTAGGGTTAGGTCACATGGGTCAGATCCAACTAGTGTCCTAGAGTCATCATTTACTAGTGTTCATACTCTGAGGCATTTGAACACACCTATGGATGAGGTCGCCATAGGTCTTGAATTACTGGTCCAAGCATTTAATGACTATACTATAAACACAATTAAACTAGTCACTACTCTCTCACTCACACATCTTGAGCTTATAGATTGGAACCCTAATGCATCTACTGAAGTCCCCACATTCTAGAATGACTATGCTCTCACCTGTTACCTAAATGCTATTGAACCTATAACATCTTCCACCAATGAGCAGAGCATCAACATGACTGAGGCTGACATCAAATATTTGAGCCACACAATTAAAAAGAATAAATTCAAAAGGTTCGATGGTGAAAACCACATTGTCGCACTATCAGAACCCAAAAAAGTAAAAACAAAAGATGTATCCAAAGGTGAAAACCTCTCTGAGGCACCCACGGATGAGATATTTGATGTCCTTCCCAGTTACTTTCAAGAGAGATCATCAGTGTTGATAGAGCCGACACAGCCAATTAATTTGGGCACAGAAAAGCATCCTCATATGATACATCTGGCACAGTCACTGTCACTTGAAGAGAAGGAACAATTCATTCCCTTTTTCAAGGAAAAGAAAATAAATTTTGCTTGGACATATTCTAACATGCCAAGATTGGATCCTGATCTTATCATGCATCATTTGTCCATAGCACCTGGCATCAAACTAGTTAAACAGAAGGTTCAAAAAATGCACCCTCATGTTGTATTGCTCATCAAAGTAGAATTGGAGAAACTTCCAAAAGCTGGTTTCATCCATGCAATTGATTATGTTGAATGGATATCTAATATTGTTCCAGTTTCCAAGCACGATAAATCTATCAAGGTTTATATAGATTTCCGTGATCTTAACTTGGCATGTCCTAGAGATCAGTTTCCCCTCCCTAATATTGATATGATCGTGGACATGATGGCTGGCTATGAGATGTACTCACTTATGGATGACTTTTCTGGATACAATCAAATAAAAATTACACCAGAAGACTAGGAGAAAATGACTTTCACATGTGCATGGGGAACCTTTTGCTAGAATGTGATGCCATTTGGTTTGAAGAACGCTGGTGCTACGTATCAATGAGCTATTACTAAAATTTTCCATGACTTGATGCATAGAACCATGGAGGACTATTTTGATAATACCTTGGTCAAAAGTGTTAAATGCAATACTCATCTGCAAGATTTGGGGCCCATCCTACATCGTATGGAAAAATTTAGTCTTTGACTCAATCCTAAGAAATGTGCATTTGGTGTCACATCAGGGAAGTTGTTGGGATACATTTTTTCTGCAAAAGGAATTGAGGTAGATCTGAAGAAAGTATAAGCAATAATGGACATGCCACCACCTTGGAACATCAATTAGATGAGAGGACTACAAGGAAGGCTTCAATCTATTCATAGGTTTATTTAACAATTGGTGGATAGATCACAACCCTTCACAAAGACCTTACATAAGGGTGTGAAATTCAATTGGAGCCAAGATTGTGATCAAAGCTTAACACAAATCAAACAATATCTTGTCAATCCACCAATCCTGATGCCTCCTATTCATGGGAAACCTTTGCTTTTATACATTTTAGCTACTGAAACATCTTTGGGAATCTTGTTGGCTCAAGAAGATAAGGACAACAAAGAAAGAGCTATTTATTACTTGAGCCAGACACTGGTCTCTTATGAGAAGAACTATAGCATTATTGAGAAAGCTTGCTTGGCAATTTTCTTTGCTTCCCAAAATTTGAGACACTACATGCTTGCTCACACTACATGGCTCATGGCTAAAATAGATCCACTAAAGTACTTGCTCAGTAAGGCAGCTCTCACAAGAAGATTGGCTAAATGGGTTATGATACTTAGTGAGTTTGAAATCCAATATGTTGAATGCAAGGCTATCAAGGGATGGGCAATTGCAGATCAACTGGCCGAGGCACCCATATAGAGTCTTCTGCCAATGAACATTGATTTCCCAGAAGAGTCAATTCTGAGACTCATGCACCACACATGGGTTATGTTCTTTGATGGGTCCTTCACACAACAAGGATCAAGTACTAGATTACTCTTTATTACACCACAAAGATACTCATTGCCCAAAGTGTACAAGATTATGTTTCCTTGTACAAATAACATTGCTGAATATGAGGCTTTGATCAATGGCATGAAAATTGCAGCTGAATGGAGAGTGGATCAGTTAGATATCTTTGGTGACTCTTAGCTTGTTATCAACTAGGTTAGTGATGTGTGCCAAACAAAGGATGAGAAACTAATTCTTACAAGTGCATGGTTGATGACTTAAAGAAGTATTTTGCACACATCACTTTTCAGCAAGTTCCTCGAGTAGATAATAAAGCAGCTAATGCCATGGCCACTCTGGCCTCTCTGCTACAAATGCCTGAAAATGATCTCTGACATGAGTTCTTAGTGGAAGCGTTACACTACCCAGCCTATGACACCCCTGATTCTAAGATGATCTATTCCATTATAAGACAAGAATCATCTCACTAACATCACATTTATTTCTACCTTCATAATCAAACCATTCTCGAAGGTCTGACCTAGAATGAGAAACATTACCTAATCCGTAATGCTTCACATTATTTCATTATTGTTGATGATCTATATAGGAAAGGTCTTGACGAAACACTCCTTAGGTGTTTAGAACCCAAAGAGTCCAAATGCGCACTAATTGACATTCATGAGGGCATTTGTGGATCTCATTCTAATGGCCTGACACTGGCTCGCAAACTCCTTCGTGCTGATTATTACTAACCCAAAATGGAGCAAGAAGTTATCAAGTATGCTAGATCCTAGAATTAATGTCAGTTACATGGGAATCTCATCCACGCTCCAGCCAGAGAGCTTATTCCCTCTACTACAACATGGCCATTTCAACAATGGGCCTTCGACTTGGTGGGAAAGATCCACCCAACCTCCTCTAATGGACATAAGTTCATTATCACGGCTACAGATTACTTCACAAAATTGGTAGAGGCAGTACCTCTCACAGTTGTTGGTAGCAAAACTGTAGCACTTTTCATCACAAACTACATCATCTATAGATATGGTGTACCATCCTTAATCATTACTAACAATGGAGGACAATTCAAGAACAAAGACCTCAATGAGCTATGCAAGAAATTTGAGATCACACAACATTGGTCTTCCATTTATTACCCCCAGGGTAATGTCCAGGCTGAGGCATCCAATAAGGCAATCCTCAAAATTCTTCATCGCATAGTCAGAAAATCGGGGAGAGACTAGCATCTCCAGATCAATCCAACCTTGTGGGCATATAGGACAAGCATCAGGACTCCAACGGGCATGACTCCCTTTGCTTTGGTATATGGAGAAGATGTTGTACTTCCAATAGAGGTCAAGATTCCTACCTTGAGAATCTCTATGAAGGGCCTTATCACTAATGATGACTACAGGATCGCTTAGCTTCAAGAGCTTGTGTTATTGGATGAACATCGACAAGTGGCATGTGATCATCTACGAGCATATCAACAAAGAATGGCCAGAAGCTACAATTGGAAGGTTAAGCCATGTGACTTCCAACTGGGTGATCTCATCCTAAGAGAGAACCCCAAGAATCAACAACAATGAGTACAAAAGGGAAAGTTTGAACCAAACTAGCTCGGTCCATACATCATCACTACAGTATATGGATTTGGCACCTATCAGCTTTCCATAACCGAAGGAGAAGTGCTTAAAGAACCTGTCAACACTCTCCACCTGAAGCGATTTTATAGTTGATCTGATATCAGTAAGCTCTTTGTACATATCTATATGTCCTAAAAAATCTAAAAATTAAAAAAAGTCCTGAAAAAATTGTTACCTTGGTGAAAACCTAGCAATAGGCACCTTGGTAATACCAAAAAAAGTGAAAAATCAAAAATACAAAAAAATAAAAAATAAATAAAAATACAAAAAAAATTGAAAAACAAGAAAACTGCCATTGGTGAAAACCTGGAAATAGGCATCATGGTAGCAAAAAAAGAGAGTCCTGCCAAGAAGGTGAAAACCTAGTAAACAGGCGCCTCTTGTTCCCAATGCTCCATCTGGTAGCACATCTTCTGGCTATTCTGTACAATCATTTTCATGGTTTCACTTTTCTACTTTTCCTGCTTTCTGCTCATGTATCCATGGATTGAGTCTTGTCACAGCTCGGGGGCATTCCTCCTTAGTGTCACTCTTTTTGAGACTCTCCTCATAGAATCTCCTTTGCGATAGTCACCATTGGTCCTCACTACGTCTGCCTATTGTCACTAGTGTCACTCTTTTCAAGATTCTCCTCATAGAATCTCCTTCACAATAGTCACCAGTGGTCCTCACTGCATTTTCCTACTGTCGCTAGTGTCACTCTTTTTGAGATTCTCCTCATAGAATCTCTTTTGCAATAGTCAACAGTGGTCCTCACTGCATTTTCCTACTCTCACTAGTGTCACTCTTTCCAAGATTCTCCTCATAGAATCTCCTTCGCAACAATCACCGGTGGTCCTCACTGCATTTTCCTACTGTCACTAGTGTCACTCTTTTTGAGATTCTCCTCATAGAATCTCCTTCATGATAGTCACCAGTGGTCCTCACTACATTTTCCTACTATCGCTAGTGTCACTCTTTTTGAGATTCTCCTCATAGAATCTCCTTCACGACAGTCACCAATGGTCCTCACTACATCTGCCTACAATTGCTAGTGTCACTCCATTTTTGAGATTCTCCTCATAGAATCTCCATTGCGACAGTCACCGATGGTCCTCACTGCATTTTCCTACTGTTTCTAGTGTCACTCTCTTCAAGATTCTCCTCATAGAATCTCTTTCATGACAGTCACCATCTGTTCTAGCTACATTTGCCTATTGTCACCACTGTCACTCTCTTCAAGATTCTCCTCATAGAATCTCTTTCGCAATAGTCACCAATTGTTTCAGTTGTGTTTGCCTACTATTTCTTGGGTCATGTCTCTAGATTCCTTTATGGAAGATCTCTCTTGTGTCAGTCACCAGTTGTCCTGGCTATGTCTGTCTACTGTCACTCAGTCCTTCTTAGGTTCTTCGTCGTGAAGATTCTCCTTTGACCTCAGTCACTAGTCATTTTGACTACATCTGTCTACTATCTTCATACTACTAAAGAGATTTCTTTCAAACATGTTTTGGACACTGACACTTGACATCAATCCCAAAAACATTGAACTCAAAAAAAATAGATATACTTGTTTGGATATTCTGAGCATTTTCTTTGTTTCCTTTATTTTTCTTTATCATGTCTCCTTGAGAAACTCAATGATGTCATCTTTGACTAGAGAAGTAATGACTATGGGCATGATCTTTTCTTTTCTTTCTATCTGTGGTTTAGTTCCAATAGGTTCATCTATTCCTATAAAAGGGGTGTCCACTATAAAAGCCTCCATCTTGTATTAGATGGCCATGTGTACCTTGACTCCTTTTATATGAATATGTCAATAATGTTGGTTCTTCTCCTTTTTTGTTGGAGTGAACTCTTCATGCTATAATAAATACTGATACTCGTCCTGCTAAGTGAACGTACGGGTCACTACAAGTATATCTAGCACACTTCTATCTCAGGTTATGAATGTAAGGGTCATTGCGGACAAAATAAATATTGAATACTTAGCATAAGATGGATCTCCCGTGTGTTTGGTGTGCCTATCATGCAAGCAACATTTAGGTCATCCTAGCGTTTATGCTTTGATGCTTATGTTAACTTGCTACATTAAAAGGGACAAATGTTCTGGTCATTCTGGCTTCTTGTGCCTCGAATGCTTACATTTAATCCCTAAAAACCAATAATGTATGTTATATTCATATTTCCATCATTGCAATATCAGTGGGAATTGTATGACCTACGAGCTTTGTTCTATATCTGGTGATGATTAAATATCGAGGCTTGGTAACTAGACCTAGGGTTGCATTTAACATAGTCTTGCATTACATACTTCACTTGCATATGCATGCAATTTGGTTGTGATTCTATTTCTCCCCTATGTGATGAAGGATTGGGGGCATCTTCAAACATGTCAAGTTTCTTCATGGTTGTACAAGCATTTGTTTCATCAATTTGCACTCCTCAATGGAATACCTGTCACTGTAAAAAAAAAAAACACACAACACTACATGAGATGTTAGTCCATTTCCATGTGCATTGCATACATATACTCATAATATCTAATCGACATGGTCATAATCACATCACATCACTGCACTCATATCAAAGTACAAATTGACATCTCATGTACATCAAAGTAAAGCAAAATAGACAATGACATGTACACAAGGATACTCGGCTCAAGATCTTTGTATATATATCAAAAGAATGGATCAGTACAAAAATGGGCGCTACTCAAGCGCAATCAATCAAAAATGATACATGTGGTGCTGGCACACTAGTCAATACATAGCCAGAGATCAAAATCAGAGTCAGGGACAGAGCGTCTAACTTTGTCCCATACCCTTGCCTCTAGGAGGAGCAGGAGCAGCAGGTGGCAGAGGTGGTGGTGGCATCTCTGGTCTAGCAGGAGGTCATGCACCTCCATACTCTTGCACATACTGAGAAAAGCACTGAACCTGAAGTGTCTAATCTGGTACCACACTCGTATATGTAGCATAATAGTAAGCTGCCCGAGCTGACTGAAAGTGGACCTCATTCTGTGCCAGCTCAAATCTCTGCTCTGCAGTCTTATTGTGCTCTCTCCATCAATCTATCTCTCGTTGCCTCTCCACCAACTGTGCATCCCGGACTACCACTAAAATTTTCAAGGCTCCCAACTACTAGGAGGCCTAACAAATCTGCTCTCGGTACCATCATATTGTGTCCTATACCCCAGTTGCAAGCTGATTCAGCATGTCCTCATCAAGCATCTCAAGTGCTTGCCGCTCTAGTGGTGCCTGCTGTTGTGGTGGTGCCTGTGGCTGTGGTGGCACCTACTGTTGTGGAGCCTCCTAGTGTGGGGCTTCCTCCTCTATCCTCTATCACCGTCCCTGACTCTGACGAGTCCCACTACCCTTGGCACCTGGGTCTGATCCCATCTACCATAGAGGTATATGTATCTGTTGTACCCAATGCCAAACCTGTGGTTGCTATTGTGGCTGATCTGGCAGCTATGGCTATGCCTGCTACTGCTGGGGCACCTCCCTCTATGCCTATCCTTCCATTCCTAGTGGATCCGTAAAGCATGGGAATGGATGGCTGATCAAAAATCCCTGATACACAAGCATCATCCCTGCATCTACTACCTCTAGCTCGTAGTCCCCCTGAACTATAGCTAGGCTGCAAATATCTATCATGGACCACCTTGGATCCATCCATGCTGGCCATCCCCTCTCAACATCCTTCTGCAACCTGGCATAGGCACAACACTCATAAGAAATATCTTATGGTCGGCCACACTACCGCCACACTCATGAAATCACAAATCTCTCTATAACTAATGTGGTCCTACCCACTAGAGGTTGAAAACTAAACATCCATGGTACCTCTCTAGGGGCATCATCCCAGTCCTTTGTCTCTCGTCAAAGTTGCCATACAATGGAGACTAGGTCATCAAGACATATCCTCCAATGCTCAGTCTTACCTAGGTGGACCTGGATAATATGCCCTCAATATCTGCATATATAGGGCTCCATGAGCTCTAAGAAATCCTCATGAATTGGCTTGTATATGGGAAGGTTCTCCCATGCCCATATCTATAAACATACACTCCAGCTGCCATCGTCTTCTTCTCATGGAAGACTACCTCATGCATCTCATGAAAAAGGTGGGCCAATGTAATATCCTCCGCTGATTTGAACTTTGACTTGTAGAAATTTAACTTAAGGAATATTGTCAAACACTTTGTATGCAAACTCATAAAGCTGATTTCCTCAATAAATTACTTTCCAATGAGTAGATTTACGAAAAACTATGAAGTGACATTAAAATGCATAATACACATCATAACCTTTTCACAAACACTTGGCACACATTAAACAGTATATGAAAAATTTGGAAACTCTTTCAATCTGCTGAATAAAGGGTGATTTTTAAATGTAGATGTGCACTTACAGCTGCCTTAAAGGCTGCAACAACTATTCAATCTTGTATTCAACAATTATTATGCAAAGTATCAAAATTTGACAGAAGAAACCTGGAATTAGTTGCCGTAGTATTTTGCAGATGTAGTCGGCAGCCCTCCAAACTTCTAATCAGCCGAAAAAATAAGTAAACTTGATACCAACACTGTTCATGCCGTACTGTAGCAAAATACTATTCATGCCGATTGTAGCAAAATACTATTCATGCGGCACTATAGCAATCACTAACTTCAGATCTGCAAATCAAACCCTTGTAAATTTTTGTATGCGAACACCCCAAATGAAACCCAATGTGTTTCTTGAAGTGAAAACACCCTTGATCCTCCTGACTGTGTCTTCCAACAGCGAAGAGAATGCTAGCAAAGAGGGATTCCGTCCTCCAAGCCCGATAATCATATATCTAGCAACATAACATTAATCTTCATCCAAGCATACCAAAAAAAAGCTCTTCCATTTCTTTTATAGTGTTCTCACAAGAGCTCAATCCTTCGTTTTCTCAATGTGGGATAAAACATAACTCCCTTTATGTACCTTATGTCTCCAATGTGTTATAAAAATAAAGGGAACTCTTTTAATTTAAATATTTCCCACAAACTATAGTCTATGCATTAATAAAGTTAAATATTTAAATTTAACTTTATAAAATGGCTTTATCAATGCATAACAAATCTTATCAATGATAAATAAGTCTTCCTGTCAATTTTGAACAATTACCATTGACATACCACTGTGATTGAATGTCCAGCCATGTCCAAGATGACTTACTATAAATAGTAAGTATGCCCAAAGTTGCCTCAGAACCCCTCAAAAAGACCTGCAACTGAAACTGTCTAGGCCAAATGGCCTCTAAGCCCCTTTAATGTCCTAGTTAGCCTATGGGACTATGGGGAAATAGGCTAACGAAAACATCATGCTATGAATGCTAGAAAGAGGACATTACAGCCAACATGCACTGACCCCACCCAAAGATCTCGGGTACCTCCAACATCCTGTGAAGCATGACTCCCCACCCGCACTCCAAACCATGCCATCCTCTATCAGGGACATAAGAAACAGCTCAAAAATATAGCCAGCACAAATGCTAACCTGTGCGTTGGTTTGTAGGTGTGCATCGGCTCATCCCAACTGATGGCCCTACCCCTCGGTAGTTCTCTCTCAAACATAATGGATAGTACCTCTATCCCTACTCAGGGCACTATATCATAAATGACTTGGGTGCCATGAAATGGGATCCTCAGTATTCTCCATATATCCTCTAGGGTGATCATCATCTCACCCATCGGCAAATGAAAAGTGTTCATCTCTGAATGGAAACACTCCACCAAAGCTATCAATAAGCTGTGATTCACCATCACGGTTGGAATCCAGCATAGTGAAGAAAAACTCAATTGAGCAATGTGTGCCTGATCAACATCATCGAGACTCTACAATAACTCCCCATATGGTGGGTAGTGCAATCTGAATGCGACATCACCAAAGACCTCCTGAACGCACAACAAAAATGACAAACGAAACAATAAGTATCAAGTCGAAACGATACATCAAAACAAATTAAAATGCAATTTTGAGAATGAAAGTGAAACTTTTAAGCATGATTGTCACAAGATTTCACGCGAAATTAATGAAATCTCGCGCGAAGTTCGTGAAATTTGATGCGAAGTTTGTAAAGTCTCACGCAAAGATCTTAAATCTCACACAAAGAATCACGTCATTGCATGAGAAAATATCTTTGCGTGCAAGAAATGAATTCCCTCTACACGAAGAATCTTGTTCTTCGCATGAGAGATGAGTGCCTCCCATGCAAAGATCCTCCTCGTTGCGCATCAAGAAACAGGGCACCCTATTTCTTCTCGTGAAGAAAGAAGATCTTCATGCGAAAGATGATAGGCTTCATGAAAATATTGATTGGACCTCCTAAAAATATGCTAATAAATATAATAAATGAAATGCATGAAAGAAAAATTATGAAATAAGGAATCGATGACTCATCGATGGTGTGTAGTCTACTGGCTGGCTATGATTTCTGGAGTGCTTGAATCGATGATATCTCACATTAACTACCATGTCTCTCTTAGATCTCAAAATCACTAGAAGAAAAAAGCACAAATGAGTTTGAAAATGACACCTTGGACCCTTATATAGGGGTGGACCTAATTTTTGAAAGTGCTTAGATTTGCACAAAAATCACCCCCCTAGCTAATTGGACCATTATGGATCCATTTTTAGGATCGAATTCAAAATTTGACACACCTAAATGCCTCAAAAATGCATTTAAAAGTTTTGGGGACCAAAGAGATCAAACGCTTGTGCAGTCCAAATCTTTCTGATACTTTGTGATTCTTTGAATCCTTTCAACTCTATATTCTTCATGTTTTCAAAATTCATTTTGAAAATCTTCAACTCAAGTCAACTTTGCTTAATTCTAGTTAACTACTGGTCAAACTTGGCCTTCTAGACCTCAAAAGAATGCTAAACTGACTCTGAATCATCTTTTGATCATTCTAATCTCTTCCATATTCTACTAAATATTGGATTTATCCAATATCTCTTTATGCTACTTACATCATATTTCTAGTGTGTCATCTTTCGATTTCACTCCTGAGGGGGCAGGATGATTACATCATTGAACTAAAATTCAACTCAATCTAAATCTCATTGCTTGTGGCATCTAGTTCCCATCTTATGTCCTTATCACTTGGGGCATCTCATCACTCGAGGCGTCTTGTCCCCCTCTTTCTGGCATAGTTGTCATTTGTTTCATCTTTTGATCATTTGATCACATCTTATAAAATTTCTAGTTTTGAGTTCAGTGGATAGGTATCGGGACAATCTAAACCCCAACTCCTAAGAATTAGGCCTCGTTTGGGGATGATTCTATGACTCATAATTGGATCTTATCAACTCAAGTATCTAGGTGTTCTATCTGGATCCTTGAAGGTTAAGCTCTATTCTAGAGATAATCTTCTAAATGCTTTAAATCTCAGGTATCTAGATGTTCTATCTGGATCCTTGAAGGTTAAGCTCCATTCTAGAGATAATCTTTTAAATGCTTTCAATCTTAGGTATCTAGGTGTTCTATCTAGATCCTTGAAGGTTAAGCTCTGTTCTGGAGATAATCTTCTAAATGCTTATCAATCTCAAGTATCTAGATGTTCTGTCTGGATCCTTAAAGGTTAAACTTCGTTCTGAAGAAACCTTTTTAATGCTTATCAATTTTAGGTATCTAGACATTTTGTCTAGATCCTTAAAGATTACACTCCATTCTAGAGATAGTCTTTTAAATGCTTATCAATTTTAGGCATCTAGGTGCTCTGCTTAGATCCCTTAGGATTAAGCTCTATTCTAGAGATAGTCCTTAAAAGCTTATCAATTGGTCTTTCTATCATCAATTTTAGAACCAATCTCATTTCTTGATCCTCGCATTATTCTTTCCAATTTTCTTTGAATTGAACGTGTTCCTCGCACATTCATTCAAAGAGGGGCAAAATGTAATACCCCAAAATTGGCTCATTGCCATGATACCAATTTTGGTCTATTTCTAATCAATCCTAAGACCTATCCTAATAAGCAATTCTTATTTTGCTACTTGCTACTTGACTTAATTCTCATATACAAAAACCCTAATTTTCACTAATCAGACTCATTATTTAATCCCTATAGTATGCACTCATATTAGCTACAGTAAACCTATTTGATTTCAATTTAATTTAATCTAAAGTATTTATACTTTATTAAAGTAAATTATCTCCTAAGGCTAATGTACTATGAAATTAAATTTATTTAATTTAATAAATATGCCTATTTTAATTAATTAAACAAAATTATTTAATTAAATGGAGAAACTACTTCTAATTAATTAAGCAAAGTTATTTAATTAAATGGGAAGCCATTCCAAATTAATTAAATAAAGTTATTTAATTAAGTAAGAAAAGTGTTTCTAATTAATTAAATAGAATTATTTAATTAATAAGAAAGGTAATTATGAGAGCATATCTCATTGGAAATTCTTAGTTCACTACTGATCAAATTGGAAATGACTCAGATCACTTACTCTGACACTAAATTCTATCTGAGTTGATTGACTCTTACACTCAGATCTGAGCCAGTTAACTCCCTTTGATTTGGGAATCTTCCTTTATGATTGAACTTCATCTCCAATCCTGCCTGTTGATTGAAATCAATCTCAATAGTCAGAGGTTTCCAGGAAAGTCTATTTAAGAGACCCTCATTTCTTCATTTTGGGGGATGAATTAGAATTTGCATCGAATTGCTGCCAAATTGCATACTCATTTAATCTTATTACATTCTCATAGACTTTCATTGTTAGCTTAAATCTCATCTAGATCTAATATGAATACAGCTTTAGCATAATTTCTTTTATATGTTCTTAGACTAGTTTGCATATCTCATTTTAGATTAATTTGCATATTCACATAGATTAGTTGCATCTCATTTCAAATCCTTCATTCTTAGAGGGTTTGGTTGCTCACACCTCGATTCTGAGGATATTAATGGGCAAAATCTCTTTAGATAGAAGGCAATAGTTCGGCTTGTTAGATGATTTTTGGATGGACAATCCAATGTTCATTCCAAGATGAATCCTCATATAAAGACTATGTTGAAGTGTGTGTGTGTGTGAAGTGTGAGGCCACATTCCACATATGCAATTACCTCACCTAGTAAAGTGCTTACCCTATTGTGAATAACCAAAAGAATTGATGCAAAAGATTGTGTTAAATGGTCTAACTAGGAGGTAACCTACTAGTCAAGACAACAAAGTTGCATCCATAGATCAATATCCTTTGTATCACCATGACATGGCCTTTTAAAAATGTCTTATCCGTGTACAAGACTTAGCATGTTATATTTGAACATGTTCTTTATATTGGGACTTAGAAAGTTGTTATGCATTAACATATATAAGATTTAGCATATATATTTGGATGCATTTCTTGCATATGGGACTTAGCAAATTATTACATGCATTACCCACATATGAGATTTAGCATATATGTTTGTGTGTGCAAGAGAGATACATGAAGTAATAATCCATATATTAGAGAATATATTAGAAAGCATACCAAACATTGAAGGCTAAAGTACTCTAAGCCATGCTAAGAATCTATATTTGCTACCCCATGCAAGGAAAAACTATATACAAGGATGGTGTATATATGTCCACCCCCCTCCCTATCAGGTCAAGATACTAGACATGAGAAGGAAGAGAAAGAGGATACCTACATTATGTAACAAGGAGATATACTTAAAGAAACAATATTTAATTAATAGAGAATGGACTATTCATTAAAAAAAAGTAGACTAAATCCTATATTGGTATGTGATACAAAATAATTTAGGCTTGACAACAATAAATAGGTTCAAGTTTACTAAAACTTTATTTAGATATGATCATAAAACTTGTAGGCAAAATTATCACTTTTTATATTGAATTATTTTAACTCTATTTAAAATTCATCATTTTAATATTCTAATTAATTTTCATATAATAGTGATAATATATAGGCAAAGACATATTAACAAGTACATATTAGATTTTGGAAATATTTATTGATGAGTCCTAAATAATATATACTATTATGTTAGGCATAGATCAATATCACATCACCAAATATATTGGTTTCCGATAAGAATTGCTTTCCCCTATTACCTTTTCCATTAATGTACGCACCTTCAAATATCATGTATGGTCCACACACAGTGGGATTTCAGATGAGATGTAAAAAGTGTTACATAAAGCCAATATGGACATGCCAGCATAATCATGTCAACAAAAACAAATCCTAAGTAATATATTTATACAGAAAAGGTGCAAATTATTCATCATAATTATGCTTTTCATTTTGTTTTGAATTTTTTTTTGGGTCCTCATTCCAGATATATTCTCCTTAACTTTACACAGACCCAAACTATTGCCTTGAGAGTCAAAATATTTATAAACAGTAAATCAAAAAGAATATTTTGTAGTTGGATGTCCACTGCATAATGATTTATACAATAGATTTTACTATTACTCAAGAATATAACTCTGCAAAATATTTTTCAGCGACAATATATGGAGAGATGTAGATATACTATAGAGTTTACTACCTCCTCTAAATAAAAACTATTTGCAAAACTAGTCACAAATTAATTCATGAAAAACAGCAGCCAGAAGATCCATTTCGTTTTTAATAAATCTTATTGGTATCGGACTGCATATCTTCAGCATCTGATAAAATAGATAAACATGTAAAGTAATTGTGTCAGTTGACACAGAGCTGTAAGATGAGAAAGAACCTTACATTTTGAAATCTGAAAGTGCAGACCCATCATTAAGGAGACGGAGAATCTTAGAGACTAATCCACCGAGACTAATCACTCATGACACTATGCATCATTTCCTGTTATGGCAACACAGAGACCTCAGATTGTTTTATTAAAGAAGAAAAAGAAACTATCCCTTACTCATTCGATGATGAATCAAACTTGAGATTCCTGTAGGACGGATGCAGTGATGGCACAGGAATCAGATCTGAAACAAACACACAAACCCCATAAAATAGTTTCCTTGTAAAATCTTCCTGAATCTAACTCCAAACGATCATTTTTATAGACAGATAAATTAAGCTTATCAGATAGAAAATGTATCCAATTCAAAGATTATTCTCAAACATCAGATACCATGGAGAAAATTAAACTCAGAGAAAATAAATTATTTTTTACTATTCTTTTATTCTTGAAATGAAATTTAATGTATGATGTTTAATTTATAGAAAAACTTTGCTCTAAATCAGGGATACCCGCGTAAATAGGATGTGCGGCAGATAGGACATGTTCTTCCCTTGCTTTCACCCCACCTGTCCAGACACTCCTCGTGATATCTGCTTCCACAACAGTCAATTCGCGCAATTTTCTCCTCTTCCTCAAATTCGCTGAGACATATCACACACTCTGCTATTTCTTCCATCTGCCCGCGCCTGTAATTCATCACCGTCATCAAAACACTACGTAGAGGAAGAGACACGTCAGGCACTATTTCTTCTTTCCCCGCCTGGATGTAGATCATATAAAGTGCCACCATCATCACAATTATATACCCACTTATGACACAGGGCGTGCTCAAAACAGGCGACAAAACAAGTGGGAACAGTAGAAATCCCACCAATGTCCACAAAATCGGGAGCAATATGATGAGACAGTTTCGCCTCATACTGTAAAAGATCTTACGGATTAAAAAACTGGAAATATTGTTTCAACAAAATCTGAAATTGGATATAGAAAATATATGCTGCAGGATTCCTGTCACTGCGCCTTTGACTCTGCCATTTGTATCACTATGTCCACATTCAGTTTTGGTTTAGAAATTAGAGCTTGAAATTAGGTGATGGGATTTCCAAGAATAGTAAGAAGCAAGAAGCGGAGTGTGACATTAGAGACGCGGAATTCTTGTCTATGTCGACATAACCTGAGTTCAGCTGAACATAAACAATAGTTTGCTTGACATAAACATCTAGGTATACCTGTCGGGCATTGTTGTTTATCTCTCTCTTGTGCATGAAATAGGATTATTTAGAGGATAGAGATGAGAAACTGTTTTGGGTGCAAAGGACAAGAACTAAATTGCTGAAAGAAGGGAATCGCAATATTAAATTTTTCTATTTATTTGATTTATATAGGAAGACAAGTTCTTATATATAATAAGATAGAGACAATCGATTTCTTCAATGAGATACAAATAACTGAGGCAAATAGTTTATTGAAGGAAGAAGGTAGATTATTCTAGATCTTTATGTTGATGGGACAATCTTTAATCTATATGTTGTCCTTTCTTCATAAAAGATTAGAAGATAACAGCTTTTGATACTAATAAATAAAGAATTCATGTATAGTTTTCAGGTTATTTTCAAATAAATAAATAAATAAAATCAGTATATTGCAGCTTCAGACACTTAGGTAGCTAATGAATGCTAAGATAAAAGTTATGATGAGAAGTTGAAAACATGATTTCTTTTATTTGAAAATGAAAGATTTATTTATTTTTAATACATAAAACTAGTTTTTCTAAGAGTTTTTCTTCATGTAATAGTGTAATTTTCTAGAGAACATATAGATCTTATATTATTATAAAAGAAAGGTGCAATCAAAATTGTTGTCTCAGGAGTTTTATTTAAGTACTTGTCAAGTTTGACTCTATTTTAGTATTGTTGTAATGAAATTTGTATATGGATGGTATTGTTCGAATTCTCAATAGATTTCTCTATAGCTAAGAAAACCTTCAACAGCAAGAGCAACTTCCACATATTTTTCTTAATTGTAACGGTTAAGGATTTAGGGAGAAAACCTTCGACAACAAGAGCAACTTCCACATATTTTTCTTACTTGTAACGGTTAAGGATTTAGGGAGAGCATTACATATACAAGTATCTTCATAAATCTAAAAGCTCATCAAATTTTTTCTATCTTGAAAAATACTATCTATGTTTTATTTATTCACGAAATTTGTTTTGTAGAGGTCTCAACCAAAAAATTTAGTATTTCAAAGAAATATTGATCAAGTTTGAGAAGGTCAAAGGGTATTGATTAGTGTATGAAGCCTTTTTTCCTATCAAGGACAACTATGGAAAACCCTTGAACATTCAAAAAATTTAAATTTTTTAGGTGGGTAAATTTTATAACTTATGTCTAGGAAGACTTTTATCTGGGTACAAATATCTTTAAGTTGGAGTGGAATTCTTTGGTTGAAAGGATCCAAGATATGCTCTCCTCTTAGAAAGGAATATTGCTTTCACTTGTAGGAACAACTAGTCTAAACAATTTATCACATTCAAAAATTTCTTAACAATCTACAGATGGTGATTACTATTAATTATATAGAAGCCTAAAGAAAAGCATAAGGACATGAGAAAACCAATATGACAATAGCACATTGTATTCTCATGTAGTATGCAACATAATTAATTAAGATAATTATATAAGCTCATCAAATTATTTCTATTTTGAGAAATGCTATCCATATTTTACTTATTCATGATTCTTTTGTAGAGGCCTTGACCAAAAAAATTAGTATTTCAAAGGTATCTTAATCAAGTTTGAGAAGGTAAAAGGGTATTACTTGTCGTAGAAGGTAAAAGGGTATTAATCAAGTTTGAGAAATATATTTTCAATATTTAAAATTATTTAAATTATTTTTACATGTTAAATAAAATATGTTAAAAGTGATTACAAAGTGTTTATGCTTTTAAATTGTAAATTAAGAATAAAGTTATATGATTCACACGATTAATAATATTTCATTAGATTTTAACCTATATCTAATATTACTAAAAATTGTTATTAAAACAATTAACAAAACATGTTCTTAATATTCCATAATCAATATTTTAATTATTTCTAAAATAGTATATTCTATTTGACATATTTTACTATTTTAATATATTAAATAATAATATATAATATACAAAATTTTAATAATTATTTTAAAGCTAAAATTGTGCTATAATTAATTTCTAAACTATAACGACAAGTATGACACTTGTTCTCTTTTACAATTATGTTAAATGTGCAAATCCATGTGGTAATAAAATTACCATTTTGTTCGGGTTGTGACATCCTCTCCCCCTTAGAAAATGTGTCATCCTGATGCATTAATATATAAGTATTCCAATCATATCTAAAGACATTCAAGAAAATAATATGAACAAGTTTAAACCTAACTTTCATTACTCACAATATGGCATATGTTGCATTCATTTCTATCAACAGTATTGGTTTCCATCTAATGAACAAGGTCAAATGCATTCCAATAAATTATACATCAATTGTGACTAATCTATTATGTAAGGTCATGTAATTTAGTATTCATCTTCATCCATACGAAGGCATGAATTTAAAATATTTACTATCTACCATTTTATGTATCCATTACAAGAGCTTTAAGTAGAAAGAAAACTCAAAGCTGACATGAGATAAGGGACAAAGAAAGTCAAAC
The DNA here is from genome assembly GCA_028749045.1 of Cupressus sempervirens. Lineage (NCBI taxonomy): Eukaryota > Viridiplantae > Streptophyta > Pinopsida > Cupressales > Cupressaceae > Cupressus > Cupressus sempervirens. Next base: position 371,859,833 of record CM053783.1, on the reverse strand, counting down.
GTTCAGCAACAAATATAATGATGTTCTGTATCCAGGCTAACCAAACAATCTGCCCATCCCCTTCCAAGGAGTTATCCTCCTCTACATCAACCATACTCTCATCTCAATGTCCCTACAACCAAATAGACAATCAAAATAGAGGATAAGTCAGTATCCACATGTGAATGTCATACACAAAAATTTATAAATCACTTCAAGTTTCATGTTCATATAATGAGATAAAAACCATCATCATTATAATCATGATTCATTATAGTATGATTATGTGCCTCTAGTAATCACAAGAAGAATTACATACATTGTAAATTCCCATTGAAACACAAAAATAACACACTATACCATCACAAATTGAATAATCATGAATTATAATGACATCCACATGTAACATCATTAATATGTTCATTAATATTTAATCATCATTAATGCATTTCAATGATTTCAAAAGTTGACATCCAATTGTATCATAATACATCATTTAGCTCACCAATAGTGATTAAATATCTAAAAAATATAGTGATAAAAGTACACACTGTCAAGTGTGTCAAGCAATATTGAACAAAAATAAAACTAGATTATATCTGCACACATCTACCAAAAATCTTAGTCAAATACCAAATTACTAAGTCTATGTTGAACAACCTATCAACTAGGAGTCCAAAATAGACAACTCAAGAGGGCCAAAGCATTGGTTGATGTTCATCAACCAAGTTGACCAAGCCAAATGTGTTAAGAACTTCCTATAAAATAAGAATCAGAATATCAACTTTTCTTTAGATTATAACTCTAGTAAAAACCATATTTCCATACATAGACCACATAGGCCAAAAATTCAAGTCAAGTCAAAAGTTGACTACATATAGTCTAATCAACTAATAGTTAAAATATATTCAAATTAATTATGTATGTTTATACTATTTTCCAGCCTACATGTCAAAATGATAGGTGTCACAATGATTATATTTCATATGTCAATTATTGACCAAACTGTCAAGAAAAACATGTCATCACAAAACTATGCCATAAATAGATACTCTCAAGAAGTTGACCTACACATCAAAATTTATTTCATGATAAGATTATATATAAATTCAAATGTCCTAACTCAATGAAGATTATAGAAAATATTGACCTACAAGTTGGACATGGAGCAATAAGTACACCATATAAGTACAATACCATCTATCATGCAATCCATACAATTGAAATAGTCATCTAGGTATGTGTGCCAATCACTTGTGAAGATTAGTAGACCTATTTCATGTGACCTAAGCCCTCAAGCCCATCTCATTACCATACTATTTCAAATAGATTCTAAGTCAACAATTGTTACATCTTAGTATTCATATTTTCACTTATATAAGTGTGCTTAATCCACATATAAGCTCAAGATATGATATATGAAATTCTCACCATTTAACCATCACTGGTAGGAAATTACAAAACATAAAAATATGGATGTGGTTCTTTCCTACCCCACTTGTGAGGCCTTACAATTTCTTGGGATCACACATAACATGTAGAATATACAACCTTGCAATGCTCATACAATATAAAAGATAGAAGGTATCTGATGCAACCATGAAACATACTACTTCCCACATATGTCCAAATGGTGTGGTAGGGAGATGGGACATGGAAAAGAAAATCAAATAAACATATGCACATAGCTTTAGCCAAAGTGTTTTAGTATGATATTTATATTGGTAGGTAGAGTGAAAAGGAAAGCATCACTTCTACCCCTCCCTTTTTGTCCATGTTCGACACCCACACTAGAAGATAAGCTTTCACAATCTCACACATAAGATGATAAAAATTTAATGCAAGAGGGAGAATGACATCTCCATAATCTACTCCCTTATACATCCTATCAATGTTGCACATTGAACATGATAGATGGCATCACATTTTTTTTTAATAGAAGAGAATGATTAATTGGAATTAGAAGCAATTTTTCCTCACTCCATAGGCCATTATATGATTTTTTTCCATGTGGTATAGAGAAAATATGAAATATGAAAGAAGTAACCACAATCAGAGGTTAAAATATATAAAAAGATAAGAAGTAACCACAAGCAAAGGTTAAAATGCACAAAAAGATCCCTTCACACCCCTTCACTACTACAATCTAATGGTTATATTTCCATTTTTATTATACGTATAGCACATCTTGTTCTCATTAATTAGGGCATCACTAGTTTGTTTCAAAATTTAAAGTGGCAGTGAAACTCTCCCTAATGGTAAATGGTGGAAATTGAGTCTACAGCTAACAAACAATGAAAGGACACTTGGGAGTTAATTACAACCCATGACTTTTCTACCAATATGTGTGTTTCCTTATTCAATCAATTTATGGATCACTATGAACCTAAGAGGTTGGGCCAAAATCGGCTATGCTTTCTTAGCATTGAGGAGTAAATCACTTACAATCCAATTTATTAAAACCCACCATCTTCCATTTGGCTAGAATTGGTTGTAGGCTTGCTATTTTAAACTCACATAGCTAAATCATAAGCTATCAATCTATGATTAAGTCACCTTAATTCATTTTGATGCAGATGTTATCAATTCAAGAAATTGACAAATCATTTTGATGTAGGTGTTATCAGTTCAAGAAATTGACCAACATATCAATTGTGCGGACAACTTAAAATTTAAAAATTCTTAAGGCAAATCTCTAGGTACCTATAGGTCAACAAATCAAGCATGCCAAAAAATGAGACTGGAAAATAATACAAACACAAGAATCTTAGTTCAATATTTAAATAAATCTACCAACATTATTAGGCATTTTTTACATGCATAACAATAAATAGTGAATTAGTCTAACATAAAAGAAAGAACTTGGTATTGATGATCATCATTTCTACCCTACTGACTGAGGCTCTCCACCTTCCTTCCCATCTTGCCTTCTTCTGTCTTCCCCACCTTCCAACTGTTTCATTTTTTTCTTCTTCCCAACTTCGTGCCTCATTTCTTTTGTCCTTCTAATTTGATTAAAGAAATGGGGTAAAACACAATATCTGGTGACAATCAAGTATCTATGATATCAATGTTCAATTTCTTGAGAAATTTGCAAAAATACAAAAGAGTTGTATGCAAACCAAAAGCCATCATATTATTCTAGAATGAAAGAATATATAATGATGAACCATCAAAAGTCACCATAGTCATGAATTCAAAATTCTAGATATATATGTGGATATAATAAAACAACAATATTTAACTAAAATTATTTAAAACTAGGTATTTAATTACCCCAACTTCTTGGGGTCATAGCTTTTGACCTAGAGCTCAAAAATCAAAACAGTTTACATCATTGGAAAGAAAACTAAAAATCTAATTCCAGTCCTTATAATAGTGAGGCTTCAACTATCCACTTTTATTCGACTTAAAATTTTGAGCAGAAACCTCAAAATACTACTGAAAAAGACTTAGGAAAACTTTTTTTTTTAATTTTGATTATTCTAAATAATCTGAATCACATTCCCAAGATTAGTTAGAATATTTAACAAAACTTTCTTGGGTGTGTAATTGATTCAATTCAAGAAGAAATCGTGATTTTTTAAAAATTATCTACTTAATCATACTATCAAGTAGTTAGTTTTCCTAAGGAAGAATCACTTATTCTCTTTTGCAATTATGTTAAATGAGAAAATCCACGTGGTAATAAAATTTCCATTTTGTTGAGGTTATGGGGAGACCGGTTGTTACAGGTATGCACTCAGAGATATCAACACCCACGCACTACAAAACTTGTATACTCTCTTGATCGTTATAGTTATTGATGAGATCAAGGACCCAACTCATACCATTTCCTAATCGCAGTTGATTTGCCCCAATTTAAGATGAAGGAACACCTATAGAGCGTTCACCGCATACTTCACTAGCCTCAAGACTATCTTCACCTTGCAGGAGTAGCTAATGTACTGGAGTCAGCTTTGTATGACACCTTTTATGTCCATTGCTAGAATATTCTCATCAACGTTCCATGGAGCCAATCCATTTATATTACATAAAAATTTCATAATAAATTGAAATAAAATTGAAGCCTTGAAATAGAGTGAAGATTACGAAGTCAACAAAAATTTCCCCATAGAACAAACACGTGAAAGGTTAACCTGGTATTCCGAGGGCTTGTCTAAGCATAAACAATCATTACGTCCCTTTAGGCATCTTGTTATACCCACCATTACTTGTTTATGTTTACCTCTCGTCTTTTTGGACAATTTGAAAACGAAATTGCATGGAACAGATGCTTTCGAACAATACGAGGCATTGTGCTCGTTACAAAAGACAAGAGGTAAATTTCTAAGGAAGAGAGACCGCATGTTTGTTGGTACTGTCTCATTATACGTTAGAGGAAATGATTTTCTTTGAAGGGTCCAAATAGGTAAGGAAAATGTTACATAGAACAAAAGAGCTAGATTCTCCACACCTTTTGTACACGATATTGAGCGAGATGGTAAATTTACGTGAATAATTAGGTAGCATATCTACATTGATGTCTTAGGACCAAATTGAGTGTCTCGTTCCATCTTTCACATTGTAACAATTGTCTTCTATTAATGTCCATAGGTATACATTGATATCCCAGGACCAAATTGAGTGATTCGCTCATCTTTCACAATGTACCGTCTTTTATTAATGCCCACAGGTATACATTGATATGCTAAGACCAAATTGAGTGACTCGCTCATCTTTTACATTGTAACAACTGTTTTTTATTAATGCCCATAGGTATTTTACGATGGCATTAGTGGTGTGAGCTTATTAATGTTAACAATTGTTTTTAACTTAAATTTGACAATCATCTCCATGTCAAAATTTTAATATTTATTATAAATATAATGTACTTTTAAAAATAATTTAATAAGCATCACATTAAAAATAAAAATAAAAATTTTAGTTGCTAAAATATAAGTTTTGAAGATAATTCTTTTAGAAATAAAAATAAAAAACCAAAGTCAAGCCCACAAAACAAATATAGATACAATGAAATTTTAAAAAAAATTGGATGTAATAAATTAGATTTTAAGTATTTTATAATTGATATCTACAATCATTTTTTTAGATAGCTTATTTAAGATATCTATACTAGTATAGAATCAACAAAATTTTGGAAAGTGGATGGTTTCTATTCCTCCAAAAGTTTTACTATATAAACATAGGTTTACAAGTTTAAGAGGTAGATAGCGATTATACGAAGACATAAATTCTAAATAAGATAGACATTTCTTGCATCCCTAATAGCTAAGGTTTAAAAAAATAGTTGTAGTTTTTTCAAACAAAATTCTTTATGCACTTTAGCCTACAAATTGTAATTTTGGGGTATGCCCACCATTTCCTAGTGGTTTTAAATGTGACCATTTTAATGGAGTAGACTAAGTTTTAGAAATAAAAATAGCTTTGAGATTATAGTATTGCATCGAAATTAGTATCTTGTGAGTTTTTATTTATGTACATTGGGTTTAATGAATATTACGTAGTATAAAATTCATAGTAGTATTGTGGGTCTATTCTTTTCAATGCTAGTAAATAAAATAAATTGCTTTGTAGCCAAGGGAATCTACAATACAATGTAAAAGTGTTTCAAATTATTGTTTTTATTGAGCGATATCAAATGTCATTAAGTATTGGAAATATATATTTGGTTTTTTGTTGTCATTTATATATCAAACATTGTGATTTGGAAGTGTGTGTGTGCTTCCTCAAACATTGTGCTCTTAAAGTCTATGATATTTGGAGGAGTAAGATTGTGTTTTGGGCATGATAGTGCTACTAAACCTATACCTATAGGATAGTGGAAGGCAAGTGCATATTTAGTGTTAACAAAAAGTGAAAAATAAGTATGTATCATATGGAAGATAGGTATGCATTTAGTTCTAAATAACTATGGGAGATGGATGCGTTGTGTGGATTATATTATTTTCTTTAGAGGTATTTTCTTAAGTTCTAAGCTCATTAGTTTTGTCAATATGTTATTGGTTTAGTGAAAAAGTTATGCAATCAAAGATAATAGGTATTAAATTGTGTTTTCCCTAATGCTTTTTCTTTCAAATTCAAGGTTTAAGATATGCATATGTGATTCAATAATCGAGAGTAATTATCAAAATCACTATTCAATTGATCAACTTATTGTTTTGGTCTCTACATTTAAAATTACAAAAATTGTGTGTGTGTGTGTGTGTGTGTGTGTGTGTGTGTGTGTGTGAGAGAGAGAGAGAGAGAGAGAGAGAGAGAGAGAGAGAGAGAGAGAGATTGTTGAAGAAGCCCAACATGAGACTAGAAAGATGTCAAAAGAATCTAGTACATATATTTAAATAAGACTCAAATGAGTCATACATGGATACAAAGGTATTTTAAATCTTCAATGATTTAATTATGAAAGGGTATATAATTTTCTAATGATTACATGTATAAGGAATACCATAGTGAATTAGAAGATGATGATAGAAAAGGAAATAAAAAGAAGGTTATTTTACAAAGATAATAAATTTCAAAAGAAAGGGTAATACGAGATTGTGTTCAATATAGGAATAATTCTACAAAGGTTATAATACTAATGATCTAGTTGAGCAATCTATATTTCTATCTATTTACAAAGGAAAAAGGAGATCACAATGCATGTTAAAGTAGTTGTGGGTGCATGGATTATATCTTTTAGATGTTCAAATCATATGAATAGAGACAAGAGAAGATTATTAAGTTTGAATAATATGATGGTGGAGAAATAATGATTTGTAGGAGAAGGAAGTGTACAAATAAAAAATATTGGAACTATTTCAATTAATTGTAAGTCTAGAATTGAAAATGTTTACTATGTTGAAGTTATGAAAAATTACTTGTTAAGTATTAGTTAGATTAGCAAGAAAGGTTATGAATTCATGATAAAAAAAATGTTTTATGTATTATAAAATAGAAACAAAATTATAAAAGAGTTGTTGAAGGTTCTAAAACTACTAGAAATATCTATAATATTGAAGAAACGTGTGAAAATATAATTTTTCTAACATACTACAATTTGATAAAGATAGAAAGGACTTAAAATCTATGGATTGTATAGTTAGAAGGTTAGGGGTATTAATGATAACATTATTAAGAATATGACAATATAGTTAAGATTTCGTTGTCTAGTTTGGGGACTATGATCCACTATTTTTTTTTTTTTAGAATCTAATTCTTGTATGGCTGTGTACTAGTTTTATCTTGAGAAACACTACTTATTTTTGTTTTAACTTGGGATTCTTGTCCTTGAAAACCCAATTTTCCCCTCATAAAAAATACAATACAATGAAATTAGGGGAATAAACTTGGTATGGAGCTTAAATAAGAAAAAGTGGAATATGCATTTCTAAAGAATATTGACGAGAGAAAGAAAGAATTCTAAAACTTAGTGGAGGCTAAATGGGTCATAGTGGAATATAATTGGGAAGAAGAAGAAAGGGTATTGTAGACTAGAGGCAAGAAGAAGACAAATCAGATACATGATATTGAGAGTCTATAAAATATTTTTTTTTAAAGGTTTTAGATCAAAATAGGTTGAAGGAAAGAAATATAAAGAATTTTTTAGTTTATATACAAAAGAAAGAAAGAAAGAAAGGGGGTGCTGAATCAAAGATCTCCTTGTATTGATTCTATATGTTAATATTTTGATAGTCTTTTTTGTGAATTCAAGTAGGACACATAGTTACCAGATGCAAAATCATAAAAAGGGGTTATATTTTTTATGGAAGTATTTTTTTTTATTGTAATTATTTAGGGCATAATATAGTTTGGTACAATAATAGACTAAATTTCAAGAGCTTTAGAAATAAATGCTAAGAACTTCAATGGATATTGCTATGGTAGCAATGGATATAAACACAAAAATGTTGAATGCAGAAGAAATGCTAATGTCAAAAGGGATGTTTTTGTTTTCTATAAATTTAACATGACTAGAAATTTAACAAGGTAGCAAGAAGACATAATTGATGAACAAAAAAATGGTGATGTTTATGTTCCAACATCTATTATGAATATTGTTTCCTTTGTTAAAACTTAATGGTCTAGTGAACTCATTCTTTAATTGTATTTTAGATTCCTTTTTCACCTGGTGATATGTAGAAAAAAGCCTCTTTTATAGAGATAAAGAGTGGATGTGCTAAAGAAAGGATTTTTATTGTGAGGGATCTTATGCTAGCTTTTACTTAAATATTATAGGGGCCTTTCGAAAACCCATTAAAATGGTTATGGGAACTTATCAAGATCCTATATCTTCTAATTTTTCCAAGGGCTTCAACCTTTTGATTTTGTATCTTACTATTTTGTTTAGTCTTGTTTAGGATGTTATTGGTTAATATACTATCTTAAATTTGAAGCATCTTAGTTTAATGATGGTTTAGCATCCATTTAATGTGTTTTCATCATTCATTTGTATTCTTATCCTTTCTTCCCCTTTCACTTAGGTGGAATTAGGCTAAGACCTAATTAATCCTCTTTAAAAGATCTCATTTTCAAGGCATAAATCTTGAGGAAGGAACTAACCACATAGGTCCTTCCTTTCCTTCATCAAATCACTCAAAATCTATTATGTGTACTCTAATGACTATATCTTCCAATTTGTACCTGATTTCTAGGATGTATGACCTAATTCTAAACTTCAAAGGAATCCTAAGGGTTATGGGCCTTCTTTGGCAAGTATGTAGTGCACTACTACTAAGCCAATCAGAGACGTAATGAACCCTTGTTGAGATAATAAGTGACACAGTGTGTTCCTACTTAGGCCCTATTTCATGTTTGCTTCCCAAGTCCCATATCTAGATTTTTTTTGGAGTTTTAACTTTAAGGTGGGTCAGCCTATGGGAGAAAACTAATTTAGAGCCCTTTATAAACCCATCTGTTTGCTCTATTTTGCATCTCACCTTATATTCATCATCCACAAACATCCATCACATGATCAAGCTCTCAAGTTTTCAATAATTCTTCAAGCATTCAAGGAATTCAAGAAATCACTCATTGAAGATCAAGGATTCATCTATTCAATCCATTAAAGGCATTATGCAAGATTTAGTACTTGGAACATCAAGGATCTCCTTTCATATATTCAAGATCCTTTTTTGCATCTTTTGTATCATCCTCCCAAGATCTACATTTATTCCTATGGTGGATTTTGAACATATTGATTCATGAAGGTTTTGGTTTCACTTTCATTTCCTTTACTAGGTTTTTGGTTTCACATTCATTTCCTGTACTTGATTACATTATAAATTCAAGAGCATATTCATAAATTTTCATTGCTTCATGTTATATCTATCACTACTTCTTCCTAGAATTATGTTTCTATTTGAATTCAAGGTTAATTCCTAAATAGGAGTTTGAATGAGGAAAACAACCCCCACCCATGCCCCCCAAAAATAATAGATAAAAAACTCTTATTTTGCACTTTTCAGATCTTGCATTGGCAAAACAATTATAGATTCAAATACCCTTTTCTCATTTGCCAAAATTGTGAAATTAAAATTAGGTTCGGATATAGTTGATTAGAGTCACACAACACTCGTGCTTTTGGAGAAAGTCACCCTCACATGAGAATCACCCCTGCTAGATTGTCGTATAATTTATAAGTTTCATAATCTTGCATTTTGTGGCCTAGATTGTGAGAATAAATAGTTTTGGAGTTTTTTTGACAATCCATTTAGAGGTTTGTAACTTTTGAGGTATATTATTTTCCCCTTTTCCATTTCAATACACTCTATCCTCTTATCATATCTTTATATTTCAGTCTTACATTGCATATATATACTTTCTCAAACCCTCATAAGGTAGACATGAGATGGAAGTAAATGCAAGTAATGCATCCTTTTGTGTTAATCGAACCTATCCTAAGAGGTGAATCTTCATTTTCCACCTTCATTGTGTGTAGAGTGGATTGCTTCCATTTCCCCCCATACAAATATTTGATTATTATTTTATTGGATTTTGTTCTATCTTTTTGTAGCTTTATGTATTTTCATTTTTTATCCCAGCAAAATCAAGTTGTATGGTTTTGGGCTCCTTTCAAAAACTATCTTACCCTTAATAAAAAAGTATAGGTAAAAATGAAATACATCTATATAAGTGTGGACAGATACATTATCAGTATTTTATAATTTTTGATTTATTAAATAGCAACCAGAAAAGAGGGGCTAACCTTTGTTTACAATAGGATAGATACCAACGGGTAGCCTTTCAATAGTAAGTCATCCTATTCCTTTTCTAAACATAAAAAACCACCTATCATCAGAAGAAAGATTAAAATCCTTATTATCTAATTGGCTGAACCAAAAAACATAGTAGGAGCTCATACTATAGGTGCTGCTATACTTCAGATAGTGTTTCAAATTATACGTATTAGCCCCACTAGGAAAAAAGTTTATAATATACCAAAAATTATCAAAAAAATTTTAAAAAAAGAACATGAGCTAGCTCCCCTCTTTTTCTCTTCAACCTCACTATTAACAATCCTATCTTTCTCCTCCTTCATGTATTTGTCTAGCAGGGTTTTAAACTAGCCATCTGCTAGGAAGCTATATAGAAAGTAAGTGTTTGCACTTTATTTTCTTGTAGCCTTCTCCTAATTATATATATATTTTTGTTGCCACTGAATCCAATTTTTTAGTGGTGTACTCAGCAAGGTTCTCTAATTTCCTATACAGGGTCTCCTAGTTATCCACCTGCCCCTCTCTATATTCCTCATAGGGGAAGTAATATCACCACCCAAGCTCTTGTCTAGGGAAGGGTCACCTTCAAGGGCATCTGAAATATGTGATAGGCTAGGGTTATGTTTATTCTTGGTGCCAAGGTGCATCATTTTCATTTCCCTCTTCCATGTAAGTTTGATCTCTGTCTTTGTGGATTCAAAGCTCACATTTCTTTTAGGTGGGGTTCTAAATTTTTCCATTTTGAGGCTCTTTCTTGACCTCCTAGTGACTTTATTATTTCTACAAGTATTTGTATCTCAGTCAATAACACTAACATCTTCCCCAGGACTAGGGGAAATTTTGACAATTTTTTTGGCCAACCTAGGGCTCGAGTTGTTGGAAACCTGAGTAGTAGAAATGTCTAGGGGTTTCTCATTCATGGGTGGGTTGAAAAGAAAGGCCTAGAGAAAAATGTAAAAATGTCTCCCTTTTTCCCTCTTCTTCCAAATGTTAAAAACACTATGTTCCATATAATGAAAAATGAGATGTGGAAGGAGATTAAATCATGGTTTCTAGAAATGGTTTAAAAAGGGAAAGTGGTAATAGTAAAGCACCTGGAAATGATCCTCAAGCATGATGTATCACATTATAGCATATAGCATAGAAGAGCTAGGGCTCAAGAAGATCTTCTCTAGAAAAGCCACCACAAATGCGGACATGTTCCTCCTTAGAGTGGAAGAATTTCCACAAGTTCACCTCATCCAAAACTATGGGTTCCTTATGCCAACTCTTTTTTTTGATAGATAGGCCACCCACATGTGCAACGAGTTCCTCTATAATTTTAGAAGATATCCCATTAATAGTCACCTTTCTATTAGCCCAAAAGTCCACAAATTTCATGGATACATATTTGTCAAACCCTTCAATACATTCCATGAAGGAAAAAATGCCTCATTCCCTCAAATAAACCCATGCTACTTCACTATCCCTAATGCAATACTCAATCTTGTCTGACTAAATGTAGTTAGAGTTGGCACCAATGGCTCCTTCACCAAGATCAATCACAAAACCCTCAATATCCATCAACATACCCTTGTTGCAAGTAGGAGCTTGAATAAGGTAGATTTTCTAGAATATATCATTGTGAATCACCTTATTGTCATAGTCAATCACCATATTGTGATCACAAGGTGTCACATTTTCCAAATGCCACCCTATTTCTACACGTATGAAGGGAACCTTCCTCATAATGCCTGAGGAATTCCATATGTACCACCATCCCGTTGTATGATGCACTAGAAAGTTGCAATTATGTTCTTTTAGTGTGCTTGTCCTTCGTGCCTACTTTCCTCTAACAAGAGCCTCATGAATCATCTTTTTTCCTTCATCATAAATTTTTGTGATGGGCATTCCATAAAGGATTATAATATTAAAATATTCCCTTTCATTAATAGGGTATGTGTAGGATCATGGTGTACCAAAAAGTGGAGATCTAAAAAATATGGAGTCTTGAAATGCCTCAAAGCATTTCAAAATGCATTCCAATTTTTTTCCTACCCATCTTGATACTAAAAAAAAATAATCAATACCTTTATAAGGATTAATATAGCTTTTTATACCAACCCTATATGTTCAACTTTTATAATGTCCCAAAAATGTGTTTTTGGCATATTCTTGTGTATTTTTTTACTTCAAACATGTAGTTGACAACTTTTTTTCAACCAAAATTTGATGAAATGAAAAGAGTTTCTTAATAATGTTCTTAGCTTTCCAAAAATGTAAGGTTTGTCAAATTACAAGTTCAATAAGTAATTATTTCTTATTTTCTAATAGAGTTACATATATAATGTTGATTAGGACACTGCTTGAAAAACATCTATAACTTTCAAATGGTACAACATTTTTGAAATCCAAAAGATGCATCATATTCTATGATTCTTCTAGTATAAGGAAAAAATAAGAGAAAATAAATTTTGTAGAGTTTTGAATTAGTTAAGTTGGTCAGACATGAGATTTTTTTTATTCTAAAAATACTAAAGTAGAAAATTAATAATTATTTATTTATTTAGAATTAAAATACAAAAAAAATGTGTCACATCTAAGCATGATTCTACTTATTCTAGCCATAATATTATTTAAAAATATTATCATTTGATTTTGATTAAGGTGGTTAGACATATGTCTAAGTTTCTTATTTTTGTCCTGAAATTTTTGTACTATTGCATTAAAATTCAAAATTTTGACCATTATTTTTTACTTTTTTCAGATAAGACCTAGTATTTTAGAAACTAAATTAAATATCCTAGAGATTATTTTCTCTCAACCTTTTGATATAAATTTTATAACAAGTAGAAAATTGCACATCAAGTTAACATAACCCTAGTTTGTTGATTTATTAATTGCCACTTAAGAGCATAGTTTGGTTGACGATGATCTTGCACATACCCAATATAATTATGGCATTCAACCCATATTAAATACCACCCTCTTGGCATAATAAGGACTTGCCACCTATTATAATCATTCATACCATTCTATAAAGTTAGGTGGATTGTGGCATCTAGCTGACATCATCCTAGTTTTGAATCCTATTAAAACTATGTCCTATCTTTACTAGGTCATCCTCCACACTGTTGCCTTCTCGATAGACATGGTCCACCATAACCTCCTGAAGTCTACTCACCAAGATATGGATTTCTTAGATGATCAATTAAGTCTTCCAATTGATATTTCCATCACCTTTTGTAGCTTTAATAATTAACATATAATCTCCTTCAATAGCCAACCTTTCCATTCTTCTTGCTTCTGCTATCCTCATGCTCCACAAAAAGGCCAAGGCTTCTACTTCATTATTTGATCCACTTCCACAGCCTCGTACATAAGAAACAAAAAGCCTTCATGTTTCATCATAGATAATCTTACCAGCCATAGTCATTCCCTCAATGGAAATACCATCAAAGTTTACCTTCATCCATTAACTAGGGGGAGGTTTCCATACCATGTTGCATCTGGTGTTGATTTTTGTATTGTCATTTTTTCCACCCTCTCACTAAGGTCCCATGAGTTGGCCCATTTAGTATCATAGTGTCTCATCAAGTTTGAAGGTGGGGGGGGGGGGGGGGGGGGGGGGGGTTGGGTGGTAGGGGAGTGGGGGCGGGGGTGTTTGTGATCTTCCAAAATGATCATAAAGATGGGTGTTGGAATGGGCCTTTCCAATCCACAAACTAATGTAGTTCCTTGTTAAAGAAGAACTGAACCTCTCATTTCAAGGGAACCTCACTCCAAATTACCTTGGCATAGGGGAAATGGATGCGTAGGTAGGGGATGGATTTTTTAACATTATTGCAAAGAGCACAAAAAATTATTAGTTGGAAGTATTTTTAATGAGATTATCAATGGTGAGGATGTTCTCGTGCAAAGTTGTCCACCATAAAAAATTGAGTTTAGGAAAGATCCACGGATGTCATACATGCTTCCAATGCTTTGATGCATTACCTTCCTCAATACAAAAAGTGTAAGAAGATTTAATAGCCAATTCCCTTGAGGTGGCCAGACTCCAGACTAGGTAATCTTCCATAGGGGCTATGGGGAATGAAATTTTTCAATGGTTTGCTATAGTTCTTTGAGAAATCTAGTCTCCATAGGATTTTTCTTGAGTGTGTAATCTCTTCCATTGGTTATCAAGGCTGATATAGTTCTATACTAGGCCTCCAAAGTGGTTGAAGAAATATTTCCTAGCAGCCTAGATCCTAGAGTAGGTAAGGGACCTTACATCAACCCATTAGTCCTACAAAAATTCAATGGTGGCTTCATCCCCTAACACCCATTTTATGCCCTTCAAAAAAAAATCTCGGTGTGTAATATGTTATTCCAAATTCTGAACCCTAGGGGTAGACTACTACTATAGAGACAATGGTGGAATGAGTCCCCCCTTAAGTATTTAGTACGAATAATAGTGCACTTGTTATTTAAGGTGTTCACCAAACCAAAGAAAAATCCTTTGGATTTTCTCAATAATGTCCTTATATCTACCTAGGAGTTTAAAGAGGAATAGAAAATACACTAGGATACCCTGTAAGGATAACAAGAGGAGTTGGAGTTTCTCTGCATTGCTTAGGATCTTTCCTTTCCATTCTAGAGGCTTTATGTATGCATTTCACTAGCCCATTCTATTACTAGGATGTTACCCCCTTGACCAAGAGTGGGAAACCAAGATAGGTGTCTAGTAAATTAGCTTCCTAACACTTCACTATTCTGATCTATTTTTGTAGAAGGTCTCTTTCCATGTTGAAGAAATACAACTTGGTTTTCTAATAGTTTAATTCATTTTCTAGAAATCTCCTCATTCTGATTGAGTAAATTTTTCCACACCTTGGGTTCATGAATCAAAGAGATACCTTAAAGTATCATCGACAAATTATTGTAATACCTATGGTGGGAGAGAGGAGATAGGTCTTATGCCTTTGATTTTAATTTGGTGGGCTAAATCTATTAAGTTTCTTCCTAATACCTCTGCAAAAATGGTGCATAAGTAAGGTGATAGAGGTTCCCCTTTTCGAAGACCTTGGCCAAAGGTGAAAAATCTTCTTCGGGTGTCGTTCAGTAGAATAGAAAACTAGACCATGTTGACTACTTCTTGAACTATTCTTACAAAATTTTCATTAAATCTTAGCTTGATGAGAATTTCAATTAAAAACTCCCTCCTTACCTTATCATAAGACTTAGAAAGATCAAGTTTTAGAGCCATACTTGGGTTCCCTTATTTCTCCAAAGAGTGAATCACCCCATGGGCAGTAATCACCACATCCAAAATTAATATTTTATAGTTTTTATAACAAAGGCAATTTAATATATCACTAACATTAGGCCAACGTGTTCCACTTTTTATTACTGTGGAATAATGACACAATCATGAACATGGTGATACTATATGAGATATCTATCATGTTATTATGATGACCTGTAACTTACATTTGGAATCTTAAGATATTTCCCATGGAATAAATAAATAAATATTGAGATCAGTGTACTAAATGATCACACAAATATATCTTGAAATCATAGTAAACATATCCCATGAATTACAAGAAAATGGAGCTTGTCACTCTTGCCACTTGAGTTCTCTTTCCTTAAAAAATGACATTCAAAAAGAATAATTGAGACTTTCTATTCATTGTCTAATTCTAAAATCTTCCCCTTCATCAAAATTAAAACTCAAAAGGAGTCCCTTTATTGGCTTCTCAATACCCACAGCTAAATTGTTGATACAATATTATGCATAATACCTACTCACCCTAAAAATCTATGTTTACATTTTATACACACACACACACACACACACAAAGGGAAAATAAAGTAAATAATGTTGTTCAATCATAGTTAACATTTCTTTCCTTCCCTTTATGTCTAATGCTTTGTTAGATTTCCCATGGTTTCCTTTTTTGGTATAGACTCAATGTGTTATATCTATAAAATTTCATCCTTTCCAACAAGGTAACATTATTTGTCACTTGAAAGAGTTGTTGACTATTCAATATCATATTTGAGCTCTCTTATGGAACTCTCTTGGTATAGAATCTAGAATCACAATTTGCATTTATCTTTTAAATTGTAAAGTGGTATTTTATTACTTATTGTTGATGGGCACCAAAAAGTAGTACAACATGAACTTCCTTCATTGTATTTTTGATATACTAGAATTAAACATAGTAGCATACAGAAAACCACCATTGTACATAGTCAACTAAATTGTTAAAGAAATTGACACACTAGACCCTATCTTTCCTTATACTAGATGTATGCTCTTACACTGAATTAAACTTTATAAACAAGTTCATGTAAGACTAATCTTTTGTGGTTTTCAATTCATTGTAATGTTGGTGTAATTGTATGATATTTTTTGAGTCATTACTTATATAATCATTCTATATATCTTGAAAATTATATTGTGTTTAGAAAATGATGCAATATCCATATTAGTGGATTTTTAACTTTTTGTTACTTTATAGTTAATTATTCTCCTTATTTATCCTTTATATTTATGATTAGCCTTAAAATATAATGTAGAAAGTTTAAATAATATTTCTCCTAACATTTCAACTATTAAAGGAGATAAAAGTGGATATCGTATATTAATATTTTTGTAGCAATTAACAATATTTGAAGTCAATATGTGCAAAATTATTAGCTCTATATTGAATTATTTTCACTATATTTTTTATATTCATTGTTTTTAATTATATTATTTTTTCTCTTAATAGTGACTATATGAAGATCAAGACATATAACGAGTGCAAATTTTAGACATCAGAAATATCCATTGAAGGGTGTTCAATAATATATACTATTACATTAACAAGAGATCAAGAAAAACTTAAATTGAACATGTCGGTTTTCGATAAAGAATTGCTTTCCCCTATTACGTTTTCCGTCAACACGTCTTTAATTATTCTTTATACGTGTCTAAGGCGAGCGCGGTTTCAGATGAGATGCAAAAGTGCCGGCTAAAGCAAAAATGGGCATTGCACCATAATCATGTCAACAAAAACTTACCCATGTAGTATATTTATGTAAAGCAGGGGCAAATTATTCTCTCATATGCTACATTCAGTTTTCTATTTGTGTCATTTTCAAATATATGTTCATCATATTTACACGAACCCAAACCATTACCTTGTTACAGGCTACGCAAAAATGAATATAAATGCAATTGAATAATTTGCACGTAGATGTCTGGTGAATAATGATTTCTACAATAAATTTTATCATTTCTATTGTACCATTTCTAAAGGATATAACTATGGAGACAAAATATTTTTCAGCACCAATACATAGAAATACAAATAGACTTGCAATGCAGATTTTACTACCTCCTCTAAAAGACAACTATTGACAATGCACATAGACATACATATATACAATGAAACAACATTAGCCAAAAGATTCATTTCTTTTATAATATCTGACGCGTGTTGGACTGCATATCTTCAGCATCTGATAGATGTAGATAAACGTTTAAAATAACTGTGTCAGTTGATACAGTGCTGTCAGATGAGACAGAACCTTACATTTTGAAATCTGAAAGTATCAGATCTTAAACCCATTTTTACAAGGACCTTATCGAACATTTATTGAAAACCATAAAATAGTTTCCTTGCAAAATAACTTATAAATCTAAATCAGGGATACCCGCGTAAATAGGATGTGCGGCAGATAGGACACGTTCTTCGCTTGCTTTCACCCCACCTGCCGAGACACCCCTCGTGATATCGGCTTCCTTAAATTCCCTTAGAAATATCACACACTCTGCTATTTCTTCCTTCTGCCCGCGCCTGTAATTCATTACCCTCATCAAAACACTCTGAAGAGGAAGAGACACGTCAGGCACTATTTCATCTTTCCTCGGCTGGATGAAGATGATATAAATTGCCACCGTCATCACAATTATGTACCCAATTATGACACAGGACGTGCGGAAAACAGGCAAAAAAACGTAGAGAAGTGGGAACAGTAATCCCACCAGAGCCCAAGAAATCTGGAGCAATATGATGAGACTGTGGAGCCTCATAGCGTTAAAGATCTTACGGATATAAAAACTGGAAATGTTACAACAAAGTCTGAAATTGGATATATAAAATATGCGCCTAATTACTTTGGAAGTTAGAGCTTGGATTTAGGTGATGTGATTTCCAAGAATAGTAAGAAGTAAGAAGCGGAGAGTGACATTAAAGATGCGGAATTTTATTTTCTTTTTGGTCTATGTCGACATGATCGGAGTCAAGATGCCCTTTCCCCCATTAATATACACAGACGGAATTTCCTAGAGCTCAGCTCAACATAAACAATAGTTTTCTTGTTTTAACCAGCTAGGTATACCTGTCCGACATTGTTGTTTATTGCTCTCTCTCTTGTTTGGTAGCTGGAAAGATGAATTGCATGAAATATGGTTTTTTTAGAGGATAGAAATGAGAAACTGTTTCGGGAACAAAATTAAGACAAGAACTAAATTGCTGAAAGAAGGGAATCACAATATTAAAATCTTCTATTTATTTGACTTATATAAGAAGATAAATAGTAAGATGGAGACGATCGATTTCCTCAATGAGGTAGTTTATTGGAGGAAGAAGCTAGATTATATATTGTCCTTTCTCGTTAAAAGATTAGAAAACAACACCTTCAGTATAAAGAATAAGTTTAGTATAAAGAATAAGTGTATAGTTTCTAGGTTTTTTTTAAATAAATAAATAAAATTAGTATATTGTAGCTTTAAACATTCAGGGTCTGTTTGGTTGCGAGAATAGAAATATGGGAATAAGAATACTTATTTTTGAATAGAAAATGGGGGTACGTATTCCTATTCTTCTTTGGTTTAGCAAGAATTTGATTTCACAGACCCAATAATTTATGCTTTCTAAAATAAATAAAACTGGAATAGGAATACATATTCCAATTCCACCCATTTTGGTGGAATAGAAAATGCTCATTTTTTAGCCAAAATTGGAATATGTATTCCTGTTTTATTCCTATTCCAACTCCGATTTGGTATATCCAAATAGAGAATTCAAAATTTTAAAAATTTACATATGCCTATTCTACTTGTATTCTCGCTACCGAATGGGCGCTTACATAGCTAATGAGTGCCAAATAAGAATTATGATCTACAAGAATTTCAGATTTGTTCAAAGATCCTAGTGGCTATGCATGTTTATTATTCTTCTTCTTAGGCTCCTTCCAAAGCCTCTTATTTGAAATTAGAGCAATTGCTCCATGACTTTCATTGGGCTTCTGGTTCTGACCATCATGTCTTTCACAAAGTGGCTTGGGATTTTTTTATCTCCCCAAAGAGTCTAGAGGCCTTGGCCTTCTTTCCACATAGAAGCAAGGTCTCTGTAATGCCCCGCCAAGAGATCCAAAGAATTAACCTAGAATTTCACTAAATTTGGTAACTTTTTTTTTAAAAATTACATGAAAGTAAATACCACATATAACTTATTCACAATAACGGAAGCAATAGCAATGTCCATCTAAAAATAAACATAACATACTTAACAGATTACATTCTTTAAGATCCCTTAACGTGAATTACATACATGTTTCCATCTAGTACAACATCCACATGAAATAATAATAATAAGTCCAATGTTTATACATTACATTTCTAAATGCTCAATCATCCTCTGTACATGTCATAGGGTATGACAAGCTCAAAGAATATACATATGTAGAAAAAGGTACATCATCCTATTCCAATCCATGATACATCAAAGTAGAGATAATCACATGATACATCATCATAGAAGACATATACATCCATCATAAAGATCAAACATAATAAACTAAGTGCATGGTTCCTCCCAACTGTTAATAGCATCATTAGACCATCGTGGGCCCTAGCCATCCCTCCGTGCGTAACATCCCAAATCACCGAAGAGATCATCAGCATTAACATAGTAGGAATGTCCCTCCTAATAAATACATCATATGTAGAAGTAATCTAACATGCAAATATAAGCATAAGATAACATCATCTAACATATGAAAATCATCAATGAAAGGATACATATCCACCATCATGAAGGACGCTTCAGCCACGTTGTCTCAATGAATCTCAAATGATAAGAGTGGAAAATACACTACCACCCGACCGCGTGGTACCTAAGTGGTCCACTCCCCCCATGCTGAGGAGATAATCTCAAGTTCCAAACAGGCTATCAAAATCACATAGCACAAGTCTCTAAAGTCCAGGAATCCTAAAAGTATACTAACTCAAAGGTTCCAATCAGAAAACAGACATCTACTTCCCAGAGGCACACAATGACATGTAGGAACCTACTATGCAAGCAGGAAAGTGTCATCGCATTTATCTTGTACAAGTTACCCTGGAAGTTAGCTAAACTCCACGGGTCCATACAGATCTCATGCGGCCACTAGTATCCTCTCATACGGACAAGGCGAACTATGGAATGCAAGGTCGCAACCATGCATTCTCACTATTCCCATCCTAGCCTATACAAGCACTCAAAGCATGGGCGAGAACCAAAACTCTTATCTTTTTAGGTTCATTCAGTTAGTATTAAGTGTGAATGTTATCACTTATTAATCCAACTTACAATGAGTTACCCTGGCAGCCTCTTAGGGCCCCGACCCCCATTGCAAGCCACTTCCCATCACTACATGCAGATATCCTACCCTAATGCTCATGGTATCATAAATCATCAAAATCACCAAAGAAAATCTATAATAAAATCATCAAATATCCATAATAAGAATCATCAAATATCCATGATAAAATCATCAAATATGCAAAAAAGCATCAAATCTCCATGAGCGACATCCATAGAAAATCATGACCACAATAACTCTCTATTGGCAACTGAAGTATCACTGATAATCAAAGTATCCATTGGTTCTCAATAACCAAAATATGTCTCAATCATACTGATCGAAGACTCCAAAAATGGTTGAGTCAAACATGTCACAACATGACATCATTAAGAATAAATCCACATTTCAGTCCCATCATGGCGACTAGAATATAACCAAGGATAACTGATTAATGACCAAAAATAATGGTTAAGTCAAGGGTCTTAAACATAAGAATCTCAACTTTAACAATCAGTAATCATAACCAATGCATAGAGCATTCCATCACATAATCATGGTTGGGTTTATAAAGATCGAGAATAAAACATCATCATAACATCACAATCATATAACCCCCAAACCTCTGGTAGACATCCTATACTGGTCAACACTAGTCAACCTAAAACCCAAAACATTAGCATAAGGAATACACAATGTAAACACATGTTTTGGTTTTGCTAAGTTTTCAAATTTGAATTCAAATGCAAAAGTCTCGATTTACATTTCCAAGTTTAGAGGAACATTTTCCTACGTTTTTCCATGTATTGTTTTTGGATGGATAAAAGTTTTCCTCTATAAGTCTAAAATCCAATTTCCAATTACAACATTTTATTGAAATCGTTCCCCACCAAACTATCAATTAAATTCATATATATATATATATATATATATATATCTAAAATTATTAATTAAATCGTAATAGTTAAATTATAAAATTATAAGATTATTCATCATTATAAAAGATGAACCCTTAACTCTTTTATCAAACAATTTTAAAATTGATTAATAACATATTTACATATTACATATATACATATATATATATATATATATACATATATAAATACATAAATATTTATTACATTTTATAAAATTGAATTAATAAATTTTGATTAAAACATCATATCATATGAAAACCGATTGTAATGAAATTCGATTTCATTTAAATCAGAAACAAAACACATATATAAAAAGATGTACCGCTCGGCGGTACGTAGGTCCCTGCGGTCGCAGGGCCTATGACGTCGGTGGTACTACGTACCACTGTCGTCGTAGTACCTACGATGGGGTACACTGCAACTGCAGAGGGGTCACAGGTCTCGTTCCCCCCCCGACTCAATGCATATTATATATAATTTTTTATTTTTTTTTATAAATCACTTACGCGATTCTCATTCGGATTGTGTGATATGTTTAAAATGTTTTCAAAACGCTTCCACTGCGTGATGCGATTCGGATTTTTGATTAAAATTTAACGTTTTTTCAAAAACATTTTTCGATTTATGATATTTGATTTTTAAATAAATACATATATATTATATACATACATATGTATGTATACATATATATAAAGGCTTATATATATATATATATATATATATATATATATATATATATATATATATATATATATATATATATATATATATATATATATATATATGTATGTATGTATGTATGTATGTATGTATGTATGTATGTATGTATGTATATATATATATATATATATATATGTATGTATGTATGTATGTATATATATATATATATATATATATATATATATATATATATATATATATATATATATATATATATATATATATATATATATATATATCTATGCATGTATGTATATATATGTATGTATATATATATGTATGTATAAGCAGATTTACGAATACAATTTTCAATTTTCAGAATTTCTCTATGAAACTTGATTTTCAAAATTTTTAATAATTAACCTAATGGGTTTAACTATGAATTTCCAACCCTAGCCCCGTGTCATTTTCAGATCTAAGCATATAGAATCCTCAAATAAATTTTTTTTTCCCAAATTGAAAATGCATAATGAAATATGAGATTCCTTAGAAGACATATGGAAGACACGAAGAAGACAGGGAAAGCAAGATGCGAAAATAGCATAAGTGAAATCACAAGAATCTACCTAGATTCTAATGCTAAATCGCTCTTCATCAGAAAACCCGTAGAGCAAGCTCCCTCCTTCAGAATTTTTGAATCCTCTAATGCTCCAATTGCTCTCCACGCTATCCATGCTATCCACGCTATCCACGCTCTGTCTAAGCTTCTAGGAATGCTTGAATACAAAGAGCTCTCAGGAAACCTCTAGAATACTTCTAGAAACAGCTGGAAGGTGTCACCAACTAAGCATGGGTCTTTTCCAACCTTTTTGATGAGCCATAGGGTTGTAGACACCATGTGCTTAATTGATGCACTAACCCCCGTGTTGTTGACACATGAGAAATAGAGAAATGCGTTAATTCTCATGCAAGCTTATAACTCCAATTTACTTTTCAAATAATTTCCATTTAAATATTTTTAACTTCCATTTTAATTTTTATAACTTTTATTTTAATTTTTATAACTTTTATTATTATTATTTGTTTATTAATTTATTAGTATTTTATAATTATTATTTATTTTAATTTCTAATTTTCTTTTATTTAATTTTTTTCTCTCAATTAATTCTCCTTTAATTAATTATAATCAAAATATCAGAGATCATGATATTTAATTTTATCAAATAATTAATTTATTAATTAAATCTATTTGTTGAGACTTAATTAATAGAAAATTCACCATAGACCTCCAAGATAAAATATGAAAACCCATCATAGGACAATTCATACAAAATCAGTCTAAAGGATTAAAAATCACGAAATATGTCATCCAACACATTCAGTGGGTACTCAACTCTAATACTTGTCCTAACTCACTTGGACAAATGGTTTTAGGGTTTGGGATTTGGACTTGAGAATTTATCTCCCCTCTCTTATCATTGAGATAGTATAATAGGGTACGCTCATCTTAGCAATTCATGGAAGTCGATACCCGGTACCTGCAACCTGCAGAAAAACTATGCATGTACATACAATATATATAGTGCTAAGCTAAATAGGCAATGGCAAGAAGTGGTGCATCGTGTAGATCCCGACTAAGCAGGTGACTACGACTCCCTTCCTTAACCACATCAGAAATGCCATACAATAAGAAAACACACACACCATACACATGCAAGTATGGGGTAAGTATCCATAATAAAACACATGAGATAATAAACCATCTAACTAATCATCAACAATAACTGAAAACAATATAATGATCATCATACATACATGAAATGTAAAGTCTAAATGATCTCATCATATAACAACTGAATCCATAACATAATGTCTGATAGTGTCAAACCAATACCACTAATCCATTAACATAAAGCTAGTCTATCATAGTCTGATAATAATAGCAATAATATGCCCAGAAAAGATGTGAACACGGGTAGGCACTACAGTCTCACTCTTTGTGCCAAATGGATTATACGTGACATTACTGGAGATGAAGCTTGGAAATTTTTGGTTCAGCATTGTATTTCTTCTAGGTTTCCTGTTAATAGGCCTGCATGGAAGGGGATTGGCTTTTAGACCCTTCTCATCATGTGGGAACTTGTGCACATAGAAGGCTCTTTTGTTATCAAGAGCATATGGAAAGCTTGGGAAGCTATCAATCCTTGGCTTTGCTGGTCTGGTGATGGGTTCCATGATGGGTTCTCTTTGAATTAGTAGAACATTTGGTGGTCTCCACTATTTTCCATCAGGGTGTTCCTCTAGCCAAGAATCAAGGTGCTAGTACTATGTGTTTTTTCAAATGTGCCATCAAGACACCTAAGGACCTCTTTTCTAGGGCCTATATGAGTCTCAAGTCCTGAAAGGATATGCAAATCCAATTCCATCTTGCTCGTTCAAATCAACAAAATTTTGATCTATTGCTCTTTGCAATTCTAGATCACTTAATTCACAAGGTGGGTATTCAGTCTGTTCGACCTTGGTGGATAGACTGGAAGTGGTATCCTACCATTCCCTTCACAAGCTACAAACCAAGTTTGGGGTATCGATGGCTTTCTCCCCATTTGTCGATGGTGGATACCCTTAACTAGTGCTGGCATTTGCAGTCTTCCCTTTCTCAGTGGAGAAAGCATTTCAACACTATTTGGAGTTCCATTATAGAGCCCAAGATTGTGCATTTTTCTTAGTGCTTGGTTTTTCAAGGTCTTCCCTTTGGGCCTCAACTCAAGCATATTGGGATTTCGGATCCTCAGTGTCCATTTTATTGGCAATCAGAGACTTTTTTTGCATATTTTTTAGTTCTGTAGATGTGCTCAAAACTATTAGCACTGGATTCATGATTTCTTTAAGTCATTTTAGCCTGAACCTTTTTCCTAGCATATGGTTATTTTGGGTGAATCCCCCAAGGTCCCTAGACAATTTACCTAGATCTGGCATACTTTCAAGATGGAGATTTTTTTTACTTTGTGGAAAGATAGGAATGTTGTTCTTTTCACTCATTGTTTTCTTGACATAAATGTTTCTATGTACACTAAAGCATGCATTTATAACAATGTAATGATGTAGATTCAAGTCCAAGTCAATAAGGTGGCTCCGAAGGTGGCCCATCTTTAGGACCTACTCAATCAATGGGTTAATACTCCATGTATGGTTGCTAGAGTGCCTCCTAATGTCTTGGCATATCACATTCCACCTAGGGGCCACTGCTAAGAGTGCAACACATCTACTCACTGCTCTCACATGCCACACTCATAGGCTTCCTGCAACCACTCCCTTAATGGTGATAATGGTTGTTGGCATCATCGCTTACCTTCTCTACCTTGTTGTGGCTCTGGTTAGTCTCTAGGTCTAGTGGCTCCCCCTCCTAGTGCTCCTCATGTTGTTTTTGGCAAATGGTCTTTTCGCCTGGAGTTGGCTATTTCACCCCCGCAGGCTGATACAAATGATGGTTACCAGGCCCCTAATGATGTTGATGATGGCTAGACTATTCCTAGCCTGCCTACCAATCCTACAGATGACTGGGGTTTCCATGATCATGATGGACCACCCCCCTCAGGTGGCACCAATTTGGCTACTTGATGGGTTGCTTAATGTTTTTTTTTAATGAATAGATGTTGATTCCAGCTTCAGCTGTGTGAACTCTCGTAGGGTGATCTTGTATCCCCTAGCCCTTTTTTGTGGGTTTAAAATAGTGTATTATTTATTAATAGAAAAGGACTATTCATAAATTTAGAAAAAGAATTATAATAAAGGGTTTAAAATGTAGTTATTAGTCCCTATCTTATAAAGGAAATTATGTTCTGAGATTCTAACACCATCAAATTTTGAGTCTATCCCTTCCTATATATAGATATAGGCAGGGAATTAATATTTTCATTTGCCTCATATCAATTAATTTTTTCAATACAAACAATCTCCATTCAAAGGTTTAAAAATGTTTTATAATTAAAATATATTTCTAAACACTAGATTCTATTTTATCATTGGTTTGTTCCAATTTTGCTAGAGTTTTAATTATTTTTCACTCAAAATTTTAGAAAAAAAGTCTATATCAACCTGGAAAATTCTAAAGGAACTAGGTATGGTGCTCTAGAAACTTCTGAGACTGGTGGGGAAGTAGTGAAAACCAACCATGCTAGAGACTGAATTTCATTCTTAGCTACCTTGTAACAGCTCTTTTGAAAGCTATGATTTTATTTTTATTTTTCTACTCTAAAATTATTATGTTCACATAATATGACCTACACAGCTATAGGCTAGACTTTAAATGTTTGATCAAGTTATTTTCTAGTTTCCATCTCTTTGTCAAGCTCTATGTGAGCCTTAAGAAGAGCATCACAACACTTTCTATTGTTTCAATAAGTCATGATAAGTGACATGTCATTGTATTTTACATGCAAAAATAGAAGTTCAACCACAACAAAGAAGTATTCAAAACCTTATAAACATTTTGCACAAAATTTTAAAAACACTAGAGAAAAATATTTCATGCAAAAATTGAACCCCACAAAAGATTTCACACAAAAGCTTAAACCCTTAACAATTTCTGCATGAAAATTTGAAACCCTAAAAATGATGAGATTATGAGAATCACTAGATCCGTCCAATAAAATCATCACAGAGAAAGGGAAAATATCATGGACACAATTGAAATTTGGGAACAACTTTTAACCACATAAGAGTTATTCTCTCAACAACTACATTAATGATTGATTTGTGTACTAAAATTACTAATTTAATGAGAAAATATTGTTGTTCAATTGAATTCAAGATAGTTACATGATATTTTATTTGAAAAGTTAATAATAATAAAAAATTTAATTCTATTTCATTTTATTTAAATGGTATGGAAGATTTACTTAATCTTATCTTATAACTCAAAAGGTAAATAAAGTTGTTTCTATTTTTTCAAAGATTTTTGTTTTATAATATGATTTGGTTTGATAAAAAAAATACGGTGCTGATTTATTTGCTCTAACTGATTTTAAAAATTTATTGGTTTTATATTATCACAATTCTCTATTAAAAAATAAATAAATGAAGATTTACTTTTATAAAATAGACATAAATTTGATAAAGAAACATTTCAGTGTTAGAAGTTATTTCTCTTATATAAAATATAAATTCAATAGTGGAATTAAATAAGAGAATCTTTATTGTAATATATAAAATAACAAGAATATATATATATATATATATATATATATATATATATATAAAATCTATTGTTAAAGCATGAAGTAAATAAGTGACAAATAAATAAATATTTTCTATTTATAAAGTTAAAATATTTTTAATTTTAATACTCCTAAAAAAATTTCTTCCTAAAAAAATTAAGTTTTAATGGTTTTATTAGGTTATTTCAATGTCAAATTTTCTATTTATAAAGTTCAATTATTTTCAATTTTAATACTCCCAAAATATTTACTGCCTAAAAATATTTAAGTTTTAATGGTATATTGGGTTATTTCAATGTCAAAATTGTTGAGTTTAATTACAATGGTTGGAAAATTGAGTGACAAAACATTTTCCAAAACATAAATTCATTGATATAGATAAATATAAAATTCAAGCAATTAGTTTAGGTCATGCTATAATCTAAAATGTGCTTTAATCAACATTTTGATTGTATTGTTAGGTAGTGGCTCAACAAAATTATCCATTAGTAAAGATTATATCTTGTAACTATTACTATTATTGTTATTGTATACAAAAAAAAAAAAAAAAAAGCTTAGATTTTCCTACTAAATTTTGGGCAAAATGGATATTAGTTCATCAAATAACATGTTTGTTTGTTCAATTGGTTTTAAATTTATACTATCAACAACTAAATAACTTTGTATTGATGTATCATAGATAATGTGCGATGGAAGTGGGTGAAGCCAGTG
This sequence comes from Cupressus sempervirens, assembly GCA_028749045.1. Taxonomy (NCBI): domain Eukaryota; kingdom Viridiplantae; phylum Streptophyta; class Pinopsida; order Cupressales; family Cupressaceae; genus Cupressus; species Cupressus sempervirens. The sequence continues at coordinate 371,831,567 of CM053783.1, read as the reverse complement.
CTGGTAGGGTTTCAATGAGAAGCGATGGCAGCCAAGGGGAGGACAATGAGGATGATGATGATGGGGAATGCATGCATCTTCCTTTTGGGGCCTTACGATGTTCTGGGTAGATTGGTTTTGGGAAGATCTAGACTGTGCAGATTTGTGATGGAGTTCTAGAGTTGGGTTGTGCTAGGCAGAGTCATGATGGGGTTTGAAGTGGCTATGGTTTTTTGCAGGTAGATTTTGGTGAATTTCAAGACCCAAATGGATCTTTTTGGTGTCTTCACTGTTGGGTAGGTGGTATATGGAGCAACAGTTTGGGGGTTGTTTGCCATGTTGTCTCTACTTGCCCTAGATGCATTAGTGATCTCTATTGCGATAGATTGGGGGGTTTTATCCCAACTCCCTCTACTTTCCTAAGATGCATTGGTGATCTTTGGCATAGCATATTGGAGATTTTTTTCTCTACTATCTTTCCTTTCCCAAGATCTGTTAGTGGTCTCTAGTGCTGCAAATTTGTGCATGTTGGCCCTATTGTCTCTTCTTTCTCTAGAGCTTTCTATGTGGGGGTTATCCATACTCAAACTCTATTTTGTGGGGATTGTGGTGGTTTATGGAGGCCTTTAGGGCCCTTCCTTGTTTGAAGTTATGTTTTAGGATAGAAGGGTTCTCTACCTTCAATAGATGGGTTGAATCTCTCCTCCCTTGTAAAACCCTTTCTCTTTGGTAGAGGTGTCATTTGGTCTTCTCCTTCACTTTCATATGTCCTATTGAGGTGGAGAACCCTATTGAGGTGGGGGAAAAGCTTATGGAGGTAGCTATTTGCTAGTGGAAAGTGGTGGTGAATGGGTTCAGCAAGTACTCTCCTTCTATTGTTGGCAAGTATCCCTTTCATTTTGCAAATGATCAGGATGCTCAGATCATGTTTGAACATTATGCTTCACATGGTGAAGAAGGTATGACTCCATAGATAGATGCTTTGGTGTAGAGATGGGTGTTACTTCTCTCGAGTGTGGTTTGGGTTTTCCTCTTTTCTTCTACATTCATAGCTCCTATGGAGGTGAAGCAAATTATTATTGAGGTGGAGATCACTTTTAGGCAATGGGAAGAAGAGGAGACTCTCATCAAAATGTTGTGTACTTGCACTACTTTTAGTAGCTTGGTTAGCAAAAGAAGGGGTACCAACTCTTACCTCTAGGGATTAGTCTTCCTACTCTTTAATCCTCTCATTTCCATTACGATGTGGGAGTTTTGGGGGGTTGGAAGACTGTTAACTACATTTTCCAAAGCTAGATGTTGAGCTTTGCCTGGACCCATGGTTGGAAGATATGTTCAGTGTTTGCCAAGGCTAGAGGTATAATCATGTTTGGTCTTATATTTTTGTTTAGGATTTTGACAAGTGTGAATGGCCTAATTTTATCTCTTTTTTGTGTTGATGATGTTTATCTTTTCTTTTCCATGTGATCAAGTAATTGCTAGCAATTTTAAAGGGCACACTTTAGTCCTTTGTTGTTATTTTTGGTTTAATTTTGGAGCTATTGTGGGGGCTTGTCCCAAGATTTTTATTGACAAAATTGATCATGGTTGGTGGGTCTATTTCTTGTGGACCTTTTTCTTTGATAGAGGAAAATTTAATCATATGGCATCTTTCATTACTAGGTGTTGGTAATGTTTTGTTGCTGGTGTTTAGAGGTCTAATTGTACTCCAAGTGAGCAACCGTTAATTGTTGTTTTTCTTAATCAAAAACTTCATATTGATGCTCAATGTAGATTTTTTCCTATTATTTCTTAAACCTTATCAAAGTATACAAATTTTTAGAAACAAGTGTACAACCTATGCTTCAATGTATTATCTAAGAATGTTTTTCTTGATCAATAGGTAGGTAGTCTAGCTCTACAAGAGCTCTTGTTCAAAAAATAACTTATGTGCAAAAACTCTAAAACTTTTTATTTTTCCTTACTAATTCCTTACTAATTTTGCTATAGTTTAGCTGATTTAAGATATAAAATTTAAAAAGAGAAAAAACTAAATCAATGACATAAAAAGATAAGCATGAATTAAATGTAGTTTGATAATTAGTGAAATAGAAGATCTTGTCTATCTTGGAAATCAAAAGAATTTGTATATTAGGAAAAGAGGAAATTGTTCACTACAACTATAAATCTTCATTTGTTTTTGAAGACTTAGAAGTGGGGTCGATGATGATGGCAAGGTCAATGACGATGGTTAAGGGTCCCCCACCAATAAGACCGCCACTTTTTTTTATCTCAATCTTCCTCTGCTTTAGATGAAGAAAAAGAAGGATAATTTTTCCAAATCAGATTATGAAATGGATTTTCTTTAATTGATATTATTTTTTAATAATCTGTATGATGGGATTGTGATACACGAACAATGCATATAGAAATTCATTGCTTGAATTATTTTTGGCATAGCACTAAAATCAAAGTCTCTATTTCAGTTTTGTTCTCACTTTCTGGATCAAGTGTATCACATGCCACAACTCCTAGTTATGAGAAAGAGGCCAAGTTAATTTTATTTTCATCATTTGGTCTCATTAGAAAATTCTATATGACTTCCATTTTTAATAAATGGGATGACTTTTATCAATATTTAATAATTTTTATTCTTAGTTAATCTTTATGGAAAATCTTGCATGACTTTCCATTTTTTATAGATACTATGATCTTTCTATTTATGTGCAATTATTGTTTTGAGGTATGCCATAGCACAACTTAATATATTTGGGTGGCTAGAGATAAGTTTTTTAAGGTATGATAGAATATTCATTGTGGAATTTTTGGTTGTCGAATGGAAAATATTGTTTATTGTTAAAACATATTTTTTAGTTCAAAATAATATGTAACTATAATTTAAGTTTTTGGTAAGTGTTATTATATTTATATTTAATTTAATATTTCAATTGAAAATGAAATCATATTAATAATTATGATTAAAAAGTATGTATTCTTATTTAAAACATAAAACTTATATTTAACTTTAATGACCGAAAAATATAAGGTATTTATTCTATGGTCTTTTATATTTGTCATGAAAAATCTTATAATATAAAAATTTTCACTATAAAAAATACTTGTTTGAACATAAGAGTAATATGTGTTCTCATGAGAATCTTTTTTAGATTACACCTTTATATTGTAGTCTTATATTATGAGAGTTTCCAATATACACAAATACGTGTTCACATAAAAGTGTAAACATTCTTCCCATGAGCACCTCTTTTAGATTACTCCTCTATATTGGATAGTTATGATATTGATATAAAGGAGAAATAAAAGTACTGATTAGTCTTATTTGTTTTTTTTATAGATCTAATTGTGTGAACAATTTGTATCATACTAATGGGTTCTTGAAATCTAATTGCTTACTATCTAATAATAATTGCACAAGGTAGGGACTCAAGATCTCTCAAAGCTCTTGTTCTTATTTATAAATGATTTTTTTTTTAATACATAAAACAAGTTTATTTATGTAATCTACTTTATAAAATTTTATTAAGATTATAGCCTCACAATATAAGAGGTTTTTCTTAATGTATGGGTGTAGTTTTCTAGAGAACAAATAGATTTTATATTATTATACAAGAAAGTTTCCTTCAAAATTAGTATCTTAGGAGTTTTTGTTTAGGAATTTGTTAAGTGTGACTCTATTTTAGTATTAGTGTCACAAAATTTGTGCATGCATCACATGTGAATCAATTTCAGTGTTATTTTTTGAATTCTCGATAGATTTCTCTATAGATAAGAGAAAGTTCAACACCAAGAAAAACTTCCACATTTTTGGTTTACTTGAAATGGTTAAGATTAGAAGGAGAGCATTACGTATACAAGTAGCATCATAAAATCTAGAATCTCATCAATTTTTTTCTATCTTGAGAAATATTATCCATATTTTATTTATTCATGATTGTTTTTTGTAGAGCTCTCAACCAAAAAAATTGTATTTCACATAAATCTTGACCAAATTTGAGAAGGTAAAAGGGTATTGATTAGTGTAATGAAGTATATTTTTTCTTGTCAAGGACAACTATGAAAAACTCTTGAAAATTCAAAATATTTCAAATTTTTTAGTGTGTAAATTTTATAACTCGTATCTAGAAAGACTTTTATTATGGTAGAGATATATTTAAGTCATAGTGGGATTCCTTGGTTGAAAGGATCAAAGATATGCTCTCCTCTTAGAAATGAATATAGCTTTCAATTGTAGGAACAACTTATTGAGATCTAATTGAAAAGATCATTACTAAAAGAGATCATTGAGAGAGGGAGATTGTTGAAGTGATATGTGTTTCAATCAATGTTTTGTCACTGATGCCAAACCTTCTATTTGATGCTGAGACAATTTCATATAAGATCCAAGTACTAGCACTTAGTTGAATGATGAAGAGGATTTAATCAATAAGATGTAACAATAGCACCTAGAGGAAAGGTTGATTTCTAGTTATGTAATGAAGCACAAGGATCGGTTCAGACAATGGTTAAATGATGTATTGATAATCTACTTGACGTTAAAAAGGTTGGTCACACTTAAAAACTTTAGAAGAATAAGTAATACTAAGACTATCTACAAAGCTTGACCAAGTTGATAGTAGGTGCCAAGCAAAGATAAGTCATGTTGGGTAGAAAATTTGTTGGTGCTGAGTAAAAGAAAATTCTAGTATGTGTTGAGCAACATAGTTATTGTCAAGAGAAATACAATAGATGCCAAGCATCAGTAACATGTAGTTGATGCCGAGTAATTTTATAGTTGATTCTAAGTGATGCAGTATGTGTCGAGCATCAGAAGATCAATAACGTCGAGTTATTGCATTATGACAAAGATCGTAGATTTGCCAAGCATGAGCTGACAAGTTTGTTTTCTTGAAGTCTATGAACTAGGTGTTGTTTAGTGTGGAGCCTGATCAGTCCCCAAGTGGGAGATTGTTAGATTGTGGTGACTGATCAGGAAAGTACTGTACATACTTCATAAATAGTGGATGCCGACATCGACATGGTAGCCGACATATTATGGCCGACATATGGCCGACATGTTATAACCCTAAAGCGGTTTAATACTTGTATAAAAAGGGCTTAGGGTTGGGTATTTTTTGATGTGTGGTGATACGAAATTGGTTCTTGCGGCGGTATTGAGCTGTAAGGGATTACAGATTGTAATCAGGTTGTAATCACTGGATTGTAATAAGATCGGACTTGCTGTTTGGTGGACGTAGCCCAGGGATTGGGTGAACCACGTTAAATCTTGGTGCCTTGTGTTCATTTTTGTGTGTTCTATTATTTTCTGTTATTGGTTATATTTGCATGTAGTTTTTATTTCTGTCCGTGGTTTATCCTAACAAGTGGTATCAGAGCCTAGTTGTTTCTCAGTTATCCTCTGCAGGAAAGTCTCACGGTTAAGTGGGAGTCTCACGGTTGAGTGGGAGCAATGGCAGATGATGGTAAGCTGAGGGTTGATAGGTTTAATGGGCAGAACTTCCAGTTATGGAAGATGCAAATGGAAGACTATTTATATCAGAAGGATTTGTGGAAGCCGTTGGAAGGAAAAGCCAAGAATCAGGGAACTATGTCAGAGGCTGAATGGGATCTTTTGGATAGAAAGGCACTCGGAAGCATTCGGTTATGCTTGGCACCATCGGTGGCATTTAATATTACAAAAGCAAAGATGATAGAAGATTTGATGAAAACCCTAGCGACACTGTATGAAAAGCCCTCCGCTTCAAATAAGGTATTTCTCATGAAGCGTTTATTTAATATGAAAATGGCAGAAGGTGGATCTGTTGCAGATCATTTAAATGAGTTTAATACTATTACTAGTCAATTATCTTCTGTGGGTATCAATTTTGATGAAGAAATTAGGGCTCTCTTGATTTTGTGTTCTTTGCCTGAAACCTGGAATGGCTTGGTAATGGCGGTGAGTAATTCTGTTCCTGGATCTAGTACCCTAAAATATGATGATGTGATCGGTGTTATTTTAAGTGAGGAAACTCGTAGAAAATCCTCAGGTGGATCTACATCAGGAAGTGCTTTAAATGCACAAAGCAGGGGCAGAACGACTGAAAGAGGAAGTAACTCTGGAAATCGTGGGAAATCAAGAGGAAAGTCAAAGGGGAGGAGGTCTCAATCGAGAGGACTAAATGATTGCTGGTACTGTGGGAAACCAGGGCACAAAAAGAAATATTGCTGGACTCGAAAGAAAAATGAAGGAGATAAATCAGATGGAGACAAAGAGGCAAATGTGGTAAGTAATAAATCCGAAGAGGATGCTTTGCTTCTGTCTTTAGAGAGTGTTGATGATTCATGGGTTTTAGATTCTGGTGCTTCTTTTCATGCTACACCTCATAGAGGTTATTTCATTGATTATGTCCAAGGGGATTTTGGGCTTGTTTATTTGGGGGATAATGAACCCTGTCAGATTGTTGGAAAGGGAAAAATTAAGATTAAGTTGCAGAATGGGAATCATTGGCTACTACATGAGGTAAGACATGTTCCAAAACTAAGTAGAAATTTAATTTCAGTAGGGCAACTCGGTGATGAGGGTTGTGTAGTTACTTTTAATGATAAAAATTGGAAGGTTTCAAAAGGTTCCCTTGTAGTAGAAAAAGGTGTGAAAGTAGGCACCTTATATCTTTGTACAGGTCATATTGTTCCTTCTACTTTGATTGTTTCAGAGAAAAATGAATATTCAGGAACAATTACTGCAGATGAGCAGGGAGAACAAATAGCTGCTGTGGATTCTGATACAGCGCTATGGCACAATAGACTTGGACACATGAGTGAGAAAGGTATGAAAGTACTTCATTCAAAGAAAGTTTTACCAGGTCTAAAATGTGTGAATATGGATTTCTGTGAAAGTTGTGTGTATGGAAAACAAAAGAGAGTGAGTTTTGTAAAGACAGGGAAGGAAAACAAAAAGGAGAAATTAGAGCTTGTGCATACAGATGTATGGGGACCGGCTCAGGTATCTTCCCTTGGTGGCTCTCATTATTATGTTACATTTATTGATGACGCAACTAGAAAAGTATGGGTTTATTTCCTTAGACAGAAATCTGATGTATTTCAAACTTTTAAGAAATGGAAATGCTTGGTTGAAATTGAGACTGGTAAGAAATTAAAATGTCTCAGATCTGATAATGGTGGTGAGTATTGCAGTCATGAATTTGAAGATTATTGCTCCACTAATGGTATTCGTAGACAAAAAACTGTTCCAAGGACTCCACAGGAAAATGGAGTGGCTGAACGCATGAACAGGACTATAATGGAGCGCGCAAGGAGCATGAGGTTGCATGCTGGGTTGCCCTTACACATGTGGGTGGAGGCTGTCAATACTGCAGTATATTTGATTAATAGAGGTCCCTCTACTCCTTTGGGCTGTGGTATTCCAGAGGAAGTATGGACTGGTAAGAAGGTGAGTTATTCTTTTCTCAAGACCTTCGGTTGTGAAGCTTTTGCTCATATAGACTCTGAAAATAGAACCAAGCTAGAAGCTAAATCAAAGAAATGTGTCTTTGTTGGATATGGCATTAATGAATTTGGTTATAGGCTTTGGGATTTTGAAAATCATAAAATTATAAGAAGCCGAGATGTCATATTCAATGAAAAAGTGTTGTACAAAGATCTGTTGCAGCAACATGAGAAGAAAGAAGATGATTATGTAGTGCTGGATGATACTCCAAAAGCTGATGTTCCAGCCATTCCTCATGATGTGCAACAACCGCAACAACAAATACCACATACACCAGTGAATGTTAGACGGTCAAGAAGGCCAATTAGACCTCCACAAAGGTTTTCTCCCTCTTTGTATTCTATTTTACTTACTGATGCTGGTGAACCTGAAAGTTATGATGAAGCTGTGCAGGTGGATACTAAGATTCAGTGGGAGTCTGCAATGAAAGATGAAATGGACTCTTTGCTGAAAAATAAGACATGGGATTTGTGCAAGTTGCCTGCAGGTAAAAAGGCTTTACAGAATAAATGGGTTTATAGGTTGAAAGAAGAGGAAGGAGGTAAGAAAAGATTTAAGGCCAGGTTAGTTGTAAAAGGATTTGCACAGAAAAAAGGAATTGATTTTGATGAGATATTTTCTCCTGTTGTTAAAATGACTTCTATTCGTACTGTTTTAAGTCTTGTGGCTACTGAAGATTTGCATTTAGAGCAGATGGATGTTAAAACAGCCTTTCTTCATGGTGATTTGGATTAAGAAATATATATGGCTCAGCCACAGGGTTTTGAGGTCAAAGGTAAGGAGAACTTAGTGTGCAAATTGAAGAAAAGTTTATATGGCTTGAAGCAAGCACCTCGGCAATGGTATCTAAAATTTGACAGTTTTATGCATGAGCATGGATATAATAGGTGTCATTCAGATTACTGTGTTTATTTTAAGAGGTTGGATGATGATAGCTACATTATTTTATGTTTATATGTTGATGATATGCTTATAGCTGGGTCTAACATGCATCATATTAAGGGGCTAAAATGCCAATTAGCACATGCATTTGCTATGAAGGATTTGGGGGCAGCAAAAAAAATCCTTGGTATGAAGATTTGCAGAGATAGGAAGAATAGAACATTGATGCTATCTCAAGCTGATTATGTTGAGAAGGTGTTGCAACGTTTCTCTATGGAGAATGCTAAAGCTGTCAGCACACCTTTACCTGGTCATTTGAAATTGACTAAGGAGATGTGTCCCAAGACACAGGAAGAGGAGGATAAGATGTCCAAGGTACCCTATGCTTCAACTGTAGGAAGTTTGATGTATGCTATGGTATGCACTAGGCCAGATATTGCACATGCAGTGGGAGTCGTTAGCAGGTATATGAGTCATCCAGGTTTTGAGCATTGGAATGCTGTCAAGTGGATTCTCAGATATTTGAGAGGAACATCCAATAAGTGTTTACACTTTGGGGGCTCTACTACTGATTTACAGGGCTATGTTGACTCAGATTTGGCTGGGATATTGATACCAGGCGGAGTACTACAGGTTATGTCTTTACTGTTGGTGGGGCAGCCGTGAGCTGGGTTTCTAGGCTACAAAAGATTAATGCTCTCTCCACTACAGAGGCAGAGTATGTTGCTGCTACAGAGGCCGCCAAAGAGATGATATGGCTTCAGTTCTTCTTGGAAGAATTGGGACATCCTCAGAAGGATAATTTTTTGTTCACAGATAGTCAGAGTGCCATTCATCTTGCTAAGAATTCAGCTCTGCATTCTAAGACCAAACACATACAGTTGCGGTACCATTTCATTCAGTCAGTTTTGGAGGATGGACAGTTAAAGCTAGAGAAGATACATACCAATGAAAATCTAGCAGATATGTTGACAAAGGTTGTCACAAGGGAGAAGCTGAACTCCTCTTCAGCTTCAGTTGGTCTTTTAGACTAAATGTGAATAAAAGAATAGTAGAGTCCAAGGTGGTTTGATCCAGTGGGTGCCCCATGCGGTAGTTGTATTGCTACAGGATCAGTCTCCAAGTGGGAGATTGTTGTTTAGTGTGGAGCCTGATCAGTCCCTAAGTGGGAGATTGTTAGATTGTGGTGACTGATCAGGAAAGTACTGTACATACTTCATAAATAGTGGATGCCGACATCGACATGGTAGCCGACATATTATGGCCGACATATGGCCGACATGTTATAACCCTAAAGCGGTTTAATACTTGTATAAAAAGGGCTTAGGGTTGGGTATTTTTTTATGTGTGGTGATACGAAATTGGTTCTTGCGGCGGTATTGAGCTGTAAGGGATTACAGATTGTAATCAGGTTGTAATCACTGGATTGTAATAAGATCGGACTTGCTGTTTGGTGGATGTAGCCCAGGGATTGGGTGAACCACGTTAAATCTTGGTGCCTTGTGTTCATTTTTGTGTGTTCTATTATTTTCTGTTATTGGTTATATTTGCATGTAGTTTTTATTTCTGTCCGTGGTTTATCCTAACACTAGGTGGAAGATAAGACTAATGAGCTAGTGGTACAAAATTTGAGGTGAACTATTTTTGGGTGAATTTAAATGGATTCTAGGAGAAGTTTCTAAAAAAGACAAGAGATGGGGTAGATACATTGTATCCTACCTTATTTGTATGAATCCTGATTGGACAATGGAAAATGGAAAAGTATTCTAATTTCCTATTTAAGGAATGTCTGGCCATGAAGCAAAGAGAGTTTGAGAGGTTAGAAGTAATATATTAGTGAAGGTCCAAAGAACCTAAGGAAGACTAGAGATAGAAAGTCAAGAACTCTATTTCATCTAGTGAACAAAGAAGTAACTGCATTGGCATACCAAACAAGAAGGTTGAAGTAGAACAGATGCTTGAAGGGTGAACAAGTTGTCAAAGTTGCAAAGAATGAAAGTTAAGTAAATTGAGGACTGAATTGTGATCTAGAATCTATAACACAAGTTCTAATTTGTGTTAGATCAAATACTGTATTGTACTCTTTGATAATTGTATTAGTTAGGGTAAAATTATTTGGACTAAGGTTGACTTAAAATTCATTAGAAAACCCTTTAACAGGGTGGTATTCCAAGTGAATGGCCTAATGTTCTTTAACCAGACTCACTTCTAACAGGGTGATTGAAATCCCTTAACCAGATCACATTTAACAGTGTGCATTACAACCTTTAATAGGGTTGGCCTTTCATAGGGCATCACTTCAAAAGAGTGAAAAAGGAGTAGCATGTTACTGGTAGTTTTTCCAAAATTGGATTTCCACATTAAATCACTATGTCAACTATGTGGATGAGTTTTTACATTTCATGTTTTATTCCTACATGTTGATTTAGCAGTAACTTGCAAGTGTTGGTAAAAAGCTTGGATGCATGTATTAGTATGAATGTTTAAATGAGTTCACTAAGCTAGGTGAAAAGTTTTATTGGTACATTTGGACCTTGAATAACTAATTCAACACCCCCCCCCCCAAGTTATTCTAACGAATTCAAACACAACTAGTCTTAACAATTTATCAAATTAAACCATTTCTTAATGATCCAGAGATGGAGATTACTATTGATTATATAGATGAAGAAAGAAAATGACTAGAGCATGAGAAAAATGATATGACAAGAATAAATTGTATTCTCATGTAGTATGCAACATTATTAAATAAGATAATTAAGGAAAACCATTTTTATGTATGCCACCTAGATAAATAGGATATAATAATATTATAACATGGTATGATATGATACATAAAATGATCAATAATATAAAGTAGAAAATAAATAAAATGATTAAATAACATTGAATGTGGGAACACTCCTATGTGATCCTCAAGTAAAATGATTATCATGAATGAAGAAGGCAGATGACTTCTTATAAAAAAAGGTCCCACAAAACACTAGTGATTATACTTGATCTTAATGAAACTTGTGTTAAAGATATGTAAAAATTACTCTATTATGGGAAAATTCTACAAACCAATGACCCACTTTTCTATTTATTGATCTAGTGCATATCGTTCTTGATATATTTGATCAATATATGGTGAAATTTGTTCTTGTGATGTAGATAGAACTACAATTGTCATAATGATGGATAGTGGTTAGCATAATGGTGACGAAATCTTTTTAAGAATATTTTGAATCTAGAAATAATTTCACTTATGGAATTAAGAGTTTCTTAACAATTAGCTCCATTCAAAGAAATCAGAATATAAGTTTTCTTTTCAATCTATTAAATAGTTCTGTTAAAACTAGGATCTCATCTTCTTATCCATTAAATCTTCATATTTAAATGTTCCACCAACACATATGATTCCACAAACTAGATCATTTATCTTCTATGTAAATGATGCAATAATCTTATTTTTCCTCATTTGCAAGTATTCATAATTTCCTTTCAACCATTGCAACTTATCATGATTAACATTATTGTAACCTTCATAATTAGTTTCCAATTTAGTCAATACATTATATGTTGCCTTTGATTCTTAAATATTTGAATGCAATATATCAAATAAGGAACTAATAATTACTTCTTTATCTAACATGTTCTTTATTAAAATACTTCTTTATAGTTATAGTAGCTTGTGATAAATCTAAACAGAATATCATAGTTATTCTCTTTGATAATTTACCAATATGCATATCACATGCATATCAGGTAAGCATCCATTCAATTCATTCATATCATATAATTAGTACCATCAAAATTTAGTCTCTCTTTCCTTAATCTTTTTGTGTCATATCTCCTTAATATTGTTAAGTCTATGCAAAAGGACTTAGCTTTGATACCAATTGTTAGGCCCAAAGAAGGAAAATCAAACTGAGAGGGGTGGGGGAGGGGCAAGGGCAATAACTTATGTCAAAACCTCTAAAACTTAATACAAATTAGAAAATTAAATAGTAAATGCGAGATCTAAATTACAAAATACATGAACCAAAAAACCCCAATAGGACTCTAACCCACAAGATGATGTGTACTATACTAAAAAACTACCTAAATAAAAGTATAAAGTGGAGAAAAAATATGTCATTACATCCACAATATTAGAAACTAATCTTCAAGCCTCACTTCCCAAAACATACTTCTCATAATACAATATCAGATCTAGCCCTCAATTTGGTTCACTAATCTATTCTTCAAATACAAAAAGACGGATAAGCATTCAATTGCAACTAAACTAAAATAAAATATTGGCTATGCCTATACAACTCAAATAAATTATAATTTACATCTACCACGCCCATATCATCTTCACCCTCAAATCTCTCTAATCATGCACTGCCTTTCATAAAATGATCTCTCATTTATACTGAATACAAAGAATAAATAACCACTAAGTAAATGAGCCAACCTAGCACCAAACCAAAAACTTAAGCATCCATACAATCCAAAATCAAATTGATTCAAACTTAGATAGGTCCAAATCTTGAATCAAATACATGTTACACCAGCACTAATGCAACACCAAAAATATCAACATGTTGCTCCATCAAGTCAATTAGGATATAAGAATGCCCACACACTACGAAAATAAATATTATGATCTATTATATCAATTTAGATCAATAAAATGATCATTAAACACTCTAAAAAAACCAAAAAGAAAAGTGAATACCATCTAGAACCTTTTCATCAATTCCAACTCAAAATCCAAACTCATCTTTAGCACTGATCATCAAGAATACTATACTACCAAAATTTTATATATTAAAAGATAGTTGGATGAACTCAAAATTATGAATAATAGAAACTATAGACACAATAATAATAATTTATTTAATACCATATTCACAACCTATAAATCACTTAATCCAAATGCTACTAAACCAAATAGTCAACCTTTGTAGACTATAAGTTCTCTATAACATAGATAACCAAAAACTTGATCAAAACTCACTTCAATCTACATGCAAACCTCTCTAAGTTGACAATAAATAAATATAAACATTTGATGTTTTATTGATCAAATGATGCATCATTATATAGTGCATGAGATAATTATAGTTAACCAACAAATATTAACTATTTAGAGGAAACTATTGAGAATGTATTATGCCAACATTCTCCCCTTTAAATCATTGATCCCAAAAACATCAAAAATACCTTAGGGATTCCCCTTAAGGTTTATAGAGAAAAATATGTTGAATACATAGTTGGAATACATATTTTGAGAAAATGTTTATGAGGTAACAAACCCTGAACCAAGCAAGGATCCATCAAGATTTCTTATGACCCTTAGAAAGGTGTAGCTTTGAGCTATGTTCTTAAACCACAAAGTCTTGAATTATTCAACAATGATCCCTAAGAGATGCAACATATCTCTACCATTGTTTAGTAATTGTTAAAGGGTATAATTCTTGATCATGTACTATGAATTTTTCTTGACCACAACCATATTGATCCCAATAGAAAGTCCCAAACTTGTCTGCAAAGTGAGGCTTTACAAAACATGTACTCTTCAATTTTCTCAGCATAAAAAATAAAAATAAAAAACCAAAAACTTCAAAAACTCTTCTAATGGAGAGCACCATATCAAAGCGAGAAGTTGACATTAAATGTGGAATTCCCTCCATCCTCCAATGTTTCCAATCTCTAGAATAAAGGGTCAAAATCTCAAACTACTAAAGATAGATCATTAGAAGAGTCATCAAGGACACACTCATAATTTATTATATTTTCATTGTCAATGTTAACAATATGTCTTCAATACATTATTCTTTCAAAATTTCCTTCTTTGAACAATGCACTAGAGGAAGTGCTATAGTTTTTGGTAAAACAATAATAGATGCAATAAAATATTGACCCATAAAACCATACTTGAAAGCTTTCTCTATAATATTAGATTAGCTAGTATTGATAGGTGTCACTCGGATATTTTTCATTTAGGGTGTTTATGCATATAACTACCTATAGCTACTTGATTCCTATGTCCATGATGAATCTAAATATTTTCTTGGTGATTTTAATAAAGCAAATATATCCCACTTTTCCATGCATCAGATCATATATTTTTTCTTATTTTCACATATCAAATATTCACAGATGCTTACCAAATCATGAATTGTGACTAGGCAAGTCAATTTCGTACAAACTCTGATATGGCGCATCAATGTCCTCCTATAAATAGATTTTTATTTCAAGTAGAATAATGGTTTCAAACATTTTATCAACACTTAAATGCAAAAAATCTTGATTTATTTCAGTATTTGTATGCCAACCAAGAAGGCACATTTCATTCCATGCTAAAGAAATTAAGAACTATTGATAAGAGCATACAAACAATAAAAATCAATTTTTTTGCATTTTATTTTCTTCAATGAGGAGAGTCGTCACCAAGGACAAAAAATAATTTCTTCTTATAGGCTAAGAAATTGCATTTAAATAGTTAGGAAAAACACATGGTTCTCAATGTAAATATGGTGCATTATCAATGTAGATTTATCAAGCGCACCCATACACACACACACACACACTCATGCATTGAAAAACTTGTATACTTACTTGCTCATAGTTATTCATGAGATCATGTGGTGTAGGACCACCTAGGTATGGCTACTTGGTAACCTAGAGTTTCTAATCAAGTTTTGGTGTGTAGTGGCCTTAGCCAAGCCACTAGGGTAATAAAGGGCTAGTGTATCATAGAGGGTGATTTAGTCATTAGGAGATCTAAATAGGTACTTAATAATAGGAAATGTTACTAAGTTATTTAATGTTACCAAGTTTTGTGCAATTGTTGTCATTCTTGTTAAAAGTGGCATTTGTGCATTTAGAGGGCTATATTTGAAAAGGAAATTTTGAAATAGTGGTTACATGTTTTAAGTAACATATTCAAACATTTTATAGAGTTTCATGAGGTCTTGAGAAAGTCTAGTCTAACTAGGCAAAAAGTTGTCAAGTTGCATAACAAGTTTGCAAAATTGCAAAAGTTGTCATGAGAACTTTTATTGCAAAATGTGCATTTTAGAGAAATAGGGGGAATAAACACCTCAAAGTGGTTGGGAAATATTTTTTGGACATATATAAGGCATCAATTGACCTATGATAGGGGTTGGATGGTATTTTGCTGAAATTTTGGGTAATGAACAAGCATTTTGCTGAGTTATTTTACCATAGTTAGAGCCCATTTGCTTCATTAGGATACTTCATGGATTAAAATTTAATTACTTAATTCAATTTTTGATTAGTTAGGTTATTGATTCCAGTGTGTTACAGGTTTGTAAATATTTTTTACTTTTAGATCATCATTGGTCTGAACCAAGCAAATTTTTTAAGATGGAATTATAACTCACCTTTCTACTATGGCATCTGTATGGTTTCTAGGAATCTATGAAATAATTGAAGTACTATAAATGTACAAGAGCTTGGCCCTGGAAATCATGTTTGGCATTTTGATATAGTGATGCCCTAGGCAAGCCAAATGAGCACGATCAGGGATCAAAGTTTTAAAACTAGCCTTTGATGGGATTGAGTGCATTGGTTGCTTCAATCTAAGTAGATGGAGGGAAGGATATAACTGTGAAGAAGTCTTATGCCCAAGAGGATGTGCTAGTGACATGTCTTGATAGGGATATAAAAAAACCCTTGTCAATATTGTCAGCATATTGGGGAAACCCTTAATTTTAGGCTTAAAAACAACAACCCACTATATGGACAAGTTGGGGAAGTGAGATCAAGTGAATCTCAAAGACCATCGAAAGGGGTATCAGGATATGAGGTTTTTTTCCTCCTTGTTAAGAAATTTTCTAAATTGTGAGCCAAAAGATGTGTTTGGTAGCCTAATTCCTTGTAGCCTTTTAGGCCTAGATTCAAGAAAATTCCTAATATCAATAAAAAGTTGAATGTATTTTGGGTTGATTATCAATGTCATGGACCCTATGATCTAGAAGAAAACCTTCCTCTCTATTTTTGTTTGGTTTTGGTCATCTTTAATCATTTGATGTGGGTGAACCAAGAAGGCATCCATGAAGCATGTTAGGGGTTGAGTGGATTTCATCATTGGTGTGGACAAGTTCAAGAGTAGGAGGATTGGGAATAGAGTCCAACATAGATTGGGTTAGTAGAAAAACCCTAATAGGCTAGAGAAAAGGCCTAGAGAGGACCCTAGGAGAAGTTAGGGTTGAAGAGAAAGACTTGTCCTTACATCAAAGTCATATTGGAGCACAAAATTTGTATGCTTGTGGATAGATGTTTCAGACTTAAGAAGAACCAATAGGAAAAACAATCATGGTAACTAATACAGACTTAGCCAAAGAGAAGGGTGAGTGAAAGGAGAGAAATAGAATCCTTGAAGAAGCCCTAGAGTAAATGAAGGCAAAGTTGGGAGAAGTTGCTAAGGCAACTAAGAATAAAGACAATGAAGGTAAAATAAAAGAAAAAGGTAAAGAAAAGATTGTTGAGCAAGACATTATCCCTAAGCTAGACCCTATAATAGATGAGGAACTATTCTTGAAGGCCATCAAAGCCCTAGGAAGAAAATCCCTAGAAGGAATTCCATTGTTTAGTAGAAAGATAGGCACTGACATAGTAATGGAGTGGATTGAGGGGATGGAAAATCATTTTGAGTGTTAAGGTGTCGTAGAGGCATAAAAGGTAAAGGTTGAAAAATCAAGACTCGAAGGTTTAACATTAATATGGTGGAAATACTTGCAAGATGAAAGGGTCAGCATGATATAAAGCCTATAGGTAACTAGAATGTCATGGTAACTAAAGTAAACAAAAACTATCTGCCAAAAGATTATGAAGACATTATCCCTAAGCTAGACCCTCTAATAGATGAGGAACCATTCTTGAAGGCCATCAAGGCTCTAGGAAGAAAATCCCTAGAAGGAATTCCATTTTTTAGTAGAAAGATAGACACTGACATAGTAATGGAGTGGATTGAGGGGATGGAAAATCATTTTGAGTGTGAAGGTTTCATAGAGGCATAAAAGGTAAAGGTTGCAAAATAAAAACTCAGAGGTTTAACATTAATATGGTGGAAATACTTGCAAGATGAAAGGGTCAGCATGGTAAAAAGCCTATAGCTAACTAGAATGCCATGGTAACTAAAGTAAACGAAAACTATCTGCCAGAAGATTATGAGGTAAAATTGCATAGAAAGAGGCAAGGTCCAAAGAAAAAAGACTTGAATGTGGTTTCTTACATAGAGGAATTTCAAAAATTATGCCTAAGCTCTAAGATTCAAGAGGAGGAATCTCTTAAGGTAGCATGATATTTGGGTGGACTAAAGTGGAACATCCAAGAAGAGCTAAGCCTATGGACCACTACCACTATTCAAAAGTGTCATCAATTGGCTCTTAAGGTGGAAGAAAAGAATAGGAAGAAGGGAGAGTCAAGTTTCAAAGGTAGAGGCAAAGGAAGAGACCAAAGAGGGCATATAGGTAAATATAAACTTGCTAAGAAGGGTAGTGAAACTACTTTAAGGGGAGGTTATGCAAGAGGAAGAGGAACGTAAGGAGTCTCAAATAGAGGGAAAGGTTCAGGTAGGAGTAACTCATACTTTGCAAGTATGAAGTGTTACACTTGCGGTCAGTTGGGCCACCCTCCCTATAGATGTCCTAACAAGCCTACTTCTTCAAACATTGATAAGAGAGTTGTATATGCTCATGAGGACACAATGATTTGTAAGGTATATGAGGTGGATCATATTGAGTCAGAGAGATGAGAGAACTTAATGTTCAAAAGAGTGTTGATTAGGCAACCAGCCAAGGATTAACCCAAGCATAAAAGGGTCTTGTTCAGAATTAGGTGCAAGATTTTGGCCAAGTTGTGTAAAGTTATTATAGATTCAAGCTCCATAGATAAAATCATATCAAAATAAGTAGTGGACAATCTCAATTTGGCCAAGATACCTTGTGTTAACCCATACATAGTGACATGGTTGAACAAAGGGCAGAGTGTGTTGGTGAATGAACAAACTTGGGCTTAGTTTTCCATTACAGGCTATAAAGACAAATTGCTTTGTGACATATTTCCTATAGATGGATGACATCTGCTATTAGGTAGACCTTGGCAATATGACAGAGGTTCTACCTATGATGGGAAGAAAAATGGGAGAACTTTCAAGATTTAGTCCTTATTGGAGGAGGATGAATCATAGTCCAAAACACCTGGTGTATATTAAGTAGTGGGAAGTATTTCATCAATGTCCTTAATCATGGAGAAAGTGAAGGGTATTCCATCCTCCTTAAGCCTAAGGAAGAAGAGAAACCTAAATAAGAACCTCTACCAACTACAATACAAGAGATGCTTTTGAAGTATAAGGATATTGTCAGATGGAACTCCTACAACTTTTCCTCCTCGAAGACTGATAAGTCATTAGATTGACTTTGTAACTAGTGCATCATTTCTAAATAAAGCAGCCTATGAGCTTAGTCTAGATCAAAATTGATAAGTAGTTAAACAAGTGCAAGAGCTTCTAGATCATGGTCTAATAAAGAAGAGCATCAATCCTTGTGTAGTGCTAGTAGCTTTGGTATCCAAGGAGGGGGGAAATGGAGGCTTTGTACAAATTGAAGGACCATCACCAAAATCACTATAAAGTATAGGTTTCCCATACCTAGAAGTGGAGACTTGATGGATTGGCTTGGAGTAGCTCAATATTTCACAAAGTTGGACCTCAAAAGTAGTTACCATCAGATAAGGATAAAGGAGGGTGATGAGTGGAAGAAAATTTTGAAGACCACAAATGGATTGTATGAGTGGCTTGTGATTCCATTTTGGCTCTCAAATGCTTCTAGAACATTCATGAGACTCATGAATGAAATGTTGAAAGATTATACAGGAAGGTTTGTGGTGGTATATCTTGATGATATACTCATCTTTAGTAAGACAAGAGAATAACATCTGGAATATGTCGAGATGGTCCTAAGGAAGTTTCATCACGAGAAGTTACCTATCAATTTGGAAAAGTGTGAGTTTATGAAGCAAGAACTTGTCTACTTTGGATTTTTAGTATCAAAGGGATCTTTAAAAATGTATGAAAACAAAGTTGTAGCTATCCTAAATTGGCCACCACCTACCACGGCAATAGAGGTAAGAAGCTTCCATGGGTTAGCTCAATTTTATAGAAAATTCATTAGGAACTTTAGTGGTATTTGTGCACCATTGCTAGACACCATTAAGGGTGGAATGAAAACAAAGTTTACATTGACTTCTAAAGTAGGGAATAAATTTGAAATTTTGAAAGAACAAGTAGCAACACAACCTGTCCTCAAATTGCCTAGTTTTGACAAATTGCTTACCTTAGAGTGTGATGCAAGTGTGATGGTAGTAGGGGGTGTGTTGAGCCAAGAATGTAGGCCAGTGGTCTTTTTCAATGAGAAGCTAAATGAGGCAAAGAAGAAACATTATTCTTATGACTTTGAATTGTATGCTTTGGTTCAGTCTCTTAAGAAGTGGATAAATTTCCTCTTACCCAAGGAGTTTGTAGTGTTTACTGTCAACCAAGACCTTAGCTACATCAATACAAAAGAAAAGTTAATAAATAGACATATGAAGTGGATGGAGTATCTTCAAGCATTCACATTCACCATCAAGCAGAAGAAGGGGTGGTTAAATAAGGTTGTAGATGCACTAAGCAAAAGGATGTTGGCTATTCAAGAAGTTCAACTACATAGCATTTGCATAGAGATTTTCAAGGACCTCTACAAGGATGATGAATATTTTTTTGAAGCTTATAAGGTATGCTCTAAATTTTAGAATCATTTCACATAGTTCTTTTGTTGATTATACTTTGCAAAGTGGACTATTGCTCAAAGTAAACCAATTGTGCATGCCTAAGGGTTCCATGAGATAGAACATTATCCAAGAAAAACATAATGGAAGCCTAAGTGGTCATTTTGGCAACAAAAATACCCTAGAGCTAGTTCAAAGGTTCTACTATTGGCCAAAATTGTCAAGAGATGTGACAACATATGTAGAATAGTGTGTAGTTTGCATGAAGGAAAAAGGAGAAGCTAGTAATGTGGGTTTGTACCAGCCTTTACTAGTCCCTAATAGGCCATGGGAGTGTATTAGTATGGACTTCATTGTAGGGTTTCGTAAAACATAGCAAGGTTGTGATAGCATCTATGTTGTGGTGGATAGATTTAGCAAGATGGGTCATTTCATACCTTGCAAAACTACCAATGATGCTAGCCATATAACACATCTATTATTTGAAGGAATTTTGATGATCCATGGACTACCCCTAAGCATTGTGTCAGATAGGATGTCAAGTTTATGAGTCATTTTTGGTAAACCTTGTGGAGTAGGTTGGGAACTAACCTATCTTTTGGTTCAGCTTACTACCATTAGAGTGATGGCCAAACTAAGGTGGTTAATAGAGTGTTGGGTAATTTTTAAGGTGCCTAACTAAGGATTATGGTCAAACATGGGATGTGATTATTCCTGAAGAAAAGTATACATATAATGATAGTCTGAAGAGGACAATAGGTAGGAGCCCATTTGAGACTATTTATGGAATGCATACAAGGGGTGTGTGTGAACTCAGAGACCTTGGAGCTATGGAGTATAGGAGTGGTTAGCCTAAAGACTTCACTCAAACCATGAAGTACACTCAACAATAGGTGAAGAAGACTATACAAGAAACTACACAAAGATTGAACGCTAAATTATATGAGAAGAGAAAGGATGTTCAGTTCATAATAGGTGACTATGTCATGGTACACTTGAATAAGTCTAGGTTGTAGATAGGAGTAGCTACTAAATTGTAGATGAAGAAAGTGAGACTCTATAAGATCTTAGCCAAATATGGTGCCAATGCAATTAAGGTGGACCTTCCTAGTAATTTGAACCTTTCACCTTTCTTCAATGTGGAAGACCTTGCAAAATTTAAGGGGCATCTAATTGAAGTAGATTCGAACAAATAGGAGGTTGGCAAGGATGTAGCACCTAATTTCTTACCTTCCAAGATGGAACTAGAGATAGAAAAATTAATGGACTCAAGTGTCAAGAAGACTACTAGACACAAGGTGTACATGGAACACCTCATCAAATGGATAGCTAAGCCAGAGTTAGAGGAAACATCGGTTGCAACTACAAATTTCAAGAGGCTAGGAATTACTGATAACATCTTGCCTACATGACTAACAATATTTACTTTTGTGGGGAGCATGATGCAAGAGCACCTAGGTATAGCTACTTGGTAGCCTAGGGTTCCTAGTCAAGTCTCAACTTTGGCCTCCACCAAGTCACTAGGGTAATAAATGGCTAGTGTGTCCTAGAGGATGATTTAGTGATTAGGAGGTCTAAGTAGGTCATTAGGAACATGCAATGTTACCTAGTTGTCCAGTGTTGCTAAGTATTGTGCAATTGTTGAAATTCTTGTTAAAAGTGGCATTTGTGCATTTAGAGGGACAGATTGAACAAGGAAAGGGTGAAATAGTGGTTACACATTATAAGTAATAGATGAAAAATAATTATAGAGTTTCATGAGCTTTTGACCAAGTCTAGTCTAACTAGGCAAAAAGTTGTAAGTTGCTGACAACTTTGCAAAATTGTAAAAGTTGTCATCATAACTTTGTTGAGCTATTGTTTTGCATGATGCTTAACGACAGGAATCCTTTCAAACTTCTCTCTTGAAAAGATAATCTAGGATCAACTACAAGGTTTGTGGTGATATTGTGACCTACTGGCATCTACTTAGTTGAAGATAAATGTGTTTGTTCACAGGGAGGCCTTTGTTGGTTCTAGCCAATTTTGGATAAGATGTTCAATCTTCTTATTGTTTCAAAATTAATCACAAAAGAGATTTTTTTTTTGGGATTTTATGTTTTTAAAATGAATGCAATCTAACAATGCAACTATATGAATTCCTAAATTAAGCTAGGTTTAGTAACAAATAATAACAAAGATAAGGTAATGAGAGATAAAAGAAAATATAGCATGAAAGGGAAATTCTTAATGGACATAAACCATGGTAACAACATTTTTGCAAGTTAAATCATCGAAAAGATTGGGTAGGAAACCAATGAAAATAGGAGCAGCAATTCCTCAAATACACTGATACAATTGTTGATGGAAATTTAGTAAAAACTCAAAGATCTATTTCACTTCTCATCAAATCATAAGGCCACCAAAAGTGTGCTCATGCGAGACAAGAAGCTATGTAGGAACAATAGGGTTATCTCTTCTCCAACTCGGTACATCAGGATAATTCATTAATATGTGACAAACACTAGAACTAAAAGATTGCACAATTAAATGAATACAAGAAAATCATTGGCTTTGTTATAATCATGAACAAGAATTCCCAAAAGTAACACACTCTAGAAAGAATAACTACAGTCAAATGAGAGCACCAATAGCATATATTATTGTATCAAAATAATGGCCCAGAATACATCCTACATTCCTAAATTTATAAGAAATCATCTCCTTAATTTTTGTTGAGAGTGAGAGATCTCCTAATGCAAACATATTCTTCTATAATAATAAAACAAATCTAATTATGTACAAATTAACTCTCTAAATGGTGCTAAGTAGGACTCCACCCTTGTTTATATCAATTAATGGGTGCATGAGCCTTTACATGTCTTAAAACAAAGAAAAAAGCAATAGATGAGAAGAAGGAAGCTATAAGAGGATCTAACAATCACTGTAAGCTCTAAAGATGGAAGCTCAACCTTCTCTAAATGTTTTTAAGAGTTGAACTACTATCAGAATATATTTTTTGTGAATGGAAAGCTCTAAATTTGGAACTGGAAATTAAATGTCAGTACACTTCACTTCTACAAAGTTTTTAGCATACATCTAGAATAGTGCACCTTACACACCTTTGTGGTAGGTTCAAAAATCTAAAAATTTCCCAAGTGTCAAAATTAAATTCTAGCTTCTAGTTTTCTTCTCCTTTATGCCAGAGCTATGTTTGGCTTTTGCTCTTGGATTTATCTATAATCTCTATCACTTGGGAAGCTTTTGAAAAATCCAATGCCTGATAATTATATTTAACTATCTTCCAGTAGTTACTAATCTCCACACAAATATTCACAAAATCATCTAGTTTAGTGTCCAACTCCACCAGTACCTCTTCTATCCTAAATGCTTGTTTGATATCTTCTTCTGACGAAGCATCTTTGAAGGTTTTCTAGAATTGCTAGTGAACTAATTGTACTGGAATGAATTTAGTTCTCAACTCATCTTTAAAAATATCAAGGCATGCATCGCTATAATAATTCTCAGCTTCCTTGAAATCTACTCATGTTTCTGATCTCTCAACTTATGAATATCTTTGTGAAATCCTTGCATGACGTTGTTGCCACTAGCTATCTTTTCAATCCAATCTTCTAGTTTATCAATCTCATCCATTTTATACACCTCTATGAGTGTACGATCTCTTTGACCCTTTATCATTTGAAGCACTTGAAGGTCTTTTCCCTAGGTATGTACCTCATCCATCAGCCTAAAATCTTCATCCATTATGTATACGAGTTTATCTGCATTAGTTTGAACATGATGTAATAGGTCTAAATTATCCTATCTAATTTGTATATCTTTATCCTAAAAAATTTCATGTCATTTCTGACATGCACCCAAAAATAAATCTATATGTACACTCTCCTTATCTTTTACTTTCTAATGTCATAGCAAGAGTGATCTTTGGATTATATAGGTCAATGGGGCCCACAAATCCATGCAAATAGCCTCTCAAAAGCTCATTTTTCTTCCTTAATGTTACCAACTCTAACTCATACTAGTCCACATGCTTGAAAACCTATCTCACATCCATAGTGATCAAAACTTTAGTAGTGTTTAGTGTGGGCTTTCCTAAGATAACCTCCTTGATTTGGTAATCACGAGGAGTCAAATCATTGATGTCGACATGTGGAGGAAGGATGGAAATATGTGGAAATAAATCTTGATCTGAGTTCTTCATTATGGAAGCTAGTGTTTATGCATCACCCTTAGGTGTCTCAAGCTTCTTGATGGCTTCCACTAGCTGATTCATACTCTCCTTTGCATTCAAGTTCAGTTGCCTCTTTTGTCTATCCATAACTTCCCTCTTCAGCTAGGCTACTGTAGTGCCCATAAGAGACATGTATTTGGCTAAAAAGGGAGTTTTCCTTGCAAGCCCTTTTCCCTTATCACTCCTTTTCAGAGTCTTCTCCTTCTAAGAGGGGTCTACATTATAATTTTTTGTGTCAGTTGTGGCCACAGTTGTTTCCTCTATATCCTAAGAACTTTTTTGAGGTTCTTCATGCATCTACCCCTCCTCTAATACTTTATTGGTTGGTCTCTATTCTGGCTCTTCTCCATGTACTACTTGTTCTTATTCTTCATTGATAGGAGGAAGAGGAGTGGTTGAACATTTTTCTAAGAAAGACAAGTCCTGAAATGATGGTGGTAATATACCCAGAGACCCTTTTGGTAGAGGCGGCATTTGAGTTCAATCCTCTCCCAATGTTTGATTCATGGGTGTATCTTGTACCTTATCACCCACCATTTTAGTTCCCACAGGCATAAAATAAAATAAAAAATGTTGAAAATATTTGTTTCTTGCTCTTCCTACTCATTAGTCCACTATTGCTACTAATCTTTAGAAATGGTAACCTGAATAGGTTCCTTAGGAATGGATGGTGGTGCTATGGTTGAGCTTCTTCTTATCTCTTATATTGTAGCCCTAGCTAAATGAGTCCTCTACCTCAAGAGAAGATTGTCTTCTTCTCCATCATCATCATCCTCCTCAGTGATGGTTTCATGCACTAAAGGAATGGGAATAACCTTCTTTTGTAACTTTTACCTTCTTGTCCTCCTCAAAGTGGATCTAACCCTAGCTTTCTTAGCAGTTGAAGGAGAGGCTTCTTCCTCTTGAGTTAGTGGTGTCACCTCTTGTGCTTCTTGCTCTACTTCTTGCTCTTATCCATGTTCCCATGGGACAATTGTGTAGTATCTTGGGCTTGAGCCACCTCTTCATCTTGAAGCTCTTTAGTTTCAGGTGCTTGAGCTACATCTTCTTGAGGCTCTTTAGATTCAAGCTCAACTTGTTTTGAGGACTCTCTTTTCCTCTTATTGTTTGCTTTATCTTCTCTAAACTACATGATATCCCTATCATTTTCATATACCATTTCTAGTCTAATTGAAGATTGAGAAGGGAATGTTGGTACTATAACTTTTGCGACCTTTACTCTTAACTAGGTGTGTTGTGGCTTGAAAGGTAAAAAACTATGGAACTAGGTGAAGGTTAAAAGGTTTCCTGATTCATTCCTTTTTCAACTAAATTATGTACCTAGCCATGTGGTTTATATCTGTATTTTCATCCCTGTTAATCTCTACATTCATAATTAGCCTATCATATATCTTGTCTCAGTTATACAAGGGCATCTTGGTGAGCAACCTTGAGAGGGACCTTCATCTTCAATGTTATCCCTACCAAATATAGATTCATCCTACAATAATCCCTTATTTAGATATCATAGTCATCTATTGTGTTCATCCAATGATCTTCGATGGCATCTTTGTGCACAAACTACTTTCCTGCCAAATGTTGAACTCTACCAATATTGTTAAAAAATGGACAAGGGGAGTTGTAATCTTCCAATGGATATTGATCCCACTCTAAATCAAAAGTCATGATATCCTTCTTTTGTTTTACCTTAAATCCACCTATAGAAATAGGCCATACCCATGTCTTCTTATGTTGTTTTCTCACTCTATCATATGTAGATGTGAGTTGTCTTGCAATCTCCAATAAAATGAGCCTGTCTAATGAAAATCTTAGAGGTTTCTTCAAATTCACCATAATACCAGATACCCTTAGGTAAGCGAATGTTTTAAATTGGATGTAATAGGCGTCGATCTCTATGATCTTTGTTGTTGCCTCTACTGACATCCTCTTAGCATAATCACCCTCTATGAATTAGATGATTACTAATATGGAAGAATCATTCAATACCCACAATTCCTTTCTCTAATTTGAGAGCTTGTTCTTTACCAACTGAGGATATACCACATAGGGCCAAGAATTGACATCTTGCATGCTTGCCTTCTTGTACAGTCCTAGATAATCAATTGTCTTTGTTGCCAATAAGTACACCAAATATGATGTCATGTAAAACTTGCGGTCAGCGTTCACTCCTGCTAGCTATTCATCTAAGTTTTCACTTAGTATTGCAGCCCAATCAATTGGCATTTTTAGTTGTTTTGATAGTTTCTATGAAATGGACTATCTGCATATCAAGATGTCTAACTGTTGGTAGACCCATAACTCTACTCAGAAGTACAATAGAATATCCAATTTCATCCTTCATATACCCTCTAGTCATGTCTACCTTTCCTACTTTGCTTCCCACCTGTGTTCTATTAGTCAAAAATGATGATTGTATTATCTTTGTGGCCTTCTTCTCATTCAACCTATACCATCTTTCTGTATGATGATAAGTTATTTCACATCTGCTCTAGGTAGATGGAATAATTTCTCAATGTTCCTCGATCTTAGGTCTAGACTATCTTCCCTGTGATGCTTTAAGAAACTCTTTCTTTAGACACATAGTTTTCAGCCAATGCCATGATAAGCTCCAAGGATTACACTAATGTAGGATGAGATGCCATGTTGACCAAAACCAACCTAATAAGTGTTGACAACATTAGGGACCTCTCTTTAGGCTTATTATAGAGTACAAGGAATGTGTTCTAGTGTATGTGTCCCAAATCAGTATCTTTAATCTCTAAATGTCCATCTTGAAAGTGTGATTTCTTTGGTGCACCTTGAATCTTGAAAACAATGGGTTTTGAAACAATCTTTTTTGCAAGTGAGGATGATGAGGAAGCAATTTTATTTGGACAGACGAGAAAATCATTAATCTAGAAAGCTAAAAATTAAACACTAAACAAACCCTAATTGCTAAAAAATCAGACCTAGAACACCTAAACCTAAGAAAAACCACTTAAATCCCCCTAAATAGCCCTTGTATTCAATTTAGTGCACTTTGTGCACCTTGTTAGGTATGCTAGGTGCACTTAATAACCCTAAAAATGTCTTTTTGTGCACAATTGCACACCTGCGCACATGTGCACCCTTATGGAGTGCTCACCTACACATGTGTGCTAGTGTGCACATTTTTTACTAAGGGTGCACACATGCATAACTACATGAGGTGCGCATGTGTGCACCCTTACTTAGTCTTTGTTTCATAAGTGTTTAAAAAATGGTCTATAGATGTGCACCTTGATAGGTGCACATCCACATGCCATTACCTCTAGGTGTCTTAGGCTTTGAGTTTGAAAGGTGTGCACGTGCACACATTGGATAGGTGTGCACGTGCACACCTTTCACTTAGGTGTTTAACATTTTTTATTTTTTTGGGTGTGAGAAAAGGTACACAGATGAACACATGTGTAGATTGAATAGTTGTGCATTTTTGAACCTTTGGTGACTTATGTCTTTTGTATGTATGTCTGCAGGCTTGGAAATTTGTGCACCTTTAAAGGTGTAGAGGTGCAGTCATCGAGGGCATGGAGGAGATAATGAGAAGAAGGGGAGGGGGTCTTGGGATTTTATAGGCTTGGGATAGTGCACACCCTTTGGAGGTATGCATGTGCATAGGTGTGTATATCTAAAGGAGAAAGCATAGACTTGCGCATCTTGGATAGGTGTGCATGTGCGCTAGGTGTGCTAGCTTGTGTTTTAGCACAAAAATCACCATTGAATACTCAAACCCTCAATTATGATATCTAAGTTTCTCAGTTAGAGGACTAGGAAGGACCTAGACTCTAGGTAGAGTCCCAAGAATGACTTAGGCCCTAGACTAGGGGTCTAGGAAAATAAAAAGTTTACTAGGGTGTCCCCATTTCTAGTAGAAATGGGGCATCTATTGTGAAACCATAACAAAGTTTTATTGCAAAAAGTGAATTTTCAAGAAATAGGGGGAATAACCACCTCAAAGTGGTTGGGAAATGTGTTTTGGATTGATATAAGGCTTCCTTGGACCTATGACAAGGGTTGGATGGCATTTTGATGAAATTTTGGTTAATGAAAAAGCGTTTCGCTGAGTTATTTTCCCATAGTCAGAACCTTTTTGCTTCATTGGGGTACTTAATAGATTGAACTATGCACTTTGAATTGTTCATAATTTGGTAGATGTAATTAATTAATTTTTGGTGTGATCAAATAAGTTATTCATTCTATTGTGTTACAGTTTTGTAAATATTTTAGTTTATGCATTATCACTGGTTTGAACTAGGTAGTTGTGGAAGATGGAGTCATAACTCACGTTTCCACCATTGCATCTGTATGATTTTTTGGAATGTGTGAGATGACTCCATGTACTGTGATTGTACAAGATCTTGGGCCCTAGAAAGCATGTTTGGTATTTTTAGAGTGATATCCTAGGCAAGCCAAATGAGCATTGTTAGGGATCATAGTCTTGAAACTAGCCTTTGATGGAATGGAGTGTTCATCGATTTCTTCAATCTAAGTAGATGGAAGGAAGGATATAAGTGTTGAGAAGTCCTATGCCCAATGGTAAGTCCTACTAACATGTCTTGATAGGTATTTAAACAAACCCATGAGAATATTATCAGCATATTAAGGAAACCCTTAATTTTAGGCTTAGAAATAACAACCCATTATATGGACGGGTTGGGGAAGTGACACTAGGTGAATCTCAAAGATCTTCCAAAAGGGTATTAGGATATGAGATTTATTTTCCACCTTGTTAAGAAATTTTTTGAATTGTGAGCCAAAAGATGTGTTTGGAGGCCTAATTCCATGTAGCCTTTTAGGCCTAGGGTCAATGAAAGAAGTTGGGTCTCACTTTTGGCCAAAAAGCAGAAGTATTTTTCATATTTTTTCATATTTTGTCAATTGATGCCAAAATTTGAGCCATTTAGAGATTAAATATTTAAAAAATTTAGGAAATAAAAATTGTAGTGCCTGGGATATTCTTTTTGAATATGTAATTTATTTGTATACCCATATGATAGATTATTTTTTGGTATGGATCTTTAGAAACCACTTTTTCAAAATACCTGTTTCAAGACCATACCATGCTCATGTATGGACACCATAATTTGACACAAGTAAATATTTTTTTGTGAATCATTTTAAACAGAGTTACCTAACATACCAAAGATTGATGAGAATATTTTTCTTGAATTTTTCAATGAACACTTTTTTAAATTAATTTTAGATTGGTTATAAAGGTAAATTTTAAAACCTCTCATGTATAGACACCATAATTTGATCAAAATTTCACTTTTTTCAATTTTTTTTTTAACTTCAAAAGAATTGAATGTAGATTGATTACATATAAATTTATTTAAGAAAATTCATAAAAGAGTATGTGTAAGATCATGGTGTGCCAAAAAGTGGCGATGTGAAAAAATGGAGTTTAAAGACATTTAAAAGCGCTTCAAAATCTACTCTGACTTTTTTCCACCTATCCACGTACCAAATCTAGAATGTAAGGCCGAACTTTATCGAATATCTGATTACAAATCAAATATTCGATTTAATATCGGATATCCGAATGCATATCGGACATTTGATACCCGATGTAATAGACAAATATAATATTATTATTATTATATCATAATAATATAAAAATATTATATTATAGTATAATAAATATATAAAATTATATTATAGAAATATTATGTCATCGAAGGTGAAGAGTTATACTTTTGCTAGCATTTTTCTTTACAAAAGGGTGACACAAGTTTGTGCTTTTACCCATAGACACTTTTCTAGGCTAGATCTGGTGTGGAAGGTTGTGGAGTTTGTGGCTAGTGGTTTTTTTTTCTAGCATCCCTATTCCCCATGATGGGCTTTGAATGTTTTAAGACTTTTGGCCTAAATC
Source organism: Cupressus sempervirens (assembly GCA_028749045.1). Taxonomy (NCBI): domain Eukaryota; kingdom Viridiplantae; phylum Streptophyta; class Pinopsida; order Cupressales; family Cupressaceae; genus Cupressus; species Cupressus sempervirens. Next base: position 371,801,336 of record CM053783.1, on the reverse strand, counting down.
TAGTGTTGTGCTCTACCTCTACTAGGCTCTCTTGTATTTGGAGTTTTCTAGAGATGAAGAGGAAAATGGGTTTGGTTTGAAAGGTTATGTTTTGTGGCTCAAACGAAAATTCTTCTCTTTTGGGCATCGTGTTATGGATCATAGGGCTCCTATAATTTTTAGGGTCTATAGGAGCTTGGAAATTAATGGTCTGATCTAGAAGGGAAATATTGTCCCTGTCCCTATTGCTAATTCTATTGATGGGTTTACTCTCACCAGATGAGTCTTCACTTTTATGGGTGTTCCTATTAGTGGACCTCATTGGCTGGGCACTATTGTGGAGTGCACCTTTCTTCATCATTTGGGGATTCTCTTGCCTCTTGATGCTGACTTCTTTGGGGTTTCCTTTGGTTCCTTATGCTCTAAGTTGATGGATTCCTCTATTTGGTGGTGAAATCAAGTTAAGGCTATCATTTTAGGGATTCTAATGTCTATATGGTATAGGTGTCCTTTTTTCTATTCTTTCATTTTCTTGCTTTCTATTGAGGTGGAAGACCCTATTAAGGTAGGGGAAAAGATTATGGAGGTAGCTAGTTGCTGGGGGAAGTGGTGGTGAATGGCTTCAACAATTACTCTCCTATTATTTTTGAGTATATCTCTCTTATTATTAAAGATTTGTATAGTAAGAATATGCTTAGATAGTGTACTTCACGCAGTGAAGGGATGACTCTATAGATAAATGCTTTGATGTGAAGAGGTATGTTATTGCACTCAAGGATGGACTAGGTCTTCCTATTTGCTTCTATTTTCACAACTCCTATAGAGGTGGAGAAATTTCCTATCAAGATGGAAATCATGTTTGGGCATTGCAAAGTAGAGGAGATTCCTATCGAGATCTTTTGTACTTGTGCTACTTTTACTAGTTTTGTTGGCCAAAAAAGGGGGAGAAATTATTATCATTGAGGTTTGGTCTTCCTCCTCACCTTTCCTCTCATAGGTATTATGGTGCTCTAGGAGTTTATAGGTGGGCTAAAGACTTTTGATTGCATTTTCCAAGGCTGGAGGTTGAGCCTTTTCTATACCCATGCTTGGAAGATATGTATTATGTTTGACAAGGCTAGAGGTGTTAGATTATGGTGACTGATCAGGAAAGTACTGTACATACTTCATAAATAGTGTTTTGGGCCGTGGCCAACATGGTAGCCAACATATTATGGCCGACATATGGCTGACATGTTGTAACCCTAAAATTAATAAAATACTTTTATAAAAGGGTTTAGGGTTAGCTATTTTTATTATGTTGTGATGTGAAATTGGTTCTTGTGGTGGTATTGAGCTGTAAGGGATTATGGATTGTAATCAGGTTGTAATCACTGGATTGTAATAAGATTGGACTTGCTGTTTGGTGGACGTAGCACAGGGATTGGGTGAACCACATTAAATCTTGGTGCCTTGTGTTCATTTCAATGTGATCTATTATTTTCTGTTATTGGTTATATTTTCATGTAGTTTTTATTTCTGTATGTGGTTTATCCTAACAAGAGGTATAGTCTTCTTTGGTCCTATATTTTTTCTTAGAGTTGTGACAAGCGTGGATGACCTGAGTTTGCTCCCTTGTTGTTATGGTAATTTCTTCTTTTAATTTTTCTTTACACCATGACTGAGTGATTGCTGATAGTTTTAAAGGGCACACTCTGGTCCTTTGTTATTGTTTTTGGTTTAAGTCTACAACTATTGTGGGGGCTTGTCCTAAGTATTTCACTGAAAGTGTTGACCATGGTTGTCAAGTCAATCACTCATGGACCTTTGTATTTGATTGAAGGAGTTCTAATTTTGGCATTGGTATTATTCTTTATTAGTGTCTAGAGTTTTGATTGTACTTCAAGTCAACACCCATTAGTTTCTACTTTTCTTAATAAAAAACAAGGTATAACATTACTTATTCAATAGGAGAAAGCCTTGAAGACTAAGAGTCCTAATTCCATATCCATGCATTAGGGTGCAACAAAAAACAAACATTAATCTACTAGTGAAAGAAACCTCAGCTCAGGGAATGCCTCACCCACTTATATCATATTTGGAAAGCTATACAAGACCATAAATGATGACATAATGAATGCAAGATAAACACCATTATTCAACATAGATTCAAGATCTGTCTCTAATAGTATGAAAGAAAACAAGAAAGAAGGGTGAGAAAGTGATTATTGTAATACCCCAAAATTGGCTCATTGCCATGATACCAATTCTGATCTATTTCTGATCAATCCTAAGACCTATCCTAATAGGAAATTCTTATTCTGGTACTCACTACTTGACTTAATTGTCAAATGCAAAAAACCTAATCTGCATTAATTAGAATCATTATTTAATCCCTATAGTATGCACTCATATTAGCCACATTAAACCTATTTGATTTCAATTTAATTTAATCTAAAGTACTCATACTTTATTAAATTAAATTATCTCCTAAGGCTAATGTATTGCAGAATTAAATTTATTTAATTTAATAAATATGCTATTTTAATTAATTATAAAAAATTATTTAATTAAATGGAGAAGCTACTTCTAATTAATTAAGAAAAGTTATTTAATTAAATGGGAAGCCATTCCAAATTACTTAAATAAAGTTATTTAATTAAGTAAGAAAAGTGTCTCTAATTAATTAAATAGAATTATTTAATTAATAAGACAAGGTAATTATGAGAGCATATCTCATTTTATTAAATTAAATATCTCTCCAAAATCTCTCTTCAGTTCAAAAAAGGGAAATTCCTAGTTCACTACTGATCAAATTGGAAATGACTCAGATCACTTACTCTGACACTAAAGTCTATCTGAGTTGACTAACTCTTACACTCAGATCTAAACTAGTTAACTCCCTTTGATTTGGGAATCTTCCTTTATGACTGAACTTCATCTTCAATCCTGGCCATTGATTGAAATCGATCTCAATCGTCGGAGGTTTCCAGGAAAGTCTATTAAAGAGACCCTCATTTCTTCATTTTGGGGGATGAATTAGAATTTGCATCAAATTGCTGCCAAATTGCATACTCATTTAAGCTTATTACATTCTCATAGACTTTCATTGTTAGCTTAAATCTCATCTAGATCTAATATGCATACAGTTTTAGCATACTTTCTTTTATATGTTCTTAGACTAGTTTGCATATCTCATTTTAGATTAATTTGCATATTCACATAGATTAGTTGCATCTCATTTCAAATCCTTTGTTCTTAGAGGATCTGGTTGCTCGCACCTCGATTCTGAGGATATTAACGGGAAAAATCTCTTTAGCTAGAAGGCAACAGGTCAGCTTGTTAGATGATTTTCAGATGGACAATCCAATGTTCATTTCGAGATGAATTCTCATATAAAGACTATGTTGAAGTGTGTATGTGAAGCGTAAGGCCACATTCTACATATACATTTCTAGCACCTAGCGTGGGGCCAAGAAAATCAATTTTTATGGCCTCTTTCTACATTTTTAAATCATTTTCGTGTTCTCTGTCCGTACTGTTCCATACAGATTCAAGATCTTCATGTGAGACTATTCATTTTTGCATGAGATTTTTTTTCGGGTCGTGCAAGATAGTTCTTGAGCATGGAAAACTTCGCGTGGCACCTATTTTCTTCTCATGGGTCATAAAACAAATTTGTGTGGGCTCAAAAAAAATTTCCCGTGTCTCTGACAAAGATTTTGCGTGAAATCTTGTGACAACAGTTTTAGTTTTAGGCATTATTTGTCGATCTTCAAATTGTTTGATTTCACTAACGTGATTTTCTTGATCTATTTCTCTAGATTTCCTGTAGCTTAACCATTGTTTGCAGGACATTAGTCGAAGACTCCTTTTAAAACCCACTAAAAAACAAACTGACTATTTTCTTGCAGGACGCTTGTCAAAGATACGCTTGTCAAAGACCATATTTCAAATCCACAAAACAATGTGTGTCTTCTCTTATTGCTTTCAAAACTAGTTTAATTAGGGGCTTGTGAACTTCCTAGGGTAAAAGATGGAAGAATAGGGGAATACACTCTTCACTTCTTGGAGGTCATGACCAAGAGTGAATTAGAAACCTAGATGCTTCCAAAAGACGGCATTTCGAAGAAGGCAAGCAGCTTGGTGGTTCTCCAAAGCTTGTTCTCTTCTATGATAAGAAAATGATTTCCTATAAGGGAATCAAAATATTTAAGGAAGAATGAGTTTGGATTGATTAAGCCAAGTCAATAATTAACTTTTTTGGTGTGTCTAGGTGAGGAAATAAGGTAGAGGATTATGCTCTTTCCCTTTGAGGGAAATTAGAAACTCAGACCCTTAGATCTAAATCACCAGTCTGTGTCAATCCTTTAGAGGGCCTATTAGAGTGATTTAACCTTCGGGAATGACCCAAGTGGGCACATCCTTTCCCTAGAGATTCCAACTCACTATAATCAAGATGCTTTATAGAGCGAAAGACTCCAAAGCTGGATTAATTTCTTCTACTTAATTCTTGATATCGCTTATCAAGGGGAAGCTCTATCTATGCACTGGTCGGTGCTGGCCCCTAACTTATTAAGAAAGTAGTGTGCACTTTCAAATGTTGGTGTGGGCTACTAGCCTCAACTCCACTTGTGGAGCCATCAGGAATTAATTTGAACGGAAGCCAAGTAAAAACCTCTTAGTTAGAAGCCACCCGGTTCACCTCCAAAAGGAGGCATAATCTTTGTACAAGGAGGGGGAAGAATCTCTCCTATAGAACTCACCATAGGCATGTTACTGGATGTTTGAAGGTGGTATACATGCTCGTCCCCTACCACAAGGGTGCTCATTCAACATATACTATTGAGTCCTTTGAATATACCAAAAACATGGGCGCCCTCTAGGGGGTGACACAGCTGTGTGAGGTATATGTATGCACATAAGATGTGGGACAAAGGTTTTTCCTTCTCTACCATTTTTTCTTTGTAGGGATAAAATTTTTTTTGTTCTTGAGTCATCAACAAAGTCCAAACCGGTTACAACAAAAAAAGGTCAAGACTCCCCTATCTTGTCGAGTTGCTTTGTCCTCGACATGACTACTTTTGACTACTACTTGCTTCCCATTGTCTTGTTTAAACACTTTGCTTGGATTGAAAACTTGAAACCTTGTCCAAACATCTTACTCGATCAACCTTTTTGCCTCTCCAATCAGATTTGTTTGATAAATCTATCTATTATGTCTGAAAAGTCCAAAAATCTTGTTGAAATGAGTCGCTATTGTAAAACTGGTCTGCCTTCATGCGCGAAAACTTTTTCAGTCTCACACAAAATCATTTTGTCCTCGCGAAAAATTAAACTACTGTCATGAATCTTTGCATGACACTCTAAACTTCTTCACATAAAATTAAACCACTGTCACTGACTTCCGTGCGATCCAGGAAACTTCTTTGCGCAACTCAAAAAACTTCTTCACGTGACCTGTAAAGATTTCTCGTGCGAGATCTTGTGTTAGCATTTCCACTTTTGGTCTGTTTTAGCTATTTAAGGCCTATACACTGCCCTTTTTTGCATCTATTTATCACTTTCTATTTGTGAATAGTCCTAAAATAGCGACACTTTTCTTTGCTAAGGGCTTGTATCTTGCACTTTGACTAGTCTTGTCTCATAAGTTATTTTTTGTCCTCATCTTAATGCCTATCATACTTTGTGTCGCATTGGTCATAATCTCTAGCTATTCTAGCCTTTAAATCAGACTATTTTTGCCTTGGTGGATAGCATTCTTGCTATTATCTTGTCCTTTTTGAGACTCAATCTTAGTCTAGTCCTTGTCCGGGTTCTAGCTTCTTGTCCTTGTCTATGACTATCGCAACCAGAAGCGGAAATGTGTTTTATCCTGATAACCTTAGACATGGCCATGCTAGGGCTTGTAATTTTGACAAAGGTCATTTACCTTTGATTACACAATCCATATCTACTTTGGCTAGTGAGGCATCTTCACGATCCCCCTCACCTGCTAGGTCACCTCGAATTCAGCAAACATTTTCCATAAATTTGCAACAAATTAGGAATCCTTTGTACCAAGAGGATACTAAGACAGGTAGAGGTCCTACATTAGCAAAAATGATGTCTGATCCTTTTTTCAAAGGATCTTTTGAAACAAAACACATAGAAACTAAACATGTTCCTATAATGACTAATTATAAACCTAAACATGGTAGTTATAGTCGACATCAACAACCACCAAGGAATGATAAAGAGAAAGAGAAAGACCATGACACTGGTGAGGAACAGGAAGAAGTAGAAATCCTCCCTAAACACATAGCAAAATGTCGAAGAGACAAAAACATTCAAAAGGTCATGGGAATCCTACTCAACAAAGAGAAAGAAAAGCACTTTCTCAAACTTGCCTAAGAGGGAGCTAAACTGCCCTCTCATTTCAATATCGAAACCATTATCATGCTTGAAGAAGAAACAGAGACTTTTAAACTCTCCAAAAACAACTAAAAATTATGCAAGACCAATTGGCTTAGATGATGCATGAGAAAGAGAAACCCACAAAAATATACACATTGGATGCTCTTTGTCCATTTCCATTTGACAAAAGCATAAACATGTCACTTTTCCCATGAGGTGTAGAACTACCCAAATATGACAAGTACTTTGGTACTACTGATCCCCAAGATCACTTGCAAGAATTTGGTGCTTTGTCTATGGAGTTTATACATGATCAAACCTACCTCATGCACTTATTCCCTAGAAGCCTCGGTGGTTAGGCTTTGGAGTTGTTCTCACATTTACCTCCTAGTATCAAGACGTTTGACAAAAATTCCAATCTCTTTGTTCAATAATATTCTCATAACATTCAACACCCTATCAATATTCGAGATCTATGCAACTTTAAATAGAAAGTTGGAGAACCTTTTCTCACATTCCTCCAATGGTGGAGACAACTATACACTAAGTATTCCCATAAAATTCTAGAAACAGAGAAACTTGACATTTTCACTGATAACCTCCTACCTGATTTTGGATATAAAGTCCAACTACAAGGTCCATGTACCTTTGAAGACATGATCACATAGGCTATTTGTATTGAGGAATTTATAGTCAAGAAAGGTGAACTCACTCTTCAGAGAGACATAAAACAAGGTTCCACTTCCAACAGGGATAAAACCAAACATGTCAACAAGAACCAAGAAATTGTACACAATGGAGTTGTCGACAATGTCAAACCCAAACCTGCTAAAATGGAATTTAATCTCATAGACAGCCTCAAAGCGGCCAAAAATGTTGAGAAACCTCCTCCTGACAATAAGATGTCTGGAAAAAAACTGAGAAACTCATGGACAACATGCCCCAAGTGAGAGTATACACCCTTGGGGGAACCTTTGGATGTGGTTTACAAAACATTGCTACAACATAAGCTTATTTGACCAATGGATAACCCTTGTCCCTATGATCCACAACCACATCCACCATGGTGGAATGAGACCTCATTCTGTGAGTATCACCAAAACAAGGGACACAAAACTAGCAACTGTATAAACTTGTGCCATAAAGTCCAAGACATGATTGATGTTGGTGATCTTGTGGTAGATGGACATAACAAAAACTCAGATCACAAGGCGTTCAAAGAACCTTTCCCAACTTATGAAAAAGGAGAGACTTCATAAACCACAACCCTACAACAAGGTCAACTATAATATTCCAATGATGCAATGTTATTCACATGGTTGAACCTATAGATTCAGAATACTGTGACGTTATTACCATTAAGGGCAAGCAAGATAACGACAAACCCAAGACACCATTTTTCTTGAGGTGCCCTACTTCCAATGGAATGGATAATATACCTTTGCAACACTTTGCTAATGCTATCACTCACTCTTGTGCCAAGTTGATGCTCAAAGGCCCAATGTCTCCAACTTCAAATCTTGAACAACACAAAGACAAAGCCCTTGTTGGTCCATCTGGCAAAGGTGCAAAACTCACAAAGAACTTGATAGCAACCAGTTATAGTGTTCTTGATTAGTTGAAATGAACTAATGCTCAAATTTCTATCTTTGAGCTACTTAAAATCTTTCCTGCACACACATAGATTCTGGATAAAGCCCTCGATGAGGCAAATTTTCCTCAAGATCTTGATCTTGAGTGATTCCAATCCATGGTGGGTCACCTGACCTCACCTTATCTTATGACATGTACACATCGAGGTTATGATCCACCAGACACGTGTTTGTTGAGTACTCGTTGATAATGACACTAGCCTAAATATTGTCTCTATTGCTCTGCTTAGACAATTGAATTATTTCGAGGACTCTATTGATCTTCGACGAAAGATCACTATCAAAGCGTATGACGAAGTGGAACAAAAGTCTCTAGGTCTTGTGGTTTTACCCATTCATGTAGGTCCTATAGAAAGGGATGTCACCTGTCAAGTGCTTGACATTCCCTTAGCTTAAAACATTCTATTAGGATGGCCATGTATACTTGAGATGCATGTTGTGCCATCCACATACCACTAATGCATCAAGTTCCCATTTCAAAGCTCCAAAATTACTATTCCTGCCACTACTAGCTACACCTGCAACATGTTCAAAGCTGCTAAAACTTTTGTCCCTACTAACCGTGAGTCCACTGATTATCATGACAATAAACAAAAAAAAATTGAGCAGTCATTCAAACTAAAAGAAATGGGCATGGGAGAGTATCACATTGAACTACTGTTGTCATTAACATCTCTCCCAAAGTCTCCTCGACATTATGGGAGACCCTCAGAGGCAAATAAGTCATTCGTGATGACACCTTAGACCAAGTATAATGGCACTTTTGTCAAGGCTACAATTCCCTTAGAAGATAAAAGTGAAAATAGAGCCATTGTTGCATGGCTTTATAGAGAAGAGGCTCCAGTGGACCTAATGGAGCAAGCTCAAGAAATCACTCTTAAGAAATATGGGTCTAGTCTTAGGCTTATGAAGCATTTTGGTTACAAGGTAACTGGCCCTATTGGGTGCAATAATAATGACTTAATTGATCCTATCAAAGAAAAAGCTTGAAGCAACCATGATACAACTGGCCTAGGATTTAAGAAGGTTCCTTTTCATTTGGGATCAAATCAATTCGTACCAACACCTGAGAGTTTATCTAAAAATGAGTCACAAGCTAAGTCAGATACTCAAGAGGAAGAATCTAATGATGAGGATTCCTATCCTCATCCTATTCTTTATGATCTCGCTAAATTCTTCACTGAGCCAGATGAATTTGTGCCACATGTTAGCACTGTGGATGATACAATGACTGTTCTGAGGACAATGCTGAGTAACACAAATATCATTCAGAAAAGGGAGAATCTAGTCAGTCATGTTGTGTTGAGTACTTGTGTAAGAACCTAGAGGATGAAGGTGACTATGTCCCTATCACTATTGGGGAGTTCTATAGTCTCTTGCCATGCAGCACTAATTCTAAGGAATATGAGTTTGACTCTCTTTTAGAAGCGACTACTAATAAAGACATTGACCAAGTGCATGTCTATGAAAACCAAATCAAAGTGGGTGAAATGTCTAGGGTTAGGTCACATGGGTCAGATCCAACTAGTGTCCTAGAGTCATCATTTACTAGTGTTCATACTCTGAGGCATTTGAACACACCTATGGATGAGGTCGCCATAGGTCTTGAATTACTGGTCCAAGCATTTAATGACTATACTATAAACACAATTAAACTAGTCACTACTCTCTCACTCACACATCTTGAGCTTATAGATTGGAACCCTAATGCATCTACTGAAGTCCCCACATTCTAGAATGACTATGCTCTCACCTGTTACCTAAATGCTATTGAACCTATAACATCTTCCACCAATGAGCAGAGCATCAACATGACTGAGGCTGACATCAAATATTTGAGCCACACAATTAAAAAGAATAAATTCAAAAGGTTCGATGGTGAAAACCACATTGTCGCACTATCAGAACCCAAAAAAGTAAAAACAAAAGATGTATCCAAAGGTGAAAACCTCTCTGAGGCACCCACGGATGAGATATTTGATGTCCTTCCCAGTTACTTTCAAGAGAGATCATCAGTGTTGATAGAGCCGACACAGCCAATTAATTTGGGCACAGAAAAGCATCCTCATATGATACATCTGGCACAGTCACTGTCACTTGAAGAGAAGGAACAATTCATTCCCTTTTTCAAGGAAAAGAAAATAAATTTTGCTTGGACATATTCTAACATGCCAAGATTGGATCCTGATCTTATCATGCATCATTTGTCCATAGCACCTGGCATCAAACTAGTTAAACAGAAGGTTCAAAAAATGCACCCTCATGTTGTATTGCTCATCAAAGTAGAATTGGAGAAACTTCCAAAAGCTGGTTTCATCCATGCAATTGATTATGTTGAATGGATATCTAATATTGTTCCAGTTTCCAAGCACGATAAATCTATCAAGGTTTATATAGATTTCCGTGATCTTAACTTGGCATGTCCTAGAGATCAGTTTCCCCTCCCTAATATTGATATGATCGTGGACATGATGGCTGGCTATGAGATGTACTCACTTATGGATGACTTTTCTGGATACAATCAAATAAAAATTACACCAGAAGACTAGGAGAAAATGACTTTCACATGTGCATGGGGAACCTTTTGCTAGAATGTGATGCCATTTGGTTTGAAGAACGCTGGTGCTACGTATCAATGAGCTATTACTAAAATTTTCCATGACTTGATGCATAGAACCATGGAGGACTATTTTGATAATACCTTGGTCAAAAGTGTTAAATGCAATACTCATCTGCAAGATTTGGGGCCCATCCTACATCGTATGGAAAAATTTAGTCTTTGACTCAATCCTAAGAAATGTGCATTTGGTGTCACATCAGGGAAGTTGTTGGGATACATTTTTTCTGCAAAAGGAATTGAGGTAGATCTGAAGAAAGTATAAGCAATAATGGACATGCCACCACCTTGGAACATCAATTAGATGAGAGGACTACAAGGAAGGCTTCAATCTATTCATAGGTTTATTTAACAATTGGTGGATAGATCACAACCCTTCACAAAGACCTTACATAAGGGTGTGAAATTCAATTGGAGCCAAGATTGTGATCAAAGCTTAACACAAATCAAACAATATCTTGTCAATCCACCAATCCTGATGCCTCCTATTCATGGGAAACCTTTGCTTTTATACATTTTAGCTACTGAAACATCTTTGGGAATCTTGTTGGCTCAAGAAGATAAGGACAACAAAGAAAGAGCTATTTATTACTTGAGCCAGACACTGGTCTCTTATGAGAAGAACTATAGCATTATTGAGAAAGCTTGCTTGGCAATTTTCTTTGCTTCCCAAAATTTGAGACACTACATGCTTGCTCACACTACATGGCTCATGGCTAAAATAGATCCACTAAAGTACTTGCTCAGTAAGGCAGCTCTCACAAGAAGATTGGCTAAATGGGTTATGATACTTAGTGAGTTTGAAATCCAATATGTTGAATGCAAGGCTATCAAGGGATGGGCAATTGCAGATCAACTGGCCGAGGCACCCATATAGAGTCTTCTGCCAATGAACATTGATTTCCCAGAAGAGTCAATTCTGAGACTCATGCACCACACATGGGTTATGTTCTTTGATGGGTCCTTCACACAACAAGGATCAAGTACTAGATTACTCTTTATTACACCACAAAGATACTCATTGCCCAAAGTGTACAAGATTATGTTTCCTTGTACAAATAACATTGCTGAATATGAGGCTTTGATCAATGGCATGAAAATTGCAGCTGAATGGAGAGTGGATCAGTTAGATATCTTTGGTGACTCTTAGCTTGTTATCAACTAGGTTAGTGATGTGTGCCAAACAAAGGATGAGAAACTAATTCTTACAAGTGCATGGTTGATGACTTAAAGAAGTATTTTGCACACATCACTTTTCAGCAAGTTCCTCGAGTAGATAATAAAGCAGCTAATGCCATGGCCACTCTGGCCTCTCTGCTACAAATGCCTGAAAATGATCTCTGACATGAGTTCTTAGTGGAAGCGTTACACTACCCAGCCTATGACACCCCTGATTCTAAGATGATCTATTCCATTATAAGACAAGAATCATCTCACTAACATCACATTTATTTCTACCTTCATAATCAAACCATTCTCGAAGGTCTGACCTAGAATGAGAAACATTACCTAATCCGTAATGCTTCACATTATTTCATTATTGTTGATGATCTATATAGGAAAGGTCTTGACGAAACACTCCTTAGGTGTTTAGAACCCAAAGAGTCCAAATGCGCACTAATTGACATTCATGAGGGCATTTGTGGATCTCATTCTAATGGCCTGACACTGGCTCGCAAACTCCTTCGTGCTGATTATTACTAACCCAAAATGGAGCAAGAAGTTATCAAGTATGCTAGATCCTAGAATTAATGTCAGTTACATGGGAATCTCATCCACGCTCCAGCCAGAGAGCTTATTCCCTCTACTACAACATGGCCATTTCAACAATGGGCCTTCGACTTGGTGGGAAAGATCCACCCAACCTCCTCTAATGGACATAAGTTCATTATCACGGCTACAGATTACTTCACAAAATTGGTAGAGGCAGTACCTCTCACAGTTGTTGGTAGCAAAACTGTAGCACTTTTCATCACAAACTACATCATCTATAGATATGGTGTACCATCCTTAATCATTACTAACAATGGAGGACAATTCAAGAACAAAGACCTCAATGAGCTATGCAAGAAATTTGAGATCACACAACATTGGTCTTCCATTTATTACCCCCAGGGTAATGTCCAGGCTGAGGCATCCAATAAGGCAATCCTCAAAATTCTTCATCGCATAGTCAGAAAATCGGGGAGAGACTAGCATCTCCAGATCAATCCAACCTTGTGGGCATATAGGACAAGCATCAGGACTCCAACGGGCATGACTCCCTTTGCTTTGGTATATGGAGAAGATGTTGTACTTCCAATAGAGGTCAAGATTCCTACCTTGAGAATCTCTATGAAGGGCCTTATCACTAATGATGACTACAGGATCGCTTAGCTTCAAGAGCTTGTGTTATTGGATGAACATCGACAAGTGGCATGTGATCATCTACGAGCATATCAACAAAGAATGGCCAGAAGCTACAATTGGAAGGTTAAGCCATGTGACTTCCAACTGGGTGATCTCATCCTAAGAGAGAACCCCAAGAATCAACAACAATGAGTACAAAAGGGAAAGTTTGAACCAAACTAGCTCGGTCCATACATCATCACTACAGTATATGGATTTGGCACCTATCAGCTTTCCATAACCGAAGGAGAAGTGCTTAAAGAACCTGTCAACACTCTCCACCTGAAGCGATTTTATAGTTGATCTGATATCAGTAAGCTCTTTGTACATATCTATATGTCCTAAAAAATCTAAAAATTAAAAAAAGTCCTGAAAAAATTGTTACCTTGGTGAAAACCTAGCAATAGGCACCTTGGTAATACCAAAAAAAGTGAAAAATCAAAAATACAAAAAAATAAAAAATAAATAAAAATACAAAAAAAATTGAAAAACAAGAAAACTGCCATTGGTGAAAACCTGGAAATAGGCATCATGGTAGCAAAAAAAGAGAGTCCTGCCAAGAAGGTGAAAACCTAGTAAACAGGCGCCTCTTGTTCCCAATGCTCCATCTGGTAGCACATCTTCTGGCTATTCTGTACAATCATTTTCATGGTTTCACTTTTCTACTTTTCCTGCTTTCTGCTCATGTATCCATGGATTGAGTCTTGTCACAGCTCGGGGGCATTCCTCCTTAGTGTCACTCTTTTTGAGACTCTCCTCATAGAATCTCCTTTGCGATAGTCACCATTGGTCCTCACTACGTCTGCCTATTGTCACTAGTGTCACTCTTTTCAAGATTCTCCTCATAGAATCTCCTTCACAATAGTCACCAGTGGTCCTCACTGCATTTTCCTACTGTCGCTAGTGTCACTCTTTTTGAGATTCTCCTCATAGAATCTCTTTTGCAATAGTCAACAGTGGTCCTCACTGCATTTTCCTACTCTCACTAGTGTCACTCTTTCCAAGATTCTCCTCATAGAATCTCCTTCGCAACAATCACCGGTGGTCCTCACTGCATTTTCCTACTGTCACTAGTGTCACTCTTTTTGAGATTCTCCTCATAGAATCTCCTTCATGATAGTCACCAGTGGTCCTCACTACATTTTCCTACTATCGCTAGTGTCACTCTTTTTGAGATTCTCCTCATAGAATCTCCTTCACGACAGTCACCAATGGTCCTCACTACATCTGCCTACAATTGCTAGTGTCACTCCATTTTTGAGATTCTCCTCATAGAATCTCCATTGCGACAGTCACCGATGGTCCTCACTGCATTTTCCTACTGTTTCTAGTGTCACTCTCTTCAAGATTCTCCTCATAGAATCTCTTTCATGACAGTCACCATCTGTTCTAGCTACATTTGCCTATTGTCACCACTGTCACTCTCTTCAAGATTCTCCTCATAGAATCTCTTTCGCAATAGTCACCAATTGTTTCAGTTGTGTTTGCCTACTATTTCTTGGGTCATGTCTCTAGATTCCTTTATGGAAGATCTCTCTTGTGTCAGTCACCAGTTGTCCTGGCTATGTCTGTCTACTGTCACTCAGTCCTTCTTAGGTTCTTCGTCGTGAAGATTCTCCTTTGACCTCAGTCACTAGTCATTTTGACTACATCTGTCTACTATCTTCATACTACTAAAGAGATTTCTTTCAAACATGTTTTGGACACTGACACTTGACATCAATCCCAAAAACATTGAACTCAAAAAAAATAGATATACTTGTTTGGATATTCTGAGCATTTTCTTTGTTTCCTTTATTTTTCTTTATCATGTCTCCTTGAGAAACTCAATGATGTCATCTTTGACTAGAGAAGTAATGACTATGGGCATGATCTTTTCTTTTCTTTCTATCTGTGGTTTAGTTCCAATAGGTTCATCTATTCCTATAAAAGGGGTGTCCACTATAAAAGCCTCCATCTTGTATTAGATGGCCATGTGTACCTTGACTCCTTTTATATGAATATGTCAATAATGTTGGTTCTTCTCCTTTTTTGTTGGAGTGAACTCTTCATGCTATAATAAATACTGATACTCGTCCTGCTAAGTGAACGTACGGGTCACTACAAGTATATCTAGCACACTTCTATCTCAGGTTATGAATGTAAGGGTCATTGCGGACAAAATAAATATTGAATACTTAGCATAAGATGGATCTCCCGTGTGTTTGGTGTGCCTATCATGCAAGCAACATTTAGGTCATCCTAGCGTTTATGCTTTGATGCTTATGTTAACTTGCTACATTAAAAGGGACAAATGTTCTGGTCATTCTGGCTTCTTGTGCCTCGAATGCTTACATTTAATCCCTAAAAACCAATAATGTATGTTATATTCATATTTCCATCATTGCAATATCAGTGGGAATTGTATGACCTACGAGCTTTGTTCTATATCTGGTGATGATTAAATATCGAGGCTTGGTAACTAGACCTAGGGTTGCATTTAACATAGTCTTGCATTACATACTTCACTTGCATATGCATGCAATTTGGTTGTGATTCTATTTCTCCCCTATGTGATGAAGGATTGGGGGCATCTTCAAACATGTCAAGTTTCTTCATGGTTGTACAAGCATTTGTTTCATCAATTTGCACTCCTCAATGGAATACCTGTCACTGTAAAAAAAAAAAACACACAACACTACATGAGATGTTAGTCCATTTCCATGTGCATTGCATACATATACTCATAATATCTAATCGACATGGTCATAATCACATCACATCACTGCACTCATATCAAAGTACAAATTGACATCTCATGTACATCAAAGTAAAGCAAAATAGACAATGACATGTACACAAGGATACTCGGCTCAAGATCTTTGTATATATATCAAAAGAATGGATCAGTACAAAAATGGGCGCTACTCAAGCGCAATCAATCAAAAATGATACATGTGGTGCTGGCACACTAGTCAATACATAGCCAGAGATCAAAATCAGAGTCAGGGACAGAGCGTCTAACTTTGTCCCATACCCTTGCCTCTAGGAGGAGCAGGAGCAGCAGGTGGCAGAGGTGGTGGTGGCATCTCTGGTCTAGCAGGAGGTCATGCACCTCCATACTCTTGCACATACTGAGAAAAGCACTGAACCTGAAGTGTCTAATCTGGTACCACACTCGTATATGTAGCATAATAGTAAGCTGCCCGAGCTGACTGAAAGTGGACCTCATTCTGTGCCAGCTCAAATCTCTGCTCTGCAGTCTTATTGTGCTCTCTCCATCAATCTATCTCTCGTTGCCTCTCCACCAACTGTGCATCCCGGACTACCACTAAAATTTTCAAGGCTCCCAACTACTAGGAGGCCTAACAAATCTGCTCTCGGTACCATCATATTGTGTCCTATACCCCAGTTGCAAGCTGATTCAGCATGTCCTCATCAAGCATCTCAAGTGCTTGCCGCTCTAGTGGTGCCTGCTGTTGTGGTGGTGCCTGTGGCTGTGGTGGCACCTACTGTTGTGGAGCCTCCTAGTGTGGGGCTTCCTCCTCTATCCTCTATCACCGTCCCTGACTCTGACGAGTCCCACTACCCTTGGCACCTGGGTCTGATCCCATCTACCATAGAGGTATATGTATCTGTTGTACCCAATGCCAAACCTGTGGTTGCTATTGTGGCTGATCTGGCAGCTATGGCTATGCCTGCTACTGCTGGGGCACCTCCCTCTATGCCTATCCTTCCATTCCTAGTGGATCCGTAAAGCATGGGAATGGATGGCTGATCAAAAATCCCTGATACACAAGCATCATCCCTGCATCTACTACCTCTAGCTCGTAGTCCCCCTGAACTATAGCTAGGCTGCAAATATCTATCATGGACCACCTTGGATCCATCCATGCTGGCCATCCCCTCTCAACATCCTTCTGCAACCTGGCATAGGCACAACACTCATAAGAAATATCTTATGGTCGGCCACACTACCGCCACACTCATGAAATCACAAATCTCTCTATAACTAATGTGGTCCTACCCACTAGAGGTTGAAAACTAAACATCCATGGTACCTCTCTAGGGGCATCATCCCAGTCCTTTGTCTCTCGTCAAAGTTGCCATACAATGGAGACTAGGTCATCAAGACATATCCTCCAATGCTCAGTCTTACCTAGGTGGACCTGGATAATATGCCCTCAATATCTGCATATATAGGGCTCCATGAGCTCTAAGAAATCCTCATGAATTGGCTTGTATATGGGAAGGTTCTCCCATGCCCATATCTATAAACATACACTCCAGCTACCATCGTCTTCTTCTCATGGAAGACTACCTCATGCATCTCATGAAAAAGGTGGGCCAATGTAATATCCTCCGCTGATTTGAACTTTGACTTGTAGAAATTTAACTTAAGGAATATTGTCAAACACTTTGTATGCAAACTCATAAAGCTGATTTCCTCAATAAATTACTTTCCAATGAGTAGATTTACGAAAAACTATGAAGTGACATTAAAATGCATAATACACATCATAACCTTTTCACAAACACTTGGCACACATTAAACAGTATATGAAAAATTTGGAAACTCTTTCAATCTGCTGAATAAAGGGTGATTTTTAAATGTAGATGTGCACTTACAGCTGCCTTAAAGGCTGCAACAACTATTCAATCTTGTATTCAACAATTATTATGCAAAGTATCAAAATTTGACAGAAGAAACCTGGAATTAGTTGCCGTAGTATTTTGCAGATGTAGTCGGCAGCCCTCCAAACTTCTAATCAGCCGAAAAAATAAGTAAACTTGATACCAACACTGTTCATGCCGTACTGTAGCAAAATACTATTCATGCCGATTGTAGCAAAATACTATTCATGCGGCACTATAGCAATCACTAACTTCAGATCTGCAAATCAAACCCTTGTAAATTTTTGTATGCGAACACCCCAAATGAAACCCAATGTGTTTCTTGAAGTGAAAACACCCTTGATCCTCCTGACTGTGTCTTCCAACAGCGAAGAGAATGCTAGCAAAGAGGGATTCCGTCCTCCAAGCCCGATAATCATATATCTAGCAACATAACATTAATCTTCATCCAAGCATACCAAAAAAAAGCTCTTCCATTTCTTTTATAGTGTTCTCACAAGAGCTCAATCCTTCGTTTTCTCAATGTGGGATAAAACATAACTCCCTTTATGTACCTTATGTCTCCAATGTGTTATAAAAATAAAGGGAACTCTTTTAATTTAAATATTTCCCACAAACTATAGTCTATGCATTAATAAAGTTAAATATTTAAATTTAACTTTATAAAATGGCTTTATCAATGCATAACAAATCTTATCAATGATAAATAAGTCTTCCTGTCAATTTTGAACAATTACCATTGACATACCACTGTGATTGAATGTCCAGCCATGTCCAAGATGACTTACTATAAATAGTAAGTATGCCCAAAGTTGCCTCAGAACCCCTCAAAAAGACCTGCAACTGAAACTGTCTAGGCCAAATGGCCTCTAAGCCCCTTTAATGTCCTAGTTAGCCTATGGGACTATGGGGAAATAGGCTAACGAAAACATCATGCTATGAATGCTAGAAAGAGGACATTACAGCCAACATGCACTGACCCCACCCAAAGATCTCGGGTACCTCCAACATCCTGTGAAGCATGACTCCCCACCCGCACTCCAAACCATGCCATCCTCTATCAGGGACATAAGAAACAGCTCAAAAATATAGCCAGCACAAATGCTAACCTGTGCGTTGGTTTGTAGGTGTGCATCGGCTCATCCCAACTGATGGCCCTACCCCTCGGTAGTTCTCTCTCAAACATAATGGATAGTACCTCTATCCCTACTCAGGGCACTATATCATAAATGACTTGGGTGCCATGAAATGGGATCCTCAGTATTCTCCATATATCCTCTAGGGTGATCATCATCTCACCCATCGGCAAATGAAAAGTGTTCATCTCTGAATGGAAACACTCCACCAAAGCTATCAATAAGCTGTGATTCACCATCACGGTTGGAATCCAGCATAGTGAAGAAAAACTCAATTGAGCAATGTGTGCCTGATCAACATCATCGAGACTCTACAATAACTCCCCATATGGTGGGTAGTGCAATCTGAATGCGACATCACCAAAGACCTCCTGAACGCACAACAAAAATGACAAACGAAACAATAAGTATCAAGTCGAAACGATACATCAAAACAAATTAAAATGCAATTTTGAGAATGAAAGTGAAACTTTTAAGCATGATTGTCACAAGATTTCACGCGAAATTAATGAAATCTCGCGCGAAGTTCGTGAAATTTGATGCGAAGTTTGTAAAGTCTCACGCAAAGATCTTAAATCTCACACAAAGAATCACGTCATTGCATGAGAAAATATCTTTGCGTGCAAGAAATGAATTCCCTCTACACGAAGAATCTTGTTCTTCGCATGAGAGATGAGTGCCTCCCATGCAAAGATCCTCCTCGTTGCGCATCAAGAAACAGGGCACCCTATTTCTTCTCGTGAAGAAAGAAGATCTTCATGCGAAAGATGATAGGCTTCATGAAAATATTGATTGGACCTCCTAAAAATATGCTAATAAATATAATAAATGAAATGCATGAAAGAAAAATTATGAAATAAGGAATCGATGACTCATCGATGGTGTGTAGTCTACTGGCTGGCTATGATTTCTGGAGTGCTTGAATCGATGATATCTCACATTAACTACCATGTCTCTCTTAGATCTCAAAATCACTAGAAGAAAAAAGCACAAATGAGTTTGAAAATGACACCTTGGACCCTTATATAGGGGTGGACCTAATTTTTGAAAGTGCTTAGATTTGCACAAAAATCACCCCCCTAGCTAATTGGACCATTATGGATCCATTTTTAGGATCGAATTCAAAATTTGACACACCTAAATGCCTCAAAAATGCATTTAAAAGTTTTGGGGACCAAAGAGATCAAACGCTTGTGCAGTCCAAATCTTTCTGATACTTTGTGATTCTTTGAATCCTTTCAACTCTATATTCTTCATGTTTTCAAAATTCATTTTGAAAATCTTCAACTCAAGTCAACTTTGCTTAATTCTAGTTAACTACTGGTCAAACTTGGCCTTCTAGACCTCAAAAGAATGCTAAACTGACTCTGAATCATCTTTTGATCATTCTAATCTCTTCCATATTCTACTAAATATTGGATTTATCCAATATCTCTTTATGCTACCTACATCATATTTCTAGTGTGTCATCTTTCGATTTCACTCCTGAGGGGGCAGGATGATTACATCATTGAACTAAAATTCAACTCAATCTAAATCTCATTGCTTGTGGCATCTAGTTCCCATCTTATGTCCTTATCACTTGGGGCATCTCATCACTCGAGGCGTCTTGTCCCCCTCTTTCTGGCATAGTTGTCATTTGTTTCATCTTTTGATCATTTGATCACATCTTATAAAATTTCTAGTTTTGAGTTCAGTGGATAGGTATCGGGACAATCTAAACCCCAACTCCTAAGAATTAGGCCTCGTTTGGGGATGATTCTATGACTCATAATTGGATCTTATCAACTCAAGTATCTAGGTGTTCTATCTGGATCCTTGAAGGTTAAGCTCTATTCTAGAGATAATCTTCTAAATGCTTTAAATCTCAGGTATCTAGATGTTCTATCTGGATCCTTGAAGGTTAAGCTCCATTCTAGAGATAATCTTTTAAATGCTTTCAATCTTAGGTATCTAGGTGTTCTATCTAGATCCTTGAAGGTTAAGCTCTGTTCTGGAGATAATCTTCTAAATGCTTATCAATCTCAAGTATCTAGATGTTCTGTCTGGATCCTTAAAGGTTAAACTTCGTTCTGAAGAAACCTTTTTAATGCTTATCAATTTTAGGTATCTAGACATTTTGTCTAGATCCTTAAAGATTACACTCCATTCTAGAGATAGTCTTTTAAATGCTTATCAATTTTAGGCATCTAGGTGCTCTGCTTAGATCCCTTAGGATTAAGCTCTATTCTAGAGATAGTCCTTAAAAGCTTATCAATTGGTCTTTCTATCATCAATTTTAGAACCAATCTCATTTCTTGATCCTCGCATTATTCTTTCCAATTTTCTTTGAATTGAACGTGTTCCTCGCACATTCATTCAAAGAGGGGCAAAATGTAATACCCCAAAATTGGCTCATTGCCATGATACCAATTTTGGTCTATTTCTAATCAATCCTAAGACCTATCCTAATAAGCAATTCTTATTTTGCTACTTGCTACTTGACTTAATTCTCATATACAAAAACCCTAATTTTCACTAATCAGACTCATTATTTAATCCCTATAGTATGCACTCATATTAGCTACAGTAAACCTATTTGATTTCAATTTAATTTAATCTAAAGTATTTATACTTTATTAAAGTAAATTATCTCCTAAGGCTAATGTACTATGAAATTAAATTTATTTAATTTAATAAATATGCCTATTTTAATTAATTAAACAAAATTATTTAATTAAATGGAGAAACTACTTCTAATTAATTAAGCAAAGTTATTTAATTAAATGGGAAGCCATTCCAAATTAATTAAATAAAGTTATTTAATTAAGTAAGAAAAGTGTTTCTAATTAATTAAATAGAATTATTTAATTAATAAGAAAGGTAATTATGAGAGCATATCTCATTGGAAATTCTTAGTTCACTACTGATCAAATTGGAAATGACTCAGATCACTTACTCTGACACTAAATTCTATCTGAGTTGATTGACTCTTACACTCAGATCTGAGCCAGTTAACTCCCTTTGATTTGGGAATCTTCCTTTATGATTGAACTTCATCTCCAATCCTGCCTGTTGATTGAAATCAATCTCAATAGTCAGAGGTTTCCAGGAAAGTCTATTTAAGAGACCCTCATTTCTTCATTTTGGGGGATGAATTAGAATTTGCATCGAATTGCTGCCAAATTGCATACTCATTTAATCTTATTACATTCTCATAGACTTTCATTGTTAGCTTAAATCTCATCTAGATCTAATATGAATACAGCTTTAGCATAATTTCTTTTATATGTTCTTAGACTAGTTTGCATATCTCATTTTAGATTAATTTGCATATTCACATAGATTAGTTGCATCTCATTTCAAATCCTTCATTCTTAGAGGGTTTGGTTGCTCACACCTCGATTCTGAGGATATTAATGGGCAAAATCTCTTTAGATAGAAGGCAATAGTTCGGCTTGTTAGATGATTTTTGGATGGACAATCCAATGTTCATTCCAAGATGAATCCTCATATAAAGACTATGTTGAAGTGTGTGTGTGTGTGAAGTGTGAGGCCACATTCCACATATGCAATTACCTCACCTAGTAAAGTGCTTACCCTATTGTGAATAACCAAAAGAATTGATGCAAAAGATTGTGTTAAATGGTCTAACTAGGAGGTAACCTACTAGTCAAGACAACAAAGTTGCATCCATAGATCAATATCCTTTGTATCACCATGACATGGCCTTTTAAAAATGTCTTATCCGTGTACAAGACTTAGCATGTTATATTTGAACATGTTCTTTATATTGGGACTTAGAAAGTTGTTATGCATTAACATATATAAGATTTAGCATATATATTTGGATGCATTTCTTGCATATGGGACTTAGCAAATTATTACATGCATTACCCACATATGAGATTTAGCATATATGTTTGTGTGTGCAAGAGAGATACATGAAGTAATAATCCATATATTAGAGAATATATTAGAAAGCATACCAAACATTGAAGGCTAAAGTACTCTAAGCCATGCTAAGAATCTATATTTGCTACCCCATGCAAGGAAAAACTATATACAAGGATGGTGTATATATGTCCACCCCCCTCCCTATCAGGTCAAGATACTAGACATGAGAAGGAAGAGAAAGAGGATACCTACATTATGTAACAAGGAGATATACTTAAAGAAACAATATTTAATTAATAGAGAATGGACTATTCATTAAAAAAAAGTAGACTAAATCCTATATTGGTATGTGATACAAAATAATTTAGGCTTGACAACAATAAATAGGTTCAAGTTTACTAAAACTTTATTTAGATATGATCATAAAACTTGTAGGCAAAATTATCACTTTTTATATTGAATTATTTTAACTCTATTTAAAATTCATCATTTTAATATTCTAATTAATTTTCATATAATAGTGATAATATATAGGCAAAGACATATTAACAAGTACATATTAGATTTTGGAAATATTTATTGATGAGTCCTAAATAATATATACTATTATGTTAGGCATAGATCAATATCACATCACCAAATATATTGGTTTCCGATAAGAATTGCTTTCCCCTATTACCTTTTCCATTAATGTACGCACCTTCAAATATCATGTATGGTCCACACACAGTGGGATTTCAGATGAGATGTAAAAAGTGTTACATAAAGCCAATATGGACATGCCAGCATAATCATGTCAACAAAAACAAATCCTAAGTAATATATTTATACAGAAAAGGTGCAAATTATTCATCATAATTATGCTTTTCATTTTGTTTTGAATTTTTTTTTGGGTCCTCATTCCAGATATATTCTCCTTAACTTTACACAGACCCAAACTATTGCCTTGAGAGTCAAAATATTTATAAACAGTAAATCAAAAAGAATATTTTGTAGTTGGATGTCCACTGCATAATGATTTATACAATAGATTTTACTATTACTCAAGAATATAACTCTGCAAAATATTTTTCAGCGACAATATATGGAGAGATGTAGATATACTATAGAGTTTACTACCTCCTCTAAATAAAAACTATTTGCAAAACTAGTCACAAATTAATTCATGAAAAACAGCAGCCAGAAGATCCATTTCGTTTTTAATAAATCTTATTGGTATCGGACTGCATATCTTCAGCATCTGATAAAATAGATAAACATGTAAAGTAATTGTGTCAGTTGACACAGAGCTGTAAGATGAGAAAGAACCTTACATTTTGAAATCTGAAAGTGCAGACCCATCATTAAGGAGACGGAGAATCTTAGAGACTAATCCACCGAGACTAATCACTCATGACACTATGCATCATTTCCTGTTATGGCAACACAGAGACCTCAGATTGTTTTATTAAAGAAGAAAAAGAAACTATCCCTTACTCATTCGATGATGAATCAAACTTGAGATTCCTGTAGGACGGATGCAGTGATGGCACAGGAATCAGATCTGAAACAAACACACAAACCCCATAAAATAGTTTCCTTGTAAAATCTTCCTGAATCTAACTCCAAACGATCATTTTTATAGACAGATAAATTAAGCTTATCAGATAGAAAATGTATCCAATTCAAAGATTATTCTCAAACATCAGATACCATGGAGAAAATTAAACTCAGAGAAAATAAATTATTTTTTACTATTCTTTTATTCTTGAAATGAAATTTAATGTATGATGTTTAATTTATAGAAAAACTTTGCTCTAAATCAGGGATACCCGCGTAAATAGGATGTGCGGCAGATAGGACATGTTCTTCCCTTGCTTTCACCCCACCTGTCCAGACACTCCTCGTGATATCTGCTTCCACAACAGTCAATTCGCGCAATTTTCTCCTCTTCCTCAAATTCGCTGAGACATATCACACACTCTGCTATTTCTTCCATCTGCCCGCGCCTGTAATTCATCACCGTCATCAAAACACTACGTAGAGGAAGAGACACGTCAGGCACTATTTCTTCTTTCCCCGCCTGGATGTAGATCATATAAAGTGCCACCATCATCACAATTATATACCCACTTATGACACAGGGCGTGCTCAAAACAGGCGACAAAACAAGTGGGAACAGTAGAAATCCCACCAATGTCCACAAAATCGGGAGCAATATGATGAGACAGTTTCGCCTCATACTGTAAAAGATCTTACGGATTAAAAAACTGGAAATATTGTTTCAACAAAATCTGAAATTGGATATAGAAAATATATGCTGCAGGATTCCTGTCACTGCGCCTTTGACTCTGCCATTTGTATCACTATGTCCACATTCAGTTTTGGTTTAGAAATTAGAGCTTGAAATTAGGTGATGGGATTTCCAAGAATAGTAAGAAGCAAGAAGCGGAGTGTGACATTAGAGACGCGGAATTCTTGTCTATGTCGACATAACCTGAGTTCAGCTGAACATAAACAATAGTTTGCTTGACATAAACATCTAGGTATACCTGTCGGGCATTGTTGTTTATCTCTCTCTTGTGCATGAAATAGGATTATTTAGAGGATAGAGATGAGAAACTGTTTTGGGTGCAAAGGACAAGAACTAAATTGCTGAAAGAAGGGAATCGCAATATTAAATTTTTCTATTTATTTGATTTATATAGGAAGACAAGTTCTTATATATAATAAGATAGAGACAATCGATTTCTTCAATGAGATACAAATAACTGAGGCAAATAGTTTATTGAAGGAAGAAGGTAGATTATTCTAGATCTTTATGTTGATGGGACAATCTTTAATCTATATGTTGTCCTTTCTTCATAAAAGATTAGAAGATAACAGCTTTTGATACTAATAAATAAAGAATTCATGTATAGTTTTCAGGTTATTTTCAAATAAATAAATAAATAAAATCAGTATATTGCAGCTTCAGACACTTAGGTAGCTAATGAATGCTAAGATAAAAGTTATGATGAGAAGTTGAAAACATGATTTCTTTTATTTGAAAATGAAAGATTTATTTATTTTTAATACATAAAACTAGTTTTTCTAAGAGTTTTTCTTCATGTAATAGTGTAATTTTCTAGAGAACATATAGATCTTATATTATTATAAAAGAAAGGTGCAATCAAAATTGTTGTCTCAGGAGTTTTATTTAAGTACTTGTCAAGTTTGACTCTATTTTAGTATTGTTGTAATGAAATTTGTATATGGATGGTATTGTTCGAATTCTCAATAGATTTCTCTATAGCTAAGAAAACCTTCAACAGCAAGAGCAACTTCCACATATTTTTCTTAATTGTAACGGTTAAGGATTTAGGGAGAAAACCTTCGACAACAAGAGCAACTTCCACATATTTTTCTTACTTGTAACGGTTAAGGATTTAGGGAGAGCATTACATATACAAGTATCTTCATAAATCTAAAAGCTCATCAAATTTTTTCTATCTTGAAAAATACTATCTATGTTTTATTTATTCACGAAATTTGTTTTGTAGAGGTCTCAACCAAAAAATTTAGTATTTCAAAGAAATATTGATCAAGTTTGAGAAGGTCAAAGGGTATTGATTAGTGTATGAAGCCTTTTTTCCTATCAAGGACAACTATGGAAAACCCTTGAACATTCAAAAAATTTAAATTTTTTAGGTGGGTAAATTTTATAACTTATGTCTAGGAAGACTTTTATCTGGGTACAAATATCTTTAAGTTGGAGTGGAATTCTTTGGTTGAAAGGATCCAAGATATGCTCTCCTCTTAGAAAGGAATATTGCTTTCACTTGTAGGAACAACTAGTCTAAACAATTTATCACATTCAAAAATTTCTTAACAATCTACAGATGGTGATTACTATTAATTATATAGAAGCCTAAAGAAAAGCATAAGGACATGAGAAAACCAATATGACAATAGCACATTGTATTCTCATGTAGTATGCAACATAATTAATTAAGATAATTATATAAGCTCATCAAATTATTTCTATTTTGAGAAATGCTATCCATATTTTACTTATTCATGATTCTTTTGTAGAGGCCTTGACCAAAAAAATTAGTATTTCAAAGGTATCTTAATCAAGTTTGAGAAGGTAAAAGGGTATTACTTGTCGTAGAAGGTAAAAGGGTATTAATCAAGTTTGAGAAATATATTTTCAATATTTAAAATTATTTAAATTATTTTTACATGTTAAATAAAATATGTTAAAAGTGATTACAAAGTGTTTATGCTTTTAAATTGTAAATTAAGAATAAAGTTATATGATTCACACGATTAATAATATTTCATTAGATTTTAACCTATATCTAATATTACTAAAAATTGTTATTAAAACAATTAACAAAACATGTTCTTAATATTCCATAATCAATATTTTAATTATTTCTAAAATAGTATATTCTATTTGACATATTTTACTATTTTAATATATTAAATAATAATATATAATATACAAAATTTTAATAATTATTTTAAAGCTAAAATTGTGCTATAATTAATTTCTAAACTATAACGACAAGTATGACACTTGTTCTCTTTTACAATTATGTTAAATGTGCAAATCCATGTGGTAATAAAATTACCATTTTGTTCGGGTTGTGACATCCTCTCCCCCTTAGAAAATGTGTCATCCTGATGCATTAATATATAAGTATTCCAATCATATCTAAAGACATTCAAGAAAATAATATGAACAAGTTTAAACCTAACTTTCATTACTCACAATATGGCATATGTTGCATTCATTTCTATCAACAGTATTGGTTTCCATCTAATGAACAAGGTCAAATGCATTCCAATAAATTATACATCAATTGTGACTAATCTATTATGTAAGGTCATGTAATTTAGTATTCATCTTCATCCATACGAAGGCATGAATTTAAAATATTTACTATCTACCATTTTATGTATCCATTACAAGAGCTTTAAGTAGAAAGAAAACTCAAAGCTGACATGAGATAAGGGACAAAGAAAGTCAAACGTTCAGCAACAAATATAATGATGTTCTGTATCCAGGCTAACCAAACAATCTGCCCATCCCCTTCCAAGGAGTTATCCTCCTCTACATCAACCATACTCTCATCTCAATGTCCCTACAACCAAATAGACAATCAAAATAGAGGATAAGTCAGTATCCACATGTGAATGTCATACACAAAAATTTATAAATCACTTCAAGTTTCATGTTCATATAATGAGATAAAAACCATCATCATTATAATCATGATTCATTATAGTATGATTATGTGCCTCTAGTAATCACAAGAAGAATTACATACATTGTAAATTCCCATTGAAACACAAAAATAACACACTATACCATCACAAATTGAATAATCATGAATTATAATGACATCCACATGTAACATCATTAATATGTTCATTAATATTTAATCATCATTAATGCATTTCAATGATTTCAAAAGTTGACATCCAATTGTATCATAATACATCATTTAGCTCACCAATAGTGATTAAATATCTAAAAAATATAGTGATAAAAGTACACACTGTCAAGTGTGTCAAGCAATATTGAACAAAAATAAAACTAGATTATATCTGCACACATCTACCAAAAATCTTAGTCAAATACCAAATTACTAAGTCTATGTTGAACAACCTATCAACTAGGAGTCCAAAATAGACAACTCAAGAGGGCCAAAGCATTGGTTGATGTTCATCAACCAAGTTGACCAAGCCAAATGTGTTAAGAACTTCCTATAAAATAAGAATCAGAATATCAACTTTTCTTTAGATTATAACTCTAGTAAAAACCATATTTCCATACATAGACCACATAGGCCAAAAATTCAAGTCAAGTCAAAAGTTGACTACATATAGTCTAATCAACTAATAGTTAAAATATATTCAAATTAATTATGTATGTTTATACTATTTTCCAGCCTACATGTCAAAATGATAGGTGTCACAATGATTATATTTCATATGTCAATTATTGACCAAACTGTCAAGAAAAACATGTCATCACAAAACTATGCCATAAATAGATACTCTCAAGAAGTTGACCTACACATCAAAATTTATTTCATGATAAGATTATATATAAATTCAAATGTCCTAACTCAATGAAGATTATAGAAAATATTGACCTACAAGTTGGACATGGAGCAATAAGTACACCATATAAGTACAATACCATCTATCATGCAATCCATACAATTGAAATAGTCATCTAGGTATGTGTGCCAATCACTTGTGAAGATTAGTAGACCTATTTCATGTGACCTAAGCCCTCAAGCCCATCTCATTACCATACTATTTCAAATAGATTCTAAGTCAACAATTGTTACATCTTAGTATTCATATTTTCACTTATATAAGTGTGCTTAATCCACATATAAGCTCAAGATATGATATATGAAATTCTCACCATTTAACCATCACTGGTAGGAAATTACAAAACATAAAAATATGGATGTGGTTCTTTCCTACCCCACTTGTGAGGCCTTACAATTTCTTGGGATCACACATAACATGTAGAATATACAACCTTGCAATGCTCATACAATATAAAAGATAGAAGGTATCTGATGCAACCATGAAACATACTACTTCCCACATATGTCCAAATGGTGTGGTAGGGAGATGGGACATGGAAAAGAAAATCAAATAAACATATGCACATAGCTTTAGCCAAAGTGTTTTAGTATGATATTTATATTGGTAGGTAGAGTGAAAAGGAAAGCATCACTTCTACCCCTCCCTTTTTGTCCATGTTCGACACCCACACTAGAAGATAAGCTTTCACAATCTCACACATAAGATGATAAAAATTTAATGCAAGAGGGAGAATGACATCTCCATAATCTACTCCCTTATACATCCTATCAATGTTGCACATTGAACATGATAGATGGCATCACATTTTTTTTTAATAGAAGAGAATGATTAATTGGAATTAGAAGCAATTTTTCCTCACTCCATAGGCCATTATATGATTTTTTTCCATGTGGTATAGAGAAAATATGAAATATGAAAGAAGTAACCACAATCAGAGGTTAAAATATATAAAAAGATAAGAAGTAACCACAAGCAAAGGTTAAAATGCACAAAAAGATCCCTTCACACCCCTTCACTACTACAATCTAATGGTTATATTTCCATTTTTATTATACGTATAGCACATCTTGTTCTCATTAATTAGGGCATCACTGGTTTGTTTCAAAATTTAAAGTGGCAGTGAAACTCTCCCTAATGGTAAATGGTGGAAATTGAGTCTACAGCTAACAAACAATGAAAGGACACTTGGGAGTTAATTACAACCCATGACTTTTCTACCAATATGTGTGTTTCCTTATTCAATCAATTTATGGATCACTATGAACCTAAGAGGTTGGGCCAAAATCGGCTATGCTTTCTTAGCATTGAGGAGTAAATCACTTACAATCCAATTTATTAAAACCCACCATCTTCCATTTGGCTAGAATTGGTTGTAGGCTTGCTATTTTAAACTCACATAGCTAAATCATAAGCTATCAATCTATGATTAAGTCACCTTAATTCATTTTGATGCAGATGTTATCAATTCAAGAAATTGACAAATCATTTTGATGTAGGTGTTATCAGTTCAAGAAATTGACCAACATATCAATTGTGCGGACAACTTAAAATTTAAAAATTCTTAAGGCAAATCTCTAGGTACCTATAGGTCAACAAATCAAGCATGCCAAAAAATGAGACTGGAAAATAATACAAACACAAGAATCTTAGTTCAATATTTAAATAAATCTACCAACATTATTAGGCATTTTTTACATGCATAACAATAAATAGTGAATTAGTCTAACATAAAAGAAAGAACTTGGTATTGATGATCATCATTTCTACCCTACTGACTGAGGCTCTCCACCTTCCTTCCCATCTTGCCTTCTTCTGTCTTCCCCACCTTCCAACTGTTTCATTTTTTTCTTCTTCCCAACTTCGTGCCTCATTTCTTTTGTCCTTCTAATTTGATTAAAGAAATGGGGTAAAACACAATATCTGGTGACAATCAAGTATCTATGATATCAATGTTCAATTTCTTGAGAAATTTGCAAAAATACAAAAGAGTTGTATGCAAACCAAAAGCCATCATATTATTCTAGAATGAAAGAATATATAATGATGAACCATCAAAAGTCACCATAGTCATGAATTCAAAATTCTAGATATATATGTGGATATAATAAAACAACAATATTTAACTAAAATTATTTAAAACTAGGTATTTAATTACCCCAACTTCTTGGGGTCATAGCTTTTGACCTAGAGCTCAAAAATCAAAACAGTTTACATCATTGGAAAGAAAACTAAAAATCTAATTCCAGTCCTTATAATAGTGAGGCTTCAACTATCCACTTTTATTCGACTTAAAATTTTGAGCAGAAACCTCAAAATACTACTGAAAAAGACTTAGGAAAACTTTTTTTTTTAATTTTGATTATTCTAAATAATCTGAATCACATTCCCAAGATTAGTTAGAATATTTAACAAAACTTTCTTGGGTGTGTAATTGATTCAATTCAAGAAGAAATCGTGATTTTTTAAAAATTATCTACTTAATCATACTATCAAGTAGTTAGTTTTCCTAAGGAAGAATCACTTATTCTCTTTTGCAATTATGTTAAATGAGAAAATCCACGTGGTAATAAAATTTCCATTTTGTTGAGGTTATGGGGAGACCGGTTGTTACAGGTATGCACTCAGAGATATCAACACCCACGCACTACAAAACTTGTATACTCTCTTGATCGTTATAGTTATTGATGAGATCAAGGACCCAACTCATACCATTTCCTAATCGCAGTTGATTTGCCCCAATTTAAGATGAAGGAACACCTATAGAGCGTTCACCGCATACTTCACTAGCCTCAAGACTATCTTCACCTTGCAGGAGTAGCTAATGTACTGGAGTCAGCTTTGTATGACACCTTTTATGTCCATTGCTAGAATATTCTCATCAACGTTCCATGGAGCCAATCCATTTATATTACATAAAAATTTCATAATAAATTGAAATAAAATTGAAGCCTTGAAATAGAGTGAAGATTACGAAGTCAACAAAAATTTCCCCATAGAACAAACACGTGAAAGGTTAACCTGGTATTCCGAGGGCTTGTCTAAGCATAAACAATCATTACGTCCCTTTAGGCATCTTGTTATACCCACCATTACTTGTTTATGTTTACCTCTCGTCTTTTTGGACAATTTGAAAACGAAATTGCATGGAACAGATGCTTTCGAACAATACGAGGCATTGTGCTCGTTACAAAAGACAAGAGGTAAATTTCTAAGGAAGAGAGACCGCATGTTTGTTGGTACTGTCTCATTATACGTTAGAGGAAATGATTTTCTTTGAAGGGTCCAAATAGGTAAGGAAAATGTTACATAGAACAAAAGAGCTAGATTCTCCACACCTTTTGTACACGATATTGAGCGAGATGGTAAATTTACGTGAATAATTAGGTAGCATATCTACATTGATGTCTTAGGACCAAATTGAGTGTCTCGTTCCATCTTTCACATTGTAACAATTGTCTTCTATTAATGTCCATAGGTATACATTGATATCCCAGGACCAAATTGAGTGATTCGCTCATCTTTCACAATGTACCGTCTTTTATTAATGCCCACAGGTATACATTGATATGCTAAGACCAAATTGAGTGACTCGCTCATCTTTTACATTGTAACAACTGTTTTTTATTAATGCCCATAGGTATTTTACGATGGCATTAGTGGTGTGAGCTTATTAATGTTAACAATTGTTTTTAACTTAAATTTGACAATCATCTCCATGTCAAAATTTTAATATTTATTATAAATATAATGTACTTTTAAAAATAATTTAATAAGCATCACATTAAAAATAAAAATAAAAATTTTAGTTGCTAAAATATAAGTTTTGAAGATAATTCTTTTAGAAATAAAAATAAAAAACCAAAGTCAAGCCCACAAAACAAATATAGATACAATGAAATTTTAAAAAAAATTGGATGTAATAAATTAGATTTTAAGTATTTTATAATTGATATCTACAATCATTTTTTTAGATAGCTTATTTAAGATATCTATACTAGTATAGAATCAACAAAATTTTGGAAAGTGGATGGTTTCTATTCCTCCAAAAGTTTTACTATATAAACATAGGTTTACAAGTTTAAGAGGTAGATAGCGATTATACGAAGACATAAATTCTAAATAAGATAGACATTTCTTGCATCCCTAATAGCTAAGGTTTAAAAAAATAGTTGTAGTTTTTTCAAACAAAATTCTTTATGCACTTTAGCCTACAAATTGTAATTTTGGGGTATGCCCACCATTTCCTAGTGGTTTTAAATGTGACCATTTTAATGGAGTAGACTAAGTTTTAGAAATAAAAATAGCTTTGAGATTATAGTATTGCATCGAAATTAGTATCTTGTGAGTTTTTATTTATGTACATTGGGTTTAATGAATATTACGTAGTATAAAATTCATAGTAGTATTGTGGGTCTATTCTTTTCAATGCTAGTAAATAAAATAAATTGCTTTGTAGCCAAGGGAATCTACAATACAATGTAAAAGTGTTTCAAATTATTGTTTTTATTGAGCGATATCAAATGTCATTAAGTATTGGAAATATATATTTGGTTTTTTGTTGTCATTTATATATCAAACATTGTGATTTGGAAGTGTGTGTGTGCTTCCTCAAACATTGTGCTCTTAAAGTCTATGATATTTGGAGGAGTAAGATTGTGTTTTGGGCATGATAGTGCTACTAAACCTATACCTATAGGATAGTGGAAGGCAAGTGCATATTTAGTGTTAACAAAAAGTGAAAAATAAGTATGTATCATATGGAAGATAGGTATGCATTTAGTTCTAAATAACTATGGGAGATGGATGCGTTGTGTGGATTATATTATTTTCTTTAGAGGTATTTTCTTAAGTTCTAAGCTCATTAGTTTTGTCAATATGTTATTGGTTTAGTGAAAAAGTTATGCAATCAAAGATAATAGGTATTAAATTGTGTTTTCCCTAATGCTTTTTCTTTCAAATTCAAGGTTTAAGATATGCATATGTGATTCAATAATCGAGAGTAATTATCAAAATCACTATTCAATTGATCAACTTATTGTTTTGGTCTCTACATTTAAAATTACAAAAATTGTGTGTGTGTGTGTGTGTGTGTGTGTGTGTGTGTGTGTGTGAGAGAGAGAGAGAGAGAGAGAGAGAGAGAGAGAGAGAGAGAGAGAGAGAGAGAGAGAGATTGTTGAAGAAGCCCAACATGAGACTAGAAAGATGTCAAAAGAATCTAGTACATATATTTAAATAAGACTCAAATGAGTCATACATGGATACAAAGGTATTTTAAATCTTCAATGATTTAATTATGAAAGGGTATATAATTTTCTAATGATTACATGTATAAGGAATACCATAGTGAATTAGAAGATGATGATAGAAAAGGAAATAAAAAGAAGGTTATTTTACAAAGATAATAAATTTCAAAAGAAAGGGTAATACGAGATTGTGTTCAATATAGGAATAATTCTACAAAGGTTATAATACTAATGATCTAGTTGAGCAATCTATATTTCTATCTATTTACAAAGGAAAAAGGAGATCACAATGCATGTTAAAGTAGTTGTGGGTGCATGGATTATATCTTTTAGATGTTCAAATCATATGAATAGAGACAAGAGAAGATTATTAAGTTTGAATAATATGATGGTGGAGAAATAATGATTTGTAGGAGAAGGAAGTGTACAAATAAAAAATATTGGAACTATTTCAATTAATTGTAAGTCTAGAATTGAAAATGTTTACTATGTTGAAGTTATGAAAAATTACTTGTTAAGTATTAGTTAGATTAGCAAGAAAGGTTATGAATTCATGATAAAAAAAATGTTTTATGTATTATAAAATAGAAACAAAATTATAAAAGAGTTGTTGAAGGTTCTAAAACTACTAGAAATATCTATAATATTGAAGAAACGTGTGAAAATATAATTTTTCTAACATACTACAATTTGATAAAGATAGAAAGGACTTAAAATCTATGGATTGTATAGTTAGAAGGTTAGGGGTATTAATGATAACATTATTAAGAATATGACAATATAGTTAAGATTTCGTTGTCTAGTTTGGGGACTATGATCCACTATTTTTTTTTTTTTAGAATCTAATTCTTGTATGGCTGTGTACTAGTTTTATCTTGAGAAACACTACTTATTTTTGTTTTAACTTGGGATTCTTGTCCTTGAAAACCCAATTTTCCCCTCATAAAAAATACAATACAATGAAATTAGGGGAATAAACTTGGTATGGAGCTTAAATAAGAAAAAGTGGAATATGCATTTCTAAAGAATATTGACGAGAGAAAGAAAGAATTCTAAAACTTAGTGGAGGCTAAATGGGTCATAGTGGAATATAATTGGGAAGAAGAAGAAAGGGTATTGTAGACTAGAGGCAAGAAGAAGACAAATCAGATACATGATATTGAGAGTCTATAAAATATTTTTTTTTAAAGGTTTTAGATCAAAATAGGTTGAAGGAAAGAAATATAAAGAATTTTTTAGTTTATATACAAAAGAAAGAAAGAAAGAAAGGGGGTGCTGAATCAAAGATCTCCTTGTATTGATTCTATATGTTAATATTTTGATAGTCTTTTTTGTGAATTCAAGTAGGACACATAGTTACCAGATGCAAAATCATAAAAAGGGGTTATATTTTTTATGGAAGTATTTTTTTTTATTGTAATTATTTAGGGCATAATATAGTTTGGTACAATAATAGACTAAATTTCAAGAGCTTTAGAAATAAATGCTAAGAACTTCAATGGATATTGCTATGGTAGCAATGGATATAAACACAAAAATGTTGAATGCAGAAGAAATGCTAATGTCAAAAGGGATGTTTTTGTTTTCTATAAATTTAACATGACTAGAAATTTAACAAGGTAGCAAGAAGACATAATTGATGAACAAAAAAATGGTGATGTTTATGTTCCAACATCTATTATGAATATTGTTTCCTTTGTTAAAACTTAATGGTCTAGTGAACTCATTCTTTAATTGTATTTTAGATTCCTTTTTCACCTGGTGATATGTAGAAAAAAGCCTCTTTTATAGAGATAAAGAGTGGATGTGCTAAAGAAAGGATTTTTATTGTGAGGGATCTTATGCTAGCTTTTACTTAAATATTATAGGGGCCTTTCGAAAACCCATTAAAATGGTTATGGGAACTTATCAAGATCCTATATCTTCTAATTTTTCCAAGGGCTTCAACCTTTTGATTTTGTATCTTACTATTTTGTTTAGTCTTGTTTAGGATGTTATTGGTTAATATACTATCTTAAATTTGAAGCATCTTAGTTTAATGATGGTTTAGCATCCATTTAATGTGTTTTCATCATTCATTTGTATTCTTATCCTTTCTTCCCCTTTCACTTAGGTGGAATTAGGCTAAGACCTAATTAATCCTCTTTAAAAGATCTCATTTTCAAGGCATAAATCTTGAGGAAGGAACTAACCACATAGGTCCTTCCTTTCCTTCATCAAATCACTCAAAATCTATTATGTGTACTCTAATGACTATATCTTCCAATTTGTACCTGATTTCTAGGATGTATGACCTAATTCTAAACTTCAAAGGAATCCTAAGGGTTATGGGCCTTCTTTGGCAAGTATGTAGTGCACTACTACTAAGCCAATCAGAGACGTAATGAACCCTTGTTGAGATAATAAGTGACACAGTGTGTTCCTACTTAGGCCCTATTTCATGTTTGCTTCCCAAGTCCCATATCTAGATTTTTTTTGGAGTTTTAACTTTAAGGTGGGTCAGCCTATGGGAGAAAACTAATTTAGAGCCCTTTATAAACCCATCTGTTTGCTCTATTTTGCATCTCACCTT
This sequence comes from Cupressus sempervirens, assembly GCA_028749045.1. Lineage (NCBI taxonomy): Eukaryota > Viridiplantae > Streptophyta > Pinopsida > Cupressales > Cupressaceae > Cupressus > Cupressus sempervirens. The sequence goes on along the minus strand of CM053783.1, from coordinate 371,764,785 downwards.
ATATTCATCATCCACAAACATCCATCACATGATCAAGCTCTCAAGTTTTCAATAATTCTTCAAGCATTCAAGGAATTCAAGAAATCACTCATTGAAGATCAAGGATTCATCTATTCAATCCATTAAAGGCATTATGCAAGATTTAGTACTTGGAACATCAAGGATCTCCTTTCATATATTCAAGATCCTTTTTTGCATCTTTTGTATCATCCTCCCAAGATCTACATTTATTCCTATGGTGGATTTTGAACATATTGATTCATGAAGGTTTTGGTTTCACTTTCATTTCCTTTACTAGGTTTTTGGTTTCACATTCATTTCCTGTACTTGATTACATTATAAATTCAAGAGCATATTCATAAATTTTCATTGCTTCATGTTATATCTATCACTACTTCTTCCTAGAATTATGTTTCTATTTGAATTCAAGGTTAATTCCTAAATAGGAGTTTGAATGAGGAAAACAACCCCCACCCATGCCCCCCAAAAATAATAGATAAAAAACTCTTATTTTGCACTTTTCAGATCTTGCATTGGCAAAACAATTATAGATTCAAATACCCTTTTCTCATTTGCCAAAATTGTGAAATTAAAATTAGGTTCGGATATAGTTGATTAGAGTCACACAACACTCGTGCTTTTGGAGAAAGTCACCCTCACATGAGAATCACCCCTGCTAGATTGTCGTATAATTTATAAGTTTCATAATCTTGCATTTTGTGGCCTAGATTGTGAGAATAAATAGTTTTGGAGTTTTTTTGACAATCCATTTAGAGGTTTGTAACTTTTGAGGTATATTATTTTCCCCTTTTCCATTTCAATACACTCTATCCTCTTATCATATCTTTATATTTCAGTCTTACATTGCATATATATACTTTCTCAAACCCTCATAAGGTAGACATGAGATGGAAGTAAATGCAAGTAATGCATCCTTTTGTGTTAATCGAACCTATCCTAAGAGGTGAATCTTCATTTTCCACCTTCATTGTGTGTAGAGTGGATTGCTTCCATTTCCCCCCATACAAATATTTGATTATTATTTTATTGGATTTTGTTCTATCTTTTTGTAGCTTTATGTATTTTCATTTTTTATCCCAGCAAAATCAAGTTGTATGGTTTTGGGCTCCTTTCAAAAACTATCTTACCCTTAATAAAAAAGTATAGGTAAAAATGAAATACATCTATATAAGTGTGGACAGATACATTATCAGTATTTTATAATTTTTGATTTATTAAATAGCAACCAGAAAAGAGGGGCTAACCTTTGTTTACAATAGGATAGATACCAACGGGTAGCCTTTCAATAGTAAGTCATCCTATTCCTTTTCTAAACATAAAAAACCACCTATCATCAGAAGAAAGATTAAAATCCTTATTATCTAATTGGCTGAACCAAAAAACATAGTAGGAGCTCATACTATAGGTGCTGCTATACTTCAGATAGTGTTTCAAATTATACGTATTAGCCCCACTAGGAAAAAAGTTTATAATATACCAAAAATTATCAAAAAAATTTAAAAAAAAGAACATGAGCTAGCTCCCCTCTTTTTCTCTTCAACCTCACTATTAACAATCCTATCTTTCTCCTCCTTCATGTATTTGTCTAGCAGGGTTTTAAACTAGCCATCTGCTAGGAAGCTATATAGAAAGTAAGTGTTTGCACTTTATTTTCTTGTAGCCTTCTCCTAATTATATATATATTTTTGTTGCCACTGAATCCAATTTTTTAGTGGTGTACTCAGCAAGGTTCTCTAATTTCCTATACAGGGTCTCCTAGTTATCCACCTGCCCCTCTCTATATTCCTCATAGGGGAAGTAATATCACCACCCAAGCTCTTGTCTAGGGAAGGGTCACCTTCAAGGGCATCTGAAATATGTGATAGGCTAGGGTTATGTTTATTCTTGGTGCCAAGGTGCATCATTTTCATTTCCCTCTTCCATGTAAGTTTGATCTCTGTCTTTGTGGATTCAAAGCTCACATTTCTTTTAGGTGGGGTTCTAAATTTTTCCATTTTGAGGCTCTTTCTTGACCTCCTAGTGACTTTATTATTTCTACAAGTATTTGTATCTCAGTCAATAACACTAACATCTTCCCCAGGACTAGGGGAAATTTTGACAATTTTTTTGGCCAACCTAGGGCTCGAGTTGTTGGAAACCTGAGTAGTAGAAATGTCTAGGGGTTTCTCATTCATGGGTGGGTTGAAAAGAAAGGCCTAGAGAAAAATGTAAAAATGTCTCCCTTTTTCCCTCTTCTTCCAAATGTTAAAAACACTATGTTCCATATAATGAAAAATGAGATGTGGAAGGAGATTAAATCATGGTTTCTAGAAATGGTTTAAAAAGGGAAAGTGGTAATAGTAAAGCACCTGGAAATGATCCTCAAGCATGATGTATCACATTATAGCATATAGCATAGAAGAGCTAGGGCTCAAGAAGATCTTCTCTAGAAAAGCCACCACAAATGCGGACATGTTCCTCCTTAGAGTGGAAGAATTTCCACAAGTTCACCTCATCCAAAACTATGGGTTCCTTATGCCAACTCTTTTTTTTGATAGATAGGCCACCCACATGTGCAACGAGTTCCTCTATAATTTTAGAAGATATCCCATTAATAGTCACCTTTCTATTAGCCCAAAAGTCCACAAATTTCATGGATACATATTTGTCAAACCCTTCAATACATTCCATGAAGGAAAAAATGCCTCATTCCCTCAAATAAACCCATGCTACTTCACTATCCCTAATGCAATACTCAATCTTGTCTGACTAAATGTAGTTAGAGTTGGCACCAATGGCTCCTTCACCAAGATCAATCACAAAACCCTCAATATCCATCAACATACCCTTGTTGCAAGTAGGAGCTTGAATAAGGTAGATTTTCTAGAATATATCATTGTGAATCACCTTATTGTCATAGTCAATCACCATATTGTGATCACAAGGTGTCACATTTTCCAAATGCCACCCTATTTCTACACGTATGAAGGGAACCTTCCTCATAATGCCTGAGGAATTCCATATGTACCACCATCCCGTTGTATGATGCACTAGAAAGTTGCAATTATGTTCTTTTAGTGTGCTTGTCCTTCGTGCCTACTTTCCTCTAACAAGAGCCTCATGAATCATCTTTTTTCCTTCATCATAAATTTTTGTGATGGGCATTCCATAAAGGATTATAATATTAAAATATTCCCTTTCATTAATAGGGTATGTGTAGGATCATGGTGTACCAAAAAGTGGAGATCTAAAAAATATGGAGTCTTGAAATGCCTCAAAGCATTTCAAAATGCATTCCAATTTTTTTCCTACCCATCTTGATACTAAAAAAAAATAATCAATACCTTTATAAGGATTAATATAGCTTTTTATACCAACCCTATATGTTCAACTTTTATAATGTCCCAAAAATGTGTTTTTGGCATATTCTTGTGTATTTTTTTACTTCAAACATGTAGTTGACAACTTTTTTTCAACCAAAATTTGATGAAATGAAAAGAGTTTCTTAATAATGTTCTTAGCTTTCCAAAAATGTAAGGTTTGTCAAATTACAAGTTCAATAAGTAATTATTTCTTATTTTCTAATAGAGTTACATATATAATGTTGATTAGGACACTGCTTGAAAAACATCTATAACTTTCAAATGGTACAACATTTTTGAAATCCAAAAGATGCATCATATTCTATGATTCTTCTAGTATAAGGAAAAAATAAGAGAAAATAAATTTTGTAGAGTTTTGAATTAGTTAAGTTGGTCAGACATGAGATTTTTTTTATTCTAAAAATACTAAAGTAGAAAATTAATAATTATTTATTTATTTAGAATTAAAATACAAAAAAAATGTGTCACATCTAAGCATGATTCTACTTATTCTAGCCATAATATTATTTAAAAATATTATCATTTGATTTTGATTAAGGTGGTTAGACATATGTCTAAGTTTCTTATTTTTGTCCTGAAATTTTTGTACTATTGCATTAAAATTCAAAATTTTGACCATTATTTTTTACTTTTTTCAGATAAGACCTAGTATTTTAGAAACTAAATTAAATATCCTAGAGATTATTTTCTCTCAACCTTTTGATATAAATTTTATAACAAGTAGAAAATTGCACATCAAGTTAACATAACCCTAGTTTGTTGATTTATTAATTGCCACTTAAGAGCATAGTTTGGTTGACGATGATCTTGCACATACCCAATATAATTATGGCATTCAACCCATATTAAATACCACCCTCTTGGCATAATAAGGACTTGCCACCTATTATAATCATTCATACCATTCTATAAAGTTAGGTGGATTGTGGCATCTAGCTGACATCATCCTAGTTTTGAATCCTATTAAAACTATGTCCTATCTTTACTAGGTCATCCTCCACACTGTTGCCTTCTCGATAGACATGGTCCACCATAACCTCCTGAAGTCTACTCACCAAGATATGGATTTCTTAGATGATCAATTAAGTCTTCCAATTGATATTTCCATCACCTTTTGTAGCTTTAATAATTAACATATAATCTCCTTCAATAGCCAACCTTTCCATTCTTCTTGCTTCTGCTATCCTCATGCTCCACAAAAAGGCCAAGGCTTCTACTTCATTATTTGATCCACTTCCACAGCCTCGTACATAAGAAACAAAAAGCCTTCATGTTTCATCATAGATAATCTTACCAGCCATAGTCATTCCCTCAATGGAAATACCATCAAAGTTTACCTTCATCCATTAACTAGGGGGAGGTTTCCATACCATGTTGCATCTGGTGTTGATTTTTGTATTGTCATTTTTTCCACCCTCTCACTAAGGTCCCATGAGTTGGCCCATTTAGTATCATAGTGTCTCATCAAGTTTGAAGGTGGGGGGGGGGGGGGGGGGGGGGGGGGGGGGTTGGGTGGTAGGGGAGTGGGGGCGGGGGTGTTTGTGATCTTCCAAAATGATCATAAAGATGGGTGTTGGAATGGGCCTTTCCAATCCACAAACTAATGTAGTTCCTTGTTAAAGAAGAACTGAACCTCTCATTTCAAGGGAACCTCACTCCAAATTACCTTGGCATAGGGGAAATGGATGCGTAGGTAGGGGATGGATTTTTTAACATTATTGCAAAGAGCACAAAAAATTATTAGTTGGAAGTATTTTTAATGAGATTATCAATGGTGAGGATGTTCTCGTGCAAAGTTGTCCACCATAAAAAATTGAGTTTAGGAAAGATCCACGGATGTCATACATGCTTCCAATGCTTTGATGCATTACCTTCCTCAATACAAAAAGTGTAAGAAGATTTAATAGCCAATTCCCTTGAGGTGGCCAGACTCCAGACTAGGTAATCTTCCATAGGGGCTATGGGGAATGAAATTTTTCAATGGTTTGCTATAGTTCTTTGAGAAATCTAGTCTCCATAGGATTTTTCTTGAGTGTGTAATCTCTTCCATTGGTTATCAAGGCTGATATAGTTCTATACTAGGCCTCCAAAGTGGTTGAAGAAATATTTCCTAGCAGCCTAGATCCTAGAGTAGGTAAGGGACCTTACATCAACCCATTAGTCCTACAAAAATTCAATGGTGGCTTCATCCCCTAACACCCATTTTATGCCCTTCAAAAAAAAATCTCGGTGTGTAATATGTTATTCCAAATTCTGAACCCTAGGGGTAGACTACTACTATAGAGACAATGGTGGAATGAGTCCCCCCTTAAGTATTTAGTACGAATAATAGTGCACTTGTTATTTAAGGTGTTCACCAAACCAAAGAAAAATCCTTTGGATTTTCTCAATAATGTCCTTATATCTACCTAGGAGTTTAAAGAGGAATAGAAAATACACTAGGATACCCTGTAAGGATAACAAGAGGAGTTGGAGTTTCTCTGCATTGCTTAGGATCTTTCCTTTCCATTCTAGAGGCTTTATGTATGCATTTCACTAGCCCATTCTATTACTAGGATGTTACCCCCTTGACCAAGAGTGGGAAACCAAGATAGGTGTCTAGTAAATTAGCTTCCTAACACTTCACTATTCTGATCTATTTTTGTAGAAGGTCTCTTTCCATGTTGAAGAAATACAACTTGGTTTTCTAATAGTTTAATTCATTTTCTAGAAATCTCCTCATTCTGATTGAGTAAATTTTTCCACACCTTGGGTTCATGAATCAAAGAGATACCTTAAAGTATCATCGACAAATTATTGTAATACCTATGGTGGGAGAGAGGAGATAGGTCTTATGCCTTTGATTTTAATTTGGTGGGCTAAATCTATTAAGTTTCTTCCTAATACCTCTGCAAAAATGGTGCATAAGTAAGGTGATAGAGGTTCCCCTTTTCGAAGACCTTGGCCAAAGGTGAAAAATCTTCTTCGGGTGTCGTTCAGTAGAATAGAAAACTAGACCATGTTGACTACTTCTTGAACTATTCTTACAAAATTTTCATTAAATCTTAGCTTGATGAGAATTTCAATTAAAAACTCCCTCCTTACCTTATCATAAGACTTAGAAAGATCAAGTTTTAGAGCCATACTTGGGTTCCCTTATTTCTCCAAAGAGTGAATCACCCCATGGGCAGTAATCACCACATCCAAAATTAATATTTTATAGTTTTTATAACAAAGGCAATTTAATATATCACTAACATTAGGCCAACGTGTTCCACTTTTTATTACTGTGGAATAATGACACAATCATGAACATGGTGATACTATATGAGATATCTATCATGTTATTATGATGACCTGTAACTTACATTTGGAATCTTAAGATATTTCCCATGGAATAAATAAATAAATATTGAGATCAGTGTACTAAATGATCACACAAATATATCTTGAAATCATAGTAAACATATCCCATGAATTACAAGAAAATGGAGCTTGTCACTCTTGCCACTTGAGTTCTCTTTCCTTAAAAAATGACATTCAAAAAGAATAATTGAGACTTTCTATTCATTGTCTAATTCTAAAATCTTCCCCTTCATCAAAATTAAAACTCAAAAGGAGTCCCTTTATTGGCTTCTCAATACCCACAGCTAAATTGTTGATACAATATTATGCATAATACCTACTCACCCTAAAAATCTATGTTTACATTTTATACACACACACACACACACACACAAAGGGAAAATAAAGTAAATAATGTTGTTCAATCATAGTTAACATTTCTTTCCTTCCCTTTATGTCTAATGCTTTGTTAGATTTCCCATGGTTTCCTTTTTTGGTATAGACTCAATGTGTTATATCTATAAAATTTCATCCTTTCCAACAAGGTAACATTATTTGTCACTTGAAAGAGTTGTTGACTATTCAATATCATATTTGAGCTCTCTTATGGAACTCTCTTGGTATAGAATCTAGAATCACAATTTGCATTTATCTTTTAAATTGTAAAGTGGTATTTTATTACTTATTGTTGATGGGCACCAAAAAGTAGTACAACATGAACTTCCTTCATTGTATTTTTGATATACTAGAATTAAACATAGTAGCATACAGAAAACCACCATTGTACATAGTCAACTAAATTGTTAAAGAAATTGACACACTAGACCCTATCTTTCCTTATACTAGATGTATGCTCTTACACTGAATTAAACTTTATAAACAAGTTCATGTAAGACTAATCTTTTGTGGTTTTCAATTCATTGTAATGTTGGTGTAATTGTATGATATTTTTTGAGTCATTACTTATATAATCATTCTATATATCTTGAAAATTATATTGTGTTTAGAAAATGATGCAATATCCATATTAGTGGATTTTTAACTTTTTGTTACTTTATAGTTAATTATTCTCCTTATTTATCCTTTATATTTATGATTAGCCTTAAAATATAATGTAGAAAGTTTAAATAATATTTCTCCTAACATTTCAACTATTAAAGGAGATAAAAGTGGATATCGTATATTAATATTTTTGTAGCAATTAACAATATTTGAAGTCAATATGTGCAAAATTATTAGCTCTATATTGAATTATTTTCACTATATTTTTTATATTCATTGTTTTTAATTATATTATTTTTTCTCTTAATAGTGACTATATGAAGATCAAGACATATAACGAGTGCAAATTTTAGACATCAGAAATATCCATTGAAGGGTGTTCAATAATATATACTATTACATTAACAAGAGATCAAGAAAAACTTAAATTGAACATGTCGGTTTTCGATAAAGAATTGCTTTCCCCTATTACGTTTTCCGTCAACACGTCTTTAATTATTCTTTATACGTGTCTAAGGCGAGCGCGGTTTCAGATGAGATGCAAAAGTGCCGGCTAAAGCAAAAATGGGCATTGCACCATAATCATGTCAACAAAAACTTACCCATGTAGTATATTTATGTAAAGCAGGGGCAAATTATTCTCTCATATGCTACATTCAGTTTTCTATTTGTGTCATTTTCAAATATATGTTCATCATATTTACACGAACCCAAACCATTACCTTGTTACAGGCTACGCAAAAATGAATATAAATGCAATTGAATAATTTGCACGTAGATGTCTGGTGAATAATGATTTCTACAATAAATTTTATCATTTCTATTGTACCATTTCTAAAGGATATAACTATGGAGACAAAATATTTTTCAGCACCAATACATAGAAATACAAATAGACTTGCAATGCAGATTTTACTACCTCCTCTAAAAGACAACTATTGACAATGCACATAGACATACATATATACAATGAAACAACATTAGCCAAAAGATTCATTTCTTTTATAATATCTGACGCGTGTTGGACTGCATATCTTCAGCATCTGATAGATGTAGATAAACGTTTAAAATAACTGTGTCAGTTGATACAGTGCTGTCAGATGAGACAGAACCTTACATTTTGAAATCTGAAAGTATCAGATCTTAAACCCATTTTTACAAGGACCTTATCGAACATTTATTGAAAACCATAAAATAGTTTCCTTGCAAAATAACTTATAAATCTAAATCAGGGATACCCGCGTAAATAGGATGTGCGGCAGATAGGACACGTTCTTCGCTTGCTTTCACCCCACCTGCCGAGACACCCCTCGTGATATCGGCTTCCTTAAATTCCCTTAGAAATATCACACACTCTGCTATTTCTTCCTTCTGCCCGCGCCTGTAATTCATTACCCTCATCAAAACACTCTGAAGAGGAAGAGACACGTCAGGCACTATTTCATCTTTCCTCGGCTGGATGAAGATGATATAAATTGCCACCGTCATCACAATTATGTACCCAATTATGACACAGGACGTGCGGAAAACAGGCAAAAAAACGTAGAGAAGTGGGAACAGTAATCCCACCAGAGCCCAAGAAATCTGGAGCAATATGATGAGACTGTGGAGCCTCATAGCGTTAAAGATCTTACGGATATAAAAACTGGAAATGTTACAACAAAGTCTGAAATTGGATATATAAAATATGCGCCTAATTACTTTGGAAGTTAGAGCTTGGATTTAGGTGATGTGATTTCCAAGAATAGTAAGAAGTAAGAAGCGGAGAGTGACATTAAAGATGCGGAATTTTATTTTCTTTTTGGTCTATGTCGACATGATCGGAGTCAAGATGCCCTTTCCCCCATTAATATACACAGACGGAATTTCCTAGAGCTCAGCTCAACATAAACAATAGTTTTCTTGTTTTAACCAGCTAGGTATACCTGTCCGACATTGTTGTTTATTGCTCTCTCTCTTGTTTGGTAGCTGGAAAGATGAATTGCATGAAATATGGTTTTTTTAGAGGATAGAAATGAGAAACTGTTTCGGGAACAAAATTAAGACAAGAACTAAATTGCTGAAAGAAGGGAATCACAATATTAAAATCTTCTATTTATTTGACTTATATAAGAAGATAAATAGTAAGATGGAGACGATCGATTTCCTCAATGAGGTAGTTTATTGGAGGAAGAAGCTAGATTATATATTGTCCTTTCTCGTTAAAAGATTAGAAAACAACACCTTCAGTATAAAGAATAAGTTTAGTATAAAGAATAAGTGTATAGTTTCTAGGTTTTTTTTAAATAAATAAATAAAATTAGTATATTGTAGCTTTAAACATTCAGGGTCTGTTTGGTTGCGAGAATAGAAATATGGGAATAAGAATACTTATTTTTGAATAGAAAATGGGGGTACGTATTCCTATTCTTCTTTGGTTTAGCAAGAATTTGATTTCACAGACCCAATAATTTATGCTTTCTAAAATAAATAAAACTGGAATAGGAATACATATTCCAATTCCACCCATTTTGGTGGAATAGAAAATGCTCATTTTTTAGCCAAAATTGGAATATGTATTCCTGTTTTATTCCTATTCCAACTCCGATTTGGTATATCCAAATAGAGAATTCAAAATTTTAAAAATTTACATATGCCTATTCTACTTGTATTCTCGCTACCGAATGGGCGCTTACATAGCTAATGAGTGCCAAATAAGAATTATGATCTACAAGAATTTCAGATTTGTTCAAAGATCCTAGTGGCTATGCATGTTTATTATTCTTCTTCTTAGGCTCCTTCCAAAGCCTCTTATTTGAAATTAGAGCAATTGCTCCATGACTTTCATTGGGCTTCTGGTTCTGACCATCATGTCTTTCACAAAGTGGCTTGGGATTTTTTTATCTCCCCAAAGAGTCTAGAGGCCTTGGCCTTCTTTCCACATAGAAGCAAGGTCTCTGTAATGCCCCGCCAAGAGATCCAAAGAATTAACCTAGAATTTCACTAAATTTGGTAACTTTTTTTTTAAAAATTACATGAAAGTAAATACCACATATAACTTATTCACAATAACGGAAGCAATAGCAATGTCCATCTAAAAATAAACATAACATACTTAACAGATTACATTCTTTAAGATCCCTTAACGTGAATTACATACATGTTTCCATCTAGTACAACATCCACATGAAATAATAATAATAAGTCCAATGTTTATACATTACATTTCTAAATGCTCAATCATCCTCTGTACATGTCATAGGGTATGACAAGCTCAAAGAATATACATATGTAGAAAAAGGTACATCATCCTATTCCAATCCATGATACATCAAAGTAGAGATAATCACATGATACATCATCATAGAAGACATATACATCCATCATAAAGATCAAACATAATAAACTAAGTGCATGGTTCCTCCCAACTGTTAATAGCATCATTAGACCATCGTGGGCCCTAGCCATCCCTCCGTGCGTAACATCCCAAATCACCGAAGAGATCATCAGCATTAACATAGTAGGAATGTCCCTCCTAATAAATACATCATATGTAGAAGTAATCTAACATGCAAATATAAGCATAAGATAACATCATCTAACATATGAAAATCATCAATGAAAGGATACATATCCACCATCATGAAGGACGCTTCAGCCACGTTGTCTCAATGAATCTCAAATGATAAGAGTGGAAAATACACTACCACCCGACCGCGTGGTACCTAAGTGGTCCACTCCCCCCATGCTGAGGAGATAATCTCAAGTTCCAAACAGGCTATCAAAATCACATAGCACAAGTCTCTAAAGTCCAGGAATCCTAAAAGTATACTAACTCAAAGGTTCCAATCAGAAAACAGACATCTACTTCCCAGAGGCACACAATGACATGTAGGAACCTACTATGCAAGCAGGAAAGTGTCATCGCATTTATCTTGTACAAGTTACCCTGGAAGTTAGCTAAACTCCACGGGTCCATACAGATCTCATGCGGCCACTAGTATCCTCTCATACGGACAAGGCGAACTATGGAATGCAAGGTCGCAACCATGCATTCTCACTATTCCCATCCTAGCCTATACAAGCACTCAAAGCATGGGCGAGAACCAAAACTCTTATCTTTTTAGGTTCATTCAGTTAGTATTAAGTGTGAATGTTATCACTTATTAATCCAACTTACAATGAGTTACCCTGGCAGCCTCTTAGGGCCCCGACCCCCATTGCAAGCCACTTCCCATCACTACATGCAGATATCCTACCCTAATGCTCATGGTATCATAAATCATCAAAATCACCAAAGAAAATCTATAATAAAATCATCAAATATCCATAATAAGAATCATCAAATATCCATGATAAAATCATCAAATATGCAAAAAAGCATCAAATCTCCATGAGCGACATCCATAGAAAATCATGACCACAATAACTCTCTATTGGCAACTGAAGTATCACTGATAATCAAAGTATCCATTGGTTCTCAATAACCAAAATATGTCTCAATCATACTGATCGAAGACTCCAAAAATGGTTGAGTCAAACATGTCACAACATGACATCATTAAGAATAAATCCACATTTCAGTCCCATCATGGCGACTAGAATATAACCAAGGATAACTGATTAATGACCAAAAATAATGGTTAAGTCAAGGGTCTTAAACATAAGAATCTCAACTTTAACAATCAGTAATCATAACCAATGCATAGAGCATTCCATCACATAATCATGGTTGGGTTTATAAAGATCGAGAATAAAACATCATCATAACATCACAATCATATAACCCCCAAACCTCTGGTAGACATCCTATACTGGTCAACACTAGTCAACCTAAAACCCAAAACATTAGCATAAGGAATACACAATGTAAACACATGTTTTGGTTTTGCTAAGTTTTCAAATTTGAATTCAAATGCAAAAGTCTCGATTTACATTTCCAAGTTTAGAGGAACATTTTCCTACGTTTTTCCATGTATTGTTTTTGGATGGATAAAAGTTTTCCTCTATAAGTCTAAAATCCAATTTCCAATTACAACATTTTATTGAAATCGTTCCCCACCAAACTATCAATTAAATTCATATATATATATATATATATATATATATATCTAAAATTATTAATTAAATCGTAATAGTTAAATTATAAAATTATAAGATTATTCATCATTATAAAAGATGAACCCTTAACTCTTTTATCAAACAATTTTAAAATTGATTAATAACATATTTACATATTACATATATACATATATATATATATATATATACATATATAAATACATAAATATTTATTACATTTTATAAAATTGAATTAATAAATTTTGATTAAAACATCATATCATATGAAAACCGATTGTAATGAAATTCGATTTCATTTAAATCAGAAACAAAACACATATATAAAAAGATGTACCGCTCGGCGGTACGTAGGTCCCTGCGGTCGCAGGGCCTATGACGTCGGTGGTACTACGTACCACTGTCGTCGTAGTACCTACGATGGGGTACACTGCAACTGCAGAGGGGTCACAGGTCTCGTTCCCCCCCCGACTCAATGCATATTATATATAATTTTTTATTTTTTTTTATAAATCACTTACGCGATTCTCATTCGGATTGTGTGATATGTTTAAAATGTTTTCAAAACGCTTCCACTGCGTGATGCGATTCGGATTTTTGATTAAAATTTAACGTTTTTTCAAAAACATTTTTCGATTTATGATATTTGATTTTTAAATAAATACATATATATTATATACATACATATGTATGTATACATATATATAAAGGCTTATATATATATATATATGTATGTATGTATGTATGTATGTATGTATGTATATATATATATATATATATATGTATGTATGTATGTATATATATATATATATATATATATATATATATATCTATGCATGTATGTATATATATGTATGTATATATATATGTATGTATAAGCAGATTTACGAATACAATTTTCAATTTTCAGAATTTCTCTATGAAACTTGATTTTCAAAATTTTTAATAATTAACCTAATGGGTTTAACTATGAATTTCCAACCCTAGCCCCGTGTCATTTTCAGATCTAAGCATATAGAATCCTCAAATAAATTTTTTTTTCCCAAATTGAAAATGCATAATGAAATATGAGATTCCTTAGAAGACATATGGAAGACACGAAGAAGACAGGGAAAGCAAGATGCGAAAATAGCATAAGTGAAATCACAAGAATCTACCTAGATTCTAATGCTAAATCGCTCTTCATCAGAAAACCCGTAGAGCAAGCTCCCTCCTTCAGAATTTTTGAATCCTCTAATGCTCCAATTGCTCTCCACGCTATCCATGCTATCCACGCTATCCACGCTCTGTCTAAGCTTCTAGGAATGCTTGAATACAAAGAGCTCTCAGGAAACCTCTAGAATACTTCTAGAAACAGCTGGAAGGTGTCACCAACTAAGCATGGGTCTTTTCCAACCTTTTTGATGAGCCATAGGGTTGTAGACACCATGTGCTTAATTGATGCACTAACCCCCGTGTTGTTGACACATGAGAAATAGAGAAATGCGTTAATTCTCATGCAAGCTTATAACTCCAATTTACTTTTCAAATAATTTCCATTTAAATATTTTTAACTTCCATTTTAATTTTTATAACTTTTATTTTAATTTTTATAACTTTTATTATTATTATTTGTTTATTAATTTATTAGTATTTTATAATTATTATTTATTTTAATTTCTAATTTTCTTTTATTTAATTTTTTTCTCTCAATTAATTCTCCTTTAATTAATTATAATCAAAATATCAGAGATCATGATATTTAATTTTATCAAATAATTAATTTATTAATTAAATCTATTTGTTGAGACTTAATTAATAGAAAATTCACCATAGACCTCCAAGATAAAATATGAAAACCCATCATAGGACAATTCATACAAAATCAGTCTAAAGGATTAAAAATCACGAAATATGTCATCCAACACATTCAGTGGGTACTCAACTCTAATACTTGTCCTAACTCACTTGGACAAATGGTTTTAGGGTTTGGGATTTGGACTTGAGAATTTATCTCCCCTCTCTTATCATTGAGATAGTATAATAGGGTACGCTCATCTTAGCAATTCATGGAAGTCGATACCCGGTACCTGCAACCTGCAGAAAAACTATGCATGTACATACAATATATATAGTGCTAAGCTAAATAGGCAATGGCAAGAAGTGGTGCATCGTGTAGATCCCGACTAAGCAGGTGACTACGACTCCCTTCCTTAACCACATCAGAAATGCCATACAATAAGAAAACACACACACCATACACATGCAAGTATGGGGTAAGTATCCATAATAAAACACATGAGATAATAAACCATCTAACTAATCATCAACAATAACTGAAAACAATATAATGATCATCATACATACATGAAATGTAAAGTCTAAATGATCTCATCATATAACAACTGAATCCATAACATAATGTCTGATAGTGTCAAACCAATACCACTAATCCATTAACATAAAGCTAGTCTATCATAGTCTGATAATAATAGCAATAATATGCCCAGAAAAGATGTGAACACGGGTAGGCACTACAGTCTCACTCTTTGTGCCAAATGGATTATACGTGACATTACTGGAGATGAAGCTTGGAAATTTTTGGTTCAGCATTGTATTTCTTCTAGGTTTCCTGTTAATAGGCCTGCATGGAAGGGGATTGGCTTTTAGACCCTTCTCATCATGTGGGAACTTGTGCACATAGAAGGCTCTTTTGTTATCAAGAGCATATGGAAAGCTTGGGAAGCTATCAATCCTTGGCTTTGCTGGTCTGGTGATGGGTTCCATGATGGGTTCTCTTTGAATTAGTAGAACATTTGGTGGTCTCCACTATTTTCCATCAGGGTGTTCCTCTAGCCAAGAATCAAGGTGCTAGTACTATGTGTTTTTTCAAATGTGCCATCAAGACACCTAAGGACCTCTTTTCTAGGGCCTATATGAGTCTCAAGTCCTGAAAGGATATGCAAATCCAATTCCATCTTGCTCGTTCAAATCAACAAAATTTTGATCTATTGCTCTTTGCAATTCTAGATCACTTAATTCACAAGGTGGGTATTCAGTCTGTTCGACCTTGGTGGATAGACTGGAAGTGGTATCCTACCATTCCCTTCACAAGCTACAAACCAAGTTTGGGGTATCGATGGCTTTCTCCCCATTTGTCGATGGTGGATACCCTTAACTAGTGCTGGCATTTGCAGTCTTCCCTTTCTCAGTGGAGAAAGCATTTCAACACTATTTGGAGTTCCATTATAGAGCCCAAGATTGTGCATTTTTCTTAGTGCTTGGTTTTTCAAGGTCTTCCCTTTGGGCCTCAACTCAAGCATATTGGGATTTCGGATCCTCAGTGTCCATTTTATTGGCAATCAGAGACTTTTTTTGCATATTTTTTAGTTCTGTAGATGTGCTCAAAACTATTAGCACTGGATTCATGATTTCTTTAAGTCATTTTAGCCTGAACCTTTTTCCTAGCATATGGTTATTTTGGGTGAATCCCCCAAGGTCCCTAGACAATTTACCTAGATCTGGCATACTTTCAAGATGGAGATTTTTTTTACTTTGTGGAAAGATAGGAATGTTGTTCTTTTCACTCATTGTTTTCTTGACATAAATGTTTCTATGTACACTAAAGCATGCATTTATAACAATGTAATGATGTAGATTCAAGTCCAAGTCAATAAGGTGGCTCCGAAGGTGGCCCATCTTTAGGACCTACTCAATCAATGGGTTAATACTCCATGTATGGTTGCTAGAGTGCCTCCTAATGTCTTGGCATATCACATTCCACCTAGGGGCCACTGCTAAGAGTGCAACACATCTACTCACTGCTCTCACATGCCACACTCATAGGCTTCCTGCAACCACTCCCTTAATGGTGATAATGGTTGTTGGCATCATCGCTTACCTTCTCTACCTTGTTGTGGCTCTGGTTAGTCTCTAGGTCTAGTGGCTCCCCCTCCTAGTGCTCCTCATGTTGTTTTTGGCAAATGGTCTTTTCGCCTGGAGTTGGCTATTTCACCCCCGCAGGCTGATACAAATGATGGTTACCAGGCCCCTAATGATGTTGATGATGGCTAGACTATTCCTAGCCTGCCTACCAATCCTACAGATGACTGGGGTTTCCATGATCATGATGGACCACCCCCCTCAGGTGGCACCAATTTGGCTACTTGATGGGTTGCTTAATGTTTTTTTTTAATGAATAGATGTTGATTCCAGCTTCAGCTGTGTGAACTCTCGTAGGGTGATCTTGTATCCCCTAGCCCTTTTTTGTGGATTTAAAATAGTGTATTATTTATTAATAGAAAAGGACTATTCATAAATTTAGAAAAAGAATTATAATAAAGGGTTTAAAATGTAGTTATTAGTCCCTATCTTATAAAGGAAATTATGTTCTGAGATTCTAACACCATCAAATTTTGAGTCTATCCCTTCCTATATATAGATATAGGCAGGGAATTAATATTTTCATTTGCCTCATATCAATTAATTTTTTCAATACAAACAATCTCCATTCAAAGGTTTAAAAATGTTTTATAATTAAAATATATTTCTAAACACTAGATTCTATTTTATCATTGGTTTGTTCCAATTTTGCTAGAGTTTTAATTATTTTTCACTCAAAATTTTAGAAAAAAAGTCTATATCAACCTGGAAAATTCTAAAGGAACTAGGTATGGTGCTCTAGAAACTTCTGAGACTGGTGGGGAAGTAGTGAAAACCAACCATGCTAGAGACTGAATTTCATTCTTAGCTACCTTGTAACAGCTCTTTTGAAAGCTATGATTTTATTTTTATTTTTCTACTCTAAAATTATTATGTTCACATAATATGACCTACACAGCTATAGGCTAGACTTTAAATGTTTGATCAAGTTATTTTCTAGTTTCCATCTCTTTGTCAAGCTCTATGTGAGCCTTAAGAAGAGCATCACAACACTTTCTATTGTTTCAATAAGTCATGATAAGTGACATGTCATTGTATTTTACATGCAAAAATAGAAGTTCAACCACAACAAAGAAGTATTCAAAACCTTATAAACATTTTGCACAAAATTTTAAAAACACTAGAGAAAAATATTTCATGCAAAAATTGAACCCCACAAAAGATTTCACACAAAAGCTTAAACCCTTAACAATTTCCGCATGAAAATTTGAAACCCTAAAAATGATGAGATTATGAGAATCACTAGATCCGTCCAATAAAATCATCACAGAGAAAGGGAAAATATCATGGACACAATTGAAATTTGGGAACAACTTTTAACCACATAAGAGTTATTCTCTCAACAACTACATTAATGATTGATTTGTGTACTAAAATTACTAATTTAATGAGAAAATATTGTTGTTCAATTGAATTCAAGATAGTTACATGATATTTTATTTGAAAAGTTAATAATAATAAAAAATTTAATTCTATTTCATTTTATTTAAATGGTATGGAAGATTTACTTCATCTTATCTTATAACTCAAAAGGTAAATAAAGTTGTTTCTATTTTTTCAAAGATTTTTGTTTTATAATATGATTTGGTTTGATAAAAAAAATACGGTGCTGATTTATTTGCTCTAACTGATTTTAAAAATTTATTGGTTTTATATTATCACAATTCTCTATTAAAAAATAAATAAATGAAGATTTACTTTTATTATTATTGAGGTGGAGATCACTTTTAGGCAATGGGAAGAAGAGGAGACTCTCATCAAAATGTTGTGTACTTGCACTACTTTTAGTAGCTTGGTTAGCAAAAGAAGGGGTACCAACTCTTACCTCTAGGGATTAGTCTTCCTACTCTTTAATCCTCTCATTTCCATTACGATGTGGGAGTTTTGGGGGGTTGGAAGACTGTTAACTACATTTTCCAAAGCTAGATGTTGAGCTTTGCCTGGACCCATGGTTGGAAGATATGTTCGGTGTTTGCCAAGGCTAGAGGTATAATCATGTTTGGTCTTATATTTTTGTTTAGGATTTTGACAAGTGTGAATGGCCTAATTTTATCTCTTTGTTGTGTTGATGATGTTTATCTTTTCTTTTCCATGTGATCAAGTAATTGCTAGCAATTTTAAAGGGCACACTTTAGTCCTTTGTTGTTATTTTTGGTTTAATTTTGGAGCTATTGTGGGGGCTTGTCCCAAGATTTTTATTGACAAAATTGATCATGGTTGGTGGGTCTATTTCTTGTGGACCTTTTTCTTTGATAGAGGAAAATTTAATCGTATGGCATCTTTCATTACTAGGTGTTGGTAATGTTTTGTTGCTGGTGTTTAGAGGTCTAATTGTACTCCAAGTTAGCAACCGTTAATTGTTGTTTTTCTTAATCAAAAACTTCATATTGATGCTCAATGTAGATTTTTTCCTATTATTTCTTAAACCTTATCAAAGTATAAAAATTTGTGGAAACAAGTGTACAACCTATGCTTCAATGTATTATCTAAGAATGTTTTTCTTGATCAATAGGTAGGTAGTCTAGCTCTACAAGAGCTCTTGTTCAAAAAATAACTTATGTGCAAAAACTCTAAAACTTTTTATTTTTCCTTACTAATTCCTTACTAATTTTGCTATAGTTTAGCTGATTTAAGATATAAAATTTAAAAAGAGAAAAAACTAAATCAATGACATAAAAAGATAAGCATGAATTAAATGTAGTTTGATAATTAGTGAAATAGAAGATCTTGTCTATCTTGGAAATCAAAAGAATTTGTATATTAGGAAAAGAGGAAATTGTTCACTACAACTATAAATCTTCATTTGTTTTTGAAGACTTAGAAGTGGGGTCGATGATGATGGCAAGGTCAATGACGATGGTTAAGGGTCCCCCACCAATAAGACCGCCACTTTTTTTTATCTCAATCTTCCTCTGCTTTAGATGAAGAAAAAGAAGGATAATTTTTCCAAATCAGATTATGAAATGGATTTTCTTTAATTGATATTATTTTTTAATAATCTGTATGATGGGATTGTGATACATGAACAATGCGTATAGAAATTCATTGCTTGAATTATTTTTGGCATAGCACTAAAATCAAAGTCTCTATTTCAGTTTTGTTCTCACTTTCTGGATCAAGTGTATCACATGCCACAACTCCTAGTTATGAGAAAGAGGCCAAGTTAATTTTATTTTCATCATTTGGTCTCATTAGAAAATTCTATATGACTTCCATTTTTAATAAATGGGATGACTTTTATCAATATTTAATAATTTTTATTCTTAGTTAATCTTTATGGAAAATCTTGCATGACTTTCCATTTTTTATAGATACTATGATCTTTCTATTTATGTGCAATTATTGTTTTGAGGTATGCCATAGCATAACTTAATATATTTGGGTGGCTAGAGATAAGTTTTTTAAGGTATGATAGAATATTCATTGTGGAATTTTTGGTTGTCGAATGGAAAATATTGTTTATTGTTAAAACATATTTTTTAGTTCAAAATAATATGTAACTATAATTTAAGTTTTTGGTAAGTGTTATTATATTTATATTTAATTTAATATTTCAATTGAAAATGAAATCATATTAATAATTATGATTAAAAAGTATGTATTCTTATTTAAAACATAAAACTTATATTTAACTTTAATGACCGAAAAATATAAGGTATTTATTGTATGGTCTTTTATATTTGTCATGAAAAATCTTATAATATAAAAATTTTCACTATAAAAAATACTTGTTTGAACATAAGAGTAATACGTGTTCTCATGAGAATCTTGTTTAGATTACACCTTTATATTGTAGTCTTATATTATGAGAGTTTCCAATATACACAAATACGTGTTCACATAAAAGTGTAAACATTCTTCCCATGAGCACCTCTTTTAGATTACTCCTCTATATTGGATAGTTATGATATTGATATAAAGGAAAAATAAAAGTACTGATTAGTCTTATTTGTTTTTTTTATAGATCTAATTGTGTGAACAATTTGTATCATACTAATGGGTTCTTGAAATCTAATTGCTTACTATCTAATAATAATTGCACAAGGTAGGGACTCAAGATCTCTCAAAGCTCTTGTTCTTATTTATAAATGATTTTTTTTTTAATACATAAAACAAGTTTATTTATGTAATCTACTTTATAAAATTTTATTAAGATTATAGCCTCACAATATAAGAGGTTTTTCTTAATGTATGGGTGTAGTTTTCTAGAGAACAAATAGATTTTATATTATTATACAAGAAAGTTTCCTTCAAAATTCGTATCTTAGGAGTTTTTGTTTAGGCATTTGTTAAGTGTGACTCTATTTTAGTATTAGTGTCACAAAATTTGTGCATGCATCACATGTGAATCAATTTCAGTGGTATTTTTTGAATTCTCGATAGATTTCTCTATAGATAAGAGAAAGTTCAACACCAAGAAAAACTTCCACATTTTTGGTTTACTTGAAATGGTTAAGATTAGAAGGAGAGCATTACGTATACAAGTAGCATCATAAAATCTAGAATCTCATCAATTTTTTTCTATCTTGAGAAATATTATCCATATTTTATTTATTCATGATTGTTTTTTGTAGAGCTCTCAACCAAAAAAATTGTATTTCACATAAATCTTGACCAAATTTGAGAAGGTAAAAGGGTATTGATTAGTGTAATGAAGTATATTTTTTCTTGTCAAGGACAACTATGAAAAACTCTTGAAAATTCAAAATATTTCAAATTTTTTAGTGTGTAAATTTTATAACTCGTATCTAGAAAGACTTTTATTATGGTAGAGATATATTTAAGTCATAGTGGGATTCCTTGGTTGAAAGGATCAAAGATATGCTCTCCTCTTAGAAATGAATATAGCTTTCAATTGTAGGAACAACTTATTGAGATCTAATTGAAAAGATCATTACTAAAAGAGATCATTGAGAGAGGGAGATTGTTGAAGTGATATGTGTTTCAATCAATGTTTTGTCACTGATGACAAACCTTCTATTTGATGCTGAGACAATTTCATATAAGATCCAAGTACTAGCACTTAGTTGAATGATGAAGAGGATTTAATCAATAAGATGTAACAATAGCACCTAGAGGAAAGGTTGAGTTCTAGTTATGTAATGAAGCACAAGGATCGGTTCAGACAATGGTTAAATGATGTATTGATAATCTACTTGACGTTACAAAGGTTGGTCACACTTAAAAACTTTAGAAGAATAAGTAATACTAAGACTATCTACAAAGCTTGACCAAGTTGATAGTAGGTGCCAAGCAAAGATAAGTCATGTTGGGTAGAAAATTTGTTGGTGCTGAGTAAAAGAAAATTCTAGTATGTGTTGAGCAACATAGTTATTGTCAAGAGAAATACAATAGATGCCAAGCATCAGTAACATGTAGTTGATGCCGAGTAATTTTATAGTTGATTCTAAGTGATGCAGTATGTGTCGAGCATCAGAAGATCAATAACGTCGAGTTGTTGCATTATGACAAAGATCGTAGATTTGCCAAGCATGAGCTGACAAGTTTGTTTTCTTGAAGTCTATGAACTAGGTGGAAGATAAGACTAATGAGCTAGTGGTACAAAATTTGAGGTGAACTATTTTTGGGTGAATTTAAATGGATTCTAGGAGAAGTTTCTAAAAAAGACAAGAGATGGGGTAGATACATTGTATCCTACCTTATTTGTATGAATCCTGATTGGACAATGGAAAATGGAAAAGTATTCTAATTTCCTATTTAAGGAATGTCTGGCCATGAAGCAAAGAGAGTTTGAGAGGTTAGAAGTAATATATTAGTGAAGGTCCAAAGAACCTAAGGAAGACTAGAGATAGAAAGTCAAGAACTCTATTTCATCTAGTGAACAAAGAAGTAACTACATTGGCATACCAAACAAGAAGGTTGAAGTAGAACAGATGCTTGAAGGGTGAACAAGTTGTCAGAGTTGCAAAGAATGAAAGTTAAGTAAATTGAGGACTGAATTGTGATCTAGAATCTATAACACAAGTTCTAATTTGTGTTAGATCAAATACTATATTGTACTCTTTGATAATTGTATTAGTTAGGGTAAAATTATTTGGACTAAGGTTGACTTAAAATTCATTAGAAAACCCTTTAACAGGGTGGTATTCCAAGTGAATGGCCTAATGTTCTTTAACCAGACTCACTTCTAACAGGGTGATTGAAATCCCTTAACCAGATCACATTTAACAGTGTGCATTACAACCTTTAATAGGGTTGGCCTTTCATAGGGCATCACTTCAAAAGAGTGAAAAAGGAGTAGCATGTTACTGGTAGTTTTTCCAAAATTGGATTTCCACATTAAATCACTATGTCAACTATGTGGATGAGTTTTTACATTTCATGTTTTATTCCTACATGTTGATTTAGCAGTAACTTGCAAGTGTTGGTAAAAAGCTTGGATGCATGTATTAGTATGAATGTTTAAATGAGTTCACTAAGCTAGGTGAAAAGTTTTATTGGTACATTTGGACCTTGAATAACTAATTCAACACCCCCCCCCCAAGTTGTTCTAACGAATTCAAACACAACTAGTCTTAACAATTTATCAAATTAAACCATTTCTTAATGATCCAAAGATGGAGATTACTATTGATTATATAGATGAAGAAAGAAAATGACTAGAGCATGAGAAAAATGATATGACAAGAATAAATTGTATTCTCATGTAGTATGCAACATTATTAAATAAGATAATTAAGGAAAACCATTTTTATGTATGCCACCTAGATAAATAGGATATAATAATATTATAACATGGTATGATATGATACATAAAATGATCAATAATATAAAGTAGAAAATAAATAAAATTATTAAATAACATTGAATGTGGGAACACTCCTATGTGATCCTCAAGTAAAATGATTATCATGAATGAAGAAGGCAGGTGACTTCTTATAAAAAAAGGTCCCACAAAACACTAGTGATTATACTTGATCTTAATGAAACTTGTGTTAAAGATATGTAAAAATTACTCTATTATGGTAAAATGCTACAAATCAATGACCCACTTTTCTATTTATTGATCTAGTGCATATCGTTCTTGATATATTTGATCAATATATGGTGAAATTTGTTCTTGTGATGTAGATAGAACTACAATTGTAATAATGATGGATAGTGGTTAGCATAATGGTGACGAAATCTTCTTAAGAATATTTTGAATCTAGAAATAATTTCACTTATGGAATTAAGAGTTTCTTAACAATTAGCTCCATTCAAAGAAATCAGAATATAAGTTTTCTTTTCAATCTATTAAATAGTTCTGTTAAAACTAGGATCTCATCTTCTTATCCATTAAATCTTCATATTTAAATGTTCCACCAACACATATGATTCCACAAACTAGATCATTTATCTTCTATGTAAATGATGGAATAATCTTATTTTTCCTCATTTGCAACTATTCATAATTTCCTTTCAACCATTGCAACTTATCATGATTAACATTATTGTAACCTTCATAATTAGTTTCCAATTTAGTCAATACATTATATGTTGCCTTTGATTCTTAAATATTTGAATGCAATATATCAAATAAGGAACTAATAATTACTTCTTTATCTAACATGTTCTTTATTAAAATACTTCTTTATAGTTATAGTAGCTTGTGATAAATCTAAACAGAATATAATAGTTATTCTCTTTGATAATTTACCAATATGCATATCACATGCATATCAGGTAAGCATCCATTCAATTCATTCATATCATATAATTAGTACCATCAAAATTTAGTCTCTCTTTCCTTAATCTGTTTGTGTCATATCTCCTTAATATTGTTAAGTCTATGCAAAAGGACTTAGCTTTGATACCAATTGTTAGGCCCAAAGAAGGAAAATCAAACTGAGAGGGGTGGGGGAGGGGCAAGGGCAATAACTTATGTCAAAACCTCTAAAACTTAATACAAATTAGAAAATTAAATAGTAAATGCGAGATCTAAATTACAAAATACATGAACCAAAAAACCCCAATAGGACTCCAACCCACAAGATGATGTGTACTATACTAAAAAACTACCTAAATAAAAGTATAAAGTGGAGAAAAAATATGTCATTACATCCACAATATTAGAAACTAATCTTCAAGCCTCACTTCCCAAAACATACTTCTCATAATACAATATCAGATCTAGCCCTCAATTTGGTTCACTAATCTATTCTTCAAATACAAAAAGACGGATAAGCATTCAATTGCAACTAAACTAAAATAAAATATTGGCTATGCCTATACAACTCAAATAAATTATAATTTACATCTACCACGCCCATATCATCTTCACCCTCAAATCTCTCTAATCATGCACTGCCTTTCATAAAATGATCTCTCATTTATACTGAATACAAAGAATAAATAACCACTAAGTAAATGAGCCAACCTAGCACCAAACCAAAAACTTAAGCATCCATACAATCCAAAATCAAATTGATTCAAACTTAGATAGGTCCAAATCTTGAATCAAATACATGTTACACCAGCACTAATGCAACACCAAAAATATCAACATGTTGCTCCATCAAGTCAATTAGGATATAAGAATGCCCACACACTACGAAAATAAATATTATGATCTATTATATCAATTTAGATCAATAAAATGATCATTAAACACTCTAAAAAAACCAAAAAGAAAAATGAATACCATCTAGAACCTTTTCATCAATTGCAACTCAAAATCCAAACTCATCTTTAGCACTGATCATCAAGAATACTATACTACCAAACTTTTATATATTAAAAGATAGTTGGATGAACTCAAAATTATGAATAATAGAAACTATAGACACAATAATAATAATTTATTTAATACCATATTCACAACCTATAAATCACTTAATCCAAATGCTACTAAACCAAATAGTCAACCTTTGTAGACTATAAGTTCTCTATAACATAGATAACCAAAAACTTGATCAAAACTCACTTCAATCTACATGCAAACCTCTCTAAGTTGAAAATAAATAAATATAAACATTTGATGTTTTATTGATCAAATGATGCATCATTATATAGTGCATGAGATAATTATAGTTAACCAACAAATATTAACTATTTAGAGGAAACTATTGAGAATGTATTATGCCAACATTCTCCCCTTTAAATCATTGATCCCAAAAACATCAAAAATACCTTAGGGATTCCCCTTAAGGTTTATAGAGAAAAATATGTTGAATACATAGTTGGAATACATATTTTGAGAAAATGTTTATGAGGTAACAAACCCTGAACCAAGCAAGGATCCATCAAGATTTCTTATGACCCTTAGAAAGGTGTAGCTTTGAGCTATGTTCTTAAACCACAAAGTCTTGAATTATTCAACAATGATCCCTAAGAGATGCAACATATCTCTACCATTGTTTATTAATTGTTAAAGGGTATAATTCTTGATCATGTACTATGAATTTTTCTTGACCACAACCATATTGATCCCAATAGAAAGTCCCAAACTTGTCTGCAAAGTGAGGCTTTACAAAACATGTACTCTTCAATTTTCTCAGCATAAAAAATAAAAATAAAAAACAAAAAACTTCAAAAACTCTTCTAATGGAGAGCACCATATCAAAGCGAGAAGTTGACATTAAATGTGGAATTCCCTCCATCCTCCAATGTTTCCAACCTCTAGAATAAAGGGTCAAAATCTCAAACTACTAAAGATAGATCATTAGAAGAGTCATCAAGGACACACTCATAATTTATTATATTTTCATTGTCAATGTTAACAATATGTCTTCAATACATTATTCTTTCAAAATTTCCTTCTTTGAACAATGCACTAGAGGAAGTGCTATAGTTTTTGGTAAAACAATAATAGATGCAATAAAATATTGACCCATAAAACCATACTTGAAAGCTTTCTCTATAATATTAGATTAGCTAGTATTGATAGGTGTCACTCAGATATTTTTCATTTAGGGTGTTTATGCATATAACTACCTATAGCTACTTGATTCCTATGTCCATGATGAATCTAAATATTTTCTTGGTGATTTTAATAAAGCAAATATATCCCACTTTTCCATGCATCAGATCATATATTTTTTCTTATTTTCACATATCAACTATTCACAGATGCTTACCAAATCATGAATTGTGACTAGGCAAGTCAATTTCGTACAAACTCTGATATGGCGCATCAATGTCCTCCTATAAATAGATTTTTATTTCAAGTAGAATAATGGTTTCAAACATTTTATCAACACTTAAATGCAAAAAATCTTGATTTATTTCAGTATTTGTATGCCAACCAAGAAGGCACATTTCATTCCATGCTAAAGAAATTAAGAACTATTGATAAGAGCATACAAACAATAAAAATCAATTTTTTTGCATTTTATTTTCTTCAATGAGGAGAGTCATCACCAAGGACAAAAAATAATTTCTTCTTATAGGCTAAGAAATTGCATTTAAATAGTTAGGAAAAACACATGGTTCTCAATGTAAATATGGTGCATTATCAATGTAGATTTATCAAGCGCACCCCTACACACACACACACACACTCATGCATTGAAAAACTTGTATACTTACTTGCTCATAGTTATTCATGAGATCATGTGGTGTAGGACCACCTAGGTATGGCTACTTGGTAACCTAGAGTTTCTAATCAAGTTTTGGTGTGTAGTGGCCTTAGCCAAGCCACTAGGGTAATAAAGGGCTAGTGTATCATAGAGGGTGATTTAGTCATTAGGAGATCTAAATAGGTACTTAATAATAGGAAATGTTACTAAGTTATTTAATGTTACCAAGTTTTGTGCAATTGTTGTCATTCTTGTTAAAAGTGGCATTTGTGCATTTAGAGGGCTATATTTGAAAAGGAAATTTTGAAATAGTGGTTACATGTTTTAAGTAACATATTCAAACATTTTATAGAGTTTCATGAGGTCTTGAGAAAGTCTAGTCTAACTAGGCAAAAAGTTGTCAAGTTGCATAACAAGTTTGCAAAATTGCAAAAGTTGTCATGACAACTTTTATTGCAAAATGTGCATTTTAGAGAAATAGGGGGAATAAACACCTCAAAGTGGTTGGGAAATATTTTTTGGACATATATAAGGCATCAATTGACCTATGATAGGGGTTGGATGGTATTTTGCTAAAATTTTGGGTAATGAACAAGCATTTTGCTGAGTTATTTTACCATAGTTAGAGCCCATTTTCTTCATTAGGATACTTCATGGATTAAAATTTAATTACTTAATTCAATTTTTTATTAGTTAGGTTATTGATTCCAGTGTGTTACAGGTTTGTAAATATTTTTTACTTTTAGATCATCATTGGTCTGAACCAAGCAAATTTTTTAAGATGGAATTATAACTCACCTTTCTACTATGGCATCTGTATGGTTTCTAGGAATCTATGAAATAATTGAAGTACTATAAATGTACAAGAGCTTGGCCCTGGAAATCATGTTTGGAATTTTGATATAGTGATGCCCTAGGCAAGCCAAATGAGCACGATCAGGGATCAAAGTTTTAAAACTAGCCTTTGATGGGATTGAGTGCATTGGTTGCTTCAATCTAAGTAGATGGAGGGAAGGATATAAGTGTGAAGAAGTCTTATGCCCAAGAGGATGTGCTAGTGACATGTCTTGATAGGGATATAAAAAAACCCTTGTCAATACTGTCAGCATATTGGGGAAACCCTTAATTTTAGGCTTAAAAACAACAACCCACTATATGGACAAGTTGGGGAAGTGAGATCAAGTGAATCTCAAAGACCATCGAAAGGGGTATCAGGATATGAGGTTTTTTTCCTCCTTGTTAAGAAATTTTCTAAATTGTGAGCCAAAAGATGTGTTTGGTAGCCTAATTCCTTGTAGCCTTTTAGGCCTAGATTCAAGAAAATTCCTAATATCAATAAAAAGTTGAATGTATTTTGGGTTGATTATCAATGCCATGGACCCTATGATCTAGAAGAAAACCTTCCTCTCTATTTTTGTTTGGTTTTGGTCATCTTTAATCATTTGATGTGGGTGAACCAAGAAGGCATCCATGAAGCATGTTAGGGGTTGAGTGGATTTCATCATTGGTGTGGACAAGTTCAAGAGTAGGAGGATTGGGAATAGAGTCCAACATAGATTGGGTTAGTAGAAAAACCCTAATAGGCTAGAGAAAAGGCCTAGAGAGGACCCTAGGAGAAGTTAGGGTTGAAGGGAAAGACTTGTCCTTACATCAAAGTCATATTGGAGCACAAAATTTGATTGCTTGTGGATAGATGTTTCAGACTTAAGAAGAACCAATAGGAAAAACAATCATGGTAACTAATACAGACTTAGCCAAAGAGAAGGGTGAGTGAAAGGAGAGAAATAGAATCCTTGAAGAAGCCCTAGAGTAAATGAAGGCAAAGTTGGGAGAAGTTGCTAAGGCAACTAAGAATAAAGACAATGAACGTAAAATAAAAGAAAAAGGTAAAGAAAAGATTGTTGAGGAAGACATTATCCCTAAGCTAGACCCTATAATAGATGAGGAACTATTCTTGAAGGCCATCAAAGCCCTAGGAAGAAAATCCCTAGAAGGAATTCCATTGTTTAGTAGAAAGATAGGCACTGACATAGTAATGGAGTGGATTGAGGGGATGGAAAATCATTTTGAGTGTTAAGGTGTCGTAGAGGCATAAAAGGTAAAGGTTGAAAAATCAAGACTCGAAGGTTTAACATTAATATGGTGGAAATACTTGCAAGATGAAAGGGTCAGCATGATATAAAGCCTATAGCTAACTAGAATGTCATGGTAACTAAAGTAAACAAAAACTATCTGCCAAAAGATTATGAAGACATTATCCCTAAGCTAGACCCTCTAATAGACGAGGAACCATTCTTGAAGGCCATCAAGGCTCTAGGAAGAAAATCCCTAGAAGGAATTCCATTTTTTAGTAGAAAGATAGACACTGACATAGTAATGGAGTGGATTGAGGGGATGGAAAATCATTTTGAGTGTGAAGGTTTCATAGAGGCATAAAAGGTAAAGGTTGCAAAATCAAAACTCAGAGGTTTAACATTAATATGGTGGAAATACTTGCAAGATGAAAGGGTCAGCATGGTAAAAAGCCTATAGCTAACTAGAATGCCATGGTAACTAAAGTAAACGAAAACTATCTGCCAGAAGATTATGAGGTACAATTGCATAGAAAGAGGCAAGGTCCAAAGAAAAAAGACTTGAATTTGGTTTCTTACATAGAGGAATTTCAAAAATTATGCCTAAGCTCTAAGATTCAAGAGGAGGAATCTCTTAAGGTAGCATGATATTTGGGTGGACTAAAGTGGAACATCCAAGAAGAGCTAAGCCTATGGACCACTACCACTATTCAAAAGTGTCATCAATTGGCTCTTAAGGTGGAAGAAAAGAATAGGAAGAAGGGAGAGTCAAGTTTCAAAGGTAGAGGCAAAGGAAGACACCAAAGAGGGCATATAGGTAAATATAAACTTGCTAAGAAGGGTAGTGAAACTACTTTAAGGGGAGGTTATGCAAGAGGAAGAGGCACGTAAGGAGTCTCAAATAGAGGGAAAGGTTCAGGTAGGAGTAACTCATACTTTGCAAGTATGAAGTGTTACACTTGCGGTCAGTTGGGCCACCCTCCCTATAGATGTCCTAACAAGCCTACTTCTTCAAACATTGATAAGAGAGTTGTATATGCTCATGAGGACACAATGATTTGTAAGGTATATGAGGTGGATCATATTGAGTCAGAGAGATGAGAGAACTTAATGTTCAAGAGAGTGTTGATTAGGCAACCAGCCAAGGATTAACCCAAGCATAAAAGGGTCTTGTTCAGAATTAGGTGCAAGCTTTTGGCCAAGTTGTGTAAAGTTATTATAGATTCAAGCTCCATAGATAAAATCATATCAAAATAAGTAGTGGACAATCTCAATTTGGCCAAGATACCTTGTGTTAACCCATACATAGTGACATGGTTGAACAAAGGGCAGAGTGTGTTGGTGAATGAACAAACTTGGGCTTAGTTTTCCATTACAGGCTATAAAGACAAATTTCTTTGTAACATATTTCCTATAGATGGATGACATCTGCTATTAGGTAGACCTTGGCAATATGACAGAGGTTCTACCTATGATGGGAAGAAAAATGGGAGAACTTTCAAGATTTAGTCCTTATTGGAGGAGGATGAATCATAGTCCAAAACACCTGGTGTATATTAAGTAGTGGGAAGTATTTCATCAATGTCCTTAACCATGGAGAAAGTGAAGGGTATTCCATTCTCCTTAAGCCTAAGGAAGAAGAGAAACCTAAATAAGAACCTCTACCAACTACAATACAAGAGATGCTTTTGAAGTATAAGGATATTGTCAGATGGAACTCCTACAACTTTTCCTCCTAGAAGAGTGATAAGTCATTAGATTGACTTTGTAACTAGTGCATCATTTCTAAATAAAGCAGCCTATGAGCTTAGTCTAGATCAAAATTGATAAGTAGTTAAACAAGTGCAAGAGCTTCTAGATCATGGTCTAATAAAGAAGAGCATCAATCCTTGTGTAGTGCTAGTAGCTTTGGTATCCAAGGAGGGGGGAAATGGAGGCTTTGTACAAATTGAAGGACCATCACCAAAATCACTATAAAGTATAGGTTTCCCATACCTAGAAGTGGAGACTTGATGGATTGGCTTGGAGTAGCTCAATATTTCACAAAGTTGGACCTCAAAAGTAGTTACCATCAGATAAGGATAAAGGAGGGTGATGAGTGGAAGAAAATTTTGAAGACCACAAATGGATTGTATGAGTGGCTTGTGATTCCATTTGGGCTCTCAAATGCTTCTAGAACATTCATGAGACTCATGAATGAAATGTTGAAAGATTATACAGGAAGGTTTGTGGTGGTATATCTTGATGATATACTCATCTTTAGTAAGACAAGAGAATAACATCTGGAATATGTGGAGATGGTCCTAAGGAAGTTTCATCAAGAGAAGTTACCTATCAATTTGGAAAAGTGTGAGTTTATGAAGCAAGAACTTGTCTACTTTGGATTTTTAGTATCAAAGGGATCTTTAAAAATGTATGAAAACAAAGTTGTAGCTATCCTAAATTGGCCACCACCTACCACGGCAATAGAGGTAAGAAGCTTCCATGGGTTAGCTCAATTTTATAGAAAATTCATTAGGAACTTTAGTGGTATTTGTGCACCATTGCTAGACACCATTAAGGGTGGAATGAAAACAAAGTTTACATTGACTTCTAAAGTAGGGAATAAATTTGAAATTTTGAAAGAACAAGTAGCAACACAACCTGTCCTCAAATTGCCTAGTTTTGACAAATTGCTTACCTTAGAGTGTGATGCAAGTGTGATGGTAGTAGGGGGTGTGTTGAGCCAAGAATGTAGGCCAGTGGTCTTTTTCAATGAGAAGCTAAATGAGGCAAAGAAGAAACATTATTCTTATGACTTTGAATTGTATGCTTTGGTTTAGTCTCTTAAGAAGTGGATACATTTCCTCTTACCCAAGGAGTTTGTAGTGTTTACTGTCAACCAAGACCTTAGCTACATCACTACAAAAGAAAAGTTAATAAATAGACATATGAAGTGGATGGAGTATCTTCAAGCATTCACATTCACCATCAAGCAGAAGAAGGGGTGGTTAAATAAGGTTGTAGATGCACTAAGCAAAAGGATGTTGGCTATTCAAGAAGTTCAACTACATAGCATTTGCATAGAGATTTTCAAGGACCTCTACAAGGATGATGAATATTTTTTTGAAGCTTATAAGGTATGCTCTAAATTTTAGAATCATTTCACATAGTTCTTTTGTTGATTATACTTTGCAAAGTGGACTATTGCTCAAAGTAAACCAATTGTGCATGCCTAAGGGTTCCATGAGATAGAACATTATCCAAGAAAAACATAATGGAAGCCTAAGTGGTCATTTTGGCAACAAAAATACCCTAGAGCTAGTTCAAAGGTTCTACTATTGGCCAAAATTGTCAAGAGATGTGACAACATATGTAGAATAGTGTGTAGTTTGCATGAAGGAAAAAGGAGAAGCTAGTAATGTGGGTTTGTACCAGCCTTTACTAGTCCCTAATAGGCCATGGGAGTGTATTAGCATGGACTTCATTGTAGGGTTTCGTAAAACATAGCAAGGTTGTGATAGCATCTATGTTGTGGTGGATAGATTTAGCAAGATGGGTCATTTCATACCTTGCAAAACTACCAATGATGCTAGCCATATAACACATCTATTCTTTGAAGGAATTTTGATGATCCATGGACTAACCCTAAGCATTGTGTCAGATAGGATGTCAAGTTTATGAGTCATTTTTGGTAAACCTTGTGGAGTAGGTTGGGAACTAACCTATCTTTTGGTTCAGCTTACTACCATTAGAGTGATGGCCAAACTAAGGTGGTTAATAGAGTGTTGGGTAATTTTTAAGGTGCCTAACTAAGGATTATGGTCAAACATGGGATGTGATTATTCCTGAAGAAAAGTATACATATAATGATAGTCTGAAGAGGACAATAGGTAGGAGCCCATTTGAGACTATTTTATGGAATGCATACAAGGGGTGTGTGTGAACTTAGAGACCTTGGAGCTATGGAGTATACGAGTGGTTAGCCTAAAGACTTCACTCAAACTATGAAGTACACTCAACAATAGGTGAAGAAGACTATACAAGAAACTACACAAAGATTGAACGCTAAATTATATGAGAAGAGAAAGGATGTTCAGTTCATAATAGGTGACTATGTCATGGTACACTTGAATAAGTCTAGGTTGTAGATAGGAGTAGCTACTAAATTTTAGATGAAGAAAGTGAGACTCTATAAGATCTTAGCCAAATATGGTGCCAATGCAATTAAGGTGGACCTTCCTAGTAATTTGAACCTTTCACCTTTCTTCAATGTGGAAGACCTTGCCAAATTTAAGGGGCATCTAATTGAAGTAGATTTGAACAAATAGGAGGTTGGCAAGGATGTAGCACCTAATTTCTTACCTTCCAAGATGGAACTAGAGATAGAAAAATTAATGGACTCAAGTGTCAAGAAGACTACTAGACACAAGGTGTACATGGAACACCTCATCAAATGGATAGCTAAGCCAGAGTTAGAGGAAACATCGGTTGCAACTACAAATTTCAAGAGGCTAGGAATTACTGATAACATCTTGCCTACATGACTAACAATATTTACTTTTGTGGGGAGCATGATGCAAGAGCACCTAGGTATAGCTACTTGGTAGCCTAGGGTTCCTAGTCAAGTCTCAACTTTGGCCTCCACCAAGTCACTAGGGTAATAAATGGCTAGTGTGTCCTAGAGGGTGATTTAGTGATTAGGAGGTCTAAGTAGGTCATTAGGAACATGCAATGTTACCTAGTTGTCCAGTGTTGCTAAGTATTGTGCAATTGTTGAAATTCTTGTTAAAAGTGGCATTTGTGCATTTAGAGGGACAGATTGAACAAGGAAAGGGTGAAATAGTGGTTACACATTATAAGTAATAGATTCAAAATAATTATAGAGTTTCATGAGCTTTTGACCAAGTCTAGTCTAACTAGGCAAAAAGTTGTAAGTTGCTGACAACTTTGCAAAATTGTAAAAGTTGTCATCATAACTTTGTTGAGCTATTGTTTTGCATGATGCTTAACGACAGGAATCCTTTCAAACTTCTCTCTTGAAAAGATAATCTAGGATCAACTACAAGGTTTGTGGTGATATTGTGACCTACTGGCATCTACTTAGTTGAAGATAAATGTGTTTGTTCACAGGGAGGCCTTTGTTGGTTCTAGCCAATTTTGGATAAGATGTTCAATCTTCTTATTGTTTCAAAATTAATCACAAAAGAGATTTTTTTTTTGGGATTTTATGTTTTTAAAATGAATGCAATCTAACAATGCAACTATATGAATTCCTAAATTAAGCTAGGGTTAGTAACAGATAATAACAAAGATAAGGTAATGAGAGATAAAAGAAAATCTAGCATGAAAGGGAAATTCTTAATGGACATAAACCATGGTAACAACATTTTTGCAAGTTAAATCATCGAAAAGATTGGGTAGGAAACCAATGAAAATAGGAGCAGCAATTCCTCAAATACACTGATACAATTGTTGATGAAAATTTAGTAAAAACTCAAAGATCTATTTCACTTCTCATCAAATCATAAGGCCACCAAAAGTGTGCTCATGCGAGACAAGAAGCTATGTAGGAACAATAGGGTTATCTCTTCTCCAACTCGGTACATCAGGATAATTCATTAATATGTGACAAACACTAGAACTAAAAGATTGCACAATTAAATGAATACAAGAAAATCATTGGCTTTGTTATAATCATGAACAAGAATTCCCAAAAGTAACACACTCTAGAAAGAATAACTATAGTCAAATGAGAGCACCAATAGCATATATTATTGTATCAAAATAATGGCCCAGAATACATCCTACATTCCTAAATTTATAAGAAATCATCTCCCTAATTTTTGTTGAGAGTGAGAGATCTCTTAATGCAAACATATTCTTCTAAAATAATAAAACAAATCTAATTATGTACAAATTAACTCTCTAAATGGTGCTAAGTAGGACTCCACCCTTGTTTATATCAATTAATGGGTGCATGAGCCTTTACATGTCTTAAAACAAAGAAAAAAGCAATAGATGAGAAGAAGGAAGCTATAAGAGGATCTAACAATCACTGTAAGCTCTAAAGATGGAAGCTCAACCTTCTCTAAATGTTTTTAGGAGTTGAACTACTATCAAAATATATTTTTTGTGAATGGAAAGCTCTAAATTTGGAACTGGAAATTAAATGTCAGTACACTTCACTTCTACAAAGTTTTTAGCATACATCTAGAATAGTGCACCTTACACACCTTTGTGGTAGGTTCAAAAATCTAAAAATTTCCCAAGTGTCAAAATTAAATTCTAGCTTCTAGTTTTCTTCTCCTTTATGCCAGAGCTATGTTTGGCTTTTGCTCTTGGATTTATCTATAATCTCTATCACTTGGGAAGCTTTTGAAAAATCCAATGCCTTATAATTATATTTAACTATCTTCCAGTAGTTACTAATCTCCACACAAATATTCACAAAATCATCTAGTTTAGTGTCCAACTCCACCAGTACCTCTTCTATCCTAAATGCTTGTTTGATATCTTCTTCTGACGAAGCATCTTTGAAGGTTTTTCAGAATTTCTAGTGAACCAATTGTACTGGAATGAATTTAGTTCTCAACTCATCTTTAAAAATATCAAGGCATGCATCGCTATAATAATTCTCAGCTTCCTTGAAATCTACTCATGTTTCTGATCTCTCAACTTATGAATATCTTTGTGAAATCCTTGCATGACCTTGTTGCCACTAGCTATCTTTTCAATCCAATCTTCTAGTTTATCAATCTCATCCATTTTATACACCTCTATGAGTGTACGATCTCTTTGACCCTTTATCATTTGAAGCACTTGAAGGTCTTTTCCCTAGGTATGTACCTCATCCATCAGCCTAAAATCTTCATCCATTATGTATACGAGTTTATCTGCATTAGTTTGAACATGATGTAATAGGTCTAAATTATCCTATCTAATTTGTATATCTTTATCCTAAAAAATTTCATGTCATTTCTGACATGCGCCCAAAAATAAATCTATATGTACACTCTCCTTATCTTTTACTTTCTAATGTCATAGCAAGAGTGATCTTTGGATTATATAGGTCAATGGGGCCCACAAATCCATGCAAATAGCCTCTCAAAAGCTCATTTTTCTTCCTTAATGTTACCAACTCTAACTCATACTAGTCCACATGCTTGAAAACCTATCTCACATCCATAGTGATCAAAACTTTAGTAGTGTTTAGTGTGGGCTTTCCTAAGATAACCTCCTTGATTTGGTAATCACGAGGAGTCAAATCATTGATGTCGACATGTGGAGGAAGGATGGAAATATGTGGAAATAAATCTTGATCTGAGTTCTTCATTATGGAAGCTAGTGTTTATGCATCACCCTTAGGTGTCTCAAGCTTCTTGATGGCTTCCACTAGCTGATTCATACTCTCCTTTGCATTCAAGTTCAGTTGCCTCTTTTGTCTATCCATAACTTCCCTCTTCAGCTAGGCTACTGTAGTGCCCATAAGAGACATGTATTTGGCTAAAAAGGGAGTTTTCCTTGCAAGCCCTTTTCCCTTATCACTCCTTTTCAGAGTCTTCTCCTTCTAAGAGGGGTCTACATTATAATTTTTTGTGTCAGTTGTGGCCACAGTTGTTTCCTCTATATCCTGAGAACTTTCTTGAGGTTCTTCATGCATCTACCCCTCCTCTAATACTTTATTGGTTGGTCTCTATTCTGGCTCTTCTCCATGTACTACTTGTTCTTATTCTTCATTGATAGGAGGAAGAGGAGTGGTTGAACATTTTTCTAAGAAAGACAAGTCCTGAAATGATGGTGGTAATATACCCAGAGACCCTTTTGGTAGAGGTGGCATTTGAGTTCAATCCTCTCCCAATGTTTGATTCATGGGTGTATCTTGTACCTTATCACCCACCATTTTAGTTCCCACAGGCATAAAATAAAATAAAAAATGTTGAAAATATTTGTTTCTTGCTCTTCCTACTCATTAGTCCACTATTGCTACTAATCTTTAGAAATGGTAAACTGAATAGGTTCCTTAGGAATGGATGGTGGTGCTATGGTTGAGCTTCTTCTTATCTCTTATATTGTAGCCCTAGCTAAATGAGTCCTCTACCTCAAGAGAAGATTGTCTTCTTCTCCATCATCATCATCCTCCTCAGTGATGGTTTCATGCACTAAAGGAATGGGAATAACCTTCTTTTGTAACTTTTACCTTCTTGTCCTCCTCAAAGTGGATCTAACCCTAGCTTTCTTAGCAGTTGAAGGAGAGGCTTCTTCCTCTTGAGTTAGTGGTGTCACCTCTTGTTCTTCTTGCTCTACTTCTTGCTCTTATCCATGTTCCCATGGGACAATTGTGTAGTATCTTGGGCTTGA
This sequence comes from Cupressus sempervirens, assembly GCA_028749045.1. NCBI lineage: Eukaryota > Viridiplantae > Streptophyta > Pinopsida > Cupressales > Cupressaceae > Cupressus > Cupressus sempervirens. The sequence goes on along the minus strand of CM053783.1, from coordinate 371,727,165 downwards.
GCCACCTCTTCATCTTGAAGCTCTTTAGTTTCAAGTGCTTGAGCTACATCTTCTTGAGGCTCTTTAGATTCAAGCTCAACTTGTTTTGAGGACTCTCTTTTCCTCTTATTGTTTGCTTTATCTTCTCTAAACTACCCGATATCCCTATCATTTTCATATACCATTTCTGGTCTAATTGAAGATTGAGAAGGGAATGTTGGTACTATAACTTTTGCACCTTTACTCTTAACTAGGTGTGTTGTGGCTTGAAAGGTAAAAATCTATGGAACTAGGTCAAGGTTAAAAGGTTTCCTGATTCATTCCTTTTTCAACTAAATTATGTACCTAGCCATGTGGTTTATATCTGTATTTTCATCCCTGTTAATCTCTACGTTCATAATCAGCCTATCATATATCTTGTCTCAGTTATACAAGGGCATCTTGGTGAGCAACCTTGAGAGGGACCTTCATCTTCAATGTTATCCCTACCAAATATAGATTCATCCTACAATAATCCCTTATTTAGATATCATAGTCATCTATTGTGTTCATCCAATGATCTTCGATGGCATCTTTGTGCACAAACTACTTTCCTGCCAAATGTTGAACTCTACCAATATTGTTAAAAAATGGACAAGGGGAGTTGTAATCTTCCAATGGATATTGATCCCACTCTAAATCAAAAGTCATGATATCCTTCTTTTGTTTTACCTTAAATCCACCTATAGAAATAGGCCATACCCATGTCTTCTTATGTTGTTTTCTCACTCTATCATATGTAGATGTGAGTTGTCTTGCAATCTCCAATAAAATGAGCCTGTCTAATGAAAATCTTAGAGGTTTCTTCAAATTCACCATAATACCAGATACCCTTAGGTAAGCGAATGTTTTAAATTGGATGTAATAGGCGTCGATCTCTATGATCTTTGTTGTTGCCTCTACTGACATCCTCTTAGCATAATCACCCTCTAGGAATTAGATGATTACTAATATGGAAGAATCATTCAATACCCACAATTCCTTTCTCTAATTTGAGAGCTTGTTCTTTACCAACTGAGGATATACCACATAGGGCCAAGAATTGACATCTTGCATGCTTGCCTTCTTGTACAGTCCTAGATAATCAATTGTCTTTGTTGCCAATAAGTACACCAAATATGATGTCATGTAAAACTTGCGGTCAACATTCACTCCTGCTAGCTATTCATCTAAGTTTTCACTTAGTATTGCAGCCCAATCAATTGGCATTTTTAGTTGTTTTGATAGTTTCTATGAAATGGACTATCTGCATATCAAGATGTCTAACTGTTGGTAGACCCATAACTCTACTCAGAAGTACAATAGAATATCCAATTTCATCCTTCATATACCCTCTAGTCATGTCTACCTTTCCTACTTTGCTTCCCACCTGTGTTCTATTAGTCAAAAATGATGATTGTATTATCTTTGTGGCCTTCTTCTCATTCAACCTATACCATCTTTCTATTTGATGATAAGTTATTTCACATCTACTCTAGGTAGATGGAATAATTTCTCAATGTTCCTCGATCTTAGGTCTAGACTATCTTCCCTGTGATGCTTTAAGAAACTCTTTCTTTAGACACATAGTTTTCAGCCAATACCATGATAAGCTCCAAGGATTACACTAATGTAGGATGAGATGCCATGTTGACCAAAACCAACCTAATAAGTGTTGACAACATTAGGGACCTCTCTTTAGGCTTATTACAGAGTACAAGGAATGTGTTCTAGTGTATGTGTCCCAAATCAGTATCTTTAATCTCTAAATGTCCATCTTGAAAGTGTGATTTCTTTGGTGCACCTTGAATCTTGAAAACAATGGGTTTTGAAACAATCTTTTTTGCAAGTGAGGATGATGAGGAAGCAATTTTATTTGGACAGACGAGAAAATCATTAATCTAGAAAGCCAAAAATTAAACACTAAACAAACCCTAATTGCTAAAAAATCAGACCTAGAACACCTAAACCTAAGAAAAACCACTTAAATCCCCCTAAATAGCCCTTGTATTCAATTTAGTGCACTTTGTGCACCTTTTTAGGTATGCTAGGTGCACTTAATAACCCTAAAAATGTCTTTTTGTGCACAATTGCACACCTGCGCACATGTGCACCCTTATGGAGTGCTCACCTACACATGTGTGCTAGTGTGCACATGCATCTTCCATATGCAAAGGGGGGCGAAGTTCATTTTTACAAAGGGTGCATACATGCATAACTACATGAGGTGCGCATGTGTGCACCCTTACTTAGTCTTTGTTTCATAAGTGTTTAAAAAATGGTCTATAGATGTGCACCTTGATAGGTGCACATCCACATGCCATTACCTCTAGGTGTCTTAGGTTTTGAGTTTGAAAGGTGTGCACGTGCACACATTGGATAGGTGTGCACGTGCACACCTTTCACTTAGGTGTTTAAGATTTTTTATTTTTTTGGGTGTGAGAAAAGGTACACAGATGAACACATGTGTATATTGAATAGTTGTGCATTTGTGAACCTTTGGTGACTTATGTCTTTTGTATGTATGTCTGCAGGCTTGGAAATTTGTGCACCTTTAAAGGTGTAGAGGTGCAGTCATCGAGGGCATGGAGGAGATAATGAGAAGAAGGGGAGGGGGTCTTGGGATTTTATAGGCTTGGGATAGTGCACACCCTTTGGAGGTATGCATGTGCATAGGTGTGTATATCTAAAGGAGAAAGCATAGACTTGCGCATCTTGGATAGGTGTGCATGTGCGCTAGGTGTGCTAGCTTGTGTTTTAGCACAAAAATCACCATTGAATACTCAAACCCTCAATTATGATATCTAAGTTTCTCAGTTAGAGGACTAGGAAGGACCTAGACTCTAGGTAGAGTCCCAAGAATGACTTAGGCCCTAGACTAGGGGTCTAGGAAAATAAAAAGTTTACTAGGGTGTCCCCATTTCTAGTAGAAATGGGGCATCTATTGTGAAACCATAACAAAGTTTTATTGCAAAAAGTGAATTTTCAAGAAATAGGGGGAATAACCACCTCAAAGTGGTTGGGAAATGTGTTTTGGATTGATATAAGGCTTCCTTGGACCTATGACAAGGGTTGGATGGCATTTTGATGAAATTTTGGTTAATGAAAAAGCGTTTCGCTGAGTTATTTTCCCATAGTCAGAACCTTTTTGCTTCATTGGGGTACTTAATAGATTGAACTATGCACTTTGAATTGTTCATAATTTGGTAGATGTAATTAATTAATTTTTGGTGTGATCAAATAAGTTATTCATTCTATTGTGTTACAGTTTTGTAAATATTTTAGTTTATGCATTATCACTGGTTTGAACTAGGTAGTTGTGGAAGATGGAGTCATAACTCACGTTTCCACCATTGCATCTATATGATTTTTTGGAATGTGTGAGATGACTCCATGTACTGTGATTGTACAAGATCTTGGGCCCTAGAAAGCATGTTTGGTATTTTTAGAGTGATATCCTAGGCAAGCCAAATGAGCATTGTTAGGGATCATAGTCTTGAAACTAGCCTTTGATGGAATGGAGTGTTCATCGATTTCTTCAATCTAAGTAGATGGAAGGAAGGATATAAGTGTTGAGAAGTCCTATGCCCAATGGTAAGTCCTACTAACATGTCTTGATAGGTATTTAAACAAACCCATGAGAATATTATCAGCATATTAAGGAAACCCTTAATTTTAGGCTTAGAAATAACAACCCATTATATGGACGGGTTGGGGAAGTGACACTAGGTGAATCTCAAAGATCTTCCAAAAGGGTATTAGGATATGAGATTTATTTTCCACCTTGTTAAGCAATTTTCTGAATTGTGAGCCAAAAAATGTGTTTGGAGGCCTAATTCCATGTAGCCTTTTAGGCCTAGGGTCAATGCAAGAAGTTGGGTCTCACTTTTGGCCAAAAAGCAGAAGTATTTTTCATATTTTTTCATATTTTGTCAATTGATGCCAAAATTTGAGCCATTTAGAGATTAAATATTTAAAAAATTTAGGAAATAAAAATTGTAGTGCCTGGGATATTCTTTTTGAATATGTAATTTATTTGTATACCCATATGATAGATTATTTTTTGGTATGGATCTTTATAAACCACTTTTTCAAAATACCTGTTTCAAGACCATACCACGCTCATATATGGACACCATAATTTGACACAAGTAAATATTTTTTTGTGAATCATTTTAAACAGAGTTACCTAACATACCAAAGATTGATGAGAATATTTTTCTTGAATTTTTCAATGAACACTTTTTTAAATTAATTTTAGATTGGTTATAAAGGTAAATTTTAAAACCTCTCATGTATAGACACCATAATTTGATTAAAATTTCACTTTTTTCAATTTTTTTTTTAACTTCAAAAGAATTGAATGTAGATTGATTACATATAAATTTATTTAAGAAAATTCATAAAAGAGTATGTGTAAGATCATGGTGTGCCAAAAAGTGGCGATGTGAAAAAATGGAGTTTAAAGACATTTAAAAGCGCTTCAAAATCTACTCTGACTTTTTTCCACCTATCCACGTACCAAATCTAGAATGTAAGGCCGAACTTTATCGAATATCTGATTACAAATCAAATATTCGATTTAATATCGGATATCCGAATGCATATCGGACATTTGATACCCGATGTAATAGACAAATATAATATTATTATTATTATATCATAATAATATAAAAATATTATATTATAGTATAATAAATATATAAAATTATATTATAGAAATATTATGTCATCGAAGGTGAAGAGTTATACTTTTGCTAGCATTTTTCTTTACAAAAGGGTGACACAAGTTTGTGCTTTTACCCATAGACACTTTTCTAGGCTAGATCTGGTGTGGAAGGTTGTGGAGTTTGTGGCTAGTGGTTTTTTTTTCTAGCATCCCTATTCCCCATGATGGGCTTTGAATGTTTTAAGACTTTTGGCCTAAATCTAGTGTTGTGCTCTACCTCTACTAGGCTCTCTTGTATTTGGAGTTTTCTAGAGATGAAGAGGAAAATGGGTTTGGTTTGAAAGGTTATGTTTTGTGGCTCAAACGAAAATTCTTCTCTTTTGGGCATCGTGTTATGGATCATAGGGCTCCTATAATTTTTAGGGTCTATAGGAGCTTGGAAATTAATGGTCTGATCTAGAAGGGAAATATTGTCCCTGTCCCTATTGCTAATTCTATTGATGGGTTTACTCTCACCAGATGAGTCTTCACTTTTATGGGTGTTCCTATTAGTGGACCTCATTGGCTGGGCACTATTGTGGAGTGCACCTTTCTTCATCATTTGGGGATTCTCTTGCCTCTTGATGCTGACTTCTTTGGGGTTTCCTTTGGTTCCTTATGCTCTAAGTTGATGGATTCCTCTATTTGGTGGTGAAATCAAGTTAAGGCTATCATTTTAGGGATTCTAATGTCTATATGGTATAGGTGTCCTTTTTTCTATTCTTTCATTTTCTTGCTTTCTATTGAGGTGGAAGACCCTATTAAGGTAGGGGAAAAGATTATGGAGGTAGCTAGTTGCTGGGGGAAGTGGTGGTGAATGGCTTCAACAATTACTCTCCTATTATTTTTGAGTATATCTCTCTTATTATTAAAGATTTGTATAGTAAGAATATGCTTAGATAGTGTACTTCACGCAATGAAGGGATGACTCTATAGATAAATGCTTTGATGTGAAGAGGTATGTTATTGCACTCAAGGATGGACTAGGTCTTCCTATTTGCTTCTATTTTCACAACTCCTATAGAGGTGGAGAAATTTCCTATCAAGATGGAAATCATGTTTGGGCATTGCAAAGTAGAGGAGATTCCTATCGAGATCTTTTGTACTTGTGCTACTTTTACTAGTTTTGTTGGCCAAAAAAGGGGGAGAAATTATTATCATTGAGGTTTGGTCTTCCTCCTCACCTTTCCTCTCATAGGTATTATGGTGCTCTAGGAGTTTATAGGTGGGCTAAAGACTTTTGATTGCATTTTCCAAGGCTGGAGGTTGAGCCTTTTCTATACCCATGCTTGGAAGATATGTATTATGTTTGACAAGGCTAGAGGTGTTAGATTATGGTGACTGATCAGGAAAGTACTGTACATACTTCATAAATAGTGTTTTGGGCCGTGACCGACATGGTAGCCGACATATTATGGCCGACATATGGCTGACATGTTGTAACCCTAAAATTAATAAAATACTTGTATAAAAGGGTTTAGGGTTAGCTATTTTTATTATGTTGTGATGTGAAATTGGTTCTTGTGGTGGTATTGAGCTGTAAGGGATTATGGATTGTAATCAGGTTGTAATCACTGGATTGTAATAAGATTGGACTTGCTGTTTGGTGGACGTAGCACAGGGATTGGGTGAACCATATTAAATCTTGGTGCCTTGTGTTCATTTCAATGTGATCTATTATTTTCTGTTATTGGTTATATTTTCATGTAGTTTTTATTTCTGTATGTGGTTTATCCTAACAAGAGGTATAGTCTTCTTTGGTCCTATATTTTTTCTTAGAGTTGTGACAAGCGTGGATGACCTGAGTTTGCTCCCTTGTTGTTATGGTAATTTCTTCTTTTAATTTTTCTTTACACCATGACTGAGTGATTGCTGATAGTTTTAAAGGGCACACTCTGGTCCTTTGTTATTGTTTTTGGTTTAAGTCTACAACTATTGTGGGGGCTTGTCCTAAGTATTTCATTGAAAGTGTTGACCATGGTTGTCAAGTCAATCACTCATGGACCTTTGTATTTGATTGAAGGAGTTCTAATTTTGGCATTGGTATTATTCTTTATTAGTGTCTAGAGTTTTGATTGTACTTCAAGTCAGCACCCATTAGTTTCTACTTTTCTTAATAAAAAACAAGGTATAACATTACTTATTCAATAGGAGAAAGCCTTGAAGACTAAGAGTCCTAATTCCATATCCATGCATTAGGGTGCAACAAAAAACAAACATTAATCTACTAGTGAAAGAAACCTCAGCTCAGGGAATGCCTCACCCACTTATATCATATTTGGAAAGCTATACAAGACCATAAATGATGACATAATGAATGCAAGATAAACACCATTATTCAACATAGATTCAAGATCTATCTCTAATAGTATGAAAGAAAACAAGAAAGAAGGGTGAGAAAGTGATTATTGTAATACCCCAAAATTGGCTCATTGCCATGATACCAATTCTGATCTATTTCTGATCAATCCTAAGACCTATCCTAATAGGAAATTCTTATTCTGGTACTCACTACTTGACTTAATTGTCAAATGCAAATAACCTAATCTGCATTAATTAGAATCATTATTTAATCCCTATAGTACGCACTCATATTAGCCACATTAAACCTATTTGATTTCAATTTAATTTAATCTAAAGTACTCATACTTTATTAAATTAAATTATCTCCTAAGGCTAATGTATTGCGGAATTAAATTTATTTAATTTAATAAATATGCTATTTTAATTAATTATAAAAAATTATTTAATTAAATGGAGAAGCTACTTCTAATTAATTAAGAAAAGTTATTTAATTAAATGGGAAGCCATTCCAAATTACTTAAATAAAGTTATTTAATTAAGTAAGAAAAGTGTCTCTAATTAATTAAATAGAATTATTTAATTAATAAGACAAGGTAATTATGAGAGCATATCTCGTTTTATTAAATTAAATATCTCTCCAAAATCTCTCTTCAGTTCAAAAAAGGGAAATTCCTAGTTCACTACTGATCAAATTGGAAATGACTCAGATCACTTACTCTGACACTAAAGTCTATCTGAGTTGACTAACTCTTACACTCAGATCTAAACTAGTTAACTCCCTTTGATTTGGGAATCTTCCTTTATGACTGAACTTCATCTTCAATCCTGGCCATTGATTGAAATCGATCTCAATCATTGGAGGTTTCCAGGAAAGTCTATTAAAGAGACCCTCATTTCTTCATTTTGGGGGATGAATTAGAATTTGCATCAAATTGCTGCCAAATTGCATACTCATTTAAGCTTATTACATTCTCATAGACTTTCATTGTTTGCTTAAATCTCATCTAGATCTAATATGCATATAGTTTTAGCATAGTTTCTTTTATATGTTCTTAGACTAGTTTGCATATCTCATTTTAGATTAATTTGCATATTCACATAGATTAGTTGCATCTCATTTCAAATCCTTTGTTCTTAGAGGATCTGGTTGCTCGCACCTCGATTCTGAGGATATTAATGGGAAAAATCTCTTTAGCTAGAAGGCAACAGGTCAGCTTGTTAGATGATTTTCAGATGGACAATCCAATGTTCATTTCGAGATGAATTCTCATATAAAGACTATGTTGAAGTGTGTATGTGAAGCGTAAGGCCACATTCTACATATACATTTCTAGCACCTAGCGTGGGGCCAAGAAAATCAATTTTTATGGCCTCTTTCTACATTTTTAAATCATTTTCGTGTTCTATGTCCGTACTGTTCCATACAGATTCAAGATCTTCATGTGAGACTGTTCATTTTTGCGCGAGATTTTTTTTCGGGTCGTGCAAGATAGTTCTTGAGCATGGAAAACTTCGCGTGGCACCTATTTTCTTCTCATGGGTCATAAAAAAAATTTGTGTGGGCTCAAAAAAAATTTCCCGTGTCTCTGACAAAGATTTTGCGTGAAATCTTGTGACAACAGTTTTAGTTTTAGGCATTATTTGTCGATCTTCAAATTGTTTGATTTCACTAACGTGATTTTCTTGATCTATTTCTCTAGATTTCTTGTAGCTTAACCATTGTTTACAGGACATTAGTCGAAGACTCCTTTTAAAACCGACTAAAAAACAAACTGACTATTTTCTTGCAGGACGCTTGTCAAAGATACGCTTGTCAAAGACCATATTTCAAATCCACAAAACAATGTGTGTCTTCTCTTATTGCTTTCAAAACTAGTCTAATTAGGGGCTTGTGAACTTCCTAGGGTAAAAGATGGAAGAATAGGGGAATACACTCTTCACTTCTTGGAGGTCATGACCAAGAGTGAATTAGAAACCTAGATGCTTCCAAAAGACGGCATTTCGAAGAAGGCAAGCAGCTTGGTGGTTCTCCAAAGCTTGTTCTCTTCTATGATAAGAAAATGATTTCCTATAAGGGAATCAAAATATTTAAGGAAGAATGAGTTTGGATTGATTAAGCCAAGTCAATAATTAACTTTTTTGGTGTGTCTAGGTGAGGAAAAAAGGTAGAGGATTATGCTCTTTCCCTTTGAGGGAAATTAGAAACTCAGACCCTTAGATCTAAATCACCAGTCTGTGTCAATCCTTTAGAGGGCCTATTAGAGTGATTTAACCTTCGGGAATGACCCAAGTGGGCACACTCCTTTCCCTAGAGATTCCAACTCATTATAATCAAGATGCTTTATAGAGCGAAAGACTCCAAAGCTGGATTAATTTCTTCTACTTAATTCTTGATATCGCTTATCAAGGGGAAGCTCTGTCTATGCACTGGTCGGTGCTGGCCCCTAACTTATTAAGAAAGTAGTGTGCACTTTCAAAAGTTGGTGTGGGCTACTAGCCTCAACTCCACTTGTGGAGCCATCAGGAATTAATTTGAACGGAAGCCAAGTAAAAACCTCTTAGTTAGAAGCCACCCGGTTCACCTCCAAAAGGAGGCATAATCTTTGTACAAGGAGGGGGAAGAATCTCTCCTATAGAACTCACCATAGGCATGTTACTGGATGTTTGAAGGTGGTATACATGCTCATCCCCTACCACAAGGGTGCTCATTCAACATATACTATTGAGTCCTTTGAATATACCAAAAACATGGGCGCCCTCTAGGGGGTGACACAGCTGTGTGAGGTATATGTATGCACATAAGATGTGGGACAAAGGTTTTTCCTTCTCTACCATTTTTTCTTTGTAGGGATAAAAGTTTGTTTGTTCTTGAGTCATCAACAAAGTCCAAACCGGTTACAACAAAAAAAGGTCAAGACTCCCCTATCTTGTCGAGTTGCTTTGTCCTCGACATGACTACTTTTGACTACTACTTGCTTCCCATTGTCTTGTTTAAACACTTTGCTTGGATTGAAAACTTGAAACCTTGTCCAAACATCTTACTCGATCAACCTTGCTGCCTCTCCAATCAGATTTGTTTGATAAATCTATCTATTATGTCTGAAAAGTCCAAAAATCTTGTTGAAATGAGTCGCTATTGTAAAACTGGTCTGCCTTCATGCGCGAAAACTTTTTCAGTCTCACACAAAATCATTTTGTCCACGCGAAAAATTAAACTACTGTCATGAATCTTTGCATGACACTCTAAACTTCTTCACATAAAATTAAACCACTGTCGCTGACTTCCGTGCGATCCAGGAAACTTCTTTGCGCAACTCAAGAAACTTCTTCACGTGACCTGTAAAGATTTCTCGTACGAGATCTTGTGTTAGCATTTCCACTTTTGGTCTGTTTTAGCTATTTAAGGCCTATACACTGCCCTTTTTTGCATCTATTTATCACTTTCTATTTGTGAATAGTCCTAAAATAGCGACACTTTTCTTTGCTAAGGGCTTGTATCTTGCACTTTGACTAGTCTTGTCTCATAAGTTATTTTTTGTCCTCATCTTAATGCCTATCATACTTTGTGTCGCATTGGTCATAATCTCTAGCTATTCTAGCCTTTAAATCAGACTATTTTTGCCTTGGTGGATAGCATTCTTGCTATTATCTTGTCCTTTTTGAGACTCAGTCTTAGTGTAGTCCTTGTCCGAGTTCTAGCTTCTTGTCCTTGTCTATGACTATCGCAACCAGAAGCGGAAATGTGTTTTATCCTGATAACCTTAGACATGGCCATGCTAGGGCTTGTAATTTTGACAAAGGTCATTTACCTTTGATTACACAATCCATATCTACTTCGGCTAGTGAGGCATCTTCACGATCCCCCTCACCTGCTAGGTCACCTCGAATTCAGCAAACATTTTCCATAAATTTGCAACAAATTAGGAATCCTTTGTACCAAGAGGATACTAAGACAGGTAGAGGTCCTACATTACCAAAAATGATGTCTGATCCTTTTTTCAAAGGATCTTTTGAAACAAAACACATAAAAACTAAACATGTTCCTATAATGACTAATTATAAACCTAAACATGGTAGTTATAGTCGACATCAACAACCACCAAGGAATGATAAAGAGAAAGAGAAAGACCATGACACTGGTGAGGAACAGGAAGAAGTAGAAATCCTCCCTAAACACATAGAAAAATGTCAAAGAGACAAAAACATTCAAAAGGTCATGGGAATCCTACTCAACAAAGAGAAAGAAAAGCACTTTCTCAAACTTGCCTAAGAGAGAGCTAAACTGCCCTCTCATTTCAATATCGAAACCATTATCATGCTTGAAGAAGAAACAGAGACTTTTAAACTCCAAAAACAACTAAAAATTATGCAAGACCAATTGGCTTAGATGATGCATGAGAAAGAGAAACCCACAAAAATATACACATTGGATGCTCTTTGTCCATTTCCATTTGACAAAAGCATAAACATGTCACTTTTCCCATGAGGTGTAGAACTACCCAAATATGACAAGTACTTTGGTACTACTGATCCCCAAGATCACTTGCAAGAATTTGGTGCTTTGTCTATGGAGTTTAGACATGATCAAACCTACCTCATGCACTTATTCCCTAGAAGCCTCGGTGGTTAGGCTTTGGAGTTGTTCTCACATTTACCTCCTAGTATCAAGACGTTTGACAAAAATTCCAATCTCTTTGTTCAATAATATTCTCATAACATTCAACACCCTATCAATATTCGAGATCTATGCAACTTTAAATAGAAAGTTGGAGAACCTTTTCTCACATTCCTCCAATGGTGGAGACAACTATACACTAAGTATTCCCATAAAATTCTAGAAACAGAGAAACTTGACATTTTCACTGATAACCTCCTACCTGATTTTGGATATAAAGTCCAACTACAAGGTCCATGTACCTTTGAAGACATGATCACATAGGCTATTTGTATTGAGGAATTTATAGTCAAGAAAGGTGAACTCACTCTTCAGAGAGACATAAAACAAGGTTCCACTTCCAACAGGGATAAAACCAAACATGTCAACAAGAACCAAGAAATTGTACACAATGGAGTTGTCGACAATGTCAAACCCAAACCTGCTAAAATGGAATTTAATCTCATAGACAGCCTCAAAGCGGCCAAAAATGTTGAGAAACCTCCTCCTGACAATAAGATGTCTGGAAAAAAACTGAGAAACTCATGGACAACATGCCCCAAGTGAGAGTATACACCCTTGGGGGAACCTTTGGATGTGGTTTACAAAACATTGCTACAACATAAGCTTATTTGACCAATGGATAACCCTTGTCCCTATGATCCACAACCACATCCACCATGGTGGAATGAGACCTCATTCTGTGAGTATCACCAAAACAAGGGACACAAAACTAGCAACTGTATAAACTTGTGCCATAAAGTCCAAGACATGATTGATGTTGGTGATCTTGTGGTAGATGGACATAACAAAAACTCGGATCACAAGGCGTTCAAAGAACCTTTCCAAACTTATGAAAAAGGAGAGACTTCATAAACCACAACCCTACAACAAGGTCAACTATAATATTCCAATGATGCAATGTTATTCACATGGTTGAACCTATAGATTCAGAATACTGTGACGTTATTACCATTAAGGGCAAGCAAGATAATGACAAACCCAAGACACCATTTTTCTTGAGGTGCCCTACTTCCAATGGAATGGATAATATACCTTTGCAACACTTTGCTAATGCTATCACTCACTCTTGTGCCAAGTTGATGCTCAAAGGCCCAATGTCTCCAACTTCAAATCTTGAACAACACAAAGACAAAGCCCTTGTTGGTCCATCTGGCAAAGGTGCAAAACTCACAAAGAACTTGATAGCAACCAGTTATAGTGTTCTTGATTAGTTGAAATGAACTAATGCTCAAATTTCTATCTTTGAGCTACTTAAAATCTTTCCTGCACACACATAGATTCTGGATAAAGCCCTCGATGAGGCAAATTTTCCTCAAGATCTTGATCTTGAGTGATTCCAATCCATGGTGGGTCACCTGACCTCACCTTATCTTATGACATGTACACATCGAGGTTATGATCCACCAGACACGTGTTTGTTGAGTACTCGTTGATAATGACACTAGCCTAAATATTGTCTCTATTGCTCTGCTTAGACAATTGAATTATTTCGAGGACTCTATTGATCTTCGACGAAAGATCACTATCAAAGCGTATGACGAAGTGGAACAAAAGTCTCTAGGTCTTGTGGTTTTACCCATTCATGTCGGTCCTATAGAAAGGGATGTCACCTGTCAAGTGCTTGACATTCCCTTAGCTTAAAACATTCTATTAGGATGGCCATGTATACTTGAGATGCATGTTGTGCCATCCACATACCACTAATGCATCAAGTTCCCATTTCAAAGCTCCAAAATTACTATTCCTGCCACTACTAGCTACACCTGCAACATGTTCAAAGCTGCTAAAACTTTTGTCCCTACTAACCATGAGTCCACTGATTATCATGACAATAAACTAAAAAAAATTGAGCAGTCATTCAAACTAAAAGAAATGGGCATGGGAGAGTATCACATTGAACTACTGTTGTCATTAACATCTCTCCCAAAGTCTCCTCGACATTATGGGAGACCCTCAGAGGCAAATAAGTCATTCATGATGACACCTTAGACCAAGTATAATGGCACTTTTGTCAAGGCTACAATTCCCTTAGAAGATAAAAGTGAAAATAGAGCCATTGTTGCATGGCTTTATAGAAAAGAGGCTCCAGTGGACCTAATGGAGCAAGCTCAAGAAATCACTCTTAAGAAATATGGGTCTAGTCTTAGGCTTATGAAGCATTCTGGTTACAAGGTAACTGGCCCTATTGGGTGCAATAACAATGACTTAATTGATCCTATCAAAGAAAAAGCTTGAAGCAACCATGATACAACTGGCCTAGGATTTAAGAAGGTTCCTTTTCATTTGGGATCAAATCAATTCGTACCAACACTTGAGAGTTTATCTAAAAATGAGTCACAAGCTAAGTCAGATACTCAAGAGGAAGAATCTAATGATGAGGATTCCTATCCTCATCCTATTCTTTATGATCTCGCTAAATTCTTCACTGAGCCAGATGAATTTGTGCCACATGTTAGCACTGTGGATGATACAATGACTGTTCTGAGGACAATGCTGAGTAACACAAATATCATTCAGAAAAGGGAGAATTTAGTCAGTCATGTTGTGTTGAGTACTTGTGTAAGAACCTAGAGGATGAAGGTGACTATGTCCCTATCACTGTTGAGGAGTTCTATAGTCTCTTGCCATGCAGCACTAATTCTAAGGAATATGAGTTTGACTCTCTTTTAGAAGCGACTACTAATAAAGACATTGACCAAGTGCATGTCTATGAAAACCAAATCAAAGTGGGTGAAATGTCTAGGGTTAGGTCACATGGGTCAGATCCAACTAGTGTCCTAGAGTCATCATTTACTAGTGTTCATACTCTGAGGCATTTGAACACACCTATGGATGAGGTCACCATAGGTCTTGAATTACTGGTCCAAGCATTTAATGACTATACTATAAACACAATTAAACTAGTCACTACTCTCTCACTCGCACATCTTGAGCTTATAGATTGGAACCCTAATGCATCTACTGAAGTCCCCACATTCTAGAATGACTATGCTCTCACCTGTTACCTAAATGCTATTGAACCTGTAACATCTTCCACCAATGAGCAGAGCATCAACATGACTGAGGCTGACATCAAATATTTGAGTCACACAATTAAAAAGAATAAATTCAAAAGGTTCGATGGTGAAAACCACATTGTCGCACTATCAGAACCCAAAAAAGTAAAAACAAAAGATGTATCCAAAGGTGAAAACCTCTCTGAGGCACCCATGGATGAGATATTTGATGTCCTTCCCAGTTACTTTCAAGAGAGATCATCAGTGTTGATAGAGCTGATACAGCCAATTAATTTGGGCACAGAAAAGCATCCTCATATGATACATCTGGCACAGTCACTGTCACTTGAAGAGAAGGAACAATTCATTCCCTTTTTCAAGGAAAAGAAAATAAATTTTGCTTGGACATATTCTAACATGCCAAGATTGGATCCTGATCTTATCATGCATCATTTGTCCATAGCACCTGGCATCAAACTAGTTAAACAGAAGGTTCAAAAAATGCACCCTCATGTTGTATTGCTCATCAAAGTAGAATTGGAGAAACTTCCAAAAGCTGGTTTCATCCATGCAATTGATTATGTTGAATGGATATCTAATATTGTTCCAGTTTCCAAGCACGATAAATCTATCAAGGTTTATATAGACTTCTGTGATCTTAACTTGGCATGTTCTAGAGATGAGTTTCCCCTCCCTAATATTGATATGATCGTGGACATGATGGATGGCTATGAGATGTACTCACTTATGGATGACTTTTCTGGATACAATCAAATAAAAATTACACCAGAAGACTAGGAGAAAATGACTTTCACATGTGCATGGGGAACCTTTTGCTAGAATGTGATGCCATTTGGTTTGAAGAATGCTGGTGCTACGTATCAATGAGCTATTACTAAAATTTTCCATGACTTGATGCATAGAACCATGGAGGACTATGTTGATAATACCTTGGTCAAAAGTGCTAAATGCAATACTCATCTGCAAGATTTGGGGCCCATCCTACATCGTATGGAAAAATTTAGTCTTTGACTCAATCCTAAGAAATGTGCATTTGGTGTCACATCAAGGAAGTTGTTGGGATACATTTTTTCTGCAAAAGGAATTGAGGTAGATCTGAAGAAACTATAAGCAATAATGGACATGCCACCACCTTGGAACATCAATTAGATGAGAGGACTACATGGAAGGCTTCAATCTATTCACAGGTTTATTTAACAATTGGTGGATAGATCACAACCCTTCACAAAGACCTTACATAAGGGTGTGAAATTCAATTGGAGCCAAGATTGTGATCAAAGCTTAACACAAATCAAACAATATCTTGTCAATCCACCAATCTTGATGCCTCCTATTCATGGGAAACCTTTGCTTTTATACATTTTAGCTACTGAAACATCTTTGGGAATCTTGTTGGCTCAAGAAGATAAGGACAACAAAGAAAGAGCTATTTATTACTTGAGCCAGACACTGGTCTCTTATGAGAAGAACTATAGCATTATTGAGAAAGCTTGCTTGGCAATTGTCTTTGCTTCCCAAAAGTTGAGACACTACATGCTTGCTCACACTACATGGCTCGTGGCTAAAATAGATCCACTAAAGTACTTGCTCAGTAAGGCAGCTCTCACAAGAAGATTGGCTAAATGGGTTATGATACTTAGTGAGTTTGAAATCCAATATGTTGAATGCAAGGCTATCAAGGGATGGGCAATTGCAGATCAACTGGCCGAGGCACCCATATAGAGTCTTCTGCCAATGAACATTGATTTCCCAGAAGAGTCAATTCTGAGACTCATGCACCACACATGGGTTATGTTCTTTGATGGGTCCTTCACACAACAAGGATCAAGTACTAGATTACTCTTTATTACACCACAAAGATACTCATTGCCCAAAGTGTACAAGATTATGTTTCCTTGTACAAATAACATTGCTGAATATGAGGCCTTGATCAATGGCATGAAAATTGCAGCTGAATGGAGAGTGGATCGGTTAGATATCTTTGGTGACTCTTAGCTTGTTATCAACTAGGTTAGTGATGTGTGCCAAACAAAGGATGAGAAACTAATTCTTACAAGTGCATGGTTGATGACTTAAAGAAGTATTTTGCACACATCACTTTTCAGCAAGTTCCTCGAGTAGATAATAAAGCAGCTAATGCCATGGCCACTCTGGCCTCTCTGCTACAAATGCCTGAAAATGATCTCTGACATGAGTTCTTAGTGGAAGCGTTACACTACCCAGACTATGACACCCCTGATTCTAAGATGATCTATTCCATTATAAGACAAGAATCATCTCACTAACATCACATTTATTTCTACCTTCATAATCAAACCATTCTCGAAGGTTTGACCTAGAATGAGAAACATTACCTAATCCGTAATGCTTCACATTATTTCATTATTGTTGATGATCTATATAGGAGAGGTCTTGACGAAACACTCCTTAGGTGTTTAGAACCCAAAGAGTCCAAATGCGCACTAATTGACATTCATGGGGGCATTTGTGGATCTCATTCTAATGGCCTGACACTGGCTCGTAAACTCCTTCGTGCTGATTATTACTAACCCAAAATAGAGCAAGAAGTTATCAAGTATGCTAGATCCTAGAAGTAATGTCAGTTACATGGGAATCTCATCCACGCTCCAGCCAGAGAGCTTATTCCCTCTACTACAACATGGCCATTTCAACAATGGGCCTTCGACTTGGTGGGACAGATCCACCCAACCTCCTCTAATGGACATAAGTTCATTATCACGGCTACAGATTACTTCACAAAATTGGTAGAGGCAGTACCTCTCACAGTTGTTGGTAGCAAAACTGTAGCACTTTTCATCACAAACTACATCATCTATAGATATGGTGTACCATCCTTAATCATTACTAACAATGGAGGACAATTCAAGAACAAAGACCTCAATGAGCTATGCAAGAAATTTGAGATCACACAACATTGGTCTTCCATTTATTACCCCCAGGGTAATGTCCAGGCTGAGGCATCCAATAAGGCAATCCTCAAAATTCTTCATCGCATAGTCAAAAAATCGGGGAGAGACTAGCATCTCCAGATCAATCCAACCTTGTGGACATATAGGACAAGCATCAGGACTCCAACGGGCATGACTCCCTTTGCTTTGGTATATGGAGAAGATGTTGTGCTTCCAATAGAGGTCAAGATTCCTACCTTGAGAATCTCTATGAAGGGCCTTATCACTGATGATGACTACAGGATCGCTCAGCTTCAAGAGCTTGTGTTATTGGATGAACATCGACAAGTGGCATGTGATCATCTACGAGCATATCAACAAAGAATGGCCAGAAGCTACAATTGGAAGGTTAAGCCATGTGACTTCCAACTGGGTGATCTCATCCTAAGAGAGAACCCCAAGAATCAACAACAACGAGTACAAAAGGGAAAGTTTGAACCAAACTAGCTCGGTCCATACATCATCACTACAGTATATGGATTTGGCACCTATCAGCTTTCCATAACCGAAGGAGAAGTGCTTAAAGAACCTGTCAACACTCTCCACCTGAAGCGATTTTATAGTTGATCTGATATCAGTAAGCTCTTTGTACATATCTATATGTCCTAAAAAATCTAAAAATTAAAAAAAGTCCTGAAAAAATTGTTACCTTGGTGAAAACCTAGCAATAGGCACCTTGGTAATACCAAAAAAAGTGAAAAATCAAAAATACAAAAAAATAAAAAATAAATAAAAATACAAAAAAAATTGAAAAACAAGAAAAGTGCCATTGGTGAAAACCTGGAAATAGGCATCATGGTAGCAAAAAAAGAGAGTCCTGCCAAGAAGGTGAAAACCTAGTAAATAGGCGCCTCTTGTTCCCAATGCTCCATCTGGTAGCACATCTTCTGGCTATTCTGTACAATCATTTTCATGGTTTCACTTTTCTACTTTTCCTGCTTTCTGCTCATGTATCCATGGATTGAGTCTTGTCACAGCTCGGGGGCATTCCTCCTTAGTGTCACTCTTTTTGAGACTCTCCTCATAGAATCTCCTTTGCGATAGTCACCATTGGTCCTCACTACGTCTGCCTATTGTCACTAGTGTCACTCTTTTCAAGATTCTCCTCATAGAATCTCCTTCACAATAGTCACCAGTGGTCCTCACTGCATTTTCCTACTGTCGCTAGTGTCACTCTTTTTGAGATTCTCCTCATAGAATCTCTTTTGCAATAGTCAACAGTGGTCCTCACTGCATTTTCCTACTCTCACTAGTGTCACTCTTTCCAAGATTCTCCTCATAGAATCTCCTTCGCAACAATCACCGGTGGTCCTCACTGCATTTTCCTACTGTCACTAGTGTCACTCTTTTTGAGATTCTCCTCATAGAATCTCCTTCATGACAGTCACCAGTGGTCCTCACTACATTTTCCTACTATCGCTAGTGTCACTCTTTTTGAGATTCTCCTCATAGAATCTCCTTCACGACAGTCACCAATGGTCCTCACTACGTCTGCCTACAATTGCTAGTGTCACTCCATTTTTGAGATTCTCCTCATAGAATCTCCATTGCGACAGTCACCGATGGTCCTCACTGCATTTTCCTACTGTTTCTAGTGTCACTCTCTTCAAGATTCTCCTCATAGAATCTCTTTCATGACAGTCACCATCTGTTCTAGCTACATTTGCCTATTGTCACCACTGTCACTCTCTTCAAGATTCTCCTCATAGAATCTCTTTCGCAATAGTCACCAATTGTTTCAGTTGTGTTTGCCTACTATTTCTTGGGTCATGTCTCTAGATTCCTTTATGGAAGATCTCTCTTGTGTCAGTCACCAGTTGTCCTAGCTATGTCTGTCTACTGTCACTCAGTCCTTCTTAGGTTCTTCGTCGTGAAGATTCTCCTTTGACCTCAGTCACTAGTCATTTTGACTACATCTGTCTACTATCTTCATACTACTAAAGAGATTTCTTTCAAACATGTTTTGGACACTGACACTTGACATCAATCCCAAAAACATTGAACTCAAAAAAAATAGATATACTTGTTTGGATATTCTGAGCATTTTCTTTGTTTCCTTTGTTTTTCTTTATCATGTCTCCTTGAGAAACTCAATGATGTCATCTTTGACTAGAGAAGTAATGACTATGGGCATGATCTTTTCTTTTCTTTCTATCTGTGGTTTAGTTCCAATAGGTTCATCTATTCCTATAAAAGGGGTGTCCACTATAAAAGCCTCCATCTTGTATTAGATGGCCATGTGTACCTTGACTCCTTTTATATGAATATGTCAATAATGTTGGTTCTTCTCCTTTTTTGTTGGAGTGAACTCTTCATGCTATAATAAATACTGATACTCGTCCTGCTAAGTGAACGTACGGGTCACTACAAGTATATCTAGCACACTTCTATCTCAGTTTATGAATGTAAGGGTCATTGCGGACAAAATAAATATTGAATACTTAGCATAAGATGGATCTCCTGTGTGTTTGGTGTGCCTATCATGCAAGCAACATTTAGGTCATCCTAGCGTTTATGCTTTGATGCTTATGTTAACTTGCTACATTAAAAGGGACAAATGTTCTGGTCATTCTGGCTTCTTGTGCCTCAAATGCTTACATTTAATCCCTAAAAACCAATAATGTATGTTATATTCATATTTCCATGATTGCAATATCAGTGGGAATTGTATGACCTACGAGCTTTGTTCTATATCTGGTGATGATTAAATATCGAGGCTTGGTAACTAGACCTAGGGTTGCATTTAACATAGTCTTGCATTACATACTTCACTTGCATATGCATGCAATTTGGTTGTGATTCTATTTCTCCCCTATGTGATGAAGGATTGGGGGCATCTTCAAACATGTCAAGTTTCTTCATGGTTGTACAAGCATTTGTTTCATCAATTTGCACTCCTCAATGGAATACCTGTCACTGTAAAAAAAAAAAACACACAACACTACATGAGATGTTAGTCCATTTCCATGTGCATTGCATACATATACTCATAATATCTAATCGACATGGTCATAATCACATCACATCACTGCACTCATATCAAAGTACAAATTGACATCTCATGTACATCAAAGTAAAGCAAAATAGACAATGACATGTACACAAGGATACTCGGCTCAAGATCTTTGTATATATATCAAAAGAATGGATCAGTACAAAAATGGGCGCTACTCAAGCGCAATCAATCAAAAATGATACATGTGGTGCTGGCACACTAGTCAATACATAGCCAGAGATCAAAATCAGAGTCAGGGACAGAGCGTCTAACTTTGTCCCATACCCTTGCCTCTAGGAGGAGCAGGAGCAGCAGGTGGCAGAGGTGGTGGTGGCATCTCTGGTCTAGCAGGAGGTCATGCACCTCCAGACTCTTGCACATACTGAGAAAAGCACTGAACCTGAAGTGTCTAATCTGGTACCACACTCGTATATGTAGCATAATAGTAAGCTGCCCGAGCTAACTGAAAGTGGACCTCATTCTGTGCCAGCTCAAATCTCTGCTCTGCAGTCTTATTGTGCTCTCTCCATCAATCTATCTCTCGTTGTCTCTCCACCAACTGTGCATCTCGGACTGCCACTAAAATTTTCAAGTCTCCCAACTACTAGGAGGCCTAACAAATCTGCTCTCGGTACCATCATATTGTGTCCTATACCCCAGTTGCAAGCTGATTCAGCATGTCCTCATCAAGCATCTCAAGTGCTTGCCGCTCTGGTGGTGCCTGCTGTTGTGGTGGTTCCTGTGGCTGTGGTGGCACCTACTGTTGTGGAGCCTCCTGGTGTGGGGCTTCCTCCTCTATCCTCTATCACCGTCCCTGACTCTGACGAGTCCCACTACCCTTGGCACCTGGGTCTAATCCCATCTACCATAGAGGTATATGTATCTGTTGTACCCAATGCCAAACCTGTGGTTGCTATTGTGGCTGATCTGGCAGCTATGGCTATGCCTGCTACTGTTGGGGCACCTCCCTCTATGCCTATCCTTCCATTCCTAGTGGATCCGTAAAGCATGGGAATGGATGGCTGATCAAAAATCCCTGATACACAAGCATCATCCCTGCATCTACTACCTCTAGCTCGTAGTCCCCCTGAACTATAGCTAGGCTGCAAATATCTATCATGGACCACCTTGGATCCATCCATGCTGGCCATCCCCTCTCAACATCCTTCTGCAACCTGGCATAGGCACAACACTCATAAGAAATATCTTATGGTCGGCCACACTACCGCCACACTCATGAAATCACAAATCTCTCTATAACTGATGTGGTCCTACCCACTAGAGGTTGAAAACTAAACATCCATGGTACCTCTCTAGGGGCATCATCCCAGTCCTTTGTCTCTCGTCAAAGTTGCCATACAACGGAGACTAGGTCATCAAGACATATCCTCCAATGCTCAGTCTTACCTAGGTGGACCTGGATAATATGCCCTCAATATCTGCATATATAGGGCTCCATGAGCTCTAAGAAATCCTCATGAATTGGCTTGTATATGGGAAGGTGCTCCCATGCCCATATCTATAAACATACACTCCAGCTACCATCGTCTTCTTCTCATGGAAGACTACCTCATGCATCTCATGAAAAAGGTGGGCCAATGTAATATCCTCCGCTGATTTGAACTTTGACTTGTAGAAATTTAACTTAAGGAATATTGTCAAACACTTTGTATGCAAACTCATAAAGCTGATTTCCTCAATAAATTACTTTCCAATGAGTAGATTTACGAAAAACTATGAAGTGACATTAAAATGCATAATACACATCATAACATTTTCACAAACACTTGGCACACATTAAACAGTATATGAAAAATTTGGAAACTCTTTCAATCTGCTGAATAAAGGGTGATTTTTAAATGTAGATGTGCACTTACAGCTGCCTTAAAGGCTGCAACAACTATTCAATCTTGTATTCAACAATTATTATGCAAAGTATCAAAATTTGACAGAAGAAACCTGGAATTAGTTGCCGTAGTATTTTGTAGATGTAGTCGGCAGCCCTCCAAACTTCTAATCAGCCGAAAAAACAAGTAAACTTGATACCAACACTGTTCATGCCGTACTGTAGCAAAATACTAGTCATGCCGATTGTAGCAAAATACTGTTCATGTGGCACTATAGCAATCACTAACTTCAGATCTGCAAATCAAACCCTTGTAAATTTCTGTATGCGAACACCCCAAATGAAACCCAATGTGTTTCTTGAAGTGAAAACACCCTTGATCCTCCTGACTGTGTCTTCCAACAGCGAAGAGAATGCTAGCAAAGAGGGATTCCGTCCTCTAAGCCCGATAATCAGATATCTAGCAACATAACATTAATCTTCATCCAAGCATACCAAAAAAAAGCTCTTCCATTTCTTTTATAGTGTTCTCACAAGAGCTCAATCCTTCGTTTTCTCAATGTGGGATAAAACATAACTCCCTTTATGTACCTTATGTCTCCAATGTGTTATAAAAATAAAGGGAACTCTTTTAATTTAAATATTTCCCACAAACTATAGTCTATGCATTAATAAAGTTAAATATTTAAATTTAACTTTATAAAATGGCTTTATCAATGCATAACAAATCTTATCAATGATAAATAAGTCTTCCTGTCGATTTTGAACAATTACCATTGACATACCACTGTGATTGAATGTCCAGCCATGTCCAAGATGACTTACTATAAATAGTAAGTATGCCCAAAGTTGCCTCAGAACCCCTCAAAAAGACCTGTAACTGAAACTGTCTAGGCCAAATGGCCTCTAAGCCCCTTTAATGTCCTAGTTAGCCTATGGGACTATGGGGAAATAGGCTAACGACAACATCATGCTATGAATGCTAGAAAGAGGACATTACAGCCAACATGCACTGACCCCACCCAAAGATCTCGGGTACCTCCAACATCCTGTGAAGCATGACTCCCCACCCACACTCCAAACCATGCCATCCTCTATCAGGGACATAAGAAACAGCTCAAAAATATAGCCAGCACAAATGCTAACCTGTGCGTTGGTTTGTAGGTGTGCATCGGCTCATCCCAACTGATGGCCCTACCCCTCGATAGTTCTCTCTCAAACATAATGGATAGTACCTCTATCCCTACTCAGGGCACTATATCATAAATGACCTGGGTGCCATGAAATGGGATCCTCAGTATTCTCCATATATCCTCTAGGGTGATCATCATCTCACCCATCGGCAAATGAAAAGTGTTCGTCTCTGAATGGAAACACTCCACCAAAGCTATCAATAAGCTGTGATTCACCATCACGGTTGGAATCCGGCATAGTGAAGACAAACTCAATTGAGCAATGTGTGCCTGATCAACATCATCGAGACTCTACAATAACTCCCCATATGGTGGGTAGTGCAATCTGAATGCAACATCACCAAAGACCTCCTGAACGCACAACAAAAATGACAAACGAAACAATAAGTATCAAGTCGAAACGATACATCAAAACAAATTAAAATGCAATTTTGAGAATGAAAGTGAAACTTTTAAGCATGATTGTCACAAGATTTCACGCGAAATTAATGAAATCTCGCGCGAAGTTCGTGAAATTTGATGTGAAGTTTGTAAAGTCTCACGCGAAGATCTTAAATCTCACACAAAGAATCACGTCATTGCATGAGAAAATATCTTTGCGTGCAAGAAATGAATTCCCTCTGCACGAAGAATCTTGTTCTTCGCGTGAGAGATGAGTGCCTCCCATGCAAAGATCCTCCTCGTTGCGCATCAAGAAACAGGGCACCCTATTTCTTCTCGTGAAGAAAGAAGATCTTCATGCGAAAGATGATAGGCTTCACAAAAATATTGATTGGACCTCCTAAAAATATGCTAATAAATATAATAAATGAAATGCATGAAAGAAAAAGTACGAAATAAGGAATCGATGACTCATCGATGGTGTGTAGTCTACTGGCTGGCTATGATTTCTGGAGTGCTTGAATCGATGATATCTCACATTAACTACCATGTCTCTCTTAGATCTCAAAATCACTAGAAGAAAAAAGCACAAATGAGTTTGAAAATGACACCTTGGACCCTTATATAGGGGTGGACCTAATTTTTGAAAGTGCTTAGATTTGCACAAAAATCACCCCCCTAGCTAATTGGACCATTATGGATCCATTTTTAGGATCGAATTCAAAATTTGACACACCTAAATGCCTCAAAAATGCATTTAAAAGTTTTGGGGACCGAAGAGATCAAACGCTTGTGTAGTCCAAATCTTTCTGATACTTTGTGATTCTTTGAATCCTTTCAACTCTATATTCTTCATGTTTTCAAAATTCATTTTGAAAATCTTCAACTCAAGTCAACTTTGCTTAATTCTAGTTAACTACTGGTCAAACTTGGCCTTCTGGACCTCAAAAGCATGCTAAACTGACTCTGAATCATCTTTTGATCATTCTAATCTCTTCCATATTCTACTAAATATTGGATTTATCCAATATCTCTTTATGCTACCTACATCATATTTCTAGTGTGTCATCTTTCGATTTCACTCCTGAGGGGGCAGGATGATTACATCATTGAACTAAAATTCAACTCAATCTAAATCTCATTGCTTGCGGCATCTAGTTCCCATCTTATGTCCTTATCACTTGGGGCATCTCATCACTCGAGGCGTCTTGTCCCCCTCTTTTTGGCATAGTTGTCATTTGTTTCATCTTTTGATCATTTGATCACATCTTATAAAATTTCTAGTTTTGAGTTCAGTGGATAGGTATCGAGACAATCTAAACCCCAACTCCTAAGAATTAGGCCTCGTTTGGGGATGATTCTATGACTCATAATTGGATCTTATCAACTCAAGTATCTAGGTGTTCTATCTGGATCCTTGAAGGTTAAGCTCTATTCTAGAGATAATCTTCTAAATGCTTTAAATCTTAGGTATCTAGATGTTCTATCTGGATCCTTGAAGGTTAAGCTCCATTCTAGAGGTAATCTTTTAAATGCTTTCAATCTTAGGTATCTAGGTGTTCTATCTAGATCCTTGAAGGTTAAGCTCTGTTCTGGAGATAATCTTCTAAATGCTTATCAATCTCAAGTATCTAGATGTTCTGTCTGGATCCTTAAAGGTTAAACTTCGTTCTGAAGAAACCTTTTTAATGCTTATCAATTTTAGGTATCTAGACATTTTGTCTAGATCCTTAAAGATTACACTCCATTCTAGAGATAGTCTTTTAAATGCTTATCAATTTTAGGTATCTAGGTGCTCTGCTTAGATCCCTTAGGATTAAGCTCTATTCTAGAGATAGTCCTTAAAAGCTTATCAATTGGTCTTTCTATCATCAATTTTAGAACCAATCTCATTTCTTGATCCTCGCATTATTCTTTCCAATTTTCTTTGAATTGAACGTGTTCCTCGCACATTCATTCAAAGAGGGGCAAAATGTAATACCCCAAAATTGGCTCATTGCCATGATACCAATTCTGGTCTATTTCTAATCAATCCTAAGACCTATCCTAATAAGCAATTCTTATTTTGCTACTTGCTAATTGACTTAATTGTCATATACAAAAACCCTAATTTTCACTAATCAGACTCATTATTTAATCCCTATAGTACGCACTCATATTAGCTACAGTAAACCTATTTGATTTCAATTTAATTTAATCTAAAGTATTTATACTTTATTAAAGTAAATTATCTCCTAAGGCTAATGTACTATGAAATTAAATTTATTTAATTTAATAAATATGCCTATTTTAATTAATTAAACAAAATTATTTAATTAAATGGAGAAACTACTTCTAATTAATTAAGCAAAGTTATTTAATTAAATGGGAAGCCATTCCAAATTAATTAAATAAAGTTATTTAATTAAGTAAGAAAAGTGTCTCTAATTAATTAAATAGAATTATTTAATTAATAAGAAAGGTAATTATGAGAGCATATCTCATTGGAAATTCTTAGTTCACTACTGATCAAATTGGAAATGACTCAGATCACTTACTCTGACACTAAATTCTATCTGAGTTGATTGACTCTTACACTCAGATCTGACCCAGTTAACTCCCTTTGATTTGGGAATCTTCCTTTATGATTGAACTTCATCTCCAATCCTGCCTGTTGATTGAAATCAATCTCAATAGTCAGAGGTTTCCAGGAAAGTCTATTTAAGAGACCCTCATTTCTTCATTTTGGGGGATGAATTAGAATTTGCATCGAATTGCTGCCAAATTGCATACTCATTTAATCTTATTACATTCTCATAGACTTTCATTGTTAGCTTAAATCTCATCTAGATCTAATATGAATACAGCTTTAGCATAATTTCTTTTATATGTTCTTAGACTAGTTTGCATATCTCATTTTAGATTAATTTGCATATTCACATAGATTAGTTGCATCTCATTTCAAATCCTTCATTCTTAGAGGGTTTGGTTGCTCACACCTCGATTCTGAGGATATTAATGGGCAAAATCTCTTTAGATAGAAGGCAATAGTTCGGCTTGTTAGATGATTTTTGGATGGACAATCCAATGTTCATTCCAAGATGAATCCTCATATAAAGACTATGTTGAAGTGTGTGTGTGTGTGAAGTGTGAGGCCACATTCCACATATGCAATTACCTCACCTAGTAAAGTGCTTACCCTATTGTGAATAACCAAAAGAATTGATGCAAAAGATTGTGTTAAATGGTCTAACTAGGAGGTAACCTACTAGTCAAGACAACAAAGTTGCATCCATAGATCAATATCCTTTGTATCACCATGACATGGCCTTTTAAAAATGTCTTATCCGTGTACAAGACTTAGCATGTTATATTTGAACATGTTCTTTATATTGGGACTTAGAAAGTTGTTATGCATTAACATATATAAGATTTAGCATATATATTTGGATGCATTTCTTGCATATGGGACTTAGCAAATTATTACATGCATTACCCACATATGAGATTTAGCATATATGTTTGTGTGTGCAAGAGAGATACATGAAGTAACAATCCATATATTAGAGAATATATTAGAAAGCATACCAAGCATTGAAGGCTAAAGTACTCTAAGCCATGCTAAGAATCTATATTTGCTACCCCATGCAAGGAAAAACTATATACAAGGATGGTGTATATATGTCCACCCCCCTCCCTATCAGGTCAAGATACTAGACATGAGAAGGAAGAGAAAGAGGATACCTACATTATGTAACAAGGAGATATACTTAAAGAAACAATATTTAACTAATAGAGAATGGACTATTCATTAAAAAAAAGTAGACTAAATCCTATATTGGTATGTGATACAAAATAATTTAGGCTTGACAACAATAAATAGGTTCAAGTTTACTAAAACTTTATTTAGATATGATCATAAAACTTGTAGGCAAAATTATCACTTTTTATATTGAATTATTTTAACTCTATTTAAAATTCATCATTTTAATATTCTAATTAATTTTCATATAATAGTGATAATATATAGACAAAGACATATTAACAAGTACATATTAGATTTTGGAAATATTTATTGATGAGTCCTAAATAATATATACTATTATGTTAGGCATAGATCAATATCACATCACCAAATATATTGGTTTCCGATAAGAATTGCTTTCCCCTATTACCTTTTCCATTAATGTACGCACCTTCAAATATCATGTATGGTCCACACACAGTGGGATTTCAGATGAGATGTAAAAAGTGTTACATAAAGCCAATATGGACATGCCAGCATAATCATGTCAACAAAAACAAATCCTAAGTAATATATTTATACAGAAAAGGTGCAAATTATTCATCATAATTATGCTTTTCATTTTGTTTTGAATTTTTTTTTGGGTCCTCATTCCAGATATATTCTCCTTAACTTTACACTGACCCAAACTATTGCCTTGAGAGTCAAAATATTTATAAACAGTAAATCAAAAAGAATATTTTGTAGTTGGATGTCCACTGCACAATGATTTATACAATAGATTTTACTATTACTCAAGAATATAACTCTGCAAAATATTTTTCAGCGACAATATATAGAGAGATGTAGATATACTATAGAGTTTACTACCTCCTCTAAATAAAAACTATTTGCAAAACTAGTCACAAATTAATTCATGAAAAACAGCAGCCAGAAGATCCATTTCGTTTTTAATAAATCTTATTGGTATCGGACTGCATATCTTCAGCATCTGATAAAATAGATAAACATGTAAAGTAATTGTGTCAGTTGACACAGAGCTGTAAGATGAGAAAGAACCTTACATTTTGAAATCTGAAAGTGCAGACCCATCATTAAGGAGACGGAGAATCTTAGAGACTAATCCACCGAGACTAATCACTCATGACACTATGCATCATTTCCTGTTATGGCAACACAGAGACCTCAGATTGTTTTATTAAAGAAGAAAAAGAAACTATCCCTTACTCATTCGATGATGAATCAAACTTGAGATTCCTGTAGGACGGATGCAGTGATGGCACAGGAATCAGATCTGAAACAAACACACAAACCCCATAAAATAGTTTCCTTGTAAAATCTTCCTGAATCTAACTCCAAACGATCATTTTTATAGACAGATAAATTAAGCTTATCAGATAGAAAATGTATCCAATTCAAAGATTATTCTCAAACATCAGATACCATGGAGAAAATTAAACTCAGAGAAAATAAATTATTTTTTACTATTCTTTTATTCTTGAAATGAAATTTAATGTATGATGTTTAATTTATAGAAAAACTTTGCTCTAAATCAGGGATACCCGCGTAAATAGGATGTGCGGCAGATAGGACATGTTCTTCCCTTGCTTTCACCCCACCTGTCCAGACACTCCTCGTGATATCTGCTTCCACAACAGTCAATTCGCGCAATTTTCTCCTCTTCCTCAAATTCGCTGAGACATATCACACACTCTGCTATTTCTTCCATCTGCCCGCGCCTGTAATTCATCACCGTCATCAAAACACTACGTAGAGGAAGAGACACGTCAGGCACTATTTCTTCTTTCCCCGCCTGGATGTAGATCATATAAAGTGCCACCATCATCACAATTATATACCCACTTATGACACAGGGCGTGCTCAAAACAGGCGACAAAACAAGTGGGAACAGTAGAAATCCCACCAATGTCCACAAAATCGGGAGCAATATGATGAGACAGTTTCGCCTCATACTGTAAAAGATCTTACGGATTAAAAAACTGGAAATATTGTTTCAACAAAATCTGAAATTGGATATAGAAAATATATGCTGCAGGATTCCTGTCACTGCGCCTTTGACTCTGCCATTTGTATCACTATGTCCACATTCAGTTTTGGTTTAGAAATTAGAGCTTGAAATTAGGTGATGGGATTTCCAAGAATAGTAAGAAGCAAGAAGCGGAGTGTGACATTAGAGACGCGGAATTCTTGTCTATGTCGACATAACCTGAGTTCAGCTGAACATAAACAATAGTTTGCTTGACATAAACATCTAGGTATACCTGTCGGGCATTGTTGTTTATCTCTCTCTTGTGCATGAAATAGGATTATTTAGAGGATAGAGATGAGAAACTGTTTTGGGTGCAAAGGACAAGAACTAAATTGCTGAAAGAAGGGAATCGCAATATTAAATTTTTCTATTTATTTGATTTATATAGGAAGACAAGTTCTTATATATAATAAGATAGAGACAATCGATTTTTTCAATGAGATACAAATAACTGAGGCAAATAGTTTATTGAAGGAAGAAGGTAGATTATTCTAGATCTTTATGTTGATGGGACAATCTTTAATCTATATGTTGTCCTTTCTTCATAAAAGATTAGAAGATAACAGCTTTTGATACTAATAAATAAAGAATTCATGTATAGTTTTCAGGTTATTTTCAAATAAATAAATAAATAAAATCAGTATATTGCAGCTTCAGACACTTAGGTAGCTAATGAATGCTAAGATAAAAGTTATGATGAGAAGTTGAAAACATGATTTCTTTTATTTGAAAATGAAAGATTTATTTATTTTTAATACATAAAACTAGTTTTTCTAAGAGTTTTTCTTCATGTAATAGTGTAATTTTCTAGAGAACATATAGATCTTATATTATTATAAAAGAAAGGTGCAATCAAAATTGTTGTCTCAGGAGTTTTATTTAAGTACTTGTCAAGTTTGACTCTATTTTAGTATTGTTGTAATGAAATTTGTATATGGATGGTATTGTTCGAATTCTCAATAGATTTCTCTATAGCTAAGAAAACCTTCAACAGCAAGAGCAACTTCCACATATTTTTCTTAATTGTAACGGTTAAGGATTTAGGGAGAAAACCTTCGACAGCAAGAGCAACTTCCACATATTTTTCTTACTTGTAACGGTTAAGGATTTAGGGAGAGCATTACATATACAAGTATCGTCATAAATCTAAAAGCTCATCAAATTTTTTCTATCTTGAAAAATACTATCTATGTTTTATTTATTCACGAAATTTGTTTTGTAGAGGTCTCAACCAAAAAATTTAGTATTTCAAAGAAATATTGATCAAGTTTGAGAAGGTCAAAGGGTATTGATTAGTGTATGAAGCCTTTTTTTCTATCAAGGACAACTATGGAAAACCCTTGAACATTCAAAAAATTTAAATTTTTTAGGTGGGTAAATTTTATAACTTATGTCTAGGAAGACTTTTATCTGGGTACAAATATCTTTAAGTTGGAGTGGAATTCTTTGGTTGAAAGGATCCAAGATATGCTCTCCTCTTAGAAAGGAATATTGCTTTCACTTGTAGGAACAACTAGTCTAAACAATTTATCACATTCAAAAATTTCTTAACAATCTACAGATGGTGATTACTATTAATTATATAGAAGCCTAAAGAAAAGCATAAGGACATGAGAAAACCAATATGACAATAGCACATTGTATTCTCATGTAGTATGCAACATAATTAATTAAGATAATTATATAAGCTCATCAAATTATTTCTATTTTGAGAAATGCTATCCATATTTTACTTATTCATGATTCTTTTGTAGAGGCCTTGACCAAAAAAATTAGTATTTCAAAGGTATCTTAATCAAGTTTGAGAAGGTAAAAGGGTATTACTTGTCGTAGAAGGTAAAAGGGTATTAATCAAGTTTGAGAAATATATTTTCAATATTTAAAATTATTTAAATTATGTTTACATGTTAAATAAAATATGTTAAAAGTGATTACAAAGTGTTTATGCTTTTAAATTGTAAATTAAGAATAAAGTTATATGATTCACACGATTAATAATATTTCATTAGATTTTAACCTATATCTAATATTACTAAAAATTGTTATTAAAACAATTAACAAAACATGTTCTTAATATTCCATAATCAATATTTTAATTATTTCTAAAATAGCATATTCTATTTGACATATTTTACTATTTTAATATATTAAATAATAATATATAATATACAAAATTTTAATAATTATTTTAAATCTAAAATTGTGCTATAATTAATTTCTAAACTATAACGACAAGTACAACACTTGTTCTCTTTTACAATTATGTTAAATGTGCAAATCCATGTGGTAATAAAATTACCATTTTGTTCGGGTTGTGACATCCTCTCCCCCTTAGAAAATGTGTCATCCTGATGCATTAATATATAAGTATTCCAATCATATCTAAAGACATTCAAGAAAATAATATGAACAAGTTTAAACCTAACTTTCATTACTCACAATATGGCATATGTTGCATTCATTTCTATCAACAGTATTGGTTTCCATCTAATGAACAAGGTCAAATGCATTCCAATAAATTATACATCAATTGTGACTAATCTATTATGTAAGGTCATGTAATTTAGTATTCATCTTCATCCATACGAAGGCATGAATTTAAAATATTTACTATCTACCATTTTATGTATCCAGTACAAGAGCTTTAAGTAGAAAGAAAACTCAAAGCTGACATGAGATAAGGGACAAACAAAGTCAAACGTTCAGCAACAAATATAATGATGTTCTGTATCCAGGCTAACCAAACAATCTGCCCATCCCCTTCCAAGGAGTTATCCTCCTCTACATCAACCATACTCTCATCTCAATGTCCCTACAACCAAATAGACAATCAAAATAGAGGATAAGTCAATATCCACATGTGAATGTCATACACAAAAATTTATAAATCACTTCAAGTTTCATGTTCATATAATGAGATAAAAACCATCATCATTATAATCATGATTCATTATAGTATGATTATGTGCCTCTAGTAATCACAAGAAGAATTACATCCATTGTAAATTCCCATTGAAACACAAAAATAACACACTATACCATCACAAATTGAATAATCATGAATTATAATGACATCCACATGTAACATCATTAATATGTTCATTAATATTTAATCATCATTAATGCATTTCAATGATTTCAAAAGTTGACATCCAATTGTATCATAATACATCATTTAGCTCACCAATAGTGATTAAATATCTAAAAAATATAGTGATAAAAGTACACACTGTCAAGTGTGTCAAGCAATATTGAACAAAAATAAAACTAGATTATATCTGCACACATCTACCAAAAATCTTAGTCAAATACCAAATTACTAAGTCTATGTTGAACAACCTATCAACTAGGAGTCCAAAATAGACAACTCAAGAGGGCCAAAGCATTGGTTGATGTTCATCAACCAAGTTGACCAAGCCAAATGTGTTAAGAACTTCCTATAAAATAAGAATCAGAATATCAACTTTTCTTTAGATTATAACTCTAGTAAAAACCATATTTCCATACATAGACCACATAGGCCAAAAATTCAAGTCAAGTCAAAAGTTGACTACATATAGTCTAATCAACTAATAGTTAAAATATATTCAAATTAATTATGTATGTTTATACTATTTTCCAGCCTACATGTCAAAATGATAGGTGTCACAATGATTATATTTCATATGTCGATTATTGACCAAACTGTCAAGAAAAACATGTCATCACAAAACTATGCCATAAATAGATACTCTCAAGAAGTTGACCTACACATCAAAATTTATTTCATGATAAGATTATATATAAATTCAAATGTCCTAACTCAATGAAGATTATAGAAAATATTGACCTACAAGTTGGACATGGAGCAATAAGTACACCATATAAGTACAATACCATCTATCATGCAATCCATACAATTGAAATAGTCATCTAGGTATGTGTGCCAATCACTTGTGAAGATTAGTAGACCTATTTCATGTGACCTAAGCCCTCAAGCCCATCTCATTACCATACTATTTCAAATAGATTCTAAGTCAACAATTGTTACATCTTAGTATTCATATTTTCACTTATATAAGTGTGCTTAATCCACATATAAGCTCAAGATATGATATATGAAATTCTCACCATTTAACCATCACTGGTAGGAAATTACAAAACATAAAAATATGGATGTGGTTCTTTCCTACCCCACTTGTGAGGCCTTACAATTTCTTGGGATCACACATAACATGTAGAATATACAACCTTGCAATGCTCATACAATATAAAAGATAGAAGGTATCTGATGCAACCATGAAACATACTACTTCCCACATATGTCCAAATGGTGTGGTAGGGAGATGGGACATGGAAAAGAAAATCAAATAAACATATGCACATAGCTTTAGCCAAAGTTTTTTAGTATGATATTTATATTGGTAGGTAGAGTGAAAAGGAAAGCATCACTTCTACCCCTCCCTTTTTGTCCATGTTCGACACCCACACTAGAAGATAAGCTTTCACAATCTCACACATAAGATGATAAAAATTTAATGCAAGAGGGAGAATGAAATCTCCATAATCTACTCCCTTATACATCCTATCAATGTTGCACATTGAACATGATAGATGGCATCACATTTTTTTTTAATAGAAGAGAATGATTAATTGGAATTAGAAGCAATTTTTCCTCACTCCATAGGCCATTATATGATTTTTTTCCATGTGGTATAGAGAAAATATGAAATATGAAAGAAGTAACCACAATCAGAGGTTAAAATATACAAAAAGATAAGAAGTAACCACAAGCAAAGGTTAAAATGCACAAAAAGATCCCTTCACACCCCTTCACTACTACAATCTAATGGTTATATTTCCATTTTTATTATACGTATAGCACATCTTGTTCTCATTAATTAGGGCATCACTGGTTTGTTTCAAAATTTAAAGTGGCAGTGAAACTCTCCCTAATGGTAAATGGTGGAAATTGAGTCTACAGCTAACAAACAATGAAAGGACACTTGGGAGTTAATTACAACCCATGACTTTTCTACCAATATGTGTGTTTCCTTATTCAATCAATTTATGGATCACTATGAACCTAAGAGGTTGGGCCAAAATCGGCTATGCTTTCTTAGCATTGAGGAGTAAATCACTTACAATCCAATTTATTAAAACCCACCATCTTCCATTTGGCTAGAATTGGTTGTAGGCTTGCTATTTTAAACTCACATAGCTAAATCATAAGCTATCAATCTATGATTAAGTCACCTTAATTCATTTTGATGCAGATGTTATCAATTCAAGAAATTGACAAATCATTTTGATGTAGGTGTTATCAGTTCAAGAAATTGACCAACATATCAATTGTGTGGACAACTTAAAATTTAAAAATTCTTAAGGCAAATCTCTAGGTACCTATAGGTCAACAAATCAAGCATGCCAAAAAATGAGACTGGAAAATAATACAAACACAAGAATCTTAGTTCAATATTTAAATAAATCTACCAACATTATTAGGCATTTTTTACATGCATAACAATAAATAGTGAATTAGTCTAACATAAAAGAAAGAACTTGGTATTGATGATCATCATTTCTACCCTACTGACTGAGGCTCTCCACCTTCCTTCCCATCTTGCCTTCTTCTGTCTTCCCCACCTTCCAACTGTTTCATTTTTTTCTTCTTCCCAACTTCGTGCCTCATTTCTTTTGTCCTTCTAATTTGATTAAAGAAATGGGGTAAAACACAATATCTGGTGACAATCAAGTATCTATGATATCAATGTTTAATTTCTTGAGAAATTTGCAAAAATACAAAAGAGTTGTATGCAAACCAAAAGCCATCATATTATTCTAGAATGAAAGAATATATAATGATGAACCATCAAAAGTCACCATAGTCATGAATTCAAAATTCTAGATATATATGTGGATATAATAAAACAACAATATTTAACTAAAATTATTTAAAACTAGGTATTTAATTACCCCAACTTCTTGGGGTCATAGCTTTTGACCTAGAGCTCAAAAATCAAAACAGTTTACATCATTGGAAAGAAAACTAAAAATCTAATTCCAGTCCTTATAATAGTGAGGCTTCAACTATCCACTTTTATTCGACTTAAAATTTTGAGCAGAAACCTCAAAATACTACTGAAAAAGACTTAGGAAAACTTTTTTTTTTAATTTTGATTATTCTAAATAATCTGAATCACATTCCCAAGATTAGTTAGAATATTTAACAAAACTTTCTTGGGTGTGTAATTGATTCAATTCAAGAAGAAATCGTGATTTTTTAAAAATTATCTACTTAATCATACTATCAAGTAGTTAGTTTTCCTAAGGAAGAATCACTTATTCTCTTTTGCAATTATGTTAAATGAGAAAATCCACGTGGTAATAAAATTTCCATTTTGTTGAGGTTATGGGGAGACCGGTTGTTACAGGTATGCACTCAGGGATATCAACACCCACGCACTACAAAACTTGTATACTCTCTTGATCGTTATAGTTATTGATGAGATCTAAGAACCCAACTCATACCATTTCCTAATCGCAGTTGATTTGCCCCAATTTAAGATGAAGGAACACCTATAGAGCGTTCACCGCATACTTCACTAGCCTCAAGACTATCTTCACCTTGCAGGAGTAGCTAATGTACTGGAGTAAGCTTTGTATGAGACCTTTTATGTCCATTGCTAGAATATTCTCATCAACGTTCCATGGAGCCAATCCATTTATATTACATAAAAATTTCATAATAAATTGAAATAAAATTGAAGCCTTGAAATGGAGTGAAGATTACGAAGTCAACAAAAATTTCGCCATAGAACAAACACGTGAAAGGTTAACCTGGTATTCCGAGGGCTTGTCTAAGCATAAACAATCATTACGTCCCTTTAGGCATCTTGTTATACCCACCAGTACTTGTTTATGTTTACCTCTCGTCTTTTTGGACAATTTGAAAACGAAATTGCATGGAACAGATGCTTTCGAACAATACGAGGCGTTGTGCTCGTTACAAAAGACAAGAGGTAAATTTCTAAGGAAGAGAGACCGCATGTTTGTTGGTACTGTCTCATTATACGTTAGAGGAAATGATTTTCTTTGAAGGGTCCAAATAGGTAAGGAAAATGTTACATAGAACAAAAGAGCTAGATTCTCCACACCTTTTGTAGACGATATTGAGCGAGATGGTAAATTTACGTGAATAATTAGGTAGCATATCTACATTGATATCTTAGGACCAAATTGAGTGTCTCGTTCCATCTTTCTCGTTCCATCTTTCACATTGTAACAATTGTCTTCTATTAATGTCCATAGGTATACATTGATATCCCAGGACCAAATTGAGTGATTCGCTCATCTTTCACAATGTACCATCTTTTATTAATGCCCACAGGTATACATTGATATCCTAAGACCAAATTGAGTGACTCGCTCATCTTTTACATTGTAACAACTGTTTTTTATTAATGCCCATAGGTATTCTACGATGGCATTAGTGGTGTGAGCTTATTAATGTTAACAATTGTTTTTAACTTAAATTTAACAATCATCTCCATGTCAAAATTTTAATATTTATTATAAATATAATGTACTTTTAAAAATAATTTAATAAGCATCACATTAAAAATAAAAAATAAAATTTTAGTTGCTAAAATATAAGTTTTGAAGATAATTCTTTTAGAAATAAAAATAAAAAACCAAAGTCAAGCCCACAAAACAAATATAGATACAATGAAATTAAAAATAAAATTGGATGTAATAAATTAGATTTTAAGTATTTTATAATTGATATCTACCATCATTTTTTTAGATAGCTTATTTAAGATATCTATACTAGTATAGAATCAACAAAATTCTGGAAAGTGGATGGTTTCTATTCCTCCAAAAGTTTTACTATATAAACATAGGTTTACAAGTTTAGGAGGTGGATAGCGATTATACGAAGACATAAATTCTAAATAAGATAGACATTTCTTGCATCCCTAATAGCTAAGGTTAAAAAAAATAGTTGTAGTTTTTTCAAACAAGATTCTTTATGCACTTTAGCCTACAAATTGTAATTTTGGGGTATGCCCACCATTTCCTAGTGGTTTTAAATGAGACCATTTTAATGGAGTAGACTAAGTTTTAGAAATAAAAATAGCTTTGAGATTATAGTATTGCATCAAAATTAGTATCTTGTCAGTTTTTATTTATGTACATTGGGTTTAATGAATATTACGTAATATAAAATTCATAGTCGTATTGTGGGTCTATTCTGTTCAATGCTAGTAAATAAAATAAATTGCTTTGTAGCTGAGGGAATCTACAATACAATGTAAAAGTGTTTCAAATTATTGTTGTTATTGAGTGATATCAAATGTCATTAAGTATTGGAAATATATATTTGGTTTTTTGTTGTCATTTATATATCAAACATTGTGATTTGGAAGTGTGTGTGCTTCCTCAAACACTGTGCTCTTAAAGTCTATGATATTTTGAGGAGTAAGATTGTGTTTTGGGCATGATACTGCTACTAAACCTATAGGATAGTGAAAGGCAAGTGCGTATTTAGTGTTAACAAAAAGTAAAAAATAAGTATGTATCATATGGAAGATAGCTATGCATTTAGTTCTAACTAACTATGGGAGATGGATGTGTTGTGTGGATTATATTATTTTCTTTAGAGTTTTTTTCTTAAGTTCTAAGCTCATCAGTTTTGTCAAGATGTTATTGGTTTAGTGAAAAAGTTATTCAATCAAAGATAATAGGTATTAAATTATGTTTTCCCTAGTGTTTTTTCTTTGAAATTCAAGGTTTAAGATATGCATATGTGATTCAATAATCGAGAGTAATTATCAAAATCACTATTCAATTGATCAACTTATTGTTTTGGTCTCTACATTTAAAATTACAAAAATTGAGAGAGAGAGAGAGAGAGAGAGAGAGAGAGAGAGAGAGAGAGAGAGAGAGAGAGAGAGAGAGAGATTGTTGAAGAAGCCCAACATGAGACTAGAAAGATGTCAAAAGAATCTAGTACATATATTTCAATAAGACTCAAATGAGTCATACATGGATACAAAGGTATTTTAAATCTTCAATGATTTAATTATGGAAGGGTATATAATTTTTTAATGATTACATGTATAAGGAATACCATAGTGAATTAGAAGATGATGATAGAAAAGGAAATAAAAAGAAGGTTATTTTACAAAGATAATAAATTTCAAAAGAAAGGGTAATACGAGATTGTGTTCAATATAAGAAAAATTCTACAAAGGTTAGAATACTAATGAGGTGGTTGAGCAATCTATATTTCTATCTATTTACAAAGGAAAAAGGAGATCACATTGCATGTTAAAGTAGTTGTGGGTGATTGGATTATATCTTTTAGATGTTCAAATCATATGAATAGAGACAAGAGAAGATTATTAAGTTTGAATAATATGATGGTGGAGAAATAATTATTTGTAGCAGAAGGAAGTGTACAAATAAAAAATAGTGGAACTATTTCAATTAATTGTAAGTCTAGAATTGAAAATGTTTACTATGTTGAAGTTATGAAAAATTACTTGTTAAGTATTAGTTAGATGGGCAAGAAAGGTTATGAATTCATGATTAAAAAATGTTCTACGTATTATAAAATAGAAACAAAATTATAAAAGAGTTGTTGAAGGTTCTAAAACTACTAGAAATATCTATAATATTGAAGACAGATGTGAAAATATAATTTTTCTAACATACTACAATTTGATAAAGATAGAAAGGACTTAAAATCTATGGATTGTATAGTTAGAAGGTTAGGGGTATTAATGATAACATTATTAAGAATATGACAATATAGTTAAGATTTTTTTGTCTAGTTTGGGGACTGTGATCCACTATTTTTTTTTGTTAGAATCTAATTCTTGTATGGCTGTGTACTAGTTTTATCTTGAGAAACACTACTTATTTTTGTTTTAACTTGGGATTCTTGTCCTTGTAAACCCAATTTTCTCCTCATAAAAAATAAAATACAATGAAATTAGGGGAATAAAGTTGGTATGGAGCTTAAATAAGAAAAAGTGGAATATGCATTTCTAAAGAATATTGAGGAGAGAAAGAAAGAATTCTAAAACTTAGTGGAGGCTAAATGGGTCATAGTGGAATATAATTGGGAAGAAGAAGAAAGGGTATTGTAGACTAGAGGCAAGAAGAAGACAAATCAGATACATGATATTGAGAGTCTATAAAATATATTTTTTAAAGGTTTTAGATCAAAATAGGTTGAAGAAAAAATATATAAAGAATTTTGTAGTTTATATACAAAAAGAAAGAAAGAAAGAAAGAAAGGGGATGTTGAATCAAAGATCTCCTTGTATTGATTCTATATGTTAATATTTTGATAGTCTGTTTTGTGAATTCAAGTAGGAGACATAATTACTAGATGCAATATCGTAAAAAGGGGTTATATTTTTTATGGAAGTCTTTTTTTTATTGTAATTATTTAGGGCATAATATAGTTTGGTACAAAAATAGACTAAATTTCAAGAGCTTTAGAAATAAATGCTAAGAATTTCAATGGATATTGCTATGGTAGCAATGGATATAAACACAAAAATTTTGAATGCAAAAGATATGCCAATGTCAAAAGGGATGTTTTTGTTTTCTATAAATTTAACATGAATAGAAATTTAACAAGGTAGCAAGAAGACATAATTGATGAGCAACAAAATGGTGATGTTTATGTTCCAACATCTATTATGAATGTTTTTTCCTTTGTTAAAACGTAATGGTCTAGTGAACTCATTCTTTAATTGTATTTTAGATTCCTTTTTCACCTGGTGATATGTAGAAAAAAGCCTCTTTAATAGAGATAAAGAGTGGATATGCTAAAGAAAGGATTTTTATTGTGAGGGGTCTTATGCTAGCTTTTACTTAAATATTATAGGGGCCTTTCGAAAACCCATTAAAATGGTTATGCAAACTTATCAAGATCCTATATCTTCTAATTTTTCCAAGGGCTTCAACCTTTTGATTTTGTATCTTACTATTTTGTTTAGTCTTGTCTAGGATGCTATTGGTTAATATACTATCTTAAATTTGAATAATCTTAGTTTAATGATGGTTTAGCACCCATTTAATGTGTTTACATCATTCATTTGTATTCCTATCCTTTCTTCCCCTTTCACTTAAGTGGAATTAGGCTAAAAGCTAATTAATCCTCTTTAAAAGAACTCATTTTCATGGCATAAATCTTGAGGAAGGAACTAACCACATAGGTCCTTCCTTTCCTTCATCAAATCACTCAAAATCTATTATGTGTACTCTAATGACTATATCTTCATATCTGCACCTAATTGCTAGTATGTATGACCTAATTCTAAACTCCAAAGGAATCCTAAGGGTTATGGGCCTTCTTTGGCAGGTATTTAGTGCACTACTACTAAGCCAATCAGAGACGTAATGAACCCTTGTTGAGATAATAAGTGACACATGGTGTTCCTACTTAGGCCCTATTTCATGTTTGCTTCCAAAGTCCCATATCTAGATTTTTTTGGAGTTTTAACTTTAAGGTGGGTCAGTCTATGGGAGAAAATTAATTTAGAGCCCTTTATAAACCCATATGTTTGCTCCATTTTGAATCTCATCTTATATTCATCATCCACAAACATCCATCACATGATCAAACTCTCAAGTTCTCAATAATTCTTCAAGCATTCAAGGCATTCAAGAAATCACTTGTTGAAGATCAAGGGTTCATCCATTCAAGCCATTAAAGGCATTATGCAAGATGTAGTACTTGAAACATCAAGGATCCTTTCATATATTCAAGATCCTTTTTTGCATCTTTTGTATCATCCTCTCAAGATCTGCATTCATTCCTATGGTGGATTTTGAACATATTGATTCATGAAGGTTTTGGTTTCACTTTCATTTCCTTTACTAGGTTTTTGGTTTCACTTTCATTTCCTGTACTTGATTACATTATAAATTAAAGAGCATATTCATAAATTTGCATTGCTTCATGTTATATCTACACTACTTCTTCCTAGAATTATGTTTCTATTTGAATTCAAGGTTAATTCCTAAATAGGGATTTGAATGAGGAAAAAAACCCCCACCCATGCCCCCCAAAAATAATAAATAAAAAACTCTTATTTTGCACTTTTCAGATCTTGCATTGGCAAAACAATTATAGATTCAAATACCCTTTTTTCATTTGTCAAAATTGTGAAATTAAAATTAGGTTCAGATATAGTTGATTAGACTCACACAACACTCGTGCTTTTGGAGAAAGTCACCCTCACGTGAGATTCACCCCTACTAGATTGTCGAATAATTTATAAGTTTCATAATCTTGCATTTTGTGGCCTAGATCGTGAGAATAAATAGTTTTGGAGTTTTTTTGACAACCCATTTAGAGGTTTGTAACTTGTGAGCTATATTATTTTCCCCTTTTCCATTTCAATACACTCTATCCTCTTATCATATCTTTATATTTCAGTCTTACATTGCATATATATACTTTCTCAAACTCTCATAAGGTGGACGTGAGATGGAAGTAAATGCAAGTAATGCATCCTTTTGTGTTAATCAAACCTATCCTAAGAGGTGAATCTTCGTTTTCCACCTTCATTGTGTGTAGAGTGGATTGCTTCCATTCCCCCCATACAAATATTTGATTATTATTTTATTGGATTGTGTTCTATCTTTTTGTAGCTTTATGTATTTTCATTTTTTATCCCAGCAAAATCAAGTTGTATGGTTTTGGGCTCCTTTCAAAAACTATCTTACCCTTAATAAAAAAATATAGGTAACAATGAAATACATCTATATAAGTGTGGACAGATACATTATCAGTATTTTATAATTTTTGATTTATTAAATAGTAGCTAGAAAAGAGGGGGCTAACCTTTGTTTACAATAGGCTAGATACCAGATGGTAGCCTTTCAATAGTAATTCATCCTATTCCTTTTCTAAACATAAAAAACCACCTATCATTGGAAGAAAGATTAAAATCCTTCCTAATAACAGTACTAAAAAAATTAAGCATATTATCTAATTGACTGAACCAAAAAACATAGTAGGAGCTCATACTATAGGTGTTGCTATACTTCAGATAGTGTTTCAAATTATACATATTAGCTCCACTAGGCACAAAGTTTATAATATACCAAAAATTATCAAAAAAATCAAAACAAAATAACATGAGCTAGCTCCCCTCTTTGTCTCTTCAACCTCACTCTTAACAATCCTATCTTTCTCCTCCTTCATGTATTTGTCTAGCAAGGTTTTAAACTAGCCATCTGCTAGGAAGCTATATAGAGAGTGAGTGTTTGCACTTTATTTTCTTGTAGCCTTCTCCTAATTATTGAACTAGATAATATATAGTTTGGTGGCCATCGAATCCATTTTGTTAGTGGTGTACTCAACAAGGGTCTCTAATTTCCTATACAGGGTCTCCTAGTTATCCACCTACCCCTCTCTATATTCCTCATAGGGGAAGTAATATCAC
Source organism: Cupressus sempervirens (assembly GCA_028749045.1). Taxonomy (NCBI): domain Eukaryota; kingdom Viridiplantae; phylum Streptophyta; class Pinopsida; order Cupressales; family Cupressaceae; genus Cupressus; species Cupressus sempervirens. The sequence continues at coordinate 371,683,849 of CM053783.1, read as the reverse complement.
CACCCAAGCTCTTGTCTATGGAAGGGTCACCTTCAAGGGCATCTGAAATATGGGATAGGCTAGGGTTATGTTTATTCTTGGTGCTAAGGTGCATCATTTTCATTTCCCTCTTCCATGTAAGTTTGGTCTCTGCCTTTGTGGATTCAAAGCTCACATTTCTTTTAGGTGGGGTTCTAAATTTTTCCATTTTGAGGCTCTTGCTTGACCTCCTAGTGAATTTATTACTTCTACAAGTATTTGTATCTCAGTCAATAACACTAACATCTTCCCCAGGACTAGGGGAATTTTTGACAATTTTTTTGGCCAACCTAGGGCTCGAGTTGCTGGAAACCTGAGGAGTAGAAATGTCTAGGGATTTCTCATTCATGGGTGGGTTGAAAAGAAAGGCCTAGAGAAAAATGTAAAAATGTATCCCTTCTTCCCTCTTCTTCCAAATGTTAAAAACACTATGTTCCATATAATGCAAAATGAGATGCAGAAGGAGATTAAATCATGGTTTCTAGAAATGGTTTAAAAAGGGAAAGTGGTAATAGTAGAGCACCTGGAAATGATTCTCAAGCATGATGTATCACATTATAGCATATAGCATAGAAAATCCAGGGCTCAAGAAGATCTTCTCTAGAAAAGCCACCACAAATGCGGACAAGTTCCTCCTTAGAGTGGAAGAATTTCCACAAGCTCACCTCATCCAAAACTATGGGTTCCTTATGCCAACTCTTTTTTTTTTTAAAGATAGGCTACCCACATGTGCAACGAGTTCCTCTATAATTTTAGAAGATATCCCATGAACAGTCACCTTTCTATTAGCCCAAGAGTCCACAAATTTCATGGATACGTATTTGTCAAACCCCTCAATACACTCCATGAAGGAAAAAATGCCTCGTTCCCTCAAATAAACCCATGCCACTTCACTGTCCCTAATGCAATACTCAATCTTGTCCAACTAAATGCAGTCAGAGTTGGCACCAATGGCTCCTTCACCAAGCTCAATCACAAAACCATTAGTATCCATCAACATACCCTTGTTTCAAGTAGGAGCTTGAATAAGGTAGATTTTTTAGAGTATATCATTGTGAATCACCTTATTATCATAGTCAATCACCATATTGTGATCACAAGGTATCACATTTTCCAAATGCCACCCTATTTCTACATGTATGAAGGGCACCTTCCTCATAATGCTTGAGGAATTCCATATGTACCACCATCCCGTTGTATGATGCACGAGAAAGTTGCAATTATGTTCTTTTAGTGTGCTTGTCCTTCTCGCCTACTTTCCTCTAACAAGATCCTCATGAATCATCTTTTTTCCTTCATCATAAATGTTTGTGATGGGCATTCCATAAAGGATTATAATATTAAAATATTTCCTTTCATTAATAGGCTATGCGTAGGATCATGGTGTACGAAAAAGTGGAGATCTGAAAAATATGGAGTCTTGAAATGCCTCAAAGCATTTCAAAATGCATTCTAATTTTTTTCCCACCCATCCTGATACTAAACAAAAAAAATTAATACCTTTATAAGGACTACTATAGCTTTTGATACCAACCCTATATGTTCAACTTTTATAATGTTGCAAAAATGTGTTTTTGGCATATTCTTGTGTATTTTTTTACTTCAAACATGTAGTTGACAACTTTTTTTCCACCAAAATTTGATGAAATGAAAAGGGTTTCTTAATAATGTTCTTAGCTTTCCATAAATGTAAGGTTTGTCAAATTATGAGTTCAATAAGTAATTATTTCTTATTTTCTAATGGAGTTACATATATAATGCTAAGTAGCACACTGCTTGAAAAATATCTATAACTTTCAAATGGTACAACATTTTTGAAATCCAAAAGATGCATCACATTCTATGATTCTTCTAGTATAAGGAAAAAAGAAGAAAAAATAAATTTTTTAGAGTTTTGAATTAGTTAAGGTGGTCAGACATGAGAGTTTTTTTATTCTAAAAATAGTAAAGTAGAAAATTAATAATTATTTATTTATTTAGAATAAAAATACAAAAAAAATGTGTCACATCTAAGCATGATTCTACTTATTCCAGCCATAATATTATTTAAAAATATTATCGTTTGATTTTGATTAAGGTGGTCAGACAGATGTCTACTTCTTATTTTTGTCCTGAAATTTTTCTACTATTGCATTAAAATTCAAAATTTTGACCAATATTTTTTACTTTTTTCAGATAAGGTCTAGTATTTTAGAAACTAAATTAAATATCCTAGAGATTATTTTCTCTCAACTTTTTGATATAAATTTTATAACAAGTAGAAAATTGCACATCAAATTAACATAACCCTAGTTTGTTGATTTATTAATTGCCACTTAAGAGCATAGTTTGGTTGACGATGATCCTACACATACCCAATATAATTATGGCATTTAACCCATATTAAATACCACCCTCTTGGCATAATAAGGACTTGCCACCTGTTATAATCCTTCATACCATGCTATAAAGTTGGGTGGATTATGGCATCTAGCTAACATCATCCTAGTTTTGAATCCTATTAAAACTATGTCCTATCTTTGCTAGGTCATCCTCCACACTGTTGCCTTCCCGATAGACATGGTCCACCATAACCTCCTGAAGTCTACTCACCAAGATATGGATTTCTTAAATGATCGATTAAGTCTTCCAATTGATATTTCCATCACCTTTTGTAGCTTTAATAATTAACATAGAATCTCCTTCAATAGCCAACCTTTCCATTCTTCTTGCTTCTACTATCCTCATGCTCCACAAAAGGGCCAAGGCTTCTACTTCATTATTCGATCCACTTCCACAGCCTCGTACATAAGGAACAACAAGCCTTCATGTTTCATCACAGATAATCCTACCAGCCATAGTCATTCCCTCAATGGAAATACCATCAAAGTTTACCTTCATCCGTTAACTAGGGGGAGGTTTCCATACTGTGTTGCATCTGGTGTTGATTTTGGTATTGTCAATTTCTCCACCCTCTCACTAAGGTCCCATGAGTTGGCCCATTTAGTATCATACTGTCTCATCAGGTTTGATGGGGGGAGGGGTGGGGGAGGGCGGAGCAGGGGTGTTTGTGATCTTCCAAAATGATCATAAAGATGGGTGTTGGAATGGGCCTTTCCAATCCACAAACTAATGTAGTTCCTTGTTAAAGAGGAACTCAACCTCTCATTTCAAGAGAACCTCAGTCCAAATTACCTTGGCATAGGGGGAATGGATGAGTAGGTAGGGGATGGATTTTTTAGCATTATTGCAAAGAACACAAAAAATTATTAGTTGGAAGTATTTTTAATGAGATTATCAATGGTGAGGATGTTCCCATGAAAAGTTGTCCACCATAAAAAATTGAGTTTAGGAAAGATCCACGGATGTCATAAATGCTTCCAATGCTTTGGCGCATTACCTTCCTCAATACAAAAAGTGTAAGAAGATTTAATAGCCAATTCTCTTGAGGTGGCCAGACTCCAGACTAGGTAATCTTCCATAGGTGCTATGGGGATATGACATTTTTCAATGGTTTTCTATAGTTCTTTGAGAAATCTAGTCTCCATAGGATTTTTCTTGAGTGTGTAATCTCTTCCATTGGTTATCAAGGCTGATATAGTTTTGTACCAGACCTCCAAAGTGGTTGAAGAAATACTTCCTAGCAGCCTAGATCCTAGAGTAGGTAAGGGACCTTACATCAACCCATTAGCCCTACAAAAATTCAATGGTGGCTTCATCCCCTAACACCCATTTTATGCCCTTCTTCAAAAAAATCCCAGTGTGTAATATGTTATTCCAAATTCTGGACCCTAGGGGTAGACTACTACTATAGAGACAATGGTGGGATGAGTCCCCCCTTAAGTATTTAGTCCAAATAATAGTGCACTAGTTATTTAAGGTGTTCACCAAACCAGAGAAAAATCCTTTGGATTTTCTCAATAATGTCCTTATATCTACTTGGGAGTTTAAAGAGGAATAGAAAATACACTAGGATACCTTGTAAGGATACCAAGAGGAGTTGGAGTTTCTCTGCATTGCTTAGGATCTTTCCTTTCCATTCTAGAGGCTTTATGTGTGCATTTCACTAGCCCATTCCAGTACTAGGATGTTACCCCCTTGACCAAGAGTGGGAAACCAAGATAGGTGTCTAGTAAATTAGCTTCCTGACTCTTCACTATTCTGATATCTTTTTGTAGAAGGTCTCTTTCCATGTTGAAGAAATACAACTTGGTTTTCTGATAGTTTAATACATTTTCTAGAAATGTCCTCATTCTGATTGAGTAAATTTTTCCACACCTTGGGTTCATGAATCAAAGAGATACCTTAAAGTATCATCGAAAAATTATTGTAATACCTATGGTGGGAGAGAGGAGATAGGTCTTATGCCTTTGATTTTACTTTGGTGGGCTAAATCTATTAAGTTTCTTCCTAATACCTCTGCAAAAATGATGCATAAGTAAGGTGATAGAGGTTCCCCTTTTCGAAGACCTTGGCCAAAGGTGAAAAATCTTCTTCGGGTGTCATTTAGTAGAATAGAAAACTAGACCATGTTGACTGCTTCCTGAACTATTCTTACAAAATTTTCATTAAATCTTAGCTTGATGAGAATTTCAATTAAAAATTCCCTCCTCACCTTATCATAAGACTTGGAAATATCAAGTTTTAGAGCCATACTTGGGTTCCCTTATTTCTCCAAAGAGTGAATCACCCCATGGGCCTTAATCACCACATCCAAAATTAATATTTTATAGTTTTTATAACAAAGGCAATTTAATATATCACTAACATTAGGCCAACATGTTCCACTTTTTATTACTATGGAATAATGACACAATCATGAACATGGTGATACTATATGAGATATCTATCATGTTATTATGATGACCTGTAACTTACATTTGGAATCTTAAGATATTTCCCATGGAATAAATAAATAAATGTTGAGATCAGTGTACTAAATGATCACACAAATATATCTTGAAATTATAGTAAACATATCCTGTGAATTACAAGAAAATGGAGCTTGTCACTCTTGCCACTTGAGTTCTCTTTCCTTAAAAAATGGCATTCAAAAAGAATAATTGAGACTTTCTATTCATTGTCTAATTCTAAAATCTTCCCCTTCATCAAAATTAAAACTCAAAAGGAGTCCCTTTATTGGCTTCTCAATACCCACAGCAAAATTGTTGATACAATATTATACATAATACCTACTCACCTTAAAAATCTATGTTTACATTATATATATATATATATATATATATATATATATATATATATATATATATATATATATAAAGGGAAAATACAATAAATAATGTTGTTCAATCATAGTTAACATTTCTTTCCTTTCCTTTATGTCTAATGCTTTGTTAGATTTCCCTTGGTTTCCTTTTTTGGTATAGACTCAATATGTTATATCTATAAAAATTTCATCCTTTCCAACTAGGTAATATTATTTGTCACTTGAAAGAGTTGTTGACTATTCAATATCATATTTGAGCTCTCTTATGGAACTCTCTTGGTATAGAATCTAGAATCACAATTTGCATTTATCTTTTAAATTGTAAAGTGGTTTTTAATTACTTATTGTTGATGGGCACCAAAAAGTAGTACAACATGAACTTCCTTCATTGTATTTTTGACATACTAGAATTAAACATAGTAGCATATAGAAAACCACCATCGTACATAGTCAACTAAATTGTTAAAGAAATTGACACACTAGACCCTATCTTTCCTTATACTAGATGTATGCTCTTACACTGAATTAAACTTTATAAACAAGTTCATGTAAGACTAATCTTTTGTGGTTTTCGATTCATTGTAATGTTGGTGTAATTGTATGATATTTTTTAAGTCATTACATATATAATCATTCTATATATCTTGAAAATTATATTGTGTTTAGAAAATGATGCAATATACATATTAGTGGATTTTTAACTTTTTGTTACTTTTTAGTTAATTATTCTCCTTATTTATCCTTTATATTTATGATTAGCCTTAAAATATAATGTAGAAAGTTTAAATAATATTTCTCCTAACATTTCAACTATTAAAGGAGATAAAAGTGGATATCGTATATCAATATTTTTGTAGCAATTAACAATCTTTGAAGTCAATATGTGCAAAATTATTAGCTCTGTATTGAATTATTTTGACTATATTTTTTATATTCATCATTTTTAATTCTATTATTTTTTCTCTGAATAGTGACTATATGAAGATCAAGACATATAACGAGTGCAAATATTAGACATCAGAAATATCCATTGAAGGGTGTTCAATAATATATACTATTACATTAGCAAGAGATCAAGAAAAACTTAAATTGAACATGTCGGTTTTCGATAAAGAATTGCTTTCCCCTATTACGTTTTCCGTCAACACGTCTTTAATTATTGTTTATACGTGTCTAAAGCGAGCGCGGTTTCAGATGAGATGCAAAAGTGCCGGCTAAAGCAAAAATGGGCATTGCACCATAATCATGTCAACAAAAACTTACCCAAGTAGTATATTTATATAAAGCAGGGGCAAATTATTGCTACATTCAGTTTTCTATTTGTGTCATTTTCAAATATATGCTCATCATATTTACACGAACCCAAACCATTACCTTGTTACAGGCTACGCAAAAATGAATATAAATGCAATTGAATAATTTGGACGTAGATGTCTGGTGAATAATGATTTCTACAATAAATTTTATCATTTCTATTGTACCATTTCTAAAGGATATAACTATGGAGACAAAATATTTTTCAACACCAATACATATAAATACAAATAGACTTGCAATGCAGATTTTACTACCTCCTCTAAAAGACAAGTATTGACAATGCACATAGACATACATATATACAATGAAACAACATTAGCCAAAAGATTCATTTCTTTTATAATATCTGACACTTGTTGGACTGCATATCTTCATCATCTGATATATGTAGATCAACGTTTAAAATAACTGTATCAGTTGATACAGTGCTGTCAGATGAGACAGAACCTTACATTTTGAAATCTGAAAGTATCAGATCTTAAACCCATTTTTACAAGGACCTTATCGAACATATATTGAAAACCATAAAATAGTTTCCTTGCAAAATACTCATAAATCTAAATCAGGGATACCCGCGTAAATAGGATGTGCGGCAGATAGGACACGTTCTTCCCTTGCTTTCACCCCACCTGCCGAGACACCCCTCGTGATATCTGCTTCCTTAAATTCCCTCAGACATATCACACACTCTGCTATTTCTTCCTTCTGCCCGCGCCTGTAATTCATTACCCTCATCAAAACACTGTGAAGAGGAAGAGACACGTCAGGCACTATTTCATCTTTCCTCGGCTGGATGAAGATGATATAAATTGCCACCGTCATTACAATTATGTACCCAATTATGACACAGGACGTGAGGAAAAAAGGCAAAAAAACGTAGAGAAGTGGGAACAGTAATCCCACCAGAGCCCAAGAAATCTGGAGCAATATGATGAGACTGTGGAGCCTCATAGCGTTAAAGATCTTACGGATATAAAAACTGGAAATGTTACAACAAAGTATGAAATTGGATATATAAAATATGCGCCTGATTACTTTGGAAGTTAGAGCTTGGATTTAGGTGATGTGATTTCCAAGAATAGTAAGAAGTAAGAAGCGGAGAGTGACATTAAAGATGCGGAATTTTATTTTCTTTTCGGTCTATGTCGACATGATCGGAGTCAAGATGCCCTTTCCCCATTAATATACACAGACGGAATTTCCTAGAGCTCAGCTCAACATAAACAATAGTTTTCTTGTTTTAACCAGCTAGGTATACCTGTCCGGCATTGTTGTTTATTGGTCTCTCTCTTGTTTGGTAGCTGGAAAGATGAATTGCATGAAATATGGTTTTTTTAGAGGATAGAAATGAGAAACTGTTTTGGGAACAAAATTGAGACAAGAACTAAATTGCTGAAAGAAGGGAATCACAATATTAAAATCTTCTATTTATTTGACTTATATAAGAAGATAAATAGTAAGATGGAGACGATCGATTTCCTCAATGAGGTAGTTTATTGGAGGAAGAAGCTAGATTATATATTGTCCTTTCTCGTTAAAAGATTAGAAAACAACACCTTCAGTATAAAGAATAAGTTTAGTATAAAGAATAAGTGTATAGTTTCTAGGTTTTTTAAAAATAAATAAATAAAATTAGTATATTGTAGCTTTAAACATTTAGAGTCTATTTGGTTGCGAGAATAGAAATATGGGAATAAGAATACTTATTCTCGAATAGAAAATGGGGGTACGTATTCCTATTCTTCTTTGGTTTAGCAAGAATTTGATTTCACAGACCCAATAATTTATGCTTTCTAAAATAAATAAAACTGGAATAGGAATACGTATTCCAATTCCACCCATTTTGGTGGAATAGAAAATGCTCATTTTTGAGCCAAAATTGGAATATGTATTCCTATTTTATTCCTATTCCAACTCCGATTTGGTATATCCAAATAGAGAATTCAAAATTTTAAAAATTTACATATGCCTATTCCACTTGTATTCCCGCTGCCGAATGGGCGCTTACATAGCTAATGAGTGCCAAATAAGAATTATGATCTAGAAGAATTTCAGATTTGTTCAAAGATCCTAGTGGCTATGCATGTTTATTATTCTTCTTCTTAGGCTCCTTCCAAAGCCTCTTATTTGAAATTAGAGCAATTGCTCCATGACTTTCATTGGGCTTCTAGTTCTGACCATCATGTCTTTCACAAAGTGGCTTGGGATTTTTTTATATCCCCAAAGAGTCTAGAGGCCTTAGCCTTCTTTCCACGTAGAAGCAAGGTCTCACTCTTTGTGCCAAATGGATTATACGTGTCATTACTGGAGATGAAGCTTGGAAATTTTTGGTTCGGCATTGTATTTCTTCAGGGTTTCCTGTTAATAGGCCTGCATGGAAGGGGATTGGCTTTCAGACCCTTCTCATCATGTGGGAACTTGTGCACATAGAAGGCTCTTTTGTTATCAAGAGCATATGGAAAGCTTCGGAAGCTATCAAGCCTTGGCTTTGCTGGTCTGATGATGGGTTTCATGATGGGTTCTCTTTGAATTAGCAGAACATTTGGTCGTCTCTACTATTTTCCATCAGGGTGTTCCTCTAGGCAAGAATCAAGGTGCTAGTACTATGTGTTTTTTCAAATGTGCCATCAAGACACCTAAGGACTTCTTTTCTAGGACCTATATGAGTCTCAAGTCCTGAAAGGATATGCAAATCCAATTCCATCTTGCCCGTTTAAATCAACAAAATTTTGATCTATTGCTTTTTACAATTCTAGATCACTTAATTCACAAGGTGGGTATTCAGTCTGTTTGACCTTGGTGGATAGACTGGAAGTGGTATCCTACCACTCCCTTCACAAGCTACAAACCAAGTTTGGGGTATCAATGGCTTTCTCCCCATTTGTCAATGGTGGATACCCTTAACCAGTGCTGGCATTTGCAGTCTTCCCTTTCTTAGTGGAGAAAGCATTTCAACACTATTTGGAGTTCCATTATAGAGCCCAAGATTGCGCATTTTTCTTAGTGCCTGGTTTTTCAAGGTCTTCCCTTTGGGCCTCGACTCAAGCATATTGGGATTTTGGATCCTCAGTGTCCATTTTATGGGCAATCAGAGACTTTTTTGCATATTTTTTGGTTCTGTAGATGTGCTCAAAACTATTAGCACTAGATTCATGATTTCTTTAAGTCATTTTAGCCTAAACCTTTTTCCTAGCATATGGTTATTTTGGGTGACTCCCCCAAGGTCCCTAGACAATTTACCTAGATCTGGCATACTTTCAAGATGGAGATTTTGTTTACTTTGTGGAAAGATAGGAATGTTGTTCTTTTCACTCATTGTTTTCTTGACATAAATATTGCTATGTACACTAAAGCATGCATTTGTAACAATGTAATGATGTAGATTCAAGTCCAAGCCAATAAGGTGGCTCCGAAGGTGGCCCATCTTCAGGACCTACTCAGTCATTGGGGTAATACTCCTTGTATGGTTGCTAAAGTGCCTCTTGATGTCTTGGCATATCACATTCCACCTAGGGGCCACTGCTAGGAGTGTAACACATCTGCTCGCTGCTCTCACATGCCACACTCATAGGCTTCCTGCCACCACTCCCTTAGTGGTGATAATGGTTGTTGGCATCATCGCTCAGCTTCTCTACCTTGTTGTGGCTCTGGTTAGTCTCTAGGTCTAGTGGCTCCCCCTCCTAGCGCTCCTCGTGTTATTTTTGGCAAATGGTCTTTTCACCTGGAGTTGGCTATTTCACCCCCGCAAGATGATACAAAGGATGGTTACCAAGCCCCTAATGATCTTGATGATGGATAGACTATTCCTAGCCTGCCTACCAATCCTATAGATGACTGGGTTTTCCATGATCATGATGAACCACCCCCCTCAGGTGGCACCAGTTTGGCTACTTGATGGGTTGCTTAATGTGTTTTTTTTAATGAATAGATGTTGATTCTAGCCTCAGTTATGTGAACTCTCGCAGGGTGATCTTGTATCCCCTAGCCCTTTTTTGTGAATTTAAACTAGTGTATTATTTATTAATAGAAAAGGACTATTCATAAATTTAAAAAAGAAATTATAATAAAGGGTTTAAAATGTAGTTATTAGTCCCTATCTTATAAAGGAAATTATGTTCTAAGATTCTAACACCATCAAATTTTGAGTCTATCCCTACCTATATATAGATATAGGAAGGGAATTAATATTTTCATTTGCCTCATATCAATTAATTTTTTCAATACAAACAATCTCCATTCAAAGGTTTAAAAATGTTTTATAATTAAAATATATTTCTAAACACTAGATTCTATTTTATGATTGGTTCGTTCCAATTTTGCTAGAGTTTTAATTATTTTTCACTCAAAATTTTAGAAAAAAAGTTTGTCAACCTGGAAAATTCTAAAGGAACTAGGTACGGTGCTCTGGAAACTTCTGAGATTGGTGGGGAAGTAGTGAAAAACAAGCATGCTAGAGATTGAATTTCATGCTTAGCTGCCCTGAAACAGCTCTTTTGAAAGCTATGATTTTATTTTTGTTTCTCTACTGTAAAATTATTATGTTCACATAATATGACCTAGCTATAGGCTAGACATTAAATTTTTGATAAAGTTATTTTCTAGTGTCCATCTCTTTGTCAAGCTCTATGTGAGCCTTAAGAAGAGCATCACAACACTTTCTATTGTTTCAATAATTCATGATAAGTGACATGTCATTGTATTTTACATGCAAAAATAGAAGCTCAACCACAACAAAGAAGTATTTAAAACCTTATAAACATTTTGCAAAAAAAATTTAAAACACTAGAGAAAAATATTTCATGCAAAAATTGAACCCCACAAAAGATTTCACACAAAAGCTTAAACCCTTAACAATTTCCGCATGAAAATTTGAAACCCTAAAAATGATAAGATTATGAGAATCACTAGATCCATCCAATAAAATCATCATAGAGAAAGGGAAAATATCATGGACACAATTGAAATTTGGGAACAACTTTTAACCACATAAGATTTATTCTCTCAACAACTACATTAATGATTGATTTGTGTACTAAAATTACTAATTTAATGAGAAAATGTTGTTGTTCAATTGAATTCAAGATAGTTACATGATATTTTATTTGAAAAGTTAATAATATATTTTTTTTAATTCTATTTCATTTTATTTAAATGGTATGGAAGATTTGCTTCATCTTATCTTATAACTCAAAAGGTAAATAAAGTTGTTTATTTTTTCAAAGATTTTTGTTTTATAATATGATTTGGTTTGATAAAAAAAATACAATGCTGATTTATTTGCTCTAACTGATTTTAAAAATTTATTGGTTTTATATTATCACAATTCTCTATTAAAAAATAAATAAATGAAGATTTAATTTTATAAAATAGACATAAATTTGATAAAGAAACATTTCAATGTTAGAAGTTATTTCTCTTATATAAAATATAAATTCAATAGTGGAATTAAATAAGAGAATCTTTATTGTAATATATAAAATAACAAGAAATAATTTATATATATATATATATATATATATATATATATATATATATATATATATATATATATATATATATATATATATATATATATATATATATATATATATATATTATATAATCTATTGTTAAAGCATGAAGTAAATAAGATGACAAATAAATAAATATTTTATATTTATAAAGTTAAAATATTTTTAATTTTAATACTACGAAAAATTTTACTTCCTAAAAAAATTAAGTTTTAATGGTTTTATTAGGTTATTTCAATGTCAAATTTTCTATTTATAAAGTTCAATTATTTTCAATTTTAATAGTCCCAAAATATTTACTACCTAAAAATATTTAAGTTTTAATGGTATATTGGGTTATTTCAATGTCAAAATTGTTGAGTTTAATTACAATGGTTGGAAAATTGAGTGACAAAACATATTCCAAAACATAAAGTCATTGATATAGATAAAGATAAAATTCAAGCAATTAGTTTAAGTCATGCTATAATCTAAAATGTACTTTAATCAACATTTTGATTGTATTGTTGGGTAGTGGCTCAACAAAATTATCTATTAGTAAAGATTATATCTTGTAACTATTACTATTATTGTTATTGTATATTAAAAAAAAAAATGCTTAGATTTTCCTACTAAATTTTGGGCAAAATGGATATTACTTCATCAAATAACACGTTTGTTTGTTCAATTGGTTTTAAATTTATACTATCAACAACTAAATAACTTTGTATTGATGCATCGTAGATAATGTGCGATGGAAGTGGGTGAAGCCGGTGGTGCTAGGATTTCAATGAGAAGCGATGGTAGCCAAGGGGAGGAAAATGAGGATGATGATGATGGGGAATGCATGCATCTTCCTTTTGGGGCCTTAGGATGTTCTGGGTAGATTGGTTTTGGGAAGATCTAGACTATGCAGATTTGTGATGGAGTTCTAGAGTTGGGTTGTGCTAGGCAGAGTCATGATGGGGTTTGAAGTTGTTGTGATTTTTTGCAGGTAGATTTTGGTGAATTTCAAGACCCAAATGGATCTTGTTGGTGTCTTCATTGTTGGGTAGGTGGTATATGGAGCAACAGTTTGGGGGTTGTTTGCCATGTTGTCTCTACTTGCTCTAGATGCATTAGTGATCTCTATTGCAACAAATTGGGGGGTTTTCTCCCAACTCCCTCTACTTTCCTAAGATGCATTGGTGATCTTTGGCGTAGCATATTGGATTTTTTATTCTCTACTATCTTTTCTTTCCCAAGATCTGTTGGTGGTCTCTAGTGCTGCAAATTTGTGCATGTTGGCCCTATTGTCTCTTCTTTCTCTAGATCTTTCTATGTGGGGGTTATCGATACTCAAACTCTATTTTGTGGTGATATTAGTGGTTTATAGAGGCCTTTAGGGCCCTTCCTTGTTTGAAGTTATGTTTTAGGATGGAAGGGTTCTCTACCTTCAATAGATGGGTTGAATCTCTCCTCCCTTGTAAAACCCTTTCTCTTTGGTAGAGGTGTCATTTGCTCTTCTCCTTCACTTTCATATGTCCTATTGAGGTGGAGAACCCTATTGAGGTGGGGGAAAAGCTTATGGAGGTAGCTATTTGCTAGTGGAAAGTGGTGGTGAATGGGTTCAGCAAGTACTCTCCTTCTATTGTTGGCAAGTATCCCTTTCATTTTGCAAATGATCAGGATGCTCAGATCATGTTTGAACATTATGCTTCACATGGTGAAGAAGGTATGACTCCATAGATAGATGCTTTGGTGCAGACATGGGTGTTACTTCTCTTGAGTGTGGTTTGGGTTTTCCTCTTTTATTCTACATTCATAGCTCTTATGGAGGTGAAGCAAATTCTTATTGAGGTGGAGATCACTTTAAGGAAATGGGAAGAAGAGGAGACTCTCATCAAAATGTTGTGTACTTGCACTACTTTTAGTAGCTTGGTTAGCAAAAGAAGGTGTAGAAACTCTTACCTCTAGGGATTAGTCTTCCTACTCTTTGATCCTCTCATTTCCATTACGATGTGGGAGTTTTGGGGGGTTGGAAGACTGTTGACTACATTTTCCAAAGCTAGATGTTGAGCTTTGCCTGGACCCATGGTTGGAAGATATGTTCAGTGTTTACCAAGGATAGAAGTATAATCATGTTTGGTCTTATATTTTTGTTTTGGATTTTGACAGGTGTGAATGGCCTAATTTTATCTCTTTGTTGGGTTGATGATATTTATCTTTTCTTGTCCCTGTGATCAAGTAATTTCTAGCAATTTTAAAGGGCACACTCTAGTCCTTCGTTGTTATTTTTGGTTTAAGTTTGGAGCTATTGAGGGGGCTTGTCCCAAGATTTTTAGTGACAAAATTGATCATGGTTGGTGGGTCTATTTCTTGTGGACCTTTGTCTTTGATAGAGGAAAATCTAATCGTATGGCATCTTTCATTACTAGGTGTTGGTAATGTTTTGTTACTGGTGTTTAGAGATCTGATTGTACTCCAAGTTAGCACCCGTTAATTGTTGTTTTTCTTAATCAAAAACTTCATATTGATGCTCAATGTAGATTTTTTCCTATTATTTCTTAAACCTTATCAAAGTATACAAATTTGTGGAAACAAGTGTACAACCTATGCTTCAATGTATTATCTAAGCATGTTTTTCTTGATCAATAGGTAGGTAGTCTAGCTCTACAAGAGCTCTTGTTTAAAAAATAACTTATGTGCAAAAATTCTAAAACTTTTTGTTTTTCCTTACTAATTCCTTACTAATTTTGCTAGGGTTTAGCTGATTTAAGACATAAAATTTAAAAAGAGAAAAAAATAAATCAATGACATAAAAAGATAAGCATGAATTAAATGCAGTTTGATAATTAGTGAAATGGGAGGTCTTGTCTATCTTGGAAATCAAAAGAATTTGTATATCAGGAAAAGAGGAAATTGTTCACTACAACTATAAATCTTCATTTGTTTTTGAAGACTTAGAAGTGGGGTCGATGATGATGGCAAGGTCAATGACAATGGTTAAGGGTTCCCCACCAATAAGACTGCCACCTTTTTTATCTCAATCTTCCTCTGCTTTAGATGAAGAAAAAGAAGGATAAATTTTCCAAATCAGATTATGAAATGGATTTTCTTTAATTGATATTATTTTCAAATAATCTGTATGATGGGATTGTGGTACACGAACAATGCATATAGAAATTCATTGCTTCAATTGTTTTTGGCATAGCACTAAAATCAAAGTCTCTATTTCAGTTTTGTTCTCACTTTCTGGATCAAGTGTATCACATGCCACAAATCCTAGTTATGAGAAAGAGGCCAAGTTAATTTTATTTTCATCATTTGGTCTCATTAGAAAATTCTATATGACTTCCATTTTTAATAAATGGGATAACTTTTATCAATATTTAATAATTTTTATTCTTAGTTAATCTTTATGGAAAATTGTGCATGACTTTCCATTTTTTATAGATACTATGATCTTTCTATTTATGTGCAATTATTGTTTTGAGGTATGCCATAGCACGACTTAATATATTTGGGTGGCTAGAGATAATTTTTTTAAGGTATGATAGAATATTCATTGTGGAATTTTTGGTTGTTGAATGGAAAATATTGTTTATTGTTAAAACGTATTTTTTAGTTCAAAATAATATGTAACTATAATTTAAGTTTTTGGTAAGTGTTATTATATTTATATCTAATTTAATATTTCAATTGAAAATGAAATCATATTAATAATTATGATTAAAAAACATGTATTCTTATTTAAAACATATAACTTATATTTAACTTTAATGACCAAAAAATATAAGGTATTTATTGTAAGGTCTTTTATATTTGTCATGAAAAATCTTATAATATAAAAATTTTCACTATAAACAATACTTGTTTGAACATAAGAGTAATACGTGTTCTCATGAGAATCTTGTTTAGATTACACCTTTATATTGTAGTCTTATATTATGAAAGTTTCCAATATACGCAAATACTTGTTCACATAAAAGTGTAAACCTTCTTCCCATGAGCACCTTGTTTAGATTACTCCTCTATATTGGATAGTTATGATATTGATATAAAGGAAAAATAAAAGTACTGATTAGTCTTTTTTTTTTTTTATATAGATCTAATTGTGTGAACAATTTGTATCATACTAATAGGTTCTTGAAATCTAATTGCTTACTATCTAATAATAATTGCACAAGGTAGGGACTCAAGATCTCTCAAAGCTCTTGTTCTTATTTATAAATGAACTTTTTTTTTTAATACATAAAACAAGTTTGTTTATGTAATCTACTTTATAAAATTTTATTAAGATTATAGCCTCACAATCTAAGAGGTTTTCTTAATGTATGGGTGTAGTTTTCTAGAGAACAAATAGATTTTATATTATTATACAAGAAAGTTTCCTTCAAAATTAGTATCTTAGGAGTTTTTGTTTAGGCATTTGTTAAGTGTGACTCTATTTTAGTATTAGTGTCACAAAATTTTTGCATGCATTACATGTGAATCAATTTCAGTGGTATTTTTTGAATTCTCGATAGATTTCTCTATAGATAAGAGAAAGTTCAACACCAAGAAAAACTTCCACATTTTTGGTTTACTTGAAATGGTTAAGATTAGAAGGAGAGCATTACGTATACAAGTAGCATCATAAAATCTAGAATCTCATCAATTTTTTTCTATCTTGAGAAATATTATCCATATTTTATTTATTCATGATTGTTTTTTGTAGAGCTCTCAACCAAAAAAAATTGTATTTCACATAAATCTTGACCAAATTTGAGAAGGTAAAAGGGTATTGATTAGTGTAATGAAGTCTATTTTTTCTTGTCAAGGAAAACTATGAAAAACTCTTGAAAATTCAAAATATTTCAAATTTTTTAGTGTGTAAATTTTATAACTCGTATCTAGAAAGACTTTTATTATGGTAGAGATATATTTAAGTCATAGTGGGATTCCTTGGTTGAAAGGATCAAAGATATGCTCTCCTCTTAGAAATGAATATAGCTTTCTATTGTAGGAACAACTTATTGAGATCTAATTGAAAAGATCATTACTGAAAGAGATTATTGAGAGAGGGAGATTGTTGAAGTGATATGTGTTTCAATCATTGTTTTGTCACTGATGCCAAACCTTCTATTTGATGCTAAGACAATTTCATATAAGATCCAAGTACTAGCACTTAGTTGAATGATGAAGAGGATTTAATCAATAAGATGTAACAATAGCACCTAGAGGAAAGGTTGAGTTCTAGTTATGTAATGAAGCACAAGGATCGGTTCAGACAATGGTTAAATGATGTATTGATAATCTACTTGAAGTTACAAAGGCTGGCCACACTTAGAAACTTTAGAAGAACAAGTAATACTAAGACTATCTACAAAGCTTGACCAAGTCGATAGTAGGTGCCAAGCAAAGATAAGTCATGTTGGGTAGAAAATCAGGTTGTGCTGAGTAAAAGAAAATTCTAGTATGTGTTGAGCAACATAGTTAGTGTCAAGAAAAATACAATAGATGCCAAGCATTAGTAACATGTAGTTGATGTCGAGTAATTTTATAGTTTATTCTAAGTGATACAGTATGTGTCAAGCATCAGAAGATCAATAATGTCGAGTTGCTACATTATGACAGAGATCGTAGATTTGCGAAACATGAGCTGACAAGTTTGTTTTCTTGAAGTCTATGAACTAGGTGGAAGATAAGACTAATGAGCTAGTGGTACAAAATTTTAGGTGAACTATTTTTGGGTGAATTTAAATGGATTCTAGGAGAAGTTTCTAAAAAAGACAAGATATGGGGTAGATACATTATATCCTACCTAATCCGTCTGAATCCTGATTGGACAATGGAAAATGGAAAAGTATTCTAATTTCCTATTTAAGGAATGTCTGGCCATGAAGAAAAGAGAGTTTGAGAGGTTAGAAGTAAGATATTAGTGAAGGTCCAGAGGACCTAAGGAAAAATAGAGATAGAAATTCAAGAACTCTATTTCGTCTACTAACCAAAGAAGTAACTGCATTGGCATACCAAACAAGAAGGTTTAAGTAGAACAGATGCTTGAAGGGTGAACAAGTTGTCAAAGCTGCAAAGAATGAAAGTTAAGCAAATTGAGGACTAAATTGTGATCTAGAATCTAGACGACAAGTTGTAATTTGTGTCAGATCAAATATTGTATTATACTCTTTGATAATTGTATTACTTAGGGTAAAATTCTTTGGACTAAGGTTGACTTAAAATTCATTAGAAAACCATTTAACAGGGTGGTATTCCAAGTGAATGGCCTAATGTTCTTTAACCAGACTCACTTCTAACAGGGTGATTGAAATCCCTTAACCGGGTCACATTTAACAGTGTGCGTTACAACCTTTAATAGGGTTGGCCTTTCATAGGGCATCACTTTAAAAAAGTGAAAAAGGAGTAGCATGTTACTGTTGGTTTTTCCAAAATTGGATTTCCACATTAAATCACTATGTCAACTATGTGGATGAGTTTTTACATTTCATGTTTTATTGCTACATGTTGATTTAGTAGTAACTTGCAAGTGTTGGTAATAAGCTTGGATGCATGTATTGATATGAATGTTTAAATGGGTTCACTAAGCTAGGTGAAAAGTTTTATTGGTACATTTGGACCTTGAATAACTAATTCAACAACACCCCCCCCAAGTTATTCTACCGAATTCCAACACAACTAGTCTTAACAATTTATCAAATTAAATCATTTCTTAATGATCTAGAGATGGAGATTACTATTGATTATATAGATGAAGAAAGAAAATGATTAGAGCATGAGAAAAATGATATGACAAGAATAAATTGTATTCTCATGTAGTATGCAACATTATTAAATAAGATAATTAAGGAAACCCATTTTTATGTATGTCAACTAGATAAATAGGATATAATAATATTATAACATGGTATGATATGATACATAAAGTGATCACTAATATAAAGTAGAAAATAAATAAAATGATTAAATAACATTGAATGTGAGAACACTCCTATGTGATCCTCAAGTAAAATGATTATCATGAATGAAGAAGGCGGGTGACTTCTTATAAAAAAAGGTCCCACAAACAATAGTGATTATACTTGATCTTAATGAAACTTGTGTTAAAGATATGTAAAACTTACTCTATTATGGGAAAATGCTACAAATCAATGACCCACTTTTCTATTTATTGATCTAGTGCATATCATTCTTGATATATTTGATCAATATATGGTGAAATTTGTTCTTGTGATGTAGATAGAACTACAATTGTCATAATGATGGATAGTGGTTAGTATAATGGTGACGAAATCTTCTTAAGAATATTTTGAATCTAGAAATAATTTCATTTATGGAATTAAGAGTTTCTTAACAATTAGCTCCATTCAAAGAAATCATAATATAAGTTTTCTTTTCAATCTATTAAATAGTTCTGTTAAAACTAGGATCTGGTCTTCTTATCCATTAACTCTTCATATTTAAATGTTCCACAAACTAGATCATCCATCTCCTATGTAAATGATGGAATAATCTTATTTTTCCTCATTTGCAAGTATTCATAATTTCCTTTCAACCATTGCAACTTATCATGATTAACATTATTGTAACCTTCATAATTAGTTTCCAATTTAGTCAATAAATTATATGTTGCCTTTGATTCTTAAATATTTGAATGCAATATATCAAATAAGGCACTAATAATTACTTCTTTATCTAACATCTTCTTTATTAAAATACTTCTTTATAGTTATAGTAGCTTGTGATAAATCTAAACAGAATATCATAGTTATTCTCTTTGATAATTTGCCAATATGCATATCACATGGATATTAAGTAAGCATCCATTCAATTCATTCATATCATATAATTAGTACCATCAAAATTTAGTCTCTCTTTCCTTAATCTATTTGTGTCATATCTCCTTAATATTGTTAAGTCTATGCAAAAGGACTTAGCTTTGATACCAATTGTTAGGCCCAAAGAAGGAAAATCAAACTGAGAGGGGTGGGCGAGGGGCAAGGGCAATAACTTATGTCAAAACCTCTAAAAATTAATACAAATTAGAAAATTAAATAGTAAATGCAAGATCCAAATTACAAAATACATGAACCAAAAAACCCCAATAGGACTCTAACCCACAAGATGATGTGTACTATACTAAAAAACTACCTAAATAAAAGTATAAAGTGGAGAAAAAAATTTGTCATTACATCCACAATATTAGAAACTAATCTGCAAGCCTCACTTCCCAAAACATACTTCTCATAATTGTAGTGCCTGCCCCTCGTTCGCATTTTGTTATCATTGTTGAACTCTTTTAGAGCTAGTTTCATGTTGATGGTTAGTAACATTATTATGAGATTATCAAATATTATGCTATGGATTCAGTTGATATGTGATGAGATTACTTAGACTCTACATTTTATGTATGTATGATGATTATTTTCAGTATTTGCAGTTATCAATGATGATTAGTAAGCTGATTTATTATCATATGTGTTTTCTTATGGATACTTACCCCATACTTGCATGTGTATGGTGTGTGTGTTTTCTTTGTGTGTTTGCTTTTGTATGGTGTGTCTGATGTGGTTAAGGAAGGGAGTCGTAGTCACCTGCTAGTTGGGATCTACACGATGCACCACTTTCTGCCATTGCCTATTTAGTTTAGTATATATTGTGCTTGTACATGCATGGTTTTTATGCAAGTTGCAGGTACCGGGTATCAACTTTCCTGAATTGCCAAGATGAGCGTACCCTATCACATTATCTCAATGATAAGAGAGGGGAGATAAATTCTCAAGTCCAAATCCCAACCCTTTAAGTCATTTGTTCTAATTGAAAATTAGAACAAGTATCTAAGTTGAGTACCCTCCGAATGCGTCAGATGATGTAATTCGTGATATAATCCCCTTGGTTTGATTTGTATGATTTATTCTATGATGGATTTTCATATTTTATCTTGGAGGTCTATGGTGAATTTTCCATTAATTAAGTCTTAATAAATAGATTTAATTAATAAATTATGTATTTTAGAAACTTAATAAAATATCATGATCTTTGATATTTTGATTGTAATTAATTAAATGTGAATTATTGGGAAAAAGAAATTAAATAAAAGAAAACTAGAAATTAAAATTAATAATAATTATAAAATAAAATAATAATAAATTAATAAATAAAATAATAATAATAAAAGTTATAAAAATTAAAATGGAAGTTATAAAATTTAAATAAAAATTATTTAAAAAGTAAATTGGAGTTATAAGCTTGCATGGGAATTAACATGTGTCAACAACACGGGGGTTAGTGCATCAATTAAGCACAAGATGTCTACAACTCTATGACTCATCAAAAAGCTTGGAAAAGACCCATGCTTTGTTGGTGACACCTTCCAGCTGTTTCAAGAAGCATTTCAAAGGTTTCTTGAGAGCTATTTATATTCAGGCATTCATAGAAGCTTAGATATAGCGTGGAGAGCAATTGGGGAATGGAAGCTTCAAAGCTTACATGCATTGGAGAAGTTCATATGCTCATATATTTTCTACATGCTTCTATGCTTCTTCTAGCACTTCTAGTCATTTGGAGGTTTTCGGTTGTCTTGGATCTTGGAGGAATTGCGAATGGTGGAGAAGGAAGGGATTTTCTATGGACTTCTGAGGCATGATGGATTAACATCAGTGTCCAGGTGCACTCGTGATATTTGCATATTCTCTTTGTACTATTTCTCTTCCTATCTTCATCATGTTTGTTATATGTGTCTGAATACTCTTTGTGATTGAATCTACAATTAAATTGGAATCTAGATATGTATGGTTGCAAAGAAAATAATAAAAAGTTCTTAGATCCAATTGAGGAGGAAATTAGATCTTAATTGGGTTTGGGTTCGAATTTATATTGTGAAATTAGATAGACAAGATTTGAAATTAAAATAAAAATTCTAAGATAAAAATTTGAATGGATAGATGTAAGCTTTTTATCAAATTATATTTTCAGATGCGTATGGACAAACCTATTAGATGGATGAATGGGTAAATTTAGAGAACAATTATTTTATAAGAAAATTCTTAATTCATCACAAATTGTCCTGTCGCTGCCCCTTGGATAGATCCGAACTTAGTCATTCATAACTTTTTATCGTGATTGAATTTATTCAATCACTCCAGTTAGAATCGGCACAACTTGGCCCCCTCCAACATATTTAAATTTTAGCCTGATCCAACGGTTCATTAGGGAGATATGGCCGTCGTACTAGGACTGTTTTATTCAAGGACAGATATTTCTTCATTTCTCATAACTAAGAGTTCTTTATGCTTAAACTTCACAAAAATAATATATATCAAAGCATGAAATGAATTAAAGTTATTATTGTAATCTTTCCTTATTAGAATCTTATTAATATGCATTAGTTTTATATGGTTTATTATCTAATCTAACTAAATCAAATTTAATTAAGATTAGTTAATAGTCGAAGAAGTGTAATTAATTATTAGTCAATCTAAGTAAATAGATTTTTAAATGAGAAAAAATTAAAAGAAAAGATATTTTAATATAGTTCATATAGTGGACTTTTTATAATGTATATTGAATACTATTTAATATATATTTTAGAGTTGTTTAATGAAGATGATAATTTGGAGATTATTCATGTTAAAATCTACAATGAGTCTTATTGGTTTGTGATAGGGATCTTTATATAGACAAAATATTATTAGAACAATTAGAAAATGGAGTCTAATGGTTGATTTTAATATTCATTAAATAATTGTAAGATGATAATTTATATTATGTTGATTTAAAATTTAGAAACTCTAAATGATATTGAATTAAGATTGAATTGTTATGTTAATACATTTGAATACCTTATGGTGTTAAGAGTTAGTCAAATATTAACTAATGAGATTTATGAAAATAATAGTTTGATGAGTTTATTATTTATTAATGTTTGTTGGGTCTAACAAACTATTAATAAATAATGGATTAAATAATTATCAATAAATTCGATTAGAGTTAATCTAGAGGAGATTATTTGATGATTAAAGTTTGGTAAAAGATATTAATGATTTAGTTATTATTCATTGATTGGTTCGAATATAAATCATTATAATTGAATATTGAAATTATCAATGGGTTTATTATTTATTAATAATTGTTAAGGTTAGCAATTATTAATGAATGATAAGTATAGTTAGTATACCTATTAATTAATTTAGTTAAATTCAAATTGAGAATAGTTAATAATTGAAGTATAGCAATAAGTTATAGATCAATAATTGGTTTAGACAAAATCTCAAGAGATATATGACGTAAGGTTGAAATAGGTATTAGGTAATGAGATTGAGAGATAGTTAACTTTATATCAGTTGGAATACATCGAAAAATAGTTATGGAAGTTTTTATAGATCGAGTGATAATAGCTTTGGATGAGTTTATTATTTATTAATGTTTGTTGGGTCTAGAAAATTATTAATAAATAATAGTATAATGATCTAAATGATTATTGATAATACAGATTAATTAAGAAAACATCAGTATTCATATAAGAATGACGAATGTGATCATTATAGATTTCCAAATGTAACTTGTTATTAAACAATAACAAGTCATTATTGAACTATTAATATGACTATTAAGGGAATTGGATCATAGTCAACTTTGAGCCATTGTTAGTTATTAGTCAGCTAATATTAATCAGAATATTGCTATGGTTATGCAATTATTAATTAAATCAATTAATGAGAGTTAATTGGATTTAATTAATAATTATGTTATGTAATAGAGATTTAATTGATATAATTCTTTTAATGAGATTGTAGAAATATTGATATCAAGTTGATAGGTCTTATTCTTATGACTTGAATAACGACTTTAGATATTTTAATGGTGAAGACTTAGTAATATATAATTGAGAATTATTAGAATGATAAAAGGTCAAAGATTGTGATCCGATATTAATTGATCATTCTAATAAAGTTATAATCTCTTATTCAAAGAATGATAATTGGTCCTCTTATAATATAATGAATAATGATCCTAGAAAAGTTGAAAGGTTAATCAATTAGAATATGGATCATGGTTAAATATAGAGAACAATTTAATTAAAGGTCAATGATGATCAGTTTAGTGAATATTTATCCTTAAGTTATTCTTAGAATATAATTCTTAATAATGGAAGGATAATGCTATCGGGGAACAAATGGGTTGGCTTGTAGGTCAAATGATGAAACTTAAGACACTTGAAAATATACTTGCAAACAGAAAACAGAAAATCCCTACACATTATTCAACTATGTAAGATAGCAAAACCAAAACATGTGTCTGCATCGTGTATTCTATATGCTTCTTGTTTTGGGTTTTGGGTTAACTAGTGTTGACCAGTCCTAGGTTGTTACCAAAGGCTTGGGGGTTATGAGATGTGATGACATGTTGATTTTATTTGGTTTCAATTTTTATAAGTTCAACCATGGTAATGTGATCGTATGCTCTATAAAATGTTTGTATTTGTTCATCAGTCTTCATGTGTGAAGCTAAGATGTATGTGTATGAGACACTTGAGCTAATCATTTTTGAGTCATCGATCTGTTATCCTTAGATTATTTTCTAGGCCCCATGATGGGACTAAAATGTTGATTTATTTCTTGATGATGTCATGTTGTGACATGTTTGACTCAACCATTTTGGAGTCTTCGATCAATATGATTTTGAGATATTCTTGGTTGCTTGTTGAGAACCAATGGATACTTATGATTATCAGTGATGCCTTCAATTGCCAATAGAGAACTGTTGTGGTCATGATTTTCTATAGATGCTTTTTGGATGCTCATAGAGATTTGATGATTCTTATCTTGGAGGTTTGATGATTTTTATTATGGATATTTGATGCTTTTATGCATATTTGATGATTTTATTATGGATTATCTTTTGTGATTTTGAAATTTATGATTCCATGAGCTTAGGGTAGGTAATCTACTTGTAGTGTTGGGAAGTGGCTTGCAATGGGGGTCGGGGCCCTAAGTGACTGCCAGGGTAACTCATTGTAAGTATGGTTAATAAGTGATAACATTTACACACTAAATGGGGATTAAATGAACCTAAAAAGATAATTGGTTTGATGTTCTCGCCCATGCCTTGAGTGCTTGTATAGGCTAGGATGGGAGTAGTGAGAATGCATGGTTTTGACCGTGCATTCCGTAGTATGCCTCGTCAGTATGAGAGGATACTAGTGGCCGCATGAGATCAGTATGGACCCGTGGAGTTTAGCTAACTGCCAGGGTAACTTGTACATGATAATTGCGATGAGAGTTTCTCTCTTGCATAGTAGGTTTCTTACATGTCATTGTGTGCCTCCTGGAATTAGATGTCAGTTTTGTGTGTGATTGGAACCTTTGAGTTAGTATACTTTTAGGATTCCTAGACTTATAGAGATTTATGCTTTGTGGATTGATAGCCTGTTTGGGACTTGAGATTATCTCCTCAGCATGGTGGGAGTGGACCACTTAGGTTCCACGCGGTCGGGTGGTAGTGTATTTTCCACTCTTATCATTTGAGATCCGTCGGAGACACTGTGGTCAGAGCATTCTTGGTTGGTATTTATCTTCATTATGTTCTTGGAGCATTATGATAAATGATATACGTTATGATGGATGTATTTGCTGGTATGTTTCCTATATTGATGATTTGCATATGTTAGATGATGGTATCCTATGCTTTACTTTGCATGTTAGTAGGATGTTTTAGGAGTGGCATTCCTACTATGTTAATACCGATGATCTCTTCAGTGCTTTGGAATGTTATGCACGGAGGGATGGGTAGGATCTATGATGGTCTAATGATGCTATTTACAGTTGGGAGGAACCATGCACTTAGTTATTTATGTTTTTGATATATGGTTATCTCTTATAATGGATATTTATATCTTTATGATGATGATGTATCATGTATGACATGTGGTTTCATTTACTTTAAATTGCATCATGGATTAATATTGGATGATGATGTACTTTATTTACGTGGATGTTTTATTCTTTTAAGCTTTTTCATACCCTGTGATATGTATGGTGGATGATTGAGCAATCTGAAATGTAGTTACAAAAAGGACACTTGTAATATTGTTTAAGTACATTGGATGTATCATTGTTATTTCATAAGGATGTGATGTTAGATGAATAATTTATGATTAGATGTGATTCAACGTTAAGGGATCTTTAAAGAATGTAATCTCTTATGTTATGTTATGTGTACTTTTATTCAAATTGTTTCTATTGCTTCTGCAAGTGTTGTGAATGGTTTATCTTTCATGTTTTAAAAAAAAAAAAAAATGTTACCAAACTTAGTGAAATTCTAGTTTAATTCTTTGGATCCCTTGGTGGGGCATTACAATAATACAATATCAGATCTAGCCCTCAATTTGGTTCACTAATCTATTCTTCAAATACAAAAAGACGGAAAAGCATTCAATTGCAACTAAACTAAAATAAAACATTGGCTATGCCTATACAACTCAAATAAATTATAATTTACATCTACCTCACCCATATCATCTTCACCCTCAAATCTCTCTAATCATGCACTCCCTATAATAAAATGATCTCTCATTTATACTGAATACAAAGAATAAATAACCACTAAGTAAATGAGCCAACCTAGCACCAAACCAAAAACTTAAGCATCCATACAATCCAAAATCAAATTGATTCAAACTTAGATAGGTCCAAATCTTGAATCAAATACATGTTACACCAGCACTAATGCAACACCAAAAATATCAACATGTTGCTCCATCAAGTGAATTAGGATATAAGAATGCCCACACACTATGAAAATAAATATTATGATCTATTATATCAATTTAGATCAATAAAATGATCATTAAACACTCTAAAAAAACCAACAAGAAAAATGAATACAATCTAGAACCTTTTCATCAATTCCAACTCAAAATCCAAACTCATCTTTAGCACTGATCATCAAGAATACTATACTACCAAACTTTTATATATTAAAAGATAGTTGGATGAACTCAAAATTATGAATAATAGAAACTATAGACACAATAATAATAATTTATTTAATACCATATTCACAACCTATAAATCACTTAATCCAAATGCTACTAAACCAAATAGTCAACCTTTGTAGAATATAAGTTCTCTATAACATAGGTAACCAAAAAACTGTAGGGCCCATTTGCCATTGCACCAAAAGCCATGACTGTTAGTGAACATGGAACACCACATAATTAACCACCTGTGGGCAGGGGAGCGCATCGCTTCACCCAACAATCTCCCCCTCGATGCGCATACCAGGTGCTTACGTGGGTCGGGAAGGCACCGAGGAGATTTGAACCCATGACCAGGCCAAAACCAGGCTCTGATACCAATTGTAGGGCCCATTTGCCGTTGCACCAAAAGCCATGACTGTTAGTGAACATGGAACACCACATAATTAACCACCTGTGGGCAGGGGAGCGCGTCGCATCACCCAACAAAAACTTGACCAAAACTCACTTCAATCTCCATGCAAACCTCTCTAAGTTGAAAATAAAAGAATATAAGCATTTGATGTTTTATTGATCAAATGATGCATCGTTATATAGTGCATGAGATAATTATAGTTAACCAACAAATATTAACTATTTAGAGGAAACTATTGAGAATGTAGTATGCCAACATTCTCCCCTTTAAATCATTGATCCCAAAAACATCAAAAATACCTTAGGGATTCCCCTTAAGGTTTATAGAGACAAATATGTTGAATACATAGTTGGAATACATATTTTGAGAAAAATTTTATGAGGTAGTAGACCCTAAACCAAGCAAGGATCCATCAAGATTTCTTATGACCCTTAGAAAGGTGTAGCTTTGAGCTATGTTCTTAAACCACAAAGTCTTGAATTATTCAACAATGATCCCTAAGAGATGCAACATATCTCTACCATTGTTTAATAATTGTTAAAGGGTATAACTCTTGATCATGTACTATGAATTTGTCTTGACCACAACCATATTGATCCCAATAGAAAGTCCCAAACTTGTCTGCAAAGTGAGGCTTTACAAAACATGTACTCTTCAATTTTCTCAGCATAAAAAATAAAAATAAAAAACCAAAAACTTCAAAAACTCTTCTAATGAAGAGCACCATATCAAAGTGAGAAGTTGACATTAAATGTGGGATTCGCTCCATCCTCCAATGTTTCCAACCTCTAGAATAAAGGGTCAAAATCTCAAACTACTAAAGATAGATCATTAGAAGAGTCATCAAGGACACACTCATAATTTATTATATTTTCGTTGTCAATGTTAACAATATGTCTTCAATACATTATTCTTTCAAAATTTCCTTCTTTGAAAAATGCACTAGAGGAAGTGCTATAGTTTTTGGTAAAACAATAATAGATGCAATAAAATATTGACCCATAAAACCATACTTGAAAGGTTTCTCTATAATATTAGATTAGCTAGTATTGATAGGTGTCACTCAGATATTTTTCATTTAGGGTGTTTATGCATATAACTACCTATAGCTACTTGATTCCTATGTCCATGATGAATCTAAATATTTTCTTGGTTATTTTAATAAAGAAAATTTATCCCACTTTTCCATGCATCAGATCATATATTTTTTCTTATTTTCACATATCAACTATTCAAAGATGCTTACCAAATCATGAATTGTGACTAGGCAAGTTAATTTCCTACAAACTCTGATATGGCGCATCAATGTCCTCCTATAAATAGATTTTTATTTCAAGTAGAATAATGGTTTCAAACATTTGATCAACACTTAAATGCAAAACATCTTGATTTAGTTCAGTATTTGTATGCCAACCAAGAAGGCACATTTCATTCCATGCTAAAGAAATTAAGAACTATTGACAAGAGCATACAAACAATACAAATCAATTTTTTTGCATTTTATTTTCTTCAATGAGGAGAGTCATCACCAAGGACAAAAAATAATTTCTTCTTATAGGCTAAGAAATTGCATTTAAATAGTTAGGAAAAACACATGGTTCTCAATGTAAATATGGTGCATTATCAATGTAAATTTATCAAGCGCACCCATATATATATATAGACACACACACACACACACATGCATTGCAAAACTTGTATACTTACTTTCTCATAGTTATTCATGAGATCATGTGGTGTAGGACCACCTAGGTATGGCTACTTGGTAACCTAGAGTTTCTAATCAAGTTTTGGCGTGTAGTGGCCTTAGCCAAGCCACTAGGGTAATAAAGGGCTAGTGTGTCATAGAGGGTGATTTAGTCATTAGGATATCTAAATAGGTACTTAATAATAAGAAATGTTACTAAGTTATTTAATGTTACCAAGTGTTGTGTAATTGTTGTCATTCTTGTTAAAAGTGGCATTTGTGCATTTAGAGGGCTATATTTGAAAAGGAAAGGTTGAAATAGTGGTTACATGTTTTAAGTAACATATTCAAACATTTTATAGAGTTTCATGAGGTTTTGATAAAGTCTAGTCTAACTAGGCAAAAAGTTGTCAAGTTGCATAACAAGTTTGCAAAATTGCAAAAGTTGTCATGACAACTTTTATTGCAAAATGTTCATTTTAGAGAAATAGGGGGAATAAACACCTCAAAGTGGTTGGGACATATTTTTTGGACATATATAAGGCATCCATTGACCTATGATAGGGGTTGGATGGTATTTTGATGAAATTTTGGATAATGAACAAGCATTTTGCTAAGTTATTTTACCATAGTTAGAGCCTTTTTGCTTCATTAGGATACTTCATGGATTAAAATTTGTAATGTGACTTGTTTATAATTTTGTAGATGTAATTAATTAATTCAATTTTTGATTGGTTAGGTTATTGATTCCAGTGTGTTACAGGTTTGTAAATATTTTTTACTTTTAGATCATCGTTGGTATGAACCAAGCAAATTTTTGAAGATGGAATTATAACTCACCTTTCCACTATGGCATCTGTATGGTTTCTAGGAATCTATGAAATAATCGATTTACTATAAGTGTACAAGAGCTTTGCCTTTGGAAAGCATGTTTGGCATTTTTATATAGTGATGCCCTAGGCAAGCCAAATGAGCATGGTTAGGGATCAAAGTTCTAAAACTAGCCTTTGATGGGACTCAGTGCATTGGTTGCTTCAATCTAAGTAGATGGAGGGAAAGATATAAGTGTGAAGAAGTCCTATGACCAAGGGGATGTGTTAGTGACATGTCTTGATAGGGATATAAAAAAACCCATGTCAATAATGTCAGCATATTGGGGAAACCCTTAATTTTAGGCTTAAAAACAACAACCCACTATATGGACAAGTTGGGGAAGTGAGATCAAGTGAATCTCAAAGACCATCCAAAAGGGTATTAGGATATGAGGGTTTTTTCCTCCTTTTTAAGAAATTTTCTAAATTGTGAGACAAAAGATGTGTTTGGAAGCCTAATTCCTTGTAGCCTTTTAGGCCTAGATTCAAGCAAATTCCTGAGATCGATAAAAAGTTGAATGTGTTTTGGGTTTATTATCAATGTCATGGACCCTATGATCTAGAAGAAAACCTTCCTCTCCATTGTTGGTTGGTTTTGGTCATCTTTGATCATTTGATGTGGGTGAACCAAGAAGGCATCCATGAAGCATGTTAGGGGTTGAGTGGATTTCATCATTGGTGTGGACAAGTTCAAGAGTAGGAGGATTGGGAATAGAGTCCTGCATAGGTTGGGTTAGTAGAAAAACCCTAATATGCTAGAGAAAAGGCCTAGAGAGGACCCTAGGAGAAGATAGGGTTGAAGAGAAAGACTTGTCCTTACATCAAAGTCATATTGGAGCAGAAAATTTGTATGCTTGTGGATAGATGTTTTAGACTTAAGAAGAACCAATAGGCAAAAAAATCATGGTGACTAATACAGACTTAGCTAAAGAGAAGGGTGAGTGAAAGGAGAGAAATAGAATCCTTGAAGAAGCCCTAGAGTAAATGAAGGCAAAGCTGGGAGAAGTTGCTAAGGCAACTAAGAATAAAGACAATGAAGGTAAAGGAAAAGAAAAAGGTAAAGAAAGATTGTTGAGGAAGACATTATCCCTAAGCTAGACCCTATAATAGATGAGGAACTATTCTTGAAGGCCATCAAGGCCCTAGGAAGAAAATCCCTAGAAGGAATTCCATTGTTTAGTAGAAAGATAGACGCTGACATAGTAATGAAGTGGATTGAGGGGATGGAAAATAATTTTGAGTGTGAAGGTGTCATAGAGGCATAAAAGGTAAAGGTTGAAAAATCAAGACTCGAAGGTTTAACATTAATATGGTGGAAATATTTGCAAGATGAAAGGGTCAGCATGATATAAAGCCTATAGCTAACTAGAATGTCATAGTAACTAAAGTAAACGAAAACTATCTGCCAGAAGATTATGAAGACATTATCCCTAAGCTAGACCCTCTAATAGATGAGGAACCATTCTTGAAGGCCATCAAGGCCCTAGGAAGAAAATCCCTAGAAGGAATTCCATTTTTTAGTAGAAAGATAGACACTGACATAGTAATGGAGTGGATTGAGGGGATGGAAAATCATTTTGAGTGTGAAGGTTTCATAGAGGCATAAAAGGTAAAGGTTGCAAAATAAAGACTCGGAGGTTTAACATTAATATGGTGGAAATACTTGCAAGATGAAAGGGTAAGCATGGTAAAAAGCCTAGAGCTAACTAGAATGCCATGGTAACTAAAGTAAATGAAAACTATCTGCCAGAAGATTATGAGGTACAATTGCATAGAAAGAGGCAAGGTCTAAAGAAAAAAGACTTGAATGTGGTTTATTACATAGAGGAATTTCAAAAATTATGCCTAAGCTCTAAGATTCAATAGGAGGAACCTCTTAAGGTAGCATGATATTTGGGTGGAATAAAGTGGAACATCCAAGAAGAGCTAAGCCTATGGACCCCTACCACTATTCAAAAATGTCATCAATTAGCTCTTAAGGTGGAAGAAAAGAATAGGAAGAAGGGAGAGTCAAGTTTCAGAGATAGAGGCAAAGGAAGAGACCAAAGAGGGCATAGAGCTAAATATAAACTTGCTAAGAAGGGTAGTGAAACTACTTTAAGGGGAGGTTATGCAAGAGGAAGAGGAACCCAAGGAGTCTCAAGTAGAGGGAAAGGTGCAGGTAGGAGTAACTCATACTTTGCAAGTATGAAGTGTTACACTTGTGGTCAATTGGGCCACCCTCCCTATAGATGTCCTAACAAGCCTACTTCTTCAAACATTGATAAGAGAGTTGTATATGCTCATGAGCACACAATAATTTCTAAGGTATATGAGGTGGATCATATTGAGTTAGAGAGATGAGAGAACTTAATGTTCAAGAGAGTGTTGATTAGACAACTAGCCAAGGATTAACCCAAGCATAAAAGGGTCTTGTTCAGAATTAGGTGCAAGATTTTGGGCAAGTTGTGTAAAGTTATTATAGATTCAAGCTCCATAGATAAAATCATATCAAAATAAGTAGTGGACAATCTCAAGTTGGCCAAGATACCTTGTGTTAACCCATACATAGTGACATGGTTGAACAAAGGGAAGAGTGTGTTGGTGAATGAACAAACTTGGGTTTAGTTTTCCATTATAGGCTATAAAGAAAAATTTCTTTGTGACATATTTCCTATAGATGGATGCCATCTTCTATTGGGTAGACCTTGGAAATATGACAAAGGTTCTATCTATGATGGGAAGAAAAATGGGAGAACTTTCAAGATTTAGTCCTTATTGGAGGAGGATGAATCATAGTCCAAAACACTTGGTGTATATTAAGTAGTGGGAAGGATTTCATCAATGTTCTTAATCATGGAGAAAGTGAAGGGTATTCCATTCTCCTTAAGCCTAAGGAAGAAGAGAAACCTAAATAAGAACCTCTACCAACTACAATCCAAGAGATGCTTTTGAAGTATAAGGATATTGTCAGATGGAACTCCTACAAATTTTCCTCCTAGAAGAGTGATAAGTCATTAGATTGACTTTGTAACTAGTGTATCATTTCTAAATAAAGTCGCCTATGAGCTTAGTCTAGATCAAAATTGATAAGTAGTTAAACAAGTGCAAGATCTTTTGTATCATGGTTTAATAAAGAAGAGCATCAATCCTTGTGTAGTGCTAGTATTTTTGGTATCCAAGAAGGGGGGAAATGGAGGCTTTGTACAAATTGAAGGACGATCACCAAAATCACTATAAAGTATAGGTTTCCCATACCTAGAAGTGGAGACTTGATGGATTGGCTTGGAGTAGCTCAATATTTCACAAAGTTGGACCTCAAAAGTAGTTACCATCAGATAAGGATAAAGGAGGGTGATGAGTGGAAGACAACTTTGAAGACCACAAATAGATTGTATGAGTGGATTGTGATTCCATTTGGGTTCTCAAATGCTCCTAGAACATTCACGAGACTCATGAATGAAATCTTGAAAGATTATATAGGAAGGTTTGTTGTGGTATATCTTGATGATATACTCATCTTTAGTAAGACAAGATAATAACATCTTGAATATGTGGAGATGGTACTAAGGAAGTTGCATCAAGAGAAGTTACCTATCAATTTGGAAAAGTGTGAGTTTATGAAGAAAGAACTTGTCTACTTTGGATTTGTAGTATCAAAGGGATCTTTAAAAATGTATGAAAACAAAGTTGTAGCTATCCTAAATTGGCCACCACCTACCACAACAATAGAGGTAAGAAGCTTCCATGGGTTAGCTCAATTTTATAGAAAATTCATTAGGAAATTTAGTGGTATTTGTGCACCATTGCTAGACACCATTAAGGGTGGAATGAAAACCAAGTTTACATTGACTTCTAAAGTAGGGAATAAATTCAAAATTTTGAAAGAAGAAGTAGCAGCACAACCTGTCCTCAAATTGCCTAGTTTTGACAAATTGCTTACCTTAGAGTGTGATGCAAGTGTGATGGTAGTAGGGGGTGTGTTGTGCCAAGAAGTTAGGCCAGTGGCCTTTTTCAATGAGAAGCTAAATGAGGCAAGGAAGAAACATTATTCTTATGACTTTGAATTGTATGCTTTGGTTCAGTCTCTTAAGAAGTGGATACATTTCATCTTACCCAAGGATTTTGTAGTGTTTACTGTCAACCAAGACCTTAGCTACATCAATAAAAAAGAAAATTTAATAAATAGACATATGAAGTGGATGGAGTATCTTCAAGCATTCACATTCACCATCAAGTAGAAGAAGGGGTTGTTAAATAAGGTTGTAGATGCACTAAGCAAAAGAATGTTGGCTATTCAAGAAGTTCAACTACATAGCATTTGCATAGAGATTTTCAAGGACCTCTACAAGGATGATGAAGATTTTTTTGAAGCTTATAAGGTATGCTCTAAATTTTAGAATCATTTCACATAGTTCTTTTATTGATTATACTTTGCAAAGTGAACTATTTCTCAAAGTAAACCAATTGTGCATGCCTAAGGGTTCCATGAGAGAGAACCTTATCCAAGAAAAGCATAACGGAAGCCTAAGTGGTCATTTTGGCAACAAAAATACCCTAGAGCTAGTTCAACGGTTCTACTATTGGCCAAAATTGTCAAGAGATGTGAGAAGATATGTAGAATAGTGTGTAGTTTGCATGAAGGAAAAAGGAGAAGCTAGTAATATGGGTTTGTACCAAGCTTTACTAGTCCCTAATAGGCCATGGGAGTGTATTAGCATGTACTTCATTGTAGGGTTTCCTAAAACATAGCAAGGTTGTGATAGCATCTATGTTGTTGTAGATAGATTTAGCAATATGGGTCATTTCATACCTTGCAAAACTACCAATGATGCTAGCCATATAACACATCTATTCTTTGAAGGGATTGTGAGGATCCATGGACTACCCCTAAGCATTGTATCAGATAGGATGTCAAGTTTATGAGTCATTTGTTGAAAACCTTGTGGAGTAGGTTGGGAACTAACCTATCTTTTGGTTCAGCTTACTACCCTCAGAGTGATGGCCAAACTGAGGTGGTTAATAGAGTTTTGGGTAATTTTCAAGGTGCCTAACTAAGGATTATGGTAAAACATGGGATGTGATTATTTCCAAAAGAAAAGTATACATATAATGATAGTGTGAAGAGGACAATAGGTAGGAGCCCATTTGAGACTAATTATGGAAAGCATACAAGGGGTGTGTGTGAACTTAGAGACCTTGGAGCTATGGAGTATAGGAGTGGTTAGCCTAAAGACATCACTCAAACCATGAAGTACATTCAAAAATAGGTGAAGAAGACTATACAAAAACTACACAAAGATTGAAGGCTAAAGTATATGAGAAGAGAAAGGATGTTCAGTTCATAGTAGGTGAGAATGTCATGGTACACTTGAATAAGTCTAGGTTGTAGATAGGAGTAGCTACTAAATTATAGATTAAGAAAGTGAGACTCTATAAGATCTTAGCTAAATATGGTGCCAATGCAATTAAGGTGGACCTGCCTAGTAATTTGAACCTTTCACCTTTCTTCAATGTGGCAGACCTTGCCAAATTTAACGGGCATCTAATTGAAGTAGATTTGAAAAAATAGGAGGTTGGCAAGGATGTAGCACCTAATTTCTTACCTTCCAAGATGGAACTAGAGATAGAAAAATTAATGGACTCAAGTGTCAAGAAGACTACTAGACACAAGGTGTACATGGAACACCTCATCAAATGGATAGCTAAGCCAGAGTTAGAGGAAACATTGGTTGCAACTCAAAATTTCAAGAAGCTAGGAATTACTGATAACATCCTCCCTACATGACTAACAATATTTACTTTTGTGGTGAGCATGATGCAAGAGCACCTAGGTATGGCTACTTGGTAGCCTAGGGTTCCTAGTCAAGTCTCAACTTATAGTGGCCTTCACCAAGCCACTAGGGTAATAAAGGGCTAGTGTGTCCTAGAGGGTGATTTAGTGATTAGGAGGTCTAAGTAGGTCATTAGGAAAATGCAATGTTACTTAGTTGTCCAATGTTGCTAAGTTTTGTGCAATTGTTGACATTCTTGTTAAAAGTGGCATTTGTGCATTTAGAGGGACAGATTGAACAAGGAAAGGGTGAAATAGTGGTTACACATTATAAGTAATATATTCAAAAAAATTATAGAGTTTCATGAGGTTTTGACCAGGTCTAGTCTAACTAGGCAAAATGTTGTCAAGTTGCTAACAACTTTGCAAAATTGTAAAAGTTGTCATCACAACTTTGTTGAGCTATTGTTTTGCATGATGCTTAACGACAGGAATCCTTTCGAACTCCTCTCTTGAAAAGATAATCTAGGATCAACTACAAGGTTTGTGGTGATCTTGTGACCTATTGGAATCTACTTAGTTAAAGATAAATTTGTTTTTTCATAGGGAGGCCTTTGTTGGTTCTAGCCAACTTTGGATAAGATGTTCAATCTTCTTATTGTTTCAAAATTAATCATAAAAGAGATTTTTTTTTTGGGATTTTATATTTTTAAACTGAATGCAATCTAACAATGCAACTATATGAATTCCTAAATTAACCTAGGGTTAGTAACACAAAATAACAAAGATAAGGTAATGAGAGATAAAAGAAAATCTAGCATGAAAGGGAAATTCTTAATGGACATAGACCATGGTAACAACATGTTTGCAAGTTAAATCATCGAAAATATTGGGTAGGAAACCAATGAAAATAGGAGCAGAAATTCCTCAAATACACTGATGCAATTTTCGATGGAAATTTAGTAAAAACTCAAATATCTATTTCACTTCTCATCAAATCACAAGGCCACCAGAAGTGTGCTCATGCGAGACAAGAAGCTATGTAGGAATAAAAGGGTGATCTCTTCTCCAACTCGGTACATCAGGAGAATTCATTAATATGTGACAAACACTAGAACTAAAAGATTGCACAATTAAATGAATACAATAAAATCATTGGCTTTGTTATAATCATGTACAAGAATTCCCAAAAGTAACACACTCAGGAAAGAATAACAATAGTCAAATGAGAGCACCAATAGCATATATTATTGTATCAAAATAATGGCCTAGAATACATCCTACATTCCTAAATTTATAAGAAATCATCTCCTCAATTTGTGTTGAGAGTGAGAGATCTCTTAATGCAAACACATTCTTCTAAACTAATAAAAAAAATCTAATTATGTACAAATTAACTCTCTAAATGGTGCTAAGTAGGACTCCACCCTTGTTTATATCAATTAATGGATGTGTGAGCCTTTACATGTCTTAAAACAAAGAAAGAAGCAATAGATGAGAAGAAGGAAGCTATAAGAGGATCTAACAGTCACTGCAAGCTCTAAAAATGGAAGCTCAACCTTCTCTAAATGTTTCTAGGAGTTGAACTACTATCAGAATATATTTTTTCTGAATGGAAAGCTCTAAATTTGGAACTGGCAATTAACTGTCAGTACACCTCACTTCTGTAAAGTTGTTAGCATACATCTAGAATAGTGCACCTTACACACCTTTGTGGTAGGTTCAAAAATCCAAAACTTTCCCAAGTGTCAAAATTAAATTCTAGCTTCTAGTTTTCTTCTCCTTTATGCCAGAGCTATGTTTGGCTATTTTCTCTTGGATTTATCTATAATCTCTATCACTTGGGAAGCTTTTGAAAAATCCAATGCCTTATAATTATATTTAACTATCTTCCTGTAGTTACTAATCTCTACACAAGTATTCACAAAATCATCTAGTTTAGTGTCCAACTCCACTAGTACCTCTTCTGTCCTAAATGCTTATTTGATATCTTCTTCTGACGAAGCATCTTTGAAGGTTTTCTAGAATTGCTGGTGAACTAATTGTACTAGAATGAATTTAGTTCTCAAATCATCTTAAAAAATATCAAGGCATGCATCGCTATAATATTTCTTAGCTTCCTTGAAATCTACTCATGTTTCTAATCTCTCAACTTCTGAATATCTTTGTGAAATCCTTCCATGACCTTGTTGCCACTAGCTATCTTTTCAATCCAATCTTCTAGTTTATCATTCTCATCCATTGTATAAACCTCTATGAGTGTACGATCTCTTTGACCCTTTATCATTTGAAGCACTTGAAGGTCTTTTCCCTAGGTATGTACCTCATCCATCAACCTAAAATATTCATCCACTATGGATACCAGTTTATCTTCATTAGTTTGAACATGATGTAATAGGTCTAAATTATCCTATATAATTTGTATATCTTTATCCTAAAAAAATTGCACCCAAAAATAAATCTATATGTAACTCTCCTTATCTTTCATTTCTAATGTCATAGCAAGAGTGATCTCTAGATTATATAGGTCAATGGGGCCCACAAATCCATGCAAATAGCCTCTCAAAAGCTCATTTTTCTTCCTTAATGTTACCAACTCTAACTCATACTAGTCCACATGCTTGAAAACCTATCTCACGCCCATAGTGATCAAAACTTTAGTAGTGTCTAGTGTGGGCTTTCCTTAGAGAATCATCTTGATTAGTAATCACGAGGAGTCAAATCATTGATGTCAACATGTGGAGGAAGGATGGAAATATGTGGAAATAAATCTTGATCTAAGTTCTTCATCATGGAAGCTAGTGTTTATGCATCACCCTTAGGTGTCTCAATCTTCTTGATGGCTTCCACTAGATGATTCATACTCTCCTTTGCATTCAAGTTCAGTTGCCTCTTTTGTCTATCCATAACCTCCCTCTTCAGCTAGGCTAGTGTAGTGCCCATAAGAAACATGTATTTGGCTAAAGAGGGAGTTTTCCTTGCAAGCCCTTTTCCCTTATCACTCCTTTTCAGAGTCTTCTCCTTCTAAGAGGGGTCTACATTATAATTTTTTGTGTCAGTTGTGGCCACAGTTGTTTCCTCTATACCTTGAGAAGTTTTCTGAGCTTCTTCATGCATCTACCCCTCCTCTAATACTTTTTTGGTTGGTCTCTATTCTTACTCTTCTCCATGTAATACTTGTTCTTATTCTTCATTGATAGGAGGAAGAGGAGTGGTTGAACATTTGTCTAAGAAAGACAAGTCCTGAAATGATGGTGGTAATGTACCCAGAGACCCTTTTGGTAGAGGTGGCATTTGAGTTCAATCCTCTCCCAATGTTTGATTCGTGGGTGTATCTCGTACCTTATCACCCACCTTTTTAATTCCCATGGGCATAAAATCAAATCAAAAATGTTGAAAATATTTGTTTCTTTCTCTTCCTACTCATTAGTCCATTGTTGCTACTAATCTTTAGAAACGGTAACCTGAATAGGTTCCATAGGAATGGATGGTGGTGTTATGGTTGAGCTTCTTCTTCTCTCTTATATTTTAGCCTTAGCTAAATGAGTACTCTAACTCAAGGGAAGATTATCTTCTTCTCCATCATTGTCATCCTCCTTAGGGATGGTTTCATGCACTAAAGGAATGGGAATAACCTTCTTTTTTAACTTTTACCTTCTTGTCCTCCTCAAAGTGGATCTAACCCTAGCTTTCTTAGCAGTTGAAGGAGAGGCTTCTTCCTCTTGAGTCAGTGGTGTCACCTCTTGTGCTTCTTGCTCTACTTCTTGCTCCTATCCATGTTCCCATGGGGAAATTGTGTAGTATCTTGGGCTTGAGCCACCTCTTCATCTTGAAGCTCTTCAGTTTCAGGTGCTTGAGCTACATCTTCTCGAGGCTCTTTAGATTCAAGCTGAACTTCTTTTGAGGACTCTCTTTTCCTCTTATTATTTCCTTTATCTTCTCTAAACTACCCAACATCCCTATCATTTTCATATACCATTTCTTGTCTAATTGAAGATTGAGAAGGGAATGTTGGTACTATAACTTTTGCACCTTTACTCTTAACTAGGTGTGTTGTGGCTTGAAAGGTAACAATCTATGGAACTAGTTCAAGGTTAAAAGGCTTCTTGATTCATTCCTTTGTCAACTAAATTATGTGCCTAGCCATGTGGTTTATATCTGTATTTTCATCCTCGTCAATCTCTACGTTCATAATTGGCCTATCATATATCTTGTATTAGTTATACAAGGGCTTCTTGGTGAGAAACCTTGAGAGGGACCTTCATCTTCAATGTGATCCCTGCCAGATATAGAGTCATCCTACAATAATCCCTTATTTAGATGTCATACTCATCTATTATGTTCATCCAATGATCTTCAATGGTATCTTTGTGCACAAACTACTTTCCTGCAAAATGTTGAACTCTACCACTATTGTTAAAAAATGGAAAAGGGGAGTTGTAATCTTCCAAGGGATATTGATCCCACTGTAAATCAAAAGTCATGATATCATTCTTTTGTTTTACCTTAAATGCACCTATAGAAATAGGCCATACCCATGTCTTCTTATGTTGTTTTCTCACTCTATCATATGCAGATGTGAGTTGTCTTGCAATCTCCAATAAAATGAGCCTATCCAATGGATATCTTAGAGGTTTCTTTGAATTTACCATCATACCAGATACCCTTAGGTAAGCGAATGTTTTAAATTGGATGTAATAGGCGTTGATCTCTATGATCTTTGTTGTTGCCTCTATTGACATCCTCTTAGCATAATCACCCTCTATGAATTAGATGATTACAAATATGGAAGAATCATTCAATATCAAAAATTCCTTGCTCTAATCTGAGAACTTGTTCTTTACCAACTGAGGATATACCACATAGGGCCAAGCATTGACATCTTGCATGCTTTCCTTCTTGTACAGTCCTAGATAATCAATTGTCTTTGTTGCCAATAAGTACACCAAATATGATGTCATGTAAAACTTGGGGTCAACGTTTAGTCCTGCTAGTTGTTCATCTAAGTTTTCACTTAGTATTGCAGCCCAATCAATTGGCATTTTTAGTTTTTTGATAGTTTCTATGAAATGGACTATCTACATATTAAGATGTCCAACTGTTGGTAGACCC
Organism: Cupressus sempervirens; assembly: GCA_028749045.1. NCBI lineage: Eukaryota > Viridiplantae > Streptophyta > Pinopsida > Cupressales > Cupressaceae > Cupressus > Cupressus sempervirens. The sequence goes on along the minus strand of CM053783.1, from coordinate 371,643,025 downwards.
ATAAATCTACTCAGAATTACAATAGAATATCCAATTTCATCCTTCATATACCCTCTAGTCATGTCTACCTTTCCTACTTTGCATCCCACCTATGTTCTATTAGTCAAAAATGATGATTGCATTATCTTTGTGGCCTTCTTCTCATTCAACCTATACCATCTTTATGTTTGATGATAAGTTATTTCACATCCGCTCTAGGTAGATGGAATAATTTCTCAATGTTCCTCGATCTTAGGTCTAGACTATCTTCCCTGTGATGCTTTAAGCAACTCTTTCTTTAGACACATAGTTTTATGCCAATGCCATGATAAGCTCCAAGGATTACACTGATGCAGGATGAGATGCCATGTTGACCAACACCAACATGATAAGTGTTGACAACATTAGGGACCTCTCTTTAGGCTTATTGCAGAGTACAAGGAATGTGTTCTAGTGTATGTGTCCCAACTCAGTATCTTTAATCTCTAAATGTCCATCTTGAAAGTGTGATTTCTTTGGTGCACCTTGAATCTTGAAAATAATGGGTTTTGAAACAATCTTTTCTGCAAGTGAGGATGATGAGGAAGAAATTTTATTTGGACAAACGAGAAAATCATTAATCTAGAAAGCTAAAAATTAAATGCTAAACAAACCCTAATTGCTAAAAAATCAGACCTAGAACACCTAAACCTAAGAAAAACCACTTAAATCCCCCTAAATAGCCCTGGTATGCAATTTAGTGCACTTTGCGCACCTTGTTAGGTATGCTAGGTGCACTTAATAACCCTAAAAATGTCTTTTTGTGCACAATTGCACACCTACACACTTGTGCACCCTTATGGAGTGCTCAGTTACACATGTGCACTAGTGTGCACATGCATATTCCATATGCAAAGGGGGATGAAGTTCATTTTTACTAAGGGTGCACACATGCATAACTACATGAGGTGTGCACCCTTACTTAGTCTTTATTTTATAAGTGTTTAAAAAATGGTCTATAGATGTGCACCTTGATAGGTGCACATCTACATGCCATTACCTTTAGGTGTCTTAGGTTTTGAGTTTGAAAGGTGTGCACATGCACACCTTGGATAGGTGTTCACGTGCGCACCTTTCACTTAGGTGTTTAAGCTTTTTTATTTTTTTGGATATGAGAAAAGGTGTGCAGATGAACACATGTGTAGATTGAATAGTTGTGCATTTGTGCACCTTTGGTGACTTATGTCTTTTGTATGTATGTCTGCAAGCTTGGAAATTTGTGCACCTTTAAAGGTGTAGAGGTGCGGTCATTGAGGGCGTGTAGGAGATAATGAGAAGAAGGGGAGGGGGTCTTGGGCTTTTATAGGCCTAGGATAGTGCACACCCTTTGGAGGTATGCATGTGCACAAGTGTGTATCTCTAAAGGAGAAAGCATAGACTTGCGCATCTTGGATAGGTGTGCATGTGCGCTAGGTGTGCTAGCTTGCGTTTTAGCACAAAAAATCACCTTTGAATACTCAAACCCTCAATTATGATATCTAGGTTTCTCAGTTAGAGGACTAGGCAGGACCTAGACTCTAGCTAGAGTCCCAAGAATGACTTAGGCCCTAGACTAGGGGTCTAGGAAAACAAAAAATTTACTAGGGTGTCCCCATTTCTAGTAGAAATGGGGCATCTATTGTGAAACCATAACAAACTTTTATTGCAAAAAGTGAATTTTCAAAAAATAGGGGGAATAACCACCTCAAAGTGGTTGGGAAATGTGTTTTGGATCTATATAAGGCTTCCCTAGACCTGTGACAAGGGTTGGATCGCATTTTGCTGAGTTATTTTACCATAGTCATAATTTTGCTTCATTGGGGTACTTAATGGATTGAACTATGCAGTATGACTTGTTCATAATTTGGTAGATGTAATTACTTACTTTTTGGTATGATCAAATAAGTTATTCATTCTATTGTGTTAGAGTTTTGTAAATATTTTAGTTTATGCATTATCACTGGTTTGAACTAGGTAGTTGTGGAAGATGGAGTCATAACTCACCTTTCCACCATTGTATCTGTATGATTTTTTGGAATGTGTGAGATGACTCCATGTACTGTGATTGTACAAGATCTTGGGCCCTAGAAAGCATGTTTGGTATTTTAAGAGTGATATCCTAGGCAAGCCAAATGAGCATTGTTAGGGATCATAGCCTTGAAACTAGCCTTTGATGGAATGGAGTGTTCATCGATTTCTTCAATCTAAGTAGATGGAAGGAAGGATATAAGTGTTGAGAAGTCCTATGCCCAATGGTAAGTCCTATTGACATGTCTTGATAGGGATTTGAATAAACCCATGAGAATACTATCAACATATTAAGGAAAGCCTTAATTTTATTCTTAGAAACAACAACCCATTATATGGACGGGTTGTGGAAGTGACACTAGGTGAATCTCAAAGATCTTCCAAAATGGTATTAGGATATGAGATTTATTTTCCACCTTGATAAGCAATTTTTTGAATTGTGAGCCAAAAGATGTGTTTGGAGGCCTAATTCCATGTAGCCTTTTAGGCCTAGGGTCAATGCAAGAAGTTGGGTCTCACTTTTGGCCAAAAAGAAGAAGTATTTTTTATATTTTTGAAATATTTTGTCAATTGATGCCAAAATTTGAGCCATTTAGAGATTAAATATTTAAAAAATTTAGGAAATAAAAATTGTAGTGCCTGGGATCTTCTTTTTGAATATGTAATTTATTTGCATACCCATACGATAGATTATTTTTTGGTATGGATCTTTAAAAACCACTTTTTCAAAATACCTGTTTCAAGACCATACCACACTCATGTATGGACACCATAATTTGACACAAGTAAATAACTTTTTGTGAATCATTTTAAACAGAGTTACCTAACATACCAAAGATTGATGAGAATATTTTTCTTAAATTTTTCAATGAACATTTTTAAAATTAATTTTAGATTGGTTATAAAGGTAATTTTTAAAACCTCTCATGTACAGACACCATAATTTGATCAAAATTTCACTTTTTTCAATTTTTTTTTTAACTTCAAAAGAATTGAATGCAGATTGATGACATATAAATTTATTTAAGAAAATTCATAAAAGAGTATGTGTAAGATCATGGTGTGCCAAAAAGTGGCGATGTGAACAAAATGGAGTTTGTAGACATCTAAAAGTGCTTCAAAATCTGCTCTGACTTTTTTTCCACCTATCCAAGTACCAAACCTGGAAGGTAAGGCCGAGCCTTATCGAATATCTAATTACAAATCGAATATTCAATTTAATATCGAATATCCAAATGCATATCAGATATTTGATACCCGATGTAATAGACAAATATAATATTATTATTATTATATCATAATAAAATAAAAATATTATATTATAGTATAATAAATATATAAAATTATTATAATATTATATTATAGAAATATTATATTATAATGTATTATATTATAATAATATAAAATAATATTTAATATTATAATATATAGTAATGTAATATAATATATATATATAATATAATATAATAATAATAAAGTAATATATTATAATAATATATAATAAAAAAGTAATATATAATATAATAATATATTATATTATAATAATATAATATAATATTTAATATTATAATATGTAGTAATGTAATATAATATAATAATAATATTATATTATAATATATATTAATGTAATATAATATATATAAAATATAATATATAAAATATATAAAATATAATATACATTATATTATATATAATATATATAATATTGCGTATCGAATATTCGATATAATATCGGATATCCGATATCTACTACATACATTAAAAAAAAAAAAAAAAAAAACACAGACCCGCGGACTTTGTTTTTTGGTATTTCGAGGGGCCAGTTTGCAAGGGCGACCGAATATCAGATACAATATCGGATATTGGATATCCAAGTAGGTTTTTTTTTTTTTCCCCACTCATTTTTAATCTAAATTCAATAGATTTTTGCATAATTTTGTTTGTTTTAGTTGAACCTAGGTTTTTTTGGAAAAAATGGTTAAAATTAAGGTGTTTTTTAATATATATTATGTTTTGCAATTCAATAGGAATGGCTGATCAGAATGATGACACTAAGGCAGGAAATAATATTCCTCATAACCCCCTACCAAACGATCCAATACCCCCACAAAACCATCCACCAAATGATCCTCTACCCCCTCAAAACCCTCCTCGAATTGAGGATTTGATAAATGAAAACCTCACTGAGTTGAGAGGTTTTCATAGGACATATACTAATGTACCCACACTGGCTCCAATGTTATCCACCTTAAACACCATAGTGGATAACATTGAAACCCTGAAGAACCAACAAAATGTCGCTCTTTGTTGGCGTGATGAAATGTACGCGATGTTTTGATGATGGTTTGGACTATGATGAGGTTGCAACCCTCAACATAACTAAAGAAGATTTGGCTAGCCTTTTTGCGAACCCGAAAATGGGTTTAGGAGTCAACCCAAAAAAATCCAAACCATCCATTAAATGGTGCACAAATGATGCCATACGTGCAAACTTTTGGGATCGTTGGTGGATGGTCTTTGATATCCCTCCATATGGCAATTTAGATATACCATTTTATTTCCTTAAAAAATTATATGCAGAATTTTTGTTGAAACTTAAAGTGAACTATTGGAGCATGAAGCCCAACATGGGCTTAGGACTAGGAGCTCCTTAAGATAGACCCTCTTCTCATTGGAAGAAAGCTGGCACTTTTGTCCCCCCCACTGATATATCCCCTCCTCCTCGAGTGCACCATCCAAATATTATGATAGAGGCTAGCTCTTAGACCATCAGAGCCATTCATAGGTTGAGTAGCCTCATGATATCTAAGGCTAGGTCAGTCCTGCCTCCTCATGTTGATGATGCTAGTGCCAGTTCATCATCGGCTAGCTCATCACATGTTTGTGTGCCTCACACTTGCATTACATGCAAGAATATTTGCCTGGGTCTCATAGGTGATCTTCCTAAGTATCATATTGTATTAGATGAGGATACACTAGACACACGTGCAGAGGCTACAGACCCTGATGTGAGAGAGGAGGGGAATGCAAAGGCATGGACTCCTTCGGTGTTGGTACGTGTATACATTTTTTTATTATGACATATGCGGTTTAAATTTAATTTTTATAATAGATTAAATTTAATTTTTAAGCCATATTGACTTTTATATGTATGTGATCTTCATTCATATTTAATTGATGACCGAGGAGGAACTCAGACAGATTGATGATGCCACGCTCTCAACCATTTTATTTGACCTTGAGACATCTATGGTACATTATGTTGTGTTCACATTTTTTTTTTCTATTTGATATTGTAGCATATATGGTTGCTAAACTTTCTTTTATCTTGCAGGTAGCAATTGTCCCGGGGGGATAAAGTGCAGAGGGTGAGCCAGTGTGCATTGACAAAGGAAAGGTAATTAGGTGCTTTCTATTGGATTAAATATTGATGCATTCTTGTAACATTTTTGTGGTAATCCCATTTAATTACATTCTTTATTGTATATAGGGCATGGCTACTGGCGATGAGCATGTGCAAATTTTGCATCATAGACCATCAAGGATTTCCATTTGCACTGAGAGCTCCATTGTATGTATAAGTATCATTTAATTTTTATTATCGTTATCTTCATAAATAAATTCAAAACTGATTTCCATGATATTAACAACTATTATTTTGTATCTCATAGGAGACTCCTAGTGCACATGAGGTCTGATGGGAGAGTTATGTAGATTTGATGATGCAAGCACTCTCTCCTGAGGAGGAGCCTACAATAGTAAGTTGTAGTTTGAATTTGTGATTAAATATGTTATAAATTTAGCAATCTATGAATTATAATGTAATAGTTTAAATTGTAGATTCATCTGAAAAACGTATTTGAACATATACAACCCACAATCAGAGAGGTAGAAGCATTGTCGAGGGCATATGAGAGGACTCCTTACCGGCACAGGAGGTCGACAAGAGAGGTATTTATTATGAAATTTTGGTAGTATAAATCTTCATTACAAAAAAGATCATTATGCATTTGAGTAATTCAATGTTAGATACAAAGAATCATATCAATTTATTAGTCTAACTTTGAGTTTTCCATTTTTGTTTATGTAGGAGGCATCGGATCCACCTAGTGCAGCAAAGAGGCTACATTTTGATCATCCACTAGTACCCTAGGATAGTATAGTTGTCGTAGGATGCATCATGAGACATTTTGAGATGGCATATGCCACATTGTATATAGAAACATTGATATTATACACATTTTGATGGCATGATCAGCCACATTTTGTATATGGATCTATGTATTTTGATATATATTTGAGTACTTTGTCTATGGATATGCTGGTCTATTTTGATATGTTCATTATTAATAAATGGTATATTGCAGTTCAAGTTTTTATTATTGATTCATATTATATGAGTAGTGGTTTGTACAGATTTATGACTTATAAGAATGTATGGTCTATTTAACACTTATTGCATTCTGGCAATGCTGATATAGATGACAAAACTTCTTAAAAATCACCATCCTTGCACTACTCTAACTCAAAACCTATTTAACCATTAAATTTTCAAGATCAAAATTAGTCAATTCACTAGCCCATTTAAAAATTAATATCATACGAATTCAATATTTATTCTCAACATCCCTGGCACTAGAAAAGTCTTATTCTAAGTGATTGAGCTAACCAAATGCTTTTAACATATATTTTGTCTTTTAAACATAAATTGTAATAACATAAAAAAAGATGTGTTACTTATACAACTAATAATAGGAATAGAAGACATATAAGTACCTCGAAAGATCGACCTCAAAATGCACTTAGAGCACCTTGGAGACTCCTTGGTATAGGGTCGCCACAAATGATGGATGGTCTTCATGGCTAGAAAAAAGGTGTGACTAGGGTTCACCCACCCACCTAGAGCTAATGGCGCTAATGATTCGATGCCAAGATCAACAATTTCAAATTTACGCTGTGGTGCACCTATGAATTGAGGCACACTATGAGTTTTGGCATCAGGCGAGATCATTGTGTTGAATCCAAACAGAATGTGATCTCTCAAAAATGAGATAGGTAATTTTAGGCCTCAACATCATTGTCTTGTAGCATTTGACAATTCATCGATAGCCCTCACGAGCTCTGAGTTATGACCCTCAAAAGATCGACCTCAAAACACACTTAGAGAACCTTGGGGACTCCTTAGTATAGGGTGGTCACGAACGATGGATGGTCTCTGTGGCTGGAACAAGAGTTTCACTAGGGTTCACTTGCCCACTCAGAGCTAATGGCACAGATGATTCAATGCCAAGATTAGCGGTTTCAAATTTATGCTATGGTGCACCTATTTACTGAGGCACACTATGAGTTTTGGCATCGAGTGAGATTGCTGTCCTGAATCCAAACAGAATGTGATTTCTTGAAAATGAGATAGGTTATTTTAGCCCTTAACATCACCATCCTGTAGCATTTGACAGTTCATTGATAGCCCTCACGAGCTCTGAGTTATGACCCTTAGAAGATTGACCTCAAAATGCACTTAGAGAACCTTGGGGACTCCTCGATACGGGGTGGCCACAGATGATGGATGGTCTCTGTGGCTGAAACAAGGATGTCACTAGGGTTCACCCACCCACTCGAAGCTAATAGCACTGATGATTTGATACCAAGATTAGTAGTTTCAAATTTACGTTGTGGTGCACCTAAGAACTGAGGCACACTACAAGTTTTGGCATCGAGCGAGATCATTGTGCTGAATCCAAATAGAATGTGATCTCTTGAAAATGAGATAGGTTATTTTAGGTCTCAACATCACCATCCTATAGCATTTCATAGTTCATCGATAGCCCTTAAGAACTCTGAGTTATGACCCTCGAAAGATCGACCTCAAAATGCACTTAGAGAACCTTGTGGACTCCTCGGTATGGGGTAGCTGCGAATGATGGATGGTCTCTGTGGCCAGAACAAGGGTGTCATTAGGGTTCACTTGCCCACTCAAAGCTAATGGCATTTATGATTCAATGCCAATATTAGCGATTTCAAAGTTACGCTATGGTGCACCTATGAATTGAGGCACACTGCGAGTTTTGGCATCGAGAGAGATCGTTGTGCCGAATCCAAACGAAATGTGATCTCTCAAAAATGGGATAGGTTATTTTAGGCCCCAACATCATCATCATGTAGCATTCAATAGTTCATTGATAGCCCTCACGAGCTTTGAGTTATGATCCTCAAAAGATTGACCTCAAAACACACTTAGAGAACCTTGGGGACTCCTCGGTACAGGGTGGCCATGGACGATGGGTGGTCTCTGTGGCTAGAACAAGGGTGTCACTAGGGTTCACCCACCCACCCGAAGCTAATGGCACTGACAATTCAATGCCAAGATTAGTGGTTTCAAAGTTGCACTGTGGTGCACCTATGAACTGAGGCACACTGCGAGTTTTGGCATCGAGGGAGATTGTTGTGTTGAATCCAAACGGAATGTGATCTCTCAAAAATGAGATAGATTATTTTAGGCCTCAACATCACTGTCTTGTAGCATTCGACAATTCATTGATAGCCCTCATGAGCTCCGAGTTATGACCCTCGAAAGATCAATCTCGAAATGCACTTAGAGCACCTTGGAGACTCCATGGTATGGGGTGGCTACAGATGACGGATGGTCTCTGTGGCTAGAACAAGGGTGTGAGTAGGGTTCACCCACCCACCCGGAGCTAATGGTGTTGACGATTCAATGCCAAGATCAGTGGTTTCAAAGTTACGCTATGATGCACCTATGAATTGAGGCACACTGCAAGTTTTGGCATCAAGCGAGATCGTTGTGTCAAATCCAAATGAAATTTGATTTCTCAAAAATGAGATAGGTTATTTTAGGCCTCAACATCATTGTCTTGTAGAATTCAAAATTTTATCAATAGCCCTCATGAGATTCAAGTTATGATCCTTGGAAGATCAACCTCAAAATGCACTTAGAGAACCTTAGGGACTCCTCGGTACGGGGTAGCCACAAACGATGGATGGTCTCCGTGGCCAAAACAAGGGTGTCACTAGGATTCACCCACCCACTTGGAGATAATGGCACTGACGTTTTGAATAGTTCTAGCCATTAGAAGTTAGATTTTGAAAAGTTGTCAAGAAAATTGCAAAAGTTGCTAAGCAACTTTTTGCAATTTTTGCCATTTTTGTGCTAAGACAAGTTTTATTGCAAATTTGATTGCAAATGGACTCTAAAAACTCCTAGATACCTTAATAATGTTCTATAAATCTAGACTTACCTAAAAATATGGAATTTACCAAAAATCCACTTTATTGGACCAATTGATGGCCAAGGCTTATAGTTGCAATGGGGTCTTGTGTCCATTACAAATGTGGATGGTCATAGGGAGATCATTAGATCTATCCCTAGACCTTATTACATCAAGAAAAGAAAAATTATTAGGTTCTTTGCATTAATGTTCCCTATATTTCATTAATGTTATTAGACTAAGAACCAGTTTATGGGTTCCCTAACCCCAAAAGCCCCAATTCACCTTCTCACAACCCTTGTTCCTAGTGTTAGGATAAACCACGGACAGAAATAAAAACTACATGCAAATATAACCAATAACAAAAAATAATAGAACACATAAAAATGAACACAAGGCACCAAGATTTAACGTGGTTCACCCAATCCCTGGGCTACGTCCACCAAACAGCAAGTTCGATCTTATTACAATCCAGTGATTACAACCTGATTACAATCCGTAATCCCTTACAGCTCAATACCGCCGCAAGAACCAATTTCGTATCACAACATTATGAAAAAATACCCAACCCTAAGCCCTTTTATACAAGTATTAAACCGCTTTAGGGTTATAACATGTTAGCCATATGTCGGCCATAATATGTCGGCTACTGCCCAAAAAAAAAAAAATCGGGCCGATGCCCCGAACCCCACTATTTATGAAGTATGTACAGTACTTTCCTGATCAGTCACCATAATCTAACAATCTCCCACTTGGGGACTGATTAGGCTCCACACTAAACAACAATCTCCCACTTGGAGACTAATCCTGTAGCAATACCACTACCACATGGGGCTCCCACTGGATCAAACCATCCTGGACTCTACTGTTCTTTTATTCATGTTCAGTCCAAAAGACCAACCGAAGCTGAAGAGGAGTTCAGCTTCTCCCTTGTTACAACCTTTGTCAACATATCTGTTGGATTGTCATTGGTATGTATCTTCTCTAGCTTTAACTTTCCATCCTCCAAAACTGACCGAATGAAATGGTACCGCAACTATATGTGTTTGGTCTTAGAATGCAGAGCTGAATTCTTAGCAAGATGAATGGCACTCTGACTATCTGTGAACAAATAATTATCCTTCTGAGGATGTCCCAATTCTTCCAAGAAGAACTGAAGCCATATCATCTCTTTGGCTGCCTCTGTAGCAGCAACATGCTCTGCCTCTGTAGTGGAGAGAGAATTAATCTTCTATAACCTAGAAACCCAGCTCACGGCTACCCCACCAACAGTAAAGACATAACCTGTAGTACTCCGCCTGGTATCAATATCCCTAGCCAAATCTAAGTCAACATAGCCCTGTAAATCAGTAGTAGAGCCCCCAAAGTGTAAACACTTATTGGATGTTCCTCTCAAATATCTGAAAATCCACTTGACAGCATTCCAATGCTCAAATCCTAGATGACTCATATACTTGCTAACGACTCCCACTGCATGTGCAATATTTGGCCTAGTGCATACCATAGAATACATCAAACTTTCTACAGCTAAAGCATAGGGTACCTTGCACATCTTATCCTCCTCTTCCTGTGTCTTGGGACACATCTCCTTAGTCAATTTCAAATGACCAGGTAAAGGTGTGCTGACAGCTTTAGCATTCTCCATAGAGAAACATTGCAACACCTTCTCAACATAATCAGCTTGAGATAGCGTCAATGTTATGTTCTTCCTATCTCTGCAAATCTTCATACCAAGGATTTGTTTTGCTGCCCCCAAATCCTTCATAGCAAATGCATGTGCTAATTGGCGTTTCAGCCCCTTAATATGATCCATGTTAGACCCAGCTACAAGCATATCATCAACATATAAATATAAAATAATGTAGCTATCATCATCCAACCTCTTAAAATAAACACAGTAATCTGAATGACACCTATTATATCCATGCTCATGCATAAAACTGTCAAATTTCAGATACCATTGCCGAGGTGCTTGCTTCAAGCCATATAAACTTTTCTTCAATTTGCACACTAAGTTCTCCTTACCTTTGACCTCAAAACCCTGTGGCTAAGCCATATATATTTCTTCATCCAAATCACCATGAAGAAAGGCTGTTTTAACATCCATCTGCTCTAAATGCAAATCTTCAGTAGCCACAAGACTTAAAACAGTACGAATAGAAGTCATTTTAACAACAGGAGAAAATATCTCATTAAAATCAATGCCCTTTTTCTGTGCAAATCCTTTTACAACTAACCTGGCCTTAAATCTTTTCTTACCTCCTTCTTCTTCTTTCAACCTATAAACCCATTTATTCTGTAAAGCCTTTTTACCTGCAAGCAACTTGCACAAATTTCATGTCTTATTTTTCAGCAAAGAGTCCATTTCATCTTTCATTGCAGACTCCCACTAAATCTTAGTATCCACCTGCATAGCTTCATCATAACTTTCAGGTTCACCAGCATCAGTAAGTAAAATAGAATACAAAGAGGGAGAAAACCTTTGTGGAGGTCTAATTTGCCTTGTTGACCGTCTAACATTCACTAGTATGTGTGGTATTTGTTGTTGCAGTTGTTGCACATCATGAGGAATGGCTGGAACATCAGCTTTTGGAGTATCATCCAGCACTACATAATCATCTTCTTTCTTCTCATGTTGCTGCAACAGATCTTTGTACAACACTTTTTCATTGAATATGACATCCCGACTTCTTATTATTTTATGATTTTCAAAATCCCAAAGCCTATAGCCAAATTCATTAATGCCATATCCAACAAAGACACATTTCTTTGATTTAGCTTCTAGCTTGGTTCTATTTTCGGAGTCTATATGAGAAAAAACTTCATAATCGAAGGTCTTGAGAAAAGAATAACTCACCTTCTTACCAGTCCATGCTTCCTTTGGAATACCATAGCCCAAAGGAGTAGAGGGACCTCTATTAATCAAATATACTATAGTATTGACAGCGTCCGCCCACATGTGTAAGGGCAATCCAGCATGCAACCTCATGCTCCTTGTGTGCTCCATTCTAGTCCTGTTCATGCGTTCAGCTACTCCATTTTCTTGTAGAGTCCTTGGAACAGTTTTTTGTCTATGAATACCATTAGTGGAGAAATAATCTTCAAATTCATGACTACAATACTCACCACCATTATCAGATCTGAGACGTTTTAATTTCTTACCAGTCTCATTTTCAACCAAGCATTTCCATTTCTTAAAAGTTTGAAATACATCAGATTTCTGTCTAAGGAAATAAACCCATACTTTTCTAGTTGCATCATCAATAAATGTAACAAAATAATGAGAGCCACCAAGGGAAGATACCTGAGCCAGTCCCCATACATCTGTATGCACAAGCTCTAATTTCTCCTTTTTGTTTTCCTTCCCTGTCTTTACAAAACTCACTCTCTTTTGTTTTCCATACACACAACTTTCACAGAAATCCATATTCACACATTTTAGACCTGGTAAAACTTTTCTTGAATGAATTACTTTCATACCTTTCTCACTCATGTGCCCAAGTCTATTGTGCCACAGTGCTGTATCAGAATCTACAGCAGCTATTTGTTCTCCCTGCTCAACTACAGTAATTGTTCCTGAATATTCATTTTTCTCTGAAACAATCAAAGTAGAAGGAACAATATGACCTGTACAAAGATATAAGGTGCCTACTTTTACACCTTTTTCTAGTACAAGGGAACCTTTTAAAACCTTCCAATTTCTATCATTAAAAGTAACTACACAACCCTCATCACCGAGTTGCCCTGCTGAAATTAAATTTCTACTTAGTTTTGGAACATGTCTTACCTCATGTAGTAGCCAATCATTCCCATTCTGCAACTTAATCTTAATTTTTCCCTTTCCAACAATCTGACAGGGTTCATTATCCCCCAAATAAACAAGCCCAAAATCCACTTGGACATAATCAATGAAATAACCTCTATGAGGTGTGGCATGAAATGAAGCACCAGAATCTAAAACCCATGAATCATCAACACCCTCTAAAGACAGAAGCAAAGCATCCTCTTTGGATTTGTTACTTACCACATTTGCCTCCTTGTCTCCATCTGATTTATCTCCTTCATTTTTCTTTCGATTCCAGCAATCTTTCTTTTTGTGCCCTGGTTTCCCATAGTACCAGCAATCATTTGGTCCTCTCGATTGAGACCTCCTCCCCTTTGACTTTCCTCTTGATTTCCCACAATTTCTAGAGTTACTTCCTCTTTCAGTCGTTCTGCCCCTACTTTGTGCATTTAAAGCACTTCCTGATGTAGATCCACTTGAGGATTTTCTATGAGTTTCCTTACTTAAAATAACACCGATCCCATCATCATATTTTAGGGTACTAGATCCAGGAATAGAATTACTCACCGCCATTATCAAGCCATTCCAGCTTTCAGGCAAAGAACACAAAATCAAGAGAGCCCTAATTTCTTCATCAAAATTGATACCCACAGAAGATAATTGACTAGTAATAGTATTAAACTCATTTAAATGATCTGCAACAGATCCACCTTCTGCCATTTTCATATTAAATAAATGCTTCATGAGAAGTACCTTATTTGAAGCGGAGGGCTTTTCATACAGTGTCGCTAGGGTTTTCATCAAATCTTCTGTCGCCTTTGCTTTTGTAATATTAAATGCCACCGATGGTGCCAAGCATAATCGAATGCTTTCGAGTGCCTTTCTGTCCAAAAGATTTCATTCGGCCTCTAACATAGTTCCCTGATTCTTCGCTTTTCCTTCCAACGGCTTCCATAAATCCTTCTTATATAAATAGTCTTCCATTTGCATCTTCCATAACTGGAAGTTCTGCCCATTAAACCTGTCAACCCTCAACTTACCCTCATCTGCCATCGCTCCCACTCAACTGTGAGACTCCCACTTAACCGTGAGACTTTCCTGCAGAGGATAACTGAAAGACAACCTTGCTCTGATACCACTTGTTAGGATAAACCACGGACAGAAATAAAAACTACATGCAAATATAACCAATAACAGAAAATAATAGAACACACAAAAATGAACACAAGGCACCAAGATATAACGTGGTTCACCCAATCCCTAGGCTACGTCCACCAAACAGCAAGTCCAATCTTATTAAAATCCAGTGATTACAACTTGATTACAATCCGTAATCCCTTATAGCTCAATACCGCCGCAAGAACCAATTTCGTATCACAACATTATCAAAAAATACCCAACCCTAAGCCATTTTAGACAAGTATTAAACTGCTTTAGGGTTATAACATGTTAGCCATATGTTGGCCATAATATGTCGGCTACCATGTCGGCTACTGCCCAAAAAAAAAAAATTTCAGGCCGATGCCCCGAACCCCACTATTTATGAAGTATGTACAGTACTTTCCTAATCAGTCACCACAATCTAACACCTAGGGCATCAACAATCTCACATGTGCCAAACCTTCTTGGACTAATTCAAAATTTATACATCTATGTTTTATCACCATAAACATGAATCAACTCACAAACACTGCCCTCTTTAAGGAAAATCAAGCATAGCCACAAGGAAGAGAATGAAGCAAGGTGAAACATGAGTTCAAGCTCAAGGCCAAGGAAAGCAATGAAAGGGGACTCGTCAAAATAATTTGAGTTCAAAGGAAAATACTTCAAGATAATACACTTTGAAAGTGGAGAAAAGGAAAGAAAATTCAAGGATCAAGCTGAAGGAATTATCCCAAGACCAAACCTTCACTAGTCAAAAACATGGGACAAGTTTGGATTTAAAGAGGTCCATGGACAAGTTCAAGGATTCAATTCATAGGCATTCAAGTGTCCCAATGCAAGTCAACTTTACACTTGGTCAAAAACTTAAATGTTTGAAGAACAAAGACTATCTTACAAGGAGATCAACTTGTCTCTATTTACATCAATTTTTTGTAAGGATCAAACAAGTACACCAAGAATATTTGAGGATCTACCACCAAAGTGAGCTTAGGAGCATGAACAAGGACATAAAGAAAAGTTTGAGGTTGAGGGCACAAAAGAATGCAAGGATAAGATTCCCATCAAGGGAGTGATCCTGATGATGATCAAGTTGTGCAAGGAAATGGATTTAATATGCCATGGAAGATGTTAATGCATGCAAGGGATTGCTCCAAGGATCAAACCCAAAGATCAAGATGAAAAAGAAGAATTCCAAATGATGAAGGTTGAAATATCAAGATTTCAAACATCATGAAGTCCACCTATCCAAAAGAAAGAAGTCCTAGAATGATAACAAATTCCTAAGAATAAGGAGGTGGAATTATGATAAAGATTACATGGAGAAGTTAGAGGTCATAGAGTCACAACATAACAGGCTTCCCAGCATTGAAATGGAGGAACTTAGTGAAATTTTGTTCAAGTTCATTGGTTTTGCTAAAAGGGAGAGGAAGAGAGGAGTATACATCTTGGATGATAAGTTGAATGATGACTAGGTGGCTTCCTTGTTTCTTATTGGTCCTTGGGTGATTGAATGTTTTTCACTAGCTTATTTTTTGGCTATTTTTGGTTCCCCTAATTAGAGCTTGTAATGGATTAATCTAGATCATTTTTTTTGAATCAATCTTTTTAGTTCATTATAATTGGGGCTCCTATTTAAATCCCTAGCCCTTTCATTTGTAAACCAAGGCTATTGGAGAATTGTTGCCAATTAAATGCCAAATTTGCTCTACTTTTCATTGTTGTGTATTGCATGGAAAATTGTTGTGATCAAGTTTTGACACAAGGTAGGATGGGTGAATGATTCCATGGGATCACTCACCAACCACCTTGCTAGAATGCAAGATTTCCAAAGAAACCAATATGTCATGCATCAAGTTTGCATTATTGCATAATGATCTTTATTTCCTCACTTAGCTTTAAATTTCATTTCATGTTGTTTGGTATTAGTTTTTTTGGATGAAATAATTATGGATGCACTTGCTGAATTTGAATATAAACTAGATCATTAGCCTCTTGTTGATGGTAGGAGTGCCTTGTGTGGTGAGTTAGTGAAAGTACTCAACTCAATAGTGTAAGTCACCCAAGTGATTACTAGAAAATTACATTATTTCACTAAGTGAACATCCACAATTAAAGGAACCTTAAAATCATTTCTTGATCTTACTTAGTAATCTTAGCATTAGAAATAACCTTATATCAAAAGAGTACTGAATGTTTGGTGTTTTATTGAGTATTTGAATTTGCATGTTATAGTGGAATAAAACTCACAATAAAATTAACAAGATTGGAATCTTTGCAACTTGATCAAGACCTCTATAGAGATACTATCCTATTTTTGGATTTTAGGAATTAGATCTAGTTAAAGGTCTCTATGAAGCCATAAACTTAGACTAAGACTAGAAGATGTGGTCCTCACTCAAAAACTAAACTATGAGAAAATACCATTTGAGTGTCATACATGTCATGGACATGGTCATTTCAATAAGGCCCAAAAAATTGTAGAAAATTGCAATAATGAATCTTTTTCAAATTAAATGTGAGAAGAATTACATCAAATTTTTAAAAAAATCAAATCACATCGTATTCTAATTGTTCATCCGTACTTTCTAAATTTTTCTTATTTGATTAGTTTGATAAAAATAGTTTTAATAATCATAATTTCAACTTTATGTCAAATAAGGAAAAAGCTAATTATCTTTGATATAGTTATAAATGCTCTTAAAATTGTCCTTATAGCCTTGTATCACATGCAAATATGATTATGAAGAAAATAACATAAGAAGTAAATATAATAAGATGCAAATATATGAGAATTACTTTATGCTTCTGATAGTCTTCGAATGTAGGAATTTCGTTCCTTCTTAGCATGTATGTCTGTAGTCATGTTCCAACAACAACCACTGAACCAGTAGGATATATGAATGCATCATCATCTATGATCGGTTGTGCAAGTTTTTGTTTACCTCTTACACAACGTGCGAGCCAATAATCAGATTTCTCATCATTCCCCTGTGTGCAACCAATGCAAAGACATGTCCTACCTAAAGTAGATCTAATAGATGGTTATGCTCTAGTAAAATTTCCATGTCATCATTTCTGATAGAGGGTATGATAGACAATGGAGTAATATAATGTGGAGCCCATGTGTCCACCCACTCACTTGACTCACAGTGATCCCAATCACACTAAAAACAACTAGGACAAAAATAAGCTAACTGTCATGTCCAAATGGTCCATATACTAGAATCGAAGCTACGGAATGAATGCATTTTTTATGAGTCTCTCACTATAGAGCAATCTAATCTATTAGCTATGGACCCTTCCTCAACCAACCAAAAGAACTTGCATACCACTAAATCAAGAGTCCCCCCCAATGATAATGCTAAACTACACCAATCAACAATGCTATGAGCATCAAGAAGCTTTGTCGTTGAAATATTTAGTTGCTCCTTAACTAGAGCTCTCTTCACACATGCCCCTACTCCATCATGTTCCCCTTTTCCATGGCCGGACTCAAAAAAACTCCAAATATGAGGCACCCCTCTCTCTATGTGCATCCTACACTACCAATCAAACATGCAAGCATTCTTGAATTGACCTGTATAGTTATCTAACCAAATGATATGTCTATCCATAGCAATTGCATGCCCATGTAAGAAATCAAAATAATTCTCAAAACAATGTTGCATAAACTCATGAGAGTGAGATCTATCATCAATCATATAAAAATGATACTCTCTAATAATCTTTTGATTATCTTTTGCACTATCAGGGGCATGTCTATATGTTATGTGAACAAAAATAGCAATCTGAATAGAGTCATAATACTGAGATTGTGTCTCATTTTGAGGTTGCAATGTGTAGTTCTCAAAAAAATCAACAATTTATATAATAGTGCCAATGGGAAAAGTCTCCTTACACATTCTAAATTGTTGATCCAACCACTGAGACCTGGGACTATGTCTTGCATACTTGTAAAAAAGATTTTCCTTGAAATCTAAAATAAAACTAGCCATACTGATATCTTTTTCAACCAATTCACATCTAGAGCTCTCATTCCCACTCTTCAATTGTATTTCACCATTTCATATACCCTTTTTTTCACTATTGTCTTTCCAAGATCTTGTTCGCACCCCTCATGAAAACATGTGTCAAATTTAGATAAGCCACCACATTCTAAACACTTCTCATTTAAGCAAGCATTTCTATAAAAGGAACAACCATCAACTCTATGACATAAAAGTTGATCTAGCAAGTCTCTTGATGATTTTGAAATCCCACTAGCCCTACAATCCTCCAATATTTCCTTACTATGCAAAGTAGAATGGATGGAGCGTAATAGTTCATGGTGCATAGAAAACTCAACATGATGTTTGTAAAAACATGTATTTCGAATTTTGAGTGGCACATAATAAAATGGCTTCAAAGATTCAAAAGCCCTTTCTGATATATGAATACTTGGATGACTCTCTCTAAATTGTTTGAACAACATAGTTTGACTTACCTCCAAATAGTGTTTAGGATGTGGTGTGTGGTCTCTGATGCAGATTATCAACTTTAACACATCTTTAGCATTAGGTGATACTCGTGAGTTAGAGTGCCAAAATTGTGTAAATTCTTCCTTCACATCATCAAATAGCTTCTTATCAAAATGTGGAAGTCTCCCAACAAATTCCCATGTTTCATTTTGAAGAGGATCATCAATTTTGTCTCGTCGACTAAGTGCTCTTCTCAAAGTAGTATGATTTAGACTCAAATCAATACAAGTTTGTCTCATATATCTACCCTTTCTCAAATGATGACTTACCAAAGAGGTTGTAATAACCCTTCGAGTAGCTCTGTTATCCTTCTTCTTGCTATTTTTCCCAATGCTATTGAGAGCACTGAAAATATTTTTCACAATAATGGCATTTCTTTCCAAATTTTTATTGACACAAATCTTCAATTTGGAAAGAATAAGACATATGTCATCATTTAATAAGTCAAACGTGGTCATAGGTCACCCTATGACCCCCTTCGACACATAACAATGATTTTAATATGTCTCTAGGAGTCCTAGGACCCCTAAGGACCTATGTCTTCATTTAATGGGTCAAAGGGGGTCATAGGTCACCCTATGAGCCCCTTCGACCCATAAGAATGATTCTAATATGTCCCTAGGGGTCCTAGGACCCCTAAGAACATATGTCATCATTTAATGGGTCAAAGGGGGTCATAGGTCACCCTATGATCCCCTTCGACCCATAAGAAAGATTCTAATATGTCTCTAGGGGACCTAGGACCCCTAGAGACATATGTCACCATTTAATTGGTCAATCGAGGTCATAGGTCACCCTATGACCCCCTTCGACCCATAAGAATGATTCTAATATGTCTCTAGAGGTCCTAGGACCCCTAGGGACATATGTCATCATTTAATGGGTCAAAGCGGGTCATAGTTCAACTTATGACACTCGCTGACCCATATTAACAATTTTAATATGTCCCTAGGGCTCCTAGGACACCTAGGGACATATATTATCATTTAATGGGTTCAAGGCGGTCATAGGTCAACCTATGACCCCCTTTGTACCATATGAACAATTCTAAAATGTCCTTAGGGATCTCAGGGCCCCTAGGCACATATGTCATCATTTAATGAGTCAAAAAGGGTCATAGGTCACCCTATGACCTCCTTTCACTCATATGAACAATTCTAATATGTCCTTAAGGGTCCTAAGACACCTAAAGACATATCTCATAATTAATGGGTCAAAAGGGGTCATAAGGTGAACCATATGAACAATTCTAATAGGTCCCTAGGGGTCTTATGATGCCTATAGACATATGTCATTATTTAATCAGTCAAAGGGGGTCATAGGTCAACCTATGACCTCTTTTTACCCATATGAATGATTCTAATATGTCCCAAGGGGTCCTAGGACACCTAGGGACATATATCGTCATTTAATGGGTAAAAGGGGGTCATAAGTTAACCTATGACCCCCTTTGTCCCATATGAACAATTCTAATATTTTTTTAGGGGTCCTAAGACCCATAGGGACATATCTCATCATTTAATGGGTCAAAGGAAGTTATAGGTCACCATATGACCCCTTTTGACCTATATTAAAAATTTTAATGTCCCTAGGGGTCCTCTAGGGACACATAATGTCATTTAATGGGTCAAAGGGGGTCATAGGTCAACCTATCACCCCCTTTGATCCATATGAAAAAATTTAATATGTCCCTAGGGGTCTTAGGACCCTTAGGGACATATGTCATCATTTAATGAGTCAAAGGGGCTCATCAATCACCCTATGACTCCCTTTGACCCATACGAACAATTATAATATCTTCCTAGGCTTTTCAGGACCCTTAGGGACATATGTCATCATTTAATGGGTCAAAAAGGGTCATAGGTCACCCTATGACCACCTTTGATCCATATGAACAATTCTAATAAGTCTGTAGGTGTCTTAGAAACCCTAAGAAAATATGTCATCATTTCATTGGTCAAAAGGGGTCATATCTCACCTTATGACCCCCTTTGACCCATATGACCCTAGGGGTCAAAAGACACCTACGGACATATATCATCATTGAATAGATCAAAGGGGGTCATAAGTCAACCTATGACCCCTTTTGACCCATATGAACAATTTTAATATGTCCATAGGGGTCCTAGGACACCTAGGGACATATGTCATTATTTAATGGGTCAAAAAGAGTCATAGGTCACCCTATGAAACCCTTTGACCCACATTAACAATTCTAATATGTCCTTAGAGGTCCTAGGACCCCTAGGGATATATATTGTCATTTAACATGTCAACAAGGGTCATAGGTCACCCTATAAGCCCCTTTGACACATATGAACAATTCTAATATGTCTTGAAGGGTCCTAGGACCTCTAGCGACATATGTCATCATTTAATTGGTCAAAGACGGTCATAGATCACCCTATGACCTCCTTTGACCCATATGAACAATTCTAATATGTCTCTAGGATCGTAGGACTCGTAGCGATATATGTTATCATTTAATGAGTCAAAAGGAGTCACAGGACAACCTATGACCCCTTTTGACCCATATAAACAATTATAATATGTTCCTAGGGGTCCTAAAACCTCTAGGGACATATATTGTCATTTAATGGGTCAAAGAGGGTCATAGGTCAACCTATAACCCCTTTGACCCATATAAACAATTCTAATATGTCCCAAAAATTTGTAAGACCCCTAGGGACATATGTCGTCATTTAATGTGTCAAAGAGGATCATAGGTCACCTTATGACCCCTTTTGACCCATATGAATAATTTTAATATGTCCTTAGGGGTCCTAGGACCCTTAGGGACATATCTCATAATTCAATGGGTCAAAAAGGGTCATAGGTCACCCTATGACCCCCTTTGAAAAATATAAAAAATTGTAATACATTCCTTGGGTTCCTAAGACCCCGAGGGACATATCTTATCATTTAATGGGTCAAAGGGGGTCATAGGTCACCCTATGACACCCTTTGACCGACATATGACATCATTTAATGGGTCAAAAGGGGTCTTAGGGTTACCTATAATCCCCTTTGACCCATATGAACAATTATAATACGCTCTTAGGGGTCCTAGGATCCGTAGAGACATGTCGTGATTTAATGAGTCAAAGGGGGTCATAGGTCACCCTATGACCCCCTTTGACCCATATGAACAATTCTAATACATCCCTAGGGGTCCTAGGACACCTAGGGACATATGTCGTCATTTAATGAGTTAAAGAGGGTCATAGGTCACACTATGACACCCTTTGATCCATATGAATAATTCTAATACGTCACTAGAGGTCCTAGGACCCCTAAGGACATTTGTCATTATTTAATAGGTCAAAGCGGGTCATACGTCACTGTATGACCCCCTTTGACCCATATGAACGATTTAAATATGTCCCTAGGGGTCCTAGGACCCCTAAGGACATATATATTAATTTAATGGGTCAAAGGGGGTCATAGGTCAACCTATGACCCCCTTTGACCAATATGAACAATTCTAATATGTCCCTAGGGGTCTTAGGACCCCTAGAGAAATATATCATCATTTAGAAGATAAAAAAGGATCATAGGTCATCTTATGACCCTCTAGGTCATCACAAGTCATCCTATGACCCCCTTTGGTCCATATTAACCATTCTAATATGTCCCTAGGGGTCCTAAGACCCCTAGAGATATATGTCATCATTTAATGGGTCAAAAGGGATCATAGGTCACCCTATGACCCCCTTTGACCCATATGAACAATTCTAATATGTGCCTAAGAGTCCTAAAATCTATAGAGACATATCTCATCATTTAATGGGTCAAAGGGGGTCATAGGTCAACCTATGACTCTCTTTGACACATATTAACAATTCTAATATGTCCCTAAGGGTCCTAAGACCCCTATGGACATATATCATCATTTAATGGGTCGAAGGGGGTCATAGGTCAACCTATGACCTCCTTTGACCCATATGAACAATTCTAAAATGTTTTTAGGGTTCTTAGGACTCTTAGGGACATATGTCATCATTTAATGAGTCAAAGGGGGTCATAGGTCACCCTATGACCCCCTTTAACCCATATGAACAATTCTAATATGTCGCTAGGGGTCCTAAGACACCTAAGGACATATGTCATCATTTCATGGTTCAAAATAGGTCATAAGTCACCCTATGACACCTTTTGACTTATATAAATAATTTTAATACATCCTTAAGGGTCCTACGACCTCTGGGGACATATGTCATTATTTAATGAGTTAAAGGGGGTCATAAGTCACCTTATGACCCCTTTTGACCCATATGAACAATTCTAATATGTCCCTAGGGGTCCTATGACCCTTAGACACATATGTCATCATTTAATAGGTCAAAGGGGGTCATAGGTCAACCTATGACCTCTTTTGACCCATACAAACAATTCTAATATGTCCTTAGAGGTCCTAAGACCCTTAGAAACATATGTCATCATTGAATGGGTCAAAAGTGGTTGTAGGTCACCCTATGACCCCCTTTCACCCATATGATACTTTCTCAGGGGTCCTAGGACCCCTAGGGAGATATGTCATCATTTATTGAGTCAAAGGATGTCAGAGGTCACCCTATAACCCCCTTTGACCCATATGAACAATTATAATACATCCTTAGGGGTCCTAGGAGCTCTAGAGAAATATATAATTTTTTAATAGGTCAAAGGGAGTCATAGGTCACGTTATTACTCCCTTTGACCCATATTAACAATTTTAATATATCACTAGGGATCCATGGACCCCTAGAGACATATATCATCATTCAATGGGTCAAAAGAAGTTATAGCTCAACTTATGACCCCCTTTTCACCCATATGAACCATTCTAATATGTCCTTATGGGTTCTAAGACCTTTAGGGATATATGTCGTCATTTAATGAGTCAAAGGGCGTCATAGGTTACCCTATGACCACCTTTGACTCATATGAACAATTTTAATGTCTCTAGGACCCCTAGGGATATATGTCATCATTTAATGGGTCAAAAGTGGTCATAGGTCACCCTATGACCTCCTTTGTCACATATGAACAATTTTAATATGTCCATAAAGGTCCTAAGACCCCTAAGGACCTATGTCATCATTTAATGGGTTAAAGGGACTCTTAGTTCACCCTATGACCCCCTTTGACGCATATGATTGATTCTATTATATCCCTATGAGTCCTAGGACACCTAGGGACATATGTCACCATTTAATGGGTCAAAGACCTATGACCCACATTGACCCATATGAACAATTCTAATATGTCCTTAGGGTTCCTAGGACCCTAAAGAAGATATGCCATAATTCAATGGGTCAAAGGGTGTCATAGGTCATCTTATGACCCCCTTTGACCCATATTAACCATTCTAATATGTTCCTACGAGTCCTAGGACCCCTAATGACATATGTTATCATTTAATAGGTCAAACTCCTTTGACCCATATGAACAATTCTACTATGTCCCTAGAGTTCTTAGGACACCTGCAGACATATATTGTCATTTAATAGGTGAAACGATATCACAAGTCAACCTATGACCCCCTTTGACCCATATTAACAATTCTAATATGTCCCTAGGGGTCCTAGGACCCCTAGGGACATATATCATCATTTAATCTATGAAAGGGTTTCATAGATCAACCTATGACCCCCTTTGACCCATATGATCAATTATAAGATGCCTTGAGGGGTCCTAGTACCGCTAGGGACATATGTCATCATTTAGTGAGTCAAAGGGGGTCATAGCTCACCTTATGACACCCGTTGACCAATATGAACAATTCTAATATGTCCCTAGAGGTCCTAAGACTCCTAGGGATATATGTCATCATTTAATGTGTAAAACGAGGTCATAGGTTGACCCATATGAACAATTTTAATACATCCCTATGGGTCTTAGGACTCTTAGGGACATATGTCATCATTTAATGAGTCAAAGGGGGTCATAGGCCACCCTATGACCCCCTCTGACACATATGAATGATTATAATATGTCCCTAAGCATCGGAGGACTCTTAGGGACATATATAATCATTTAATGGGTCAAAGCAAGTCATAGGTCAACCTATGACTCCCTTTGACTCATATTAAAAATTCTAATATGTCCCAAGGGGTCCTAGGACCCCTAGGGACATTTATCATCATTTCATGAGTCAAAAGGGTTCATAGGTCAACTTATAATCCCTTTTGATCAATATGAACAATTCTAATATGTTCTTAGGGTTCCTAAGACCCCTAGGGACATATGTCATCATTTAATGAGTCTAAGGAGGTCATAGGTCACCCTATGACCCCCTTTGACCGATATGAACAATTGTAATATCTGTCCTAGGACCCCTTAAGAAATATGTCATCATTTAATAGGTCAAAAGTTGTCATAGGTCACCCTATGACCCCCTTTGTCCTATATGAACAATTGTAATATGTCTTTTGGGGTCCTATGACCCCTAAGAACATATGTCATCATTTAATGGATCAAAGGGGCTCATAGGTCACTCTATGACCCCCTTTGACCCATATGATTGACCTATGACCCCCTTTGACCCATATGATTGATTCTAATATGTCTCTAGGGGTCTTATGACAACTAAAGACATATATCAATGTTTAATAGGTCAAAGGGGGTCATAGGTCAACTTATGATCCACTTTGACCCATATGAACAATTCTAATATGTCTCTAGGGCTCCTAGGGAGATATGTTGTAATTGAATACGTCAAAAGGTGTCAGAGGTCATCTTATGACCTCCTTTGACCCATATTAACTATTCTAATATGTCCCTAGGGGTCATAGGGACATATGTCATTATTTAATGAGTCATAAGGGGTCATAGGTCACCCTATGACCCCCTTTAATTGATATGAACAATTTTAATATCTCCTTAAGTGTCCTAAGACCCCTAGGGACATATGTCATTATTTAATGGGTCAAAAGGAGTCATAGGTCAACCTATGACCCCCTTTGACCTATATGAACAATTCTAATACATTCTTAAGTATCCTATGACCCCTAGAGACATTTGTCATCATTTAATAGGTTAAACAGAATCATAGGTCACCCTATGACGACCTTTTATGCATATAAATGATTATAATATGTCCCTAGAAATCTTTGGACAAGTAGGGACATATATCGCTATTTAATGGGTCAAATGAGGTCATAGGTCACCCTATGACCCCCTTTGACCTATATGAACAATTCTAAGGTGTCCCTAGGGGTCCTAAGACCTCTTGGGACATATGTCATCATTTAATAGATAAAACGGTGTCATAAGTCACCTTATGACCCCCTTTGACCCATATGAACAATTCTAATACATTTTTAGGGGACCTAGGACCTCTAGGAACATCTGTCAATATTTAATGAGTCAAAGGAGGTCATAGGTCACCCTATGACACCCTTTGACCCATATAAACAATTCTAATGTCCCTAGGGGTCTCCTATGACTCCTTTTGACCCATTAAATGACAACATATGTCCCTAGGGGTCCTAAAAACCCAAGGGGCATATTAGAATTGTTCATATGGGTCAAAGCATGTCATAAGGAGACTTATGAACTCTTTTGACTCATATTAAAAAATTTAATGTCCCTAGGCATCTTATATCATCATTCAATGGGTCAAAAGGGGTCATAGGTCAACCTATGAGCCCTTTTGATCCATATGAACCATTCTAATATGTCCCTAGGGGTCCTAAGACCCTTAGGGACATATGTCATCATTTAATAAGTCAAACAGGATCATAGGTCACCCTATGACCACCTTTAACCCATATTAACAATTCTAATATGTCCAAAGGGGTCCTCGAAACACAAGAGACATATGTTGTCATTTAATGGGTCAAAAGCAGACATAGGTCATCCTATGACCCCCTTTGTCTCACATGAACATTTTTAATACATTCCTAAGGGACCTATCTTATCATTTAATGGGTCAAAGGGTGTCATAGGTCACCCTATGACCTCTTTTCACCCATATGATTTATCTTAATATAACCCTAGGGCTCCTAGGACACCAAGGGACATATATCGTCATTTAATAGGTCAAAAAAGGTTATTGATCAACCTATGACCCACTTTGACCCATATGTTCAATTCTAATATGTCTCTAGGGCTCCTAAGACCCCTAAGGACATATGTCATAATTTAATGGGTCAAAGGGGGTGATATGTCACTCTATGACCCCCCTTTGACTCATATTAACCATTCCAATATGTCCATAGGGGTCCTATGATCCCTACAGACATATGTCATCATTTAATGAGTCAATATGGGTCATAGGTCACCTTATAATCCTGTTTGACCCATGTGAACAATTTTAATATGTCCCTATGGCTCCTAAGACCTTTAGGGACATATGTCATAATTTAATGGGTCAAAAGGGGGTCATAGGTCACCCTATGACCCCCTTTGACCCATATGAACAATTCTAATATGTCCCTAGGGGTCTTAGAACTGGTAGGAACATATTTCATCATTTAATGGATCAAAGGGGGTCATAAGTGATCATATGACCTCATTTGACCCATATTAACATTTCTATAATGTCCCCAGGGTTCCTATGAACCTTAGGGACATATATCAGTATTTAATGGGTCAAAGGGGGTCATAGGTCACCCTGTGACCCCCTTTGACCCATATGAACAATTCTTATATATCCCTAGGGGTCTTAGGACCACTAGAGACATATGTCGTCATTTAAGGGGTCAAAAAGGGTCATTGGTAACTCTATGACCCCCTTTGACCCATATGAACAATTCTAATATAATCCTAGCAGTCCTAAGACCCTTAGGGACATATGTTATCGTTTAATAAGTAAAAGAGGGTCATAAGTCACCCTATAACCCCTTTTGACCCATATGAATAATTTTAATACATCCGTAGGGGTCATAGGACCCCTAAAGACATATGTCATCATTTAATGGGTCAAACGAGGTCATAGGTCAGCCTATGATCGTCGTTGATCTATATGAATGACTCTAATATATCCTTAAGGGTTTTAGGACACCTAGGAACATATATCGCCATTTAATGAGTTAAACGATGTCATAGGTCACCCTATGACCCCATTTGACCCATATGAATAATTCTAATATGTCGCTAAGGGTTATAGGACCCCTAGGGACATATGTCATAATTTAATGGGTCAAACGAGGTTATAGGTCACTCTATGACCTCTTTTAACCCATATGAACAGTTCTAATATGTCGTTAGGGGTCATAGGACTCTTGGAGACATATGTCATCATTTAATGAGTCAAAAGGGGTCATAGGTCATCGTATGACCCCCTTTGACCCAAATGAACAATTTTAATACATCTCTAGAGGTCCTAGAAGCTTTAGGGACATATGTAATCATTTAATGGGTCAAAGAGGGTCATAGGTCACCCTTTGACACATATTAACAATTATAATATGTCTCTAGGGGTCCTATATCATCATTTAATAGGTCAAAAGAGGTCATAGGTCAATTTATGACCCATTTTAACAAATATGAACCATTTTAATATGTCTCTAGGCATACTAGGACCCCTAGGGACATATGTCATCATTTAATGAGTCAAACGAGGTCATAGGTCACCCTATGACCACTTTTCACCCATATTAACAATTCTAATATGTCTGTATGGGTCTTAAGAACCCTACGGACATATGTTATTATTTAATAAGTCAAAAGTGGTCATAGCTCACCCTTTAACCCCCTTTGTCCCATATGAATAATTTTAATATGTCCCTAGCAGTCCTAAGACTCATTGGGACATATGTCATTATTTAATGGGTCAAATGGTGTTCAAGGTCACCCTATGACCCCCTTTGATCCATATAATTTATTTTAATATGTCCATAAGGGTCTTAGGACACGTAGGGACATATATCGTCATTTAATGGGTAAAAAAGGGTCATAGGTCAACCTATGACCCACTTTAACCCATATGAACAATTCTAATATTTTCTTAGGGATCTTCGGACCCTTAGGGACATATATCATAATTTAATGGGTCAAAGGGGGTCATAGGTCAGCCTATGACCCCCTTTGACCCATACTAACCATTCTAATATGTCCCTAAGGGTCTTAAGACCCCTAGTGACATATGCAATCATTTAATGAGTCAAAGGGGGTCATAGGTCACCCTATGACCCCCTTTAACTCATATGAATAATTCTTATATGTCCCTAAGGGTCCTAAGACCCCTAAAGACATATGTCATCATTTAATAGGTCAGAGGGAGTCATAGGTCACCGTATGACCCCTTTTTATCCATATGAACAATTCTAATATTTTACTAAAGGTCTTGGAACTCCTATGGACATATGTCATCATCTAATGGGTCAAAGGGGGTCATAGGTCATCTTATGACCCTTTTTGACCCATATTAACCTTTCTAATATGACCATAGGGGTCCTAAGACCCTTAGGGACATATGTCATTATTTAATGGGTCAAATGGGGTTATAGGTCCTATGTCCCTAGGGGACCTAGGACCCCTAGGGACATATTAGAATTTTTCATATTGGTTAAAGGGGGTCATAGATCAACCTATGATCCCTTTTGACCCATTAAATGATGACATGTGTCCTTAGGGATACTAGGGCCCCTAGGGACATATTATAATTTTTCATATGGGTCAAAGGGGGTCATAGGTTGACCTATCCCGCCCTTTGCCCCATTACATGACGACATATGTCCCTAAGACCCCTAGGGACATATGAGAATCGCTCTTATGGGTCATAGGAGGTCATAGGTCATAGGTTGACCTATGACCCCCTTCGACACTTTACATGATGACATATGTCCCTAGGGGTCCTAGGGACATATTTCATTCTTATGGGTCAAAGGGCTTCGACCCATAGGGACATTTTAGTGTAGACACTTAAAAAACCTTTAGAAAATAAAGTATTTTTATTTTCTAAAAAATTTCTGATGGCATCATCATTTATTAATTAATTAATTATTTAATTTATTTATTTATTTTTATGCCATTAAATCCCTTTATCTTAATTAAAAATATTTAATTAAGAAATCCTTCCAAAAAATGTTTAATCTTATTTAAACATTATTTCCTTATTTATTAATTATTTAATTAATAAATTGACCAAAAATTCCAAAATAAATAATTTATTTATTTTTTTCCCAAAAGTTGGCCAATTTCCTTAAGACCAATAACCTCTACCAAAATCTTCTAATCCTTATTTAATTTCGATTAAAGGCTAATCTCATCATTTCCTACCCCTAATCTCAACTCAAAATATTTAATCAAGATTAAATATTAATCCTCTTGTTTATTAAAAATATTTTAATAAATATCTCCTCAACCCAAACCCTTGAAATAAATAAAACTTTATTTATTTCATAAAATCTTATCCTAGGAAGTTCTAGACTCTTCTAGAAAGTCTTCATCCTCATCCAAAGCCTAGACTCTTCTAGAAGATGTCTTTAACCCTAATCCTAATCCCCTCCTAACCTTGTCACATTCCCTAAACATGGGTTAAGACTTGCTAACTTAAGCCAAAGTTAACAAATATCTCCTCCTTCACCCACCTTCATTAATTCCAATCCACTTGCCATCCACTTGCCTAGTCCTAAGCCATCTCTAACCCTCCCTCTAATCATTTTTACAACCCTAAGCAAGCTTAAAACCCCCCTAAACCCTCAAATTCGAATTTCATGGTATCTCTCACAAATATCTTCAACCACAAAACTTCATAAAGCCCACAAAGTCATAAATGTTCTTACAAAGCACTTATGAAGGGTCTGTATGAAGATTTTATCCCTTGAGCCTCCTTTGTTGACTCATCCTTCCCCTTTCCTCCATCCTCTCACCATGTGACATGTGTCACTCTTTGATTGGTTGTAATGAAGCACAATCCATGTTCTCTCCTCTCATGCAATCTAAGCCCTCCATGAGCTTTTTCCCATCCTTTCATCTTAGCCCTCAATCCCTCAAGCCTCTTGCCTATAAATTGGATCCTTCCCCTTTGCAAAATAACACAATCCATGAAGTAAAGTTATAATGCTAGTTTGAGAGCCAAATCCATACTAAAGCCATCTATCTACACTAAAAATCCACAATCATTCATTGAAGCCTTTGGAAGCATATTGAGCATACATCCTATCCATTTAGATAAACCTACTCAACAAGAGAGCTTCTTATTGAGAGAGTCCATTAATGGCTCATATTCTCAATTGAGAGTTCATCTTAGTCTATCTTGAAGTTTATGAATTTTGTTTAGTTTGTAGAAGCTTTATTTAAATTTGGTTTCTATTAGCATACTAACATTGCTCATATACAATTAGTATTGTTAATATGGGTCACCCTATGACCCCCCATGACCCATTAAATAATGACATATATTTTTAGGAGTCCTAAGACTCCTAAGGACATATTAGAATTGTTCATATGGGTCAAAAGGGGTGATAGGTTTGTTAGAAATGATTGAATTGATAATAAGAGTTGTTGGAATGGTAAAGAATGTTCTCAATCATTGTTTTGTCATTGATGTCAAACTTGCTACTTACAGGAATGACAATTGCTTTAGTGATCCAAATACTATCAATTAGTTGGTTGACGAGGTGGTTGCAATCAATAAGATGTAACTAGAACAGCTAGAGAAAGGTTGAAGTTATGATGTTGTAATGAAGTACTAGGATCAGCTAATCCATTGATGAAAAAGTGTATTTGATAACATACTATAAGATACAGAAAAAAGGGTACAATGAAACATATTAAAGAGGTTAGGTGTTAGCTAAGTCTTTTACAAAGCTCAACTAAGAGAAGGTGTCGAATATATCATATAAGCCAAGTGATCTTCAGGGGCCGAGTAAAGAGTAGGTGCTGAGTAACAAAGTTTTCTATAAGTGCCGAGTAACATAGTTTTGTGTAGATGTCGAGCATCAGTAAAACAAATAATGCCGAGTTGCTGCATTATTTCGAAGATCGAAGATTCGCTAGAACTAAGCCGACAAGGTTATTGCTTAGAAGTTTGTAAATTAAATAAAAGATAAGAATGATGAGCTGGTGGCACAGAACACCATGTAAAACATTTTTGAGGATACAGCTGGCGAAGTTTTTAGAAGAGAACAAGATATGGGGTAGATACATTGTATTTTACCTAATCTATATTGAAACCCTAAAAGTGAAGAGGGAGAATTGAGCGGCAAAGGCATATCAGATCTCTATATAAGGAGTAATTAGTTAATGAAAAAAATAAATGAGAGAGGGGTGGTCAAGCATGAAAGTGTAAAGTGCTAAAGAAGGTGTAAAAGAGGAAAGAGAGCATAGTTACTCTATTTCAGTAAGAAGACCCCTAATATGGATGCATTAGTACAGTGAGTTAGAAGACTCAAGGAGACGAAGCTTGAATAGATGACAAGCAGTCAGAGCTGAAGAGATAAAAGCCAAGCATAAGGACTAAACTAAATGTGTGATTTGAAATCTGCAAAGTATGTTGTAAGTTATATCAGATCAAAAGTTCATTGTTGTTACTTTCTAGCAATTGTAACAATTAGTTTAAATCCTATGGACTTAGGTTGGTTTGATAGCCATGAGATAAATCCTTTAACAGGGTGACATTCTTAGTGAATGTTCTAAAGTCCTTTAACCAGGCGCATTCCTAACAGTTTGGTGAAATCCTCTAACAAGGTCACATTTAACAGTGTGTTGTAAGCCTTTAATAGGGCAGGCCTTTAACAGGGCATTACTTCAGAAGAGTGAGAATCAAGTAGCATGTTACTGGTGGTTTTTCTCAAATTGGGTTTTCACATAAATCATTGTGTCATGTGTTGATCTTGCATGTTTTATCTTTGCATGTTGATTTACTGTAACTTGCTAATATGATTGATTTAAGCTTGGATGGTTAAAAGGTTTATGAGTTCACTACATTTGGTGAAAAAAAAAAAAGTTTTATTAGGGCATTTGGGACCTTGAATAACTGATTCACCCCCCCTCTCAGCTATTCTAAAAGATTCTAACAATTGGTATCAAAGCAGACTGTTGATCCAGTTTAAAAGGACTAGAAGCAGAAAAGATCAAAATGCCTAAGAGAGAAGTTCCCAAGCTCAACAAAGACAAATTTGTTGCATGGAAAAGTTTGATGAAACTACATCTTGGATCCATAGGAGATTATGCCCAAAAATCAATTATTACTGAACATGTCGATCCAACAAGTGCTCCTACTGCAGAAGATATGAAAAACAAGCAAGAACATAACCAGACAATGCTGGAGATTGCCTCTGCACTTAGCTATGCTGAATTTGATGATATCAAAGGATGTGACACCGCATTCAAAATGTGGAAAGCCCTATCAGACATCTATGAAGGAGATCAGAATGTACAAAGAGCAAAAAGAGAAAGTCTCAGAGAAAAATTTGATGATATGAGAATGGAAGAAAATGAGAATGTTGTTCAGTACGGTGCAAGAATAAAAGAAGTGGTAAGTGCGATAAGATGTTTGGGTGGTCAATTGGATGAAGATAATGTTAATAGTAAGTATTTGAGAACCTTGCTCCCTATCTATGCTATTAGAGTATCAGAAATACAGGAACTAAGATGTGTGCCAGGAAACAATCTAAGTTTTGAAGGTATCATAGGAAGACTCACTGCATTTGAGTTATCTAACTTTGACAACTACAGACCTGATAATGTTGAATCTGCTTTCAAGGCCAAGTTATCACTGAAAGATGCTGAACAGGTGAAATCTAAGAAGGGAAGAAAGATGAAATATGTATCCAGTGACAGCAGCACAGATGAGGAAGATGTGGATCAATTAGAAGCTTTACTAGCTAGAAGATTTCACAGAGGTAAAGGAAAATTCAAAGGTAAGATGCCTATCATTTGTTTCAATTGCAATGAAGTAGGTCATATTGCTGCAAGATGTCCACAGAAAAAGGATTACAAGGAAAGCAACAAATACAAGAACAGAAGAGATGATGACAAGAAAGATTACAAAGAAAAAGGTAAGAAGTGTTATATTGTTGAAGAAAATTCTGATTACAATGATGATGAAGTTGTTTATGTAGCCATGAAGGACCAATCTGATGAAGAAGAAGCCACAGCACTGATGACTTGTATAAACAAAAATGACAGATGGATCATAGATAGTGGATGCTCACATCACATGACAGGAGACAAAAGTAAGTTTGTTAACTTTACTCAGTATGATGGAAATAGTGTTAGATTTGGTAATGATGCCCCTTGTCAAATCAAAGGAAAAGGTTCCATCAAGCTCACAGAACAAATTTCATGTGACAATGCATACTATGTTGAAGGATTAAACTACAATTTATTGAGTGTCTCACAATTAGGCAATATAGGATGCAAAGTGGAATTTGGAAACAAAACTGCAAAAATCTATGATACTGATGGTAAACTAATAGGAAAAGGAGATCAAACAAAGAGTAATCTATTTTACCTTGATATGGATGATGTTTCTTGTTTTATTGCAAACTTTGATGGTGAATGGTTATGGCATAGAAGATTATGTCATGTCAATTTTGATAATTTGGTCAACATTAGTAAAATGAAGAAAGTCAGAGGTTTACCAAAATTGAAGAAGCCTGATAATATTATGTGCAAACAATGTCAACTAGGAAAGATGACAAAGTCAAGTTTCAAAAGCAAAAACTATACATCTAAGGAGATACTTGAGTTAATTCACACTGACTTATGTGGTCCAATGGAAGTACAAAGCTATAGAGGAGATAAATACATCATGTTATTTGTTGATGATTATTCCAGGATGATGACTGTCATGTTCTTAAAACAAAAATCTGATGCTTTCCAAATGTTTAAATGGTATGTGGCTAGAGTTGAAAAGGAAATAGGAAAAATCTTGAAATGTCTAAGATCAGATAGAGGTAGTGAATTTACATCAAATGAATTCGAGATATTCTGTAATGACAAAGGAATCAAAAGACAAACGTCAGCTCCTAGAACTCCCCCACAGAATGGAATTGCTGAAAGAAGAAATAGATCTATAATTGATTGTGCCAAAACATTAATGATGGAAAAGACTGTTGCTCTAAAATACTGGAGAGAAGTTGTAAGTGTAGCTGTTCATACACTAAACCGAGTACAAATCAAGAAAGGTACAAATGCAAAACCTTTTGAATTATGGTATGGTCACTCACCCAATGTAAAACATTTCAAAGTGTTTGGTTGTAAATGTTTTATTCTTAAAGATGTTAGAAATGGAAAATTTGATGCAAAAAGTGATGAAGGTATATTTCTTGGTTACTCCACAAGAAGTAAGGCATATAAGTGTTTGAATGTTAACACTAACAAAATTGTGGAAAGTACAAATGTAAATTTTGATGAGCACACAGAAGTTCAAGCTGAAGAACCAAAGAAAATGGAAGAATACAGAACCTTTGTGTACTCTTATGAAGGAATGGCTGCTGAGGAGGATGATGTCAATCCAATTGGAACTCAACAACAAGTATCAATCTCAACCGAGTCTCAACTAGTGAATGCCAAGCTGCATTCAAAAGCTGAGTTGCAGAATGAAGGAAATGAACAATCTGATTCTGAAGACAGAATACATGATGAAGAACAACCAGACAACGAAGTGCAAAGTGATCCAGAATCTGAAAGATCAAACATGGAAACAAGGACAGAGCCAAGATTATCCAAATATGTAAAAAGACATCACCTTGTTGAACAAATAATTGGTGACAAAGATGCAAGACCAATGACAAGGAATAGACTAAGACATGAATCATGTCTAATCAGAACATCTGAACCCAAGACAGTGTATGGTGCATTACAAGATGATGACTAGTATAAAGCTATGGAAGAAGAAATTGATCAAATAAAGAAAAACAAAACCTGGAGTTTGGTTCCCAGACCAACTGACAAAAATGTGATTGGCACCAAGTGGGTATTCAGGAACAAGTTAGATGAGAATGGTGAGATTACCAGAAACAAAGATAGACTAGTATGCAAGGGTTATGCTCAAGAAGAAGGAATAGACTATGGAGAAACATTTGCTCCTGTTGCTAGGATGGAAGGAGTAAGAACCTTGCTTGCATATGCTGCCTACAAAAATTTTAAAGTCTATCAGATGGATGTAAAATCTGCTTTCTTGTATGGTATACTAGAAGAAGAAGTCTACATTGAACAACTAGAAGGATTTGTTGATAAAAACAACAAGGATATGGTGTGTAAACTACACAAAGCACTTTATGGTTTGAAACAAGCACCAAGAGCATGGTATGAGAGACTTCACAAGTATCTAGTGCAAATTGGATTTGAAAGAACTGATGATAATAGCAACATGTACATCAAAGCAGAAGAAGGTAAAGACATTATTGTATCTAAAATTTTTGGGGATGACATAGTATTTGGTGGAAAGGAAGTACTTTGCAAAGGCTTTGCTGACAAAATGAGACATGAATTTGAGATGTCTATGTTTGGAGAAATAAAATTTTTTGTTGGCTTACAAGTACATCAACTCAAAAATGGAATATTTATTACACAATCAAAGTACATCAAAGAGATTCTTAAAACGTTTGGACTGGAGGAATCCAAACTAGTCAGCACACCAATGGCCACAGGAAATAAGCTGTCCAAAAATGATGAGTCAGCTGAAGTCAATCAAACAATGTACAGATCCATAATTGGAAAATTATAGTATGTAGTACACAACAGACCAGACATAGCATTAGCAGTTGGAATAGTGGCTAGGTTCTCTGCTAATCCTAAAGAAAACCATCTTATAGTAGTAAAAAGAATAATGAGATATCTCAAAGGAACTGATAACTTTGGTCTATACTACAAAAAGAGTGAGAAATTTGAACTCAATACATACACTGATGCAGATTGGGGAGGAAACATTGATAACAGAAAAAGCACAAGTGGAGATGCATTATTTTTAGGCAAAAGGCTAGTTACCTGGACTAGTAAGAAACAAACATGCACATCCCAATCCACTGCAGAGTTAGAATATGTGGCAGCTGTAGTCAATCGC
Source organism: Cupressus sempervirens (assembly GCA_028749045.1). Taxonomy (NCBI): domain Eukaryota; kingdom Viridiplantae; phylum Streptophyta; class Pinopsida; order Cupressales; family Cupressaceae; genus Cupressus; species Cupressus sempervirens. The sequence goes on along the minus strand of CM053783.1, from coordinate 371,606,365 downwards.
ACAAACATTGTATGGCTCACACATCTATTGAATGGAATGAAAGAAGAGGTAACCAAACTTTTGATATTGTATTGTGACAATACAAGTGCTATAAACATATCCAAAAATCCAGTAATGCATGCAAAAACCAAGCACATTGCAATCAAGTATCATTATGTCAGAGAATTGGTAGAAGAAAAACAAGTGAAGATGGAGTACATTCACACAAAGGAACAAATTGCAGATATTTTCACCAAACCATTGCCCAAGGATGCTTATGAATATCTTAGAGGAAAGTTGGGGGTAATACCCCTAACTCAAGCAGTTTAAGGCAACAAGGAAGATGCCTTGCATCAACAGAAATCAAACATTGGAACAGTAATAGGTTGATGCAAAGGATGACAGCAGGAACAGAAACTCCAAATCAGTCACAAGCATGGTGACAGAGGGAGAAAGACAAAGAAAAAGCCAAAGCTTATATTTTGCATGATAAAGATGCTTCATCTTTGGAATTTATGTCAAAGAGGGAGAAATATGATGAAACTGATCTATGCAAAGAAAAAGGGAGATATATATGAAAGAGGGAGATATATGCGATCAGTAGTAAAGATACAGCAGCACAGAAAAGAAGAAGATAGTATATACAATCAGTTTTGGTGGTAATTAAGTTGATCCATTGATCAGTTTGGTTTGCCATCAATGCCAAAGAGGGAGATTGTTAGAAATGATTGAATTGATAATAAGAGTTGTTGGAATGATAAAGAATGTTCTCAATCATTTTTTTGTCATTGATGTCAAACTTGCTACTTGCAGGAATGCCAATTGCTTTAGTGATCCAAATACTATCAATTAGTTGGTTGACAAGGTGGTGGCAATCAATAAGATGTAACTAGAACAGCTAGAGAAAGGTTGAAGTTATGATGTTGCAATGAAGTACTAGGATTAGCTAAGCCATTGATGAAAAAGTGTATTTGATAACATACTATAAGATACAGAAAAAAGGGCACATTGAAACATATTAAAGAGGTTAGGTGTTAGCTAAGTCTTTTACAAAGCTCAACTAAGAGAAGGTGCCAAGTATATCATATAAGCCGAGTGACCTTCAGGTGCCGAGTATATCATATAAGCCGAGTGATCTTCAAGTGTCGAGTAAAGAGTAGGTGCCGAGTAACACAGTTTTCTGTAAGTGCCGAGTAACACAATTTTGTGTAGATGTCGAGTAACACTGAGATGTCGAGCATCAGTAAAACAAATAATGCCGAGTTGCTGCATTATTTCAAAGATCGAAGATTCGCCAGAACTAAGCCGACAAGGTTATTACTTAGAAGTTTTTAAATTAGATAGAAGATAAGAATGATGAGCTGGTGGCACAGAACACCATGTAAAACATTTTTGAGGATACAGCTGGCGAAGTTTTTAGAAGAGAACAAGATATGGGGTAGATACATTGTATTTTACCTAATCCATATTGAAACCCTAAAAGTGAAGAGGGAGAATTGAGCGGCAAAGGCATATCAGATCTCTATATAAGGAGTCATTATTTAATGAAAAAAATAAATGAGAGAGGGGTGGTCAAGCATGAAAGTGTAAAGTGCTGAAGAAGGTGGAAAAGAGGAAAGAGAGCATAGTTACTCTGTTTTAGTATGAAGACCCCTGATATGGATGCATTAGTACAGTGAGTTAGAAGACTCAAGGAGACGAAGCTTGAATAGATGACAAGCAGTCAGAGCTGAAGAGATAAAAGCCAAGCATAAGGACTAAACTGAAAGTGTGATCTGAAATCTGCAAAGTATATTGTAAGTTATATCAGATCAAAAGTTCATTGTTGTTACTTTCTAGCAATTGTAACAATTAGTTTAAATCCTATGGACTTAGGTTGGTTTGATAGCCATGAGATAAATCCTTTAACAGGGTGACATTCTTAGTGAATGTTCTAAAGTCCTTTAACCAGGCCCATTCCTAACAGTTTGGTGAAATCCTCTAACAAGCTTACATTTAACAATGTGTTGTAAGCCTTTAATAGGGAAGGCCTTTAACAGGGCATCACTTCAGAAGAGTGAGAATCAAGTAGCATGTTACTGGTGGTTTTTCCCAAATTGGGTTTCCACGTAAATCATTGTGTCATGTGTTGATCTTGCATGTTTTATCTTTGCATGTTGATTTACTGTAACTTGCTAATATGATTGATTTAAGCTTGGATGGTTAAAAGGTTTATGAGTTCACTACATTTGGTGAAAAAAAAAAAAATTATTAGGGCATTTGGGACCTTGAATAACTAATTCACCCCCCCTCTCAGTTATTCTAAAAGATTCTAACAAGGTTGACCTATCACCCCCTTTGACTCATTAATGATGACGTATGTCCCTAGGACCCCTAGGGACATATGAAACTCACTCTTATTATACATATTAATGTGTATGTTATTAATATATATATATATATATATATATATATATATATATATATATATATTTATATATATATATATATATATATATATATTTATATATATATATAATAACATAATATTTTCATTAAATATAATATGTGTTATATATTATTATGTTAATATGTATAATAATATAATATATGTATAATAACGTAACATATTATATATATATATATATATAAATAATATGTGTTAAATATTATTATATTAATATATATAATAACATAATATTTTTATTAAATATACTAACGTAATATATATATATATATATAATATTAATATGTATGTTATTAAGATATATGTATATTATTAATATATATGAGTCAAAGGGGGTTATAGGTTGACCTATGACCCCCTTTAACCTATTAAATGATGACATATGTCCCTAGGGGTCCTAGGATCCCTAGAGACATATTAGAATCATTCTTATGGGTCGAAGGGGGTCATAGGTTGACCTATGAGCCTCTTCGATCCATTACATGATCACATATGTCCCTAGGGGTCCTAGGACCCCTAGGGACATACTAGAGTCATTGATATGGGTCAAAGGGGGTCACAAGTTAACCTATGAACTCCTTCGATCCATTAAATGATCTCATATGTGCCTAGGGGTCCCATTACATGATGACATATGTCCTTAGGGTTCCTAGGACCCCTAGGGACATATGTCTTCATTTAATGGGTCGAAGGGAGTCATAGGTCACTTTATGACCCCCTTTGATCCATATGAATAATTCTAATATGTTCTTAGGGGTCCTAGGACCCCTAGTGACATATGTTTTCATGTAATGGGTCGAAGAGTTTCATAGGTCAACCTATGACCCCCTTTGACCCATATGAACAATTCTAATATGTCCCTACGGGTCTTAGGACCCCTAGGGACATATGTGGTCATGTAATGGGTTGAAGGGACCTATGACCACCTTCGACCCATAAGAACGATTCTAATGTCTCTAGGAGTCCTAGGACCCCTAAGAACATATGTTGTCATTTAACAAGTCAAAGAGGGTCATAGGTCAACCTATGACCCCCTTTAACTCATATATATTAATAACATACATATTAATATAATAATATATAATACATTTAATGAAATATTACATTATCATATATATATTAATAATATACATATTAATATAATAATATATAATACATATTATATTATATATATATATATATATATTACATTATTATATTTAGTAAAAATAATAATAATATAAATTATATTTATAGATTATAATAAGAATAACATAATATATTATTATATATTAAAAGATTATATCTTTTATCTTTACATTACGTTATTATATATATATATAATATATTAAAATACATCTTTACATGGTAATATAACTGAAATAATTTATAAATCATAAGCTCTAACTCTTAAACCCAATTTTCCCTCCAAAATGGGTTGGGATTTCAAATTTCTCAAAAATTCATCAAGCCATATCAGAAACCTGGTCAACCCAAAAGATTTGTTTGAAAACGGTTTTAGTGATACTCAGACTTTGGGTAGCCATCCGATAATGTTATTTTGATTGAAATTGAATGAAACGAAAAGAGTTTTTTAATATGGCTCTCGAGATTCCATCAATATAATTTTTATCAAATTCTGAGTTCGATAAGTATTTATTAGTTAATTATCAATGAAGATTATTATAAAGTGTTGATTGACATACTAATTGAAAAATAACTATAACTTTCAAATAGTATAACATTTTCTAAATCTAAAAGTTGTGTCACATTCTATGCTTTGCCTAGTATAAAAAAAAATTAAATTAAAATAAATTTGGTAAAATTTTCTATTAGTTAAGGTGGTTAGACATGGGACTTTTTTTTCGTAAAAGTTTTGGTAGAAAATTCATATTTAATTATGTATTTGGAATAAAAATACCAAAAAATATGTGTCACATCCGGGCATGAGTCTAATTTTCATATCTATAATTATATTTTTAAAAAATTATCATTTGATTTTGATTAAGGTGGTCAGACATATACCTATTTTTTATTTGTACCCTGAAATTTTCGTAATACTGCATTAAAATTCAAACTTTTAACCAATCAATTATTTTTTTCCCCTGATAAGGCCTAGTAGTTTAGAAACTACATTTAATTTCCTATAGATTATTTTCTTACAACTTTTTGATATAAAGTCCATAACTACTTCAAAATTATGTGTCAAGTTGACATAACCCTAATTTGCTAATTTTTCACTGCCACTTAAGGCCATAGTTTGGTACACCATGATCCTACACATACCCAAAATAAAAAAAGTTAATAAATTTTTAGTGAAAATTTCTATTTTACATTTAGGTACCACCTTTGATTAAAAAATAATACAAAAATAGTAAATAAAATCATAACACTATAAAATTTATATTTCTAAAATCAGGACAGTGAGAGCTCTAATATGTTTTTGTTTTGTAAATAATTTGATCAGGAAGACCCTTAAAAATTATGGCAAGCCATGAATTTGTCAGTTCAATGCCTTAGACAAATCTTCAGATGCCAAGGCATAGGCTTGGTCTCACCAAGCCTATCCCAAACCAAAATCTAAGGCAGGAAAAAAAATCTCGCCTCATGTTGGAAGAAAGGGGCACTTGTTATTTGGAATTCAAAAAATGGGTACCTATTTTAAAAAACTAAAAGAGGCATGTAAAATCCCCTCAAAACTTAAAAAATTGATTTTTTTAGAAACGGGCTCCCATTTTTTACTTAAAAAAAATGGGTACTCGTTTCTAAAAAATTCAAATTTTTAATTTTTTGAGAAAGAAGTACCTGTTTTTTGAAAATAAAAAATAGGTGCCCATTTTTTAAATTTAGGGTCAGGTACTCGAGCTGAAAATGGGTCCATGCTTTTTAAAATTGGGTACCCATTTCTAAAAGGTCTCATTCCATGGATTTGACTTCTGTGGAATTGCGACTCAACTTTGTGCATTCACTCCCTAGTTTTAAGAAAAATCATAAGATCAATAAAATTATGAATGTATTTTGGGTTGATTATCAATATCATGGACCGTATGATCTAGAAGCAAACCTTCATCTCCATTGTTGGTTGGTTTTGGTGATCTTTGATCAATTTATGTGGATGAACCAAGAAGGCATTAATGAAGCATGTTAGGGATTGAGTGGATTTCATCATTAGTGTGGACAAGTTGAAGAGTAGGAGGATTAGAAATAGAGTCCTACAGAGGTTGGGTTAGCAAAAAAACTCTAATAGGATAAAGAAGTGGCGTAAAGAGGACCCTAGGACAAGTTAGGGTTGAAGAGCAAGACTTATCCTTACACCATCATGGGCCCATCTCATACCGTTTCCTAATTGTAGTTAATTTGCAACATTTTTAGAGGAATTCTACAGAGACTATCTTCGTTGTGCAGGAGTATTTATTGCATACTTCACTAGCATAACTATCTTTACCACATAGAAAGGGATTGTTTCCATCGCCACATACTTCAACTTTTCATTCAATCAATTTCAAACATTATTGATCTTCCCTCAATTGATAAACTTTCCCATCTCATGGGAAAATTAACCTAGGTCTGATACCAAATGAAAGCTAGTTTTATTAATCAAATGATACACTCTTATATAGTGAATGAGATAGTTATAGTTGACCAACAAATATTAACTATTTACAGGAAAGTGTTGACAATTTATTATGCCAACAAACAAGAATCAACTTTACACATCTTAGAACCTTTAACATGAATTGTAAGAATAGATCTTCAATAGAACAAGTAAACCATTCAGATTACAAAACTAAACATCCCAAAATACACTTCTGTAGTAGAAAACAGTGTGTTCATATCAATATAAACAAACAAATGTTAGCACACCTCTAAAATTTCTAGGCTGTTCAACCAAACCTCTAACAATTTTTTTTTCTCTCTATTTTACCCTATTGTATCATAATTCGAGTATCTCTTATAGTATTTTTATATTAGTTTAGGCCTATTTTTACATGATACTAGTGTAAGGTTCAACTAGAAATACATTGCTAAATTTATATTTTTGCAAAAAAAATTATATTTCTAGAGGAATACTTGTCTATTTTATTTTTTAATTGATAATATGAGCTTTACAAATGAAGTATTCTTAATATTTGATGGAAGTGGTTTTGCAGATTCAAAAAATGCAATCAAGAATGCTTTGAGAGATACAACTTTACGGGGGATTGTGAATAAGGAAATTAAAGATCCTCAAGTTGATAAAGAGAAAGGGTTTTAGAAATTCAAGCATAATCAAGCTAGTTGTATTATTTGTATATCTTAAAATCCAATTTTAATAGAAGAGATTTTGATATTGATAATCCAATAGAGTTCTTAGAAAGTTTAGAAATGAGATTTTGAAGATATAGATATTGAAAGCACATTTAGTATAGATGAGAAAATGGTGAAATTAGATGCATTTGATTTTGGAAAATGAATGCTACTCTAATGAAGTTACCTTTTAAATGCTTAGCTAAAGAAAATAATTGCTAAATATGTTAAAAGGGATTTTTGGTTGATTGCAATGGTAGAAAGTAAGCTTGCCCATCTACACAATGTATTTAAGGAATCAAAGAAAATGATTATTCAACTTAACTTGCAACAAAAATTTGATCAACTATTTTAAATATTTATTTTAGATTATGAAGTTCATCTTATTAAAGAATCATGTAATATGAAGAATTATGAATATCCACCTAAAAGTAAAGTTTCTAGATATGATCGAATGAGTAATTATAAATGAATTCAAAATGGTGAAGGTTCTAACCATTTTTTTATAAATGATGGGGCAAGGAAACAAGGTGAAATAAAAAAAATTATTATTAGGTTTTGTGGTGGTGAGAATCGTATGGAAAAATAAAAATAAAAATTTAAAGAGGGACAATGAAATGATAAATAGAATCTCGAGGAAAAAAGGTAAAATTGGAAAGAAAGATAGACATATATTCATAGCCATATTTATAAAAAGAAATCGTAAATAAAATGAGGTAAAATATACAATTAGAAGAAATTCTAGTAAGGGGGCCTATTTCTCTTCAAATTCTAATAAAAAATGCAATTTAGATTCAGAAGCATCATCTCACATGATTGAGGATATATATTTTTATTGATTTTAATGAAGGGGAGAATTTTGATGAACAAATTATTATTGGCAATAAAGTAAAACTTCCTATTTTAGGAATAGGGACTATTAATTTAACAACTAAGTCTTTGAAAAAAATTACTAGTTCAAGGATCATGGATGAATCTTATTTCAGTGTACAAAATAGTTCACTTGGATGTGAGTTTTTTTTAAAATATTAATTGAGTTATTTTTAGATATAGAATTTTTTTAAAAAATAATTTAATTGCTATTGGTAGAATTTGTCATGAATAAATCCTATGAAAATTTGTGGGATTCATTAATGATGGATACAAATGCTCTTATGGTTTTATTTCTCATACTAGTTTTATGTTAAAGATTTGGCATGCTAGAATTAGACATATTGTTAGAAATAGGAATTACTAGGGGGGGGGTGGGGAGAAGATGAATCAGTAATTTAAAAACTTTAGTCACCAACTGAATATTATTTATTACTTTGAACCATACATAAGAAAGTAAATAAGTAATGCTAATAAATAACAATAACCATGCTCAAAGATAACTCATGACACCATATTTTGTTAACTAGGAAAACCTTAGCCAAGGGAAAACCTCGGTGGGGATGATACCCACTAGATAATATATTGATATATATGTTCTTTGTTAGAGGATGGACCCTATTAGGAGTCAATGTAAAAATTTAGTATAGAGAGTCCCTATTAGGAGACTTTGAATCCTTGTTAGGAGTTGTAGTACAGTAGATGCAAGATGAGCCCACTCCCTAAATAAGTACTTCCAATTACAAGAAGAGCTGACTACCCAAACAAGTGATTAGACCTCTAGTATATAGATTGTGTAACTTCTTTCTTGACTAATCCCTGACCTCAACTAGATCTTGGATCACAAAATCAGATTCTCAAAACTTTGCATATATTGCTTCATAGAAAGTTTGCATATCATAATACAATTGCTCAACACAACATATCACTTTCACAAGATGTCCTTTGCATAAATACCATGTCTTTTCACAAATTGTTGCTAGGTTGGCTAAGATCATAATACAATTTTCCAACTTAGAGTAAACATCTAGGATGTCAGCCCTAATTGGTCAAGTAATTATTTTGTAAACAAAATAATTCCTTTCCTTTAATTATGTTGTCCTATTTCACTAGTAAAAGATGAATATCTCTTTTGTGTACAATCTATACTAATGTCTAAGGTTATAAATGTTATCATAAACATGTATACTATCTCCATGTAACTTCTCTAGTCATAATATGATGTTAGTAACAAGATACATACAAAACAATATAATGTTGTTAAACAATTTCATACTTAGACAATTTTCTGAGTACCAAAAGCTAAGTATTTTTATTTACGAGGTTCTCTACAAGCATGTACATCATGTTTTTCCATAAATAAAAACAATTACATATCTTCATTAGCCAATTGTCAAAAATCTCACTCTTTGGCGTTGATGGCAACAAAATAGGAAAATTTGGCTAAGTATTAAAAACTTGCAAACAATTACAGTATCAATACATTAATCATCTTTTACAACTTGTCCATCCTACATATGCTCCCCCTTGCAATATTATTTCATACCTTACCTTATTTATAATTTTCTTATGCATCTTCTCCCCCTTTAACATCAATGACAAAGGTCAAAATGTCAAAAATTGTCAAAAACTGTCCATCTACTATCAAAAACTATACTTATCTACCTTAAGCAGATAATATCTTCATACACTCATCAAAAATTTCCTTAAGACTATTTAAATCTTTTATCCATGTATCCTTGGTTGTTTCAATAGAGGTAAGAATTGCACATAGGGCATATGATGTAATCTCGACTACATTAAGATTGAAGTATAAGAAATTTGTATAGGTTTCCTTAGCTTTGACACACTCCTCCAACTGTCTCAATAATATATATCTTTAGAGAAATAGACTCTCTAAATTCTGATAATGTCTTCAAAATTTGTTCTTTCTGAAATTTGAATTTCCTAATATCACTATGAATATTGGTCACTTGTCCTTCAAGTCATCAACTTTGTTAGAAGGTTGTTATATCTAGCCTGATAGAGCTTCTAGCTTACTTAGATTTCCTTCAATCTCACTATAAATTCCTTTCTCAACTTATGAGATAATGTACACTTAATGTATAATACCTTTCCATCTTGTTGACATTTGCAAAGTTCCTTGATACAAGTATCAAGACTTAGCAAATCATTCTTAATATTCTGACAAATGGTGCTAAATAAATTAGCATCATGTAGAATTTGGGCCTCTGACTCTACAACATTGAACAAATTTGTAAATTCTTCATCAAAATATTTCAACACTACTTGTGCCCTCTATTCAAGATCTGCCTCTATGTGCTTGCATGTCATAGTACTGCATAATCTATCAGCTACCTCCATTAAGGTTCTTTGTATGCCCTTCACTTTCCTATTCTTCTCAATAAGTTTTGTTAGAGATGATATCAATTCAATTTGATCATCATCATCACTTGTTAGGATAGTAAGCAAAAGTGGAGTAGATGAACTAGATGGTTTAGATTCATCTTCCCTTTTTCTTCTTCTCTGCTACCTCTTTCACTCTTCTCTCTTCTTTCTCTTTCTCTTCCTTTTCTTTTCTTTCCTTATCTTTCTTCAACCCCCCCCCCCCTCGCCCCTCTCTATTATTTTCTTATTTTCTTCCTCAACTCTTCTTTTCATTTCCTCTTCAAGCAATTTACGATTGACTTCTTCTATTTTTATCTTTTCTGCTTCTAATAGTCTCTTCTACTCTTCAATTTGTTTCAATTGATCTTGAATAACCTTTGATTGAGATTCAAGTTGTTCAAAACTCTCAAAATGGTTAGTTTCATCAATTTTTTTGATTAGATAAACAGGTTTTACAGGGAACCTGAAACCCAAAAGTTAGTACAAAAGAAGGCTAATAATAAGTGTGATAGCCCAACCAAAAAATTTTAAGTTCAAAGGTTGATAATAAGCATTAAGCCTAGCTAAAGGAAAAAGTTCTAAGAAAAGACCAGGAAAAAGAAATAGAAAAAGCCATGGCCAAAAGCCAGCATAGAAAGCCTAAATACAGCGAAAAACAAAGGAACAAGCAAGAGTTATTCTTCATTCTTTCGCTCCAAATCCTGCATCACTTGAGCAGCCTCAAAGGCCTGTTGATTCTCCTCCATTTCAATCTGTTTCCCTCTTTGATTCCCTTGGTCCTGTGCAGGAGTGGAGTTGTCCTTTGCAGGGTCTTCCTCCATTCTGGCCTCGTCTTTGTCATTTCCATCCTCATCCTCATATGTTTCTCTATCTTTGATCCAGCCCATGAGAGAGATGATGTTGTTGATGATGGAGCTTAACAAGGAAAACATCTGGTTGGCAAGGTTATGATTGTAGTTTTCCAGATTGTGTATCCTCTATTCCCCCAGAGTGAGCCTATCAGTCGAGTCTATGCTCCTATTGGCATCCTTTCCTTCCCTTGTTGCCTCAATGTGTTTCACCTAGTCTTTAACGTCCTCGAGCTCATGGAAGAGCCATTTGATTGATCTAAAATTATCAATCATGTTGTTGCAAGCATTATTTAAGAGATTCATCACTGTCTCCTTGGCTCTATCTGAAATAGCCACAATCACCAGATCAATTAATTCTTCTAGCCACTACTCTTCTTGATTATCCACTAGGATTTGGGGATTCATGGCCTCCCTAAAGATTCCCATTTTGGCGGTCTTGACATTGAAATTAATCCACACTTTCCTCCTGTCATTGGTTTGCACTTCCCCTTCCGCATACCTAGCTTTCTCCTCTTTCTGATCCTCAAGGTGGAGATGGACATGAGAAAGCGACAGCACAGACATCTCCTCATAATGAGAGTGCACATCCTCCAGGCTCTCCCTCTTGCACTTCTTCCTTCCACTATCGACCTTTATTTCCTCCTACGTCTCCTTCACCGCCTCCTCAGACTCTGGATCCTCCTCATCATCACTACTACCCTCCTCAGCCTTCTTAGCCTACTTCTGCCTGAGATCCCTAGGGCTTTTTTTGCTTGGGGTTATGGGGGAGGGGGATTTTTTAACAGTCGCAACTTTCCCTAAGGAGGGGACTCCGCCTTTCTCAGAACTAAGGCTCTCAATGTCATCCGAGTCTAAGGAGTAACTAGAACTTCCAGACTCCATAGTCTCAGTCTAAGGGGGGGCATTATCGATGGTTTGGGCTTTGTAGTGCTCATGGATAAGAAGTAACAGCCCTTCATGCAGAGTTGGGTTGGCAATGGCTTCTTTTTGAAGCTATCCATCGCCTTACTCATAGAGGTTAACAAATAAAAAGGAAAAGAAATTCTGGCTTTCTTCTGAAAATGATTTAAAATAACAAAGTGGTGGGTGCAGGCTCTATGAAATCTTGGGTCCAAAGTAATATATTCAATGACAGCTTTCAGCACATACCTCTACCGTTTCTTCATGTAGTCGGGGACATAGTAGGTGTCGAGCTTTTTTAACGCCTTCAATTCCTTCTCACTTTCCACAAAATCCCTTACTGCATTGGCTGAGAGCTTCTTGTCCCTGTAGAATTTGAAACCCTCTATTGGGATCTCTGTGACAACCGCGATAACCTCCTCTGTTATCCAGAAGTGTGATCAATGTTAATAGTAATATTGGTCTGATCAATTTTCATAGTGTCACCACTTACTGACACTTCTGAAGTTGTAGGTGTTTTTCAAGGTGTTGCCATAGACTCTATCATCATCTGACTAATAGTTGTAGTTGTTTCACTTCTTATTTTATCCTTCTCACCCACCATAAATAGAAATGGTCTCACCATGTTTCTCAAGTAAGGTGCCAAACAACTCAACAAATTCTTGACTTCTTCCTCATCATCTATCTTACATATTGTCCTTATCATAGACTTCTAAAGTTCAATATTATATTCTCTCGCTAGTGCTTTCTTCTCTATAAGTCTATCATAGAATGTTTGATTTATTGTGCAATCAATATCCTTAAGTTTTAGATTGTTAGTAGTTATATATCTCACAGTAGAGATATGAATTTGATCTTTCTCAATATTGTCATACAAATCATAAAATTTGTTCATCTGAAAAAATTTCCCTTCATTAGCAATGGCTGAGTTGATCTTCTCAATCTTTGGCTTCCAAGGTTGCCTTTCTTTAGTCACTATCTGTTTAGAAATAGTTACTTTCTCTATTTTTTTTTTCTTCTAGTTCTTCTTCTTCTTCTTCTTCACTGGATTCCACAATTTTCAACAATTTCTTTTGTCTCTTACCAGGTCTAGTAGCTTGTCGCTTGACTCTTTTTGTCTTAGTAGTCACAGCTTCCACTAATCTTTCTTATTTTCTCTTCGGCTCACTTGGTTGTTCAACTGACACTATAGCATGTGGAATGCTCTATTCTAAGGATGTCTCTGCAATAGATGTTGATAAAGGTTGCACATACATAATTCCTTGTTTCATGGTCTACCTAACTACCTGTGACTCACTTTCTATCATACCAGTCTCTGTTAAAGCTTTCTTCATTATTGTCTCAACCTTCTTGTGAGATACTTTTTCTAAAGATGCTTGATGGGCTGATTGGTTAATCTCTTCATAAGTCCCAAATCTATACTCGGCTTGGTACTTCTCAAAGTTCAACAATAGATTAGTATATCCAATCGCTACATCATCACTTAAGTCATAACCTAAGGGATCAAGAAATGTTTCCTGAGGTTCTACTGCTTGAATATGAGTTAAATCTATATCAACCATAACACATATCATTTTTGAATTGTTCTACAATTGTAGGCACAATTTTGAATCTTTGTCTCATCTCATTCTAAAATTTTTTCATTATCACATCCCCGTTATCCAAGATTTTATTTGTTGGATGTCTTCTACATACATCTGTAATCTCCTTCATGATACACTTCTCACTACTCATAATATTTGTAATTGATAAGTATGGAAATATCTTAAGCACATGAAAGAATATATAATTGATCAATGATTGAAATCTAAGTATAACATTCTTGGTCCTCTTGATTTTCTCCAAGTTTTTGAGAAGGTTGCATTCTCAGAATTTCACTTAGGTTAACTTGTTCCTTCTCAACACAAATCTTATAGGCTACATAGATGAATCCTGCTAATAATTCATTAGTCTTAGAACTTGCACATATAGAGTGGAGAATGATTCTACTTAGGAACCTTACATCATCTTGTTTAATGGTGCTGATCACCATGGCCTTCCCATTATAAACTACTTTTGTGTAGCTCCCAACCTTCTTCTTAACTAGTTTCTCACCTATAAGTGCATTGCCTTGTTTTCTAAGATTTCTTACCTCATGAATAAGGTTAGATGAAATGTCAACTACATTGTCTTACATCCACAATTTTCCATCATGAATTCTACTTAATATGATCTAAGTCCACTCATTGTTATCCAATTCTCGGTAGAAGTGATATTTGAAAAGATCTAGTTCTTTCAAATGTTCAAATCTAGGCTTCATAGTCATATCATGGTTAAAGACTATTTCCATGTCTTTGTTCATATATTCACTCCTAATAGTTTCAAACTTTTTGTTAAGATAACTTCCTATGTCTTCCATATACACTACATTGTTCAAAGTAATGGATAATGCTGAATTAGGGTTTTCTTCTACGGGTTCCATGGAAACAACCTTCAATATTGGTCTGTCCTCATTCTCAACATTATGAACTACTGACATATCCATGATTTTATTAAATATAAACTTTATCAAAGAAATTCTACAAATAAATGATAAAATACCTATTTCTAAAATTAGGGTTTACTTTGAAATTGCCTTGTCAAGTCAGTTCTGAGTGCTCTATGCTTCTAATCTAATCAAAATGAAGTGATAATCAAATCTATACTCCATTCTATTCTTTTAGTTTGAACTTTCATTAATTGCGTACTTTGCAAACATGAAAAAAGCTATCAATTACATTTTAAAATCAAATATATGTTGAAAATCTGTGTTCAATCTTCAAATGCTACTCCAATTTTATCATATCTTCCTTACATCATGGCAATCCTCCAAGAATCTTCACTTCAAGAAATTCTCTATAAAAAAAACATATTTTTCACGTTCTACCACAGAATTAACTTTCTCTGTAATAACAATAACTTTTAATTCCTTCATAACAAGTTCTGATAAGCTCCAAATTCCAAGCAAGCCTAGATACCATCTAAACTTATCTCGATACACATTTTCCCAACTTCACTACTCATAGTTCAATCTCTAAATGAATTTTCAAATTCTAGTGTTGTGAACAAGCTTAATTCAACTTAGTTGATTCAAAATTGATTATTGACTTTGATCTTCCTGTCTCACCATCTTCTAACTTTTCTTCTAAGATGTCTAATCCTTTTTAAAATGCTTCATTGAGTTCTTCTCGAAGTTCACTTACTACATTTCTTTGGTCCTCATTATCTGTCTCAGTTCCAAAGTTCATTTCATGGTTCTTTCTATCGTTTCTGATGTTTCTTCCATCATTCTCTTTTTTTTTTATGTTTCTTCCATTGTTCCTTCTATCTTCAAAGTTTTTTTCCATTCTATAATACTTTGTTGTATGTCTAAAGTTGTTTCATAACTAACATGCTAGACATCTGCTTCTAGGATTCTATTGATCAATAGGTGCATGAAAATTTTGAGCTATGTGTCCAAAGTTGTTACACTTATAGCACATGATATGTCTTCTTTCTTCATAAGGTCTTCCTTCTCTCGATGTCCTCTCATTAGATCTTCTTCTATCTACAGGGTCAGTATTACCAGACATTCTATTATTCCTTCTATGATTATCATATTTAGGTCTCCTACAATCAATTGCTTTATAACCCATACCATGACAATTATGACAATAAAAATCCTTAACATGATTAAATGGCTTATTTGTACAATCTCTTTTCATATGACCTATTTCATTACATGAAAAATACTTACCTCTAAATTCATACCTAGTTTCTTTAGGAGATTCCACTTTCTTAGGTTCATTCAATATCACAAATTCCTTGTCTTGTCCAAATTATTTAGGTTTATCAGAAAATTGATTGGATTCAACGTTGTCATCAAATTTATCATTTTCTTTTAGATCTTATCTATTTTCAAGTTTCTTTGTAGACATGTTAAATAGATAGCCAAGACTAGTCTTATCATAAGTAGGTCTCTATATTGACATAGAATCATCATGTTTTTCTCTGCTAGAATAATGCTTCCAAATTTTTTGCTTGCACTGAGTTAGTTCACCTTTCACAATAGTGTTGTACATATGAATTTCTTCATGTTCTTCTTTTAATGTTTCAAATTTAGATGTCTTCTTTGTCAGAATCACTCTAAGATCTATATTCTCAGTCTTCAAATCAAATTCAACTTCACTAGGATCATTCTTCAAAGTCAACTTTAGATTGGTAATCTTCAATTCATGCTTCAAGATCTTGTACTTTGTCTTCATCTTTGAATAACCATCATCACTTGTTTCAGATTCAATAGATTGTGGCTTGGATTCAAGATGTTTAATCTTGTCCTTCAATTGTCCAATATATACTTTGGAGTCTTTATATCTATCATTTAGCTTATCTCTTTCTTCAGTAAGGAGATCAATTTGTTCAAGTGTCTGTTCAAGGTTCTCCATCAATTGTTCCATATCTATAAAGATCTTACTCAAGCTATTAAGCCTCTTCTGAGTAACTGTACTCTGATACCAATTTTTGGAAATAGGAATTAATGAGATGGGGGCAAGGGGTGGGTGGAGGGGTGAATCAGTAATTTACAAACTTTAGACACCAACTGAATATTATTTATTACTTTGAACCATACATAAGAAAGTAAATAAGTAATGTTGACCAGTAATAGTAACCATGCACAAAGATAACTCATAACACAATATTTTGTTAACTAGGGAAACCATAGCCAAGGGAAAACCCTGATGGGGATGTACCCACTAGATAATTTACTGATTTATATGTTCCTTGTTAGAGGATGGACCCTATTAGGAGTCAATGGGAAAAATCAATAGAGTCCTTGTTAGGAGACTTTGAATCCCTGTTGGGAGATTCCAACTCTGTTAGACTACTACCCAAACATGCACTTCCAATTACAAGAAGAGCTCACTGCCCAAACAAGTAATTAGATCTCTGGTATATACATGACGTAACTTCTTTCTTGATTGATCTCTAGCCTCAGCTAGATCTTGGATCACAAAATCAGGTTCTCAAAACTTCACATATATTGCTTCATAGAAGGTTTGCATATCACAACACAATTGCTCAACATGACATATCACTTTCACATTTTGAATTTGCAAGATGTCCTTTGCATAAATACCATTCCTTTTCACAAATTTTTGCTAGGTCAGCTAAGACCATAATATACTTTTCCAACTTAGAGTAAACATCTAGAATGTTAGCCCTAATTGGTCAAGTAATTATTTTGTAAAAAAAATAATTCCTTTCCTTTAATTACGTTGTTTGATTTCACTAGTAAAATATGAATATCTCTTTTTCATACAGTCTATACTGATGCCCAAGGTTATACATGTCATCACAAACATGTATACTATCTCCATCTAACTTTGCTAGTCATAGTATTACATCAGCAAAAAGATACATACGAAACAATACACTGTTGTAAACCAATTTCATACTTAAGACAAATTTTTGAGTGCCAAAAGCTAAGTATCTTTATTTCCAAGGTTCTCTACAAGAATGTACATCATATGTTGCCATAAATGACAAAAATTATATATCTTCATTAGCTAATTGTCAACATTTATAAATTATAGGAAATAACAAGACATGATTAAAATGGATATGGTAATAGAATTAAAAAAATCAGCTTCTAATGGTGTCTCTACAGGATATCTGATAGGGAAATACCATCAAGATCCTTTTGATTTAGGTAAAGCATTAAGATCTAATCATCCATTAAAATATTATCATAGTGATTTATGTGAACCAACTTATCCTTCACTTTAAGCTCTTCTAAGCCCCTTCTCAATTTTCTTGATGACTATAATAAGAGAATATGGGTTTCTTTTATTGAAGTAAAAAATAAAGTACATTTGATTTTTTTTAAGTTGAAGTCATTTAGTTGAAAAACAGAGTGGAAAAAGGATTAAAGGGTTAAGAACATATGATGGGAGTAAAAATTACAACTCCATTTGATGTATTAAATTGTAATATAATTTGAAAAGAATAGTACCTTATAGTCCTCAACAAAATGGGGTTGTTGAAATAATGAATAGTATTATTTTAGAAATGGCTTGTTATAAGTTGTATTTTAAAAATTTGCACAATAAATTTTTGGGTTTGGCTACTTCTTATCCTACATATATTGTGAATAGAATTTTGAGAAAATCCCTCAAAAAATCACCCCTCAGAGTAGAAGAGATTCTAATGCTCGATATTTTAAATTATTTCAGTATATTGCTTAGGCATAGATTCTAGATGAAGGTAGATGAAAATAAATCCAAATAGTCACAAGTTTATGTTTATGGGTTATAGTAAAGAAAGAAACTATAAGCAATCCCACCCTGACACCTAATGAAGGGGGAAGACCAAGATCCACCCCTTGGATTAGGTTCCACTATCAAAAATGGAAGTAGCAATTATTGATACTTCCTTTCAAATAGGTGTGTGAGATGAATATAGAAGCAATCCCACCCTAGCACCTAATGAAGGGGGAATACCAAGATGCGCCCCTTGGATTAGATTTGACTGACAGAAAAGGAAGTATCAATACATAATCCCAATACAAAAGAAGAAATAACTTGAGTTTATTTTCCTCTCACCTCCACCTTAAGAGAGTTTAAGAAATAATATAAATAATGTGATGCTGAAATGTAAAGTATTGAAATAAAAAAGGGGAAGATGATATACCTCACAAAATAAAAACCTAAAACTGGGTTGTCAAATGATGTCAAAAACTAATATAACTCGAGATCTAGGCTGAAAACTATGCAATAGAAAAAAGTCATAAATTTCTCAGAGATCTATCATGACTAAACTAGATGATCAAGGGTGACCCAATCATTGAAGAAGTGTCAAGGGGATGTGGTCAACCCTGAGGAATGAGTGCGACACTTATTCTAATTTCCTAGTTTCAAAGAAAGCTAAAAAAAGGGCATCCATATTTCTATCCTATTCACCAATATGAGAGCGAAAACTGGTAAAATAAATAGCTTATGCTAGTGGGGGGGGCGGGGGGGGGAGTGGTTCCTAAGTCAAACCCCAATTTAGGAATTAACCTTGGATTAAAATAAAAATAGGATGCTAGCAAGTTGTAGTGTTAAATCTAACATGAAATGATGTAAATCTATGAATATGCTCTTGACTTTGGAATGTAATCAAGTATGTAGATGCAAGAGCCTTAAATCAACTTGAAAAAGTCTAGAAAGGTAATCAAACTAAACCCAAAACCTTCATGAATGAATATGCTTGAATTGTTCCTTATGAATGTAGAACATTCAACAAAGGATCTTGAATGTATGAGGCAAGATCTTGAATGTTTAAAATGTAATAGAATATGTAGCATAAACTCCTTCAATGACTTGAATGCATGAATCATTGATTTTTAATGGATAGATTACTTGAATAACTTCAATGCTTGCAAAACACTTTAGAGAATGAGATCTTGAGAATGATTGCTTGAACTTGTGATTGCATTGATAGTAGAATGCTTGGATTGTGTATGTTGATAAGAAATTGAGGAAATGGAAGAGTTTATTTAAAGGGCTCAAAATTGACTAACTCCCACAAGTTGACCTACCTAGGAATTAACACCCCAAATATATTGAGACATGGGAATCAGATAGAGAACCCAAAATAGGAAACAGACATGGGTGAACTACATCTCTAATTGGTCCATCAAGGGGGGAATACATCCCTAATTCATCGAGGGTGCATTGTGTCCCTAACAAACAAGGCCTAGAACCTCTAGGATCCCAAAATAGGTCCTATATCCTAGAAATCAAGCACACAATATGAGATATAGTCATTTTCATATGGATAAGACATTCTCAGTGGTTGAATGAATGAAGAGATGAAGTAGAGGGATAGATCCTAACCTTTAGCTTTAAGCCAAAAAAATATGCATTTTAAAAAAGGATCTATTGCCATGTCCCCTAATTCAACCTAGGAGGAAAAATACAAAGAGAGGAAAGAAGAAGAGGAGAAACTTAATTGATTATTTCACATTAAATAGGTGCTAAAATATTATTAAAATAAGGTTCTTACAATTTAAGATGACATACTGAGCACCCACTTTAGTGAGAGTGTGGATCAACCCACACTTGTAATAAAGTAGAGAGAAGAAGAAGAAGTATAAAAGAACCTAGCAAATTGCCACAAGGTAGAAAATCACTTAGTCAAATAGGGAAAGCCCCAAAGACTAAGGGTCCTAACTCAACATCCATTCACTAGCATGCAAAGAAAAATAAATAAATAATCTTTAAAAAAAGACAAAGACACAACAAGGGGTCAGTACTAAAACAAAACCTAAATGAACCAGTGAAAGATATGTCAGCTAAAGAAATGCCTCATCCACTAATATCATATTTGGAAAGCTATTACAAAAGAAACATCATTAATCAACATAGCTTTAGGATCTATCTCTACTAGCACAAAAGAAAAAGAGAAAGAAGGGAGAGAAAGTGATTACCTCACCTAGTAGATTTCCCACCCTATCATGAATCACTAAGAGAGGTGATGTAAAAGATGGTATTTAATGGTGTAATGGTGTGCTAAATTGCTATTCAACCCAAAAAAGTTATATCCATACATCAAGATCCTTTGTATCACCATGGTATGACCTTGTAAAAATGTGTTGCCCATGTACAAGACTTGACATGTTGTATTTGAATGTGGCACTTATATTGGGACTCAGAAAGTAGTTATGGGGTACTAATATATAAGAGTTAGCATATATATTTGGATTTTTTAGCCACATATGATACTTAGCAAATTGTTATACATTACCCACATACAAGACTTAGAATATGTTCTTGTGTGTGTAAGAGAGATAGATGAGGTGACAATGCATGGACTAGAGAATAAATTGGAAAGAATATCAAGCATATAAGGCTAAAGTAATCTAATAAATACTCAGAATTTGTATTTGATACCCCATGAGAGCAAAAAATATTAAAAAAGGAGGGTGTATATATGCCCCCCTCCTTATCAAGTTTAGATACTAGACATGAGAAGGAAGAGAAAGATGAAACCTACTTCACACAAGAAGGGATATTCTTAAAACAAAAATGTGGACTACTTTCATAGAAAGGAGACTTAACTCATGCAATATAAGAACATGGACCATCATGGAAGCGGTATGTTGCTTATGGAAAGAATATCATCAAAAGGGAGAAATATTAATGACAAGACGTCTACCTAAGAGAAGTTCTTGATAAAGATAACATCTCCAAGAATAGGGGAAGAAGAACAAGAATTCCCCCATTCAGTCCTCTATATAGGTAGAATAGGGATCTTTGGATGAAGGATCGTGATCTCCAAAAAAGGGAAAGTGTATGTAATGGACATACTTTTACTAGATAAAAAGAAGTGATAAGTTAGGACATGCATCTCTTGTGAAAGACAAAATCCATAACCACAATACAATTCTTCATAAGAAAGAACAAGGTCACATAATAAACAAGTTCCATGTGAGGTCAAGGAAAGTAGATGCTTAGAAAAAGAGATAAGAAAACATATAGGTTTTGTTGCCCCCCAAGTGAGAGACAAGAAAATGAAATCTATGGTGGCTTATATATGAAAACCTTGAAGGATGTAAAGATAAGGCATAAGAACAAACTAATAGCCATGCACAAAATGCAAACACCCAATATCCAACAAGAGAGATATAACACTACACCATAGAGGGGACAAAATAATGAAAATAGAATAAGATAATCAATTACTAGAAACATAAGATTCTAGAAAAGAATATCATAGATAAAGTAAGATATAGATGATAATTATATGATAAGCATTAAGATCTAAGATATGAAAATATACTTTGCTAAGGAAAAACACACGGTCATGCATTTAACAAATAAATACATACCTATAGATAAGAATGTTCCATACAAATATATAGAGAAATGAAATAAAGAGAAGGGATTTCATTATTGGATCTAAAGAACATCTTATAACATAATAAACATTGTGAAAAAAGACATGTAATACAAGGAGATGTAGCATATAGACACAATACATCCAACAAACATCATCATGTAATTAGGAATCACCAAATTTCATGAAGACAAAAGGGAAAAAAGGATACAAGTTCTAAGAAAGGAAATGAATTCAAGAAAATATATGAATGAAGGGATAAACAATTTCCTCTCCCACATTATATTTCTTAAAAATGTTGATGTATAAGAAGAAGAAGAAGAAGAAATGTATAGAAGGAAAAGAGACAAAAGAATCCTTTCCCCCAATAAAAAGGAACAAGAAAAAGGAGAGTATTAGGAGATTCTGAATGCTCATTAACTGAAATAATGGGAAATCCACTCTAGCAGATGAGAAGAAAGACTAAGTGAAACTATGAAGAAATTTTAACAGCTCGCATGTATAAGGAATAATCCCTATTTAGAAGCATGTTCCTTAACATAAAAAGAAAAAAATGATACAGCCAACAATCATGTGAGAATCATCACAGTGAAAAGGACATCATAATTTGAAAAGAGTGTCTTCAAAAGAGGAATGCAATTTTTTTCAGTCTAGAAACAACTACTACTTGAATATACACCTTCAAAGTCAAATCTCTACTTCTTAAATATACACCTTCAAAGTCAAATCTCTATGAATATGTGGATAATATCTCTACTACTTGAATATAAACCTTCAAAGTCAAATCTCTATGAATATATAAATACTCAAGATTAAGAGTAGGTACTGAAAACTAGTAGTGACTGAAAACTATTCATACAATTTTCAGTCTTGATATGATAAGAGGATTCTAGCTGCTATACACTTTATTGTGAAATTAAAAGAACAGTAATTTTCAAAGTAAAAATTTGCAGACCAGATTCGATCTCCGAAACAAAACAAAAAAAAAGCCCTTATATACACATTTAAAATTACAATATCATTTGCTTGGAAAGCGTTCAAAAACTCATCTCTCCTCAGAATGAATAGCAAATGCCATGATCATATTGAAAACCACGAATTGGTTCAGATCTGAGAGCAAAACTAATAAAAAAAAAACTTATCTGATCTGAATCAGGGACTACCCGCGTAAATAAGATGTGTGGCAGATAGGACATGTCCTTCCCTTGCTTTCACCCCACCTGCGGATACACTCCTCGTGATATCTGCTTCCACAACAACCAATTCGCGCAATTTTCTCCTCTTCCTTAAATTCACTAAGACATATGACACACTCTGCTATTTCTTCCTTCTCCCCGCGCCTGTAATTCATCACCGTCATCAAAACAATCCGAAGAGGAATACGCATAGGCGCTATTTCTTCTTTCTTCTCCTGGATGAAGATTAAATAAATTGCCACCATCATCGCAACTATATACACAGCAATTGCATAGGGCGTGCGAAAAAGAGGCAGAAAAGCGTAGAGAAGTGGGTATACTAAAAATCCCAACAACGCCCACAAAATCTGGAGCCATATGATAACATTGTCGCTCCTCATACTGTACAAGATCTCAGAAAAAAAAAATGTAACAGGGAAGCCTCAAAGTGGAGAAAATAAATAACAGATTGCGATCCGGTCGTTGGGCCTTTGTAACGTAGACTTGCAAAGGCATGTCGACATTCTGTTTGGGCAAAAGACTCGGGAAACATAGGATGCATAAAGAGAAAGTAGCCATCCATACGCGGCATGTCGACATGTGTAGCTGGAAGTCAACAAAACTTTCCCCATCAAACAAACACGGTTAACATTGCTAACCGGGGATACCCAAGAGCTTCTCCATACATCGGAGTCTTTCCTCCGCCTTGTTCTATTGCATTCTTTTGTCTTGTTCGGTGGTTTTTAAAAGAAATCGCCCCAAAAATATTATTAAAGAGGATACAAGGACAACGAAGTGACCTACTTCTCCCAGTGTAGAATATTTTTGTTCGACGACTCTTTTAGAAAAGTTTGTTAATTGATATTTATCTTGTTAGGAAATTAATTGTCAAGGAGCGCAATTTTTCTTCTGATGTCTAACAATGGTTGTATAGAGTCGCTTCTATTTTATATAGCGTCGTAATCTATATAGTATTATATAATGACAACTCTTTAATACTAATATTCCTAATATATTAGTTACTTATGTAGACATTTTTCACTGGAGGAGAAAAGGACAAAAGTGTAAAAACAAAACTCTTCTTTAAAGTACAAATGAGACAATGTGATTGTACGAGTGAAGAAGATAGCACATAGAATGGACTGATGAGGACCCCACAATGAGTACTTCGATGAGTAAGTATAGTGAATGTCTCCCACCCCAATAGGATAGAACAAGATTCTATTTTACCTCCCTAAATATTATTGTTTTAGTATTAGTAGATCCTTGATACCTGATGCTAAAGATAACTCATACTCATTGACAAACACAAAATTGTGTATAAGATGACTTTGACTGCTCTTGATGTGTAGGAAGTGATATGAATTCTTTTGATTTTTTCACATAATCCAAAGAGTAAAGGTCATCATACTAGTTTCCAAACCTATATAGTACTAAAAGTAGGTATGCATTTTTATTATTTTATATAAGTTGTTTCTAGATTCATATATCGCAAAAAGTGATGAGATTGCAATGTATACATCATAGGAGTTCATTTTTCATGTCTATATAGTTTATTTCTCAAGAAGGTGTAAAAGTGCTCTAAGGATGACAAAAAACAACCTCTGAAGGAATAATAATAAGAGAAATATTAAGTGTTCATAACATGGTTCATGAAGTCACACAGTGACATGACAAGAAACCCTATTCATTTACTGTTAGGTTTTCTACCTTATTATAGCACATAATATCTTGATACATCATACACGTCTTAAAGATCCATCAGATAATAAACTTGAAACTTTAGCTTTCGTAAAATGACATTTTTATATATTCAATTTCTTGTCATATAGCCTATTCTTAATTATATCCTCACTAAAATAGAAGAACATTCCTAAGTTGACATCACAATTAGACTTCCAACTACTTATTGCAATTGTTTAAAATGAAATATTTCATATTACTATAAGTTATTAAAATTTTATCTCAGTAGGTGGAACTATGCCAAAAAAACTAGACCGCTTGTCAACATTCAACTTATCACCAAACACAAGTCGATGGTTTAGATAATGTTGTTTTAGTATGATCTAAGAAAGCCTTGTGAACTAGGTCTTACTAAACCATTGTCAATTTGATGGAAGCCTAAATCCTCTTTATGATAATTGCAACTTGTTAATGAAGAAGGTGTTTGAAAGCGATACATGCTTTTTTTTGTTCAATTTTGGATTTTTCCTGTTTCAAAGATAAAACCTAACAGGGTCTCTCCATATATTTCTTCTTATATTTGACCAAAATTGATGAGTTTACAAAGGATATAATTCTTCTAATTTATCTCACTAATTTGAACAACAAATACGATAGAAATTTATGAAGCTTTCTTGGAGTGCAAAAGGTGCTCCATCCATTCCCACCTCAATTATTTTTAAAGTAAATAAAGACCTACTTCAAAAGGCATGATTCAAGCCCAATTTGAATTTTTTATTTTAGCTCCTACACTAGTCTTTATAAAGGGGCATTTTAAGTCATGGTATGGGTTTTTCCTTCCTACATGCTTGTATTCTTTCCCTCTTGGAGTTTTTGCACAATGACCCATGTATAGAAAAATGAGGATCATTGCTTTAATTTCATAGATGGCATTACATTGCATCAAATACAATTTTATCTCCAAATACAAGATATTCCCTTTTTCTAGTGGAGGATAGATCTACTTACATGTATATTGGCTTCATTATAGTCATAACTCACTAATTTACATAGAAGAATTAGAATTTTGAACATGTTTAACACCAAACCTTGAAATTTACCAAAGGTCTTAAGTTTTCATTTTTTGAATGATATTTTAAGACAAGGAATCAATAGGATATAATAAAACATAAATAACAATTGTTAATTTTTTCCTGTCTCATATTCTTGCACAAATTTTAAATGAAAATAATCTTTTGTGCATGTTTTTCATTCAATATGGGAATTGGTCTATTAGAAATAATAGTCATCCAAGATAACTGGGGCAGGGGGGGGGGGGGGGAGTTGAATTAATTAAAACATTTATCCACCTTAAATAATCTTAACCATTCAACCAAAGTAAACAACCATACAAAGATGCACATATACAATTACACCAGATATGTTAACTAGGAAAACCCTTGATCAGAGGGAAAACCCCTATGGGAATGATGCCCACAAGATGATGTACTAATATAAATATTCTTTGTTAGAGGATGGACCCTATTAGCAGTCTACTACAAAATTTAGTACATATGAGTCCTTGTTAGGAGACTTTGAATCCTTCTTAGAAGATCCCAACCCTATTAGAAGTTGTAGAAGACAGAAGGACCCACTATCCAAATAGCTTCTGGGCCAAGATCATCAACCTCACTATCCAACTGATCTCTCAACTATTCCTTGAAAAATAATTTTATGTATTACTTTAACTTATTTCCTCTTTCCTATCAACCGAACCAATCACTATCTGACCTTATACACTAGGTCACGAATCTTGGATCCAAGTATCAAACTTCGGATAACACAATAAAACCTTGGCAAAAAAATTTCCTTCACCTTCACTCTGCTCTATTTAACTTCACATTCCACTCTTTTTGCTTCTTACAATCATTCGTACGCCTCATACATGATAAAGGAAAATGTCCTTCTTTTATACTAAATCCATAAAACAATTCCCTAAGTTAGCTATTACACCTTCTCAATTAATTATTATAGGGACACATTAAGAACACATTACACTTAGCGATAATATTAATCTTATGCCTTGTAACTTGAATATCTTTTCGTACATGTATCATTATGATGAGAGAACTTAGCTATGTCATCTCCAAAATGTCTTCTTCACATTTTTAACTTTGGCTTCTAAGAATAACAACTTTTCTAAGAGATATAACAAGTTTACTAGAACATGCCTTTGTAAACTCTATCTTAGAACAATCTTCACTAAAACTTGCATAACTTCTTATAGATTTAATATCTTATGCTTTCAACATTAGCTGCATATACTAGAGACTTAGTAGTATCTCCCTTTAACCTCACTTCATGAAAATGCTCAACTGTCTATCCATACCAACTTGATCTTTTTGTTGTTCTTCTATCAGATACCATAGAAAACTGCTATGTTGACATCAATGACAAACACAATTATGAATGTAACATTTCATCATGATAATGATATAATAATGTTTCTATAATACTCCCCCATAGGAATATCATCAACATTCATGCTTCCAATAATCTCCCTCTTTGGCATTGATGGAAACATAGATGAAAAACATCTAGTTCCACAAATACAAACTACAAAAGATTGTTAACCTTTCTTTTCAAAACCCATTCATCAATCATTCTTCCATGTTGTACTTTTCCAAACTATTTTCCATGCTAAACTATCTTACTATTTCCAAACTATTTTTCATGCTAAACTTATTCCCCATTGACATCAATGTCAAAGGTTTTAGCAACCAACAATCTCTACAACAATTGTCTCTGACCTGCTTAAGTGTCCAAAAACATTGTTAAAACAACATCCAACAAGAGTCTTAGATGACTCTGTCCATCACAGATACTCCCCCATATAGGTAGCATTAGCATTTAGTCCAGACAAACAATTGTGCTCTGTTACACTGGACTGATGCACTCTTGCATCATCTACTCTGACGTAGGAAGGGGCATAACCCCTAGCATACCTAACAAATACTCAAAAGTCTCTTTGGGAAGAGGATCAATGAAAATATCTACAATTTTCTCTTTAGTGCTTACATACTCCAATGTAATCTCCTTTTCTGCAACTTTTTCTCTCAACATGTGATACTTGATAGAAATGTGCTTAGTCTTAGAATGCAACACTAGATTCTTAGACATATTTACTATGCTTGTGTTGTCATAATGTATGACAATAGAAATAAAAATTACATACAAATATAGCCAATATTAGAAAATAACAGATCACACATAAGAGAATGTAGGACACCAAGATTTAACGTGGTTCACCCAATTACTAGGCTACGTCCACCAACAACAAGTCCAATATTATTATTATCCAGTGATTACAACCTTATTACAATCTGTAATCTCTTATGGCTCAATACTGCCACAAAAACCAATTTTTGCATCACACCTTATGAAAATCCCTAAACCTAAGCCTTTTTATACAAGCTTTTTTTTGCCTACAAAATTAGGGCCATAATAATAGAAAAATAGTAGCCGGCATCTTTTACAATATAAGGTCATTTTTGGCTTTGGGGGTACTACCTCCGAAAACCCCTACAGGGGCATTGCCCCTTGACCACACCCTATACTATGACTGGGAGTACACATGAGGCACTACCCCAAGACCTTGTAGGGGCGATGCCCCTTGACCCCATCTTGGGGGCACTTCATCCAAACCCTCGTAGAAATAATTTGGAGGGAAGATGCACCAAATAAATGTCTAAGTCTAATTAGGCTCCACATCACAACAATCTCCCACTTGGAGATTGATCAAACTCCACAATAATAACCTCCCACTTGGAGACTGATCATACCACCACTAAACCTGTATCTTCCACTAGAATATATCAAACCACCATGGAATTTGTTGTTCTTTTATTTTTTTCAGTCTAGAAGACCAACCGAAGTTGAAGAGGAGTTCAGCTTCTCCCTTGTTACAACCTTGGTAAACATATCTACTAGATTATCATATGTATGTATCTTCTCCAGCTTTAACTATCCATCATCCAAACTGATCAACTAAAATGGCACCACAACTACATGTGTTTTGTCTTTGAATGCAAAGTTGAATTCTTTGCAAGATGAATGACACTCTAACTATCGGTAAGAAAATAATTATCCTTCTAAGGGTGTCCCAATTCTTCCAAGAAGAACTAAAGCCATATCATCTCCTTGCCTTCCTCTATAGCAGCAACATACTCTGCCTCTGTAGTGGATAAAGCATTAACCTTCTACAATCAAGAAACCTAGCTTATTGCTAGCCCACTAATAGTAAATACATAACATGTAGTACTCTACTTGGTATCAACATCCCCTACCAAATCTGAATCAACATATTCCTATAAATCAGTATTAGAGTCCCCAAAATGTAGACACTTATTGGATGTTCCTCTTAAATATTAGAGAATTCATTTAACCACATTCCAATGCTCAATTCCTGAATGACTCATATACCTGCTAACAACTCCCATTGCATGTGCAATATCTAGCCTAGTACATAACATAGCATACATCAATGGTTCCTACAACTGAAGCATAGGGTACCTTAGACATCTTATCTTCCTCTTCTTCTGTCTTGGGATGCATCTCCTTAGTCAACTTCAAATGACTAAGAAAAGGTGTGCTGATAGCTTTAGCATTCTCCATAGAGAAATATTGCAACACCTTCACAATATAATAAGCCTGAGATAATGTCAATTTCTTATTCTTCCTATCTCTGCAAAATCTTCATACCAAGGATTTCTTTTTCTGCCCCCAAATCCTTCATAGCAATTGAATGTGCTAACTATTCTTTTAACCCCTTAATGTGATCCATGTTGAACCCAACTACAAGCATATCATCAACATATACACATAAAATAATGTTGCTATCATCATTCACCCTCTCAAAATAAACGCAATGATCTAAATGACACCTACTATATCCATGCTCATGTGTAAACCTGTCAAATGTTAGAAACCATTGTTGAGGTGCTTGCTTCAAGCCATATAAACTTTTCTTCAATTTGCACACTAAGTTCTCCTTGCCTTTGACTTCAAATTCTTGTGGCCATGCCATATATATCTCTTCATCAAAATCACCATGAAGGAAGGCTATTTTAACATCAAGCTACTCCAAATACAAATCTTTAGTAGCCACAATACTTAAAACAATGTGAATCGAAGTTATTTTAAAAACAGGAGAAAATATCTCATCAAAATCAATGCCCTTTTTCTATGCAAATCCTTTTACAACTAACCTAGCTTTAAATCTTTTCTTACCTCCATCCTCTTCTGTTAACCTGTAAACCTATCTATTCGGTAAATCCTTTTCACATCTAGGCAACTTGCATAAAACCCATGTCTTATTTTTCAGCAAAAGGTCCATTTCTTCTTTCATTGTAGATTCTCATTGAATCTTAGTATCCACCAGCACAGCTTCATCATAACATTTAGGTACACTGGCATTAGTAAGTAAAATAGAATACAAGGAAGGAGAAAATATTTCTAGAGGTCTACTTAGCCTTGTTGACCATCTAACATTCACTGGGGTGTGTGGTATTTGTTATTGTGGTTGTTGTAGATCATGAGGAACTACTAGAACATCATCTTTTGGAGTATCATCTAGCAATACATAATCATTTTCTTTCTTCTCATGTTGTTGCAATAGATCTTTGTACAACACTTTCTCATTGAATATGACATCCCTGCATCTTACAATTTTATGATTTGCAAAATCCCAAAGCCTATAACCAAATTCATTAATGCCATATCCAGTGAAACTCATTTCTTTGACTTAGCTTCCAACTTGGTTCTATTGTCAAAATCTATATGAGCAAATGCTTCACAACTGAAGGTCTTGAGAAAAGAATAACTCACCTTCTTACCAGTCCATGCTTCCTCTAGAATACCACAACCCAAAGGGGTAGAGGGACCTCTATTAATCAAATGTACAATAGCATCAATAGCCTTCACCAACATATTTAAATGCAACCCTACATGCAACCTTATGCTTCTTGCACGCTCCATTATAGTCTCATTCATGTAGTCAGCCACTCCATTTTCCTATGGAGTCCTTGAAACAATTTTATGTCTATGAATACCACTAGTGGAGCAATAATCTTCAAATTCATGACTGTAATACTCACCACCATTATCAAATTAGAGATGTTTTAATTTCTTACCAGTCTCATTTTCAACAAAGTTTTTAAAAGTTTGAAATACATCAAATTTTTATCTAAGTAAATAAACCCATACTTTTCTAGATGCATCATTAGTAAATGTAACATAATAATGATAGCCACCAGGTGAAGATACATGAGCTGGTCCCCATACATCTATATGTACAAGCTCTAATCTCTCACTTTTTTTTTCCTTCCCAATCTTCACAAAACTCACTCTCTTTTATTTTTCGTACACACAACTTTCACACAAATTCATATTGACAAATTTTAGACCTGTTAAAACTTTCTTTGAATGAAGTACTTTCATACCTTTCTCACTCATGTGCCCAAGTTTGTTGTGCCATAGTGTTTTATTAGAATCTACAACAACTATTTGCTCTCCCCACTCAACTGCTGCAACTATTCTTGAACATTTAATTTTCTTTGGAACAAGCAAAGTAGAAGGAATGATATGACCTGTACAAACATATAAGGTGCCTACTTTCATACCTTTTGCTACTATAAGGAAACCTTTTGAAACCTTCCAATTTTTATCATTAAAAGTAACTACACAACCCTCATCACCAAGTTGCCCTATTAAAATTAAATTCCTACCCAGCCTTGAAACATGTCTTACCTCATGTAGTAGCCAATTCTACAACTTAATCTTAACTTTTCCCTTTCCAAAAATCTAACAATGTTCATTATCCCCTAAATAAACAAGTCCAAAATCCCCTTGGACATAATCAATAAAATAACCTCTATGAGGTGTAGCATGAAATGAAGCACCAAAATCTAAAATCCATGAATCATCAATACTCTCTAAAGAAAGAACCAAAGCATCCCTTCAATTTGTTACTTAGCACATTTGCCTCCTTGTTCCCTTCTAGTTTATCTCCTTCATTATTCTTTTGAGTACAATAATATTTCTTCTTATGCCCTAGTTTTCCACAGTACCTGCAATCTCTCAGTCCTCAAGATTGAGAACTCTTCCCCTTTAAATTTCCTCTTGATTTTCCATGATTTTCAGAATTATTTCCTCTCTCATTAATTTTTCCTCTACTTTGTGCATTCAAAGCACTTCCTAATGTAGATCCACCTGAGGATTTCCAACAAGTTTCCTCACTCAAAATAACACTGATCACATCATCATATTTTAGGGTATTAGATCCAAAAATAGAATCACTCATAGCCATTACCAAGCCATTCTAGCTTTCAGGAAAAGGACACAAAATCAAGAAAGCCCTAGTTTCTTCATCAAAAATAATACCCACAAAAGATAACTGACTAGTACGAATATTAAACTCAATTAAATGATCTATAATAGATCCACCTTTTACCATTTTCATAGTAAATAAACACTTCATGAGAAATACCTTATTTGAAGCAGAGGGCTTTTCATATAGTTTTGCTAGGGTTTGCATCAATTCTTCCGTCATCTTCACTTTCGTAATATTAAATGTCACTGATGGTGCCAAACATAATTGAATGCTTCCAAGTACCTTTCTATCTAAAATCTCCTAGTCCTCATTTATCCTACTTCCCTATTTCTTGGATTTTCCATCCAACGGCTTCCATAAATCCTTCTGATAAAGATGGTCCTTCATTTAGATCTTCCATAATTGAAAGTTCTCCTCATTAAACTTCTCATCCTTTAGCTTACCCTCATCTGCCATCGCTCCCACTCAACCGTGAGACCTTCCTACAGAGGATTGCTATAAAAAAAAGGGTGACCATCTGGCTCTAATACCACTTGTTAGGATTAAACCTCAAACATAAATAAAAATTACATGCAAATATAACCAATATTAGAAAATAATAGATCAGACATAAGACAACACAAGACACAAAGATTTAATGTGGTTCACCGAATCCCTAGCTTACATCCACCGACAACGAGTCCAATATTATTATTATCCAATGATTACAACCTAATTAAAAAATTTAATCTCTTATAGCTCAATAGTGTGGCAAGAACCAATTTTCACATTACAAATTATAAAAATCCCCAACCCTAAGCTTTTTTATACAATCTTTTTGCCACTTACAAAGTTAGGGCTATAAATATAGAAAAATAGTAACTGCCCCTTGACCTGTCTTGGTGGAAGTTTCCCCAAACCCCTGTAGAAATTATCTGAAGGGAAACTATGTTGAATAAACCTTTGAGTTTTATTAGGCTCCACATCACAACACAACAAGTTCATTGAATTCTATCCTTATCTCCTTTAGCATCTGCTTCATCCAAACAACTTGATTACAATTATTTATTGCTACAACATATTCTACTTCTATTGTATTTTGTGAGGTACAATCCTACTTCTTACTTATCCAAGAGACCAATCTATCTCCAAGAAATAAGGCTCCACCATTGGTGCTCTTTTTGTCGTCCATACTACCTACCCAATTAGCATCAATATAAGCATATAGAGTGAAATCATTAGATCTATCATACCACAATCCAAAATTTGGTGTTCCATTTAGATATCTAAATATCCATTTTACTAGTGCATAATGTGCTTCTCTAAGATCAGCTTGAAGTCTTGCAACAATTCCAACTACATTTTTTATATCCAACCTTGTTTGAGTTAGATATTGCAATCCTCTAATTATAGATCTATACTTCTTGTATTGAATAGTAGGTGTCTCATCCTTTGTAGATAACTTGTGTCCAATTACCATAGGTGTTCGAATGGGTTTACATGTTTTCAAACCAAACCTTTTCAATAAATGTTTCAAATACTTAGTTTGAGAAATAAAGATTCCTTCTTTGTCTCGCACAATTTGTAATCCTAGAAAATATTTCATTTCTCCTATCATGCTCATTTCAGATTGTTGCTTCATTTCTTTTGCAAACTTGTCACTTTCATCATCATTTCCTCCAAATATGATATCATCTACAAATATTACTAAGATCATCAATCCATCATCAATTTATTTCCAATATAGATTACTATCTGCCATGTCTTTGTTATATCCAAGCTTTTTCAAATGTGTGTCCAACCTTGGTTGTTCTTGCTTCAAGCCATACAATGTTTTCTTCAATCTGCATACCATGTCCTTGTCATCTGTCAAAGGAAAACCTTTAGGTTTTTCTATTTATACCTCTTCTTCAAGTTCTCCATTCAAAAATGTTGACTTGACATCCATCTAATATACTTTGAATTTCTTATATGCTGCATATGCTAAGAATAACCTTATTGCTTCTATTCTTACCACAGGAGCATACGCCTCATCATAGTGTATTCCTTCTTGATGTGAGTAACCTTTATGTACCAATCTTACTTTGTTCCTTACAACTTCACCTTGCTCATTCATCTTGTTCCTAAATACCCATTTTTTTCCTATCACATTCTTGTCTGTTGGTCTAGGGACCAATTCCCATGTCTTATTCTCTACTGTATGATCCAATTCCTCTTGCATATCTTGTTTCCAATAGTCATCTTTACATGCTTCATCTAAATTCTTTGGTTCAACATGGGATATCAAACATAGTTCTTCATTTATTATGCTTCTGATGATTTTCTTGGGTGGATGATTCTTTTTCATACTCTTACTCGAAGTAGGAGTTGTTATCTCAACTCTTAGCTCTATTAAAGCTTTTGAGCTTTGTTCCTACCTTGGCTCTTCTTCATTCTAAAAATCATTATTAGTCTCAAAGAATACTTCATCATTCTTCAGTTTAGTAAAATTCTCATCATCTGAATTGTAATCAAATACTCTTTCTTGTATCCTAAATTTCTCATCAACTCTCACATTTGCACTTTCCATAACAGTATTAGTTCTTAGATTATAACATCTATAAGCCTTTCTTTTCAATAATAACCAAGAAACATAACTTCGTCACTTCTAGCATCAAACTTACCAATATCATCATCTCTTTTCATATGTCACTTACTACCAAAAATTATGAAATACTTGACTGTAGGTGATTGACCAAACCATAGTTCATAAGGGGTATTTTTTGTGTCTTTCCTAACTTGCACTTTGTTCATAGTGCTCTCTGTTGTATTCTTATCTTCTCTCCAAAATATTTTGGATACACCATTCTCGGCTAACATAGCTCTTGTAGCTTTTGTTACTAATTTGTTTCTTCTCTCTACAATGTCATTTTTCTCACAAGTTCTCAAAGCTTATAACTATCTTTTGATTCCATTAGCTTCACAAAAGATGTTAAACTCATTTGAAGTAAACTCTCCTCCTCTATCTAATCTTAAACATTAAATTTTCATACCTAATCCATTCTCAACTCTATTCTTGAATGTCTTGAACTTTCAAATGCCTTAGATTTTTCTTTAAGAAATGTAACCCACATTATTCTAGAAAAGTCATCAACTAAAATCATGAAATACCTTTCACCATAGAATCCTTTAGTCTTCATAGGACCACTAAGATTTGTATGTATAATCTCCAATTTTGTTGTAGTAGTAAACTTCTTGCTAGGAAAAGAAGTTTTGTTATGCTTTGCCAATACACACTCCTTGCAAATTGTGTTAGTAGGCTTTACAATCTTAGGCAAATCTCTAACTGAAAATATGCTACTAGTCTTCACAATGCTATCATATTTTATATGACAAAATCTCTTATGCCATAACAAACTATCATCTACCTTTGCAACCAAATAAGTCATTTAGTAGGATTCAATTGAAATGCATTACCTCTAGATCTAGTTCCTATTCCAATTACCTTTGCATCTCTATCTCTGATCATGCATGTCTTTTTTGTGAACTACAACTGATAACCTTTATCCACTAGTTTTCCAACACTCCAAATATTTTTCTTCAAACCATCAACAAAATATAGATCCTCAGTGTTAGTCTTACCATCAAGAGTTATAGATCCAATACTTTTAACTTAGCATGTTGCATTATTTCTAACTCTGACAATGCCTCCATCATGACTTTTGAAGTTAAAAAATTTCTTCATATCACCAACTATATGATGTGAATAACAACTACATTATCCAATCAGATTTCTTTTCAACCTATGATACCAAAGCCATTTTATCTGTACTTTCTTCTTTCATAGCTACAAATCCAATTTCATCATCAGTATCACTTATTGTTTGTTCATCAGAATCATCTTCTTCATTCGCATACAAACATTCTCTATCTTTTCTAGGTTTGAAATTTTCTCTATACTTTTTCCCTCTTTTAGGACACTTAGATGTGTAATGACCAAATTCATTGCAAGTCCTAAATTTTAAAAATTTCTTACCATCCTTTTCTCTTCTTATTAGAAATGATACTCCTTGTTCTATCTTTATGTCCTCATCAAATTTGCTACTACTAGCAAAGTCTCCTCTAGCACTTGTGCTCCTTGATAAACTAGGTTAAATATTCAAGGCACTAAAAGTTCTTTCTATTCTAGTTGATTCTCTGGACTATCTAAGCTCATTCTTAACTGCTTCAAGTCTTCCAAGTAATGTTTCCTTTTTGAAATATTTGCAATTGTATCATTTGAACTGTTGGCTTAAATGGTGGTGTTAAGATCTTCAATATCTTCCATATCACCTCATCATATTCTTTGGTTCCTCCTTGAGATCTAATACCAGCAGTAATTTCTGATATCCTACCTATATATGTCCTTATAGATTCATCTTCCATCATTTTAGCATCTTGAAATGCACAAATCCAGCTTTGAAACCTAAATTTCTTAGAATATTCATCACCTTCAAAACTATTTTCCAAAGCTTTCCAAATCACATGAGAAATAACAAGTGACTTTACTTGGTTCTACACAATTTCAGTAAGTGTAGACAATAGTGCTTCTCTAGCTCTCATGTCACGCATGAAGAGTTCCCCTTCTTCCTAGGTACAAGTTTGCAAATCTTTTTCAGCAATGATTGTCTTTTCTAATTTTGTCAAAATCCAATATCCTGGACCCATACAAAATAGATGTGTCTTCATCTTTTCCTTCCAACTATCATAATTTGTTCCATCAAACTTCAAACTATCCTTTTTGAATATTTTCAT
The DNA here is from genome assembly GCA_028749045.1 of Cupressus sempervirens. NCBI lineage: Eukaryota > Viridiplantae > Streptophyta > Pinopsida > Cupressales > Cupressaceae > Cupressus > Cupressus sempervirens. The sequence continues at coordinate 371,569,810 of CM053783.1, read as the reverse complement.
CATGAATCTCCCAAAGTTGTTAAACTTTATCTTTAAGGAAAAAATGCTCTGATACCAATTGTTAGAAACAATAGTGCACCAAGATAACTGGGGGGGGGGTTCAACAAGTTATCCAATAATTAAACATTTATCCACCATAAATAATCTTAATCATTGAACAAAAGTAAATAGAAACCATACAAAGATGCACATACACAATTACACCAAATACGTTAACTAGGGAAACCCTTGATGAGAGGGAAAAGCCTGGTGGGAATGATGCCCACAAGATGATGCACTAATATAAATATTCATTGTTAGAGGATGGACCTTGTTAGGATTCTATTACAATATTCAATACCTATGAGTCCCTGTTAGGAGACTTTGAATCCTTGTTAGAACATTCAAACCCTATTAGGAGTTGTAGAAGATAGAAGGACCCACTATCCAAATAGTTTTTAGGGAAAGATAACCGAACTCACTATCCAATTGATCTCTCAACTATTCATGGCATAATACTTGTATGTACTATACTTTAACTTCTTTCCTCTATCCTGTCAACCAAACCAATCACTATCTGACCTTGTATACTAGATCATGAACCTTGGGTCCAAGTATCAAACTTCAAATAACACAATAAAACCTTGACAATGAAGTTTCCTTCACCTTCATTCTACTTTGCTTAACATTGCATTTCTCTCCTTGTGCTTCTTATAATCATTCTTACATATCATACATGATAAAGGAAAATGTCCTCCCTGTATACCTAATCCATAAAACAATTCCCTGAGTTGGCTATTACACCTTCTCAATTAATTATTATAGGATCACATTAAGAACACATTACACTTAGTGATAACATTAATCTTCCACCTTATAGCTTGAATATATTTCCATACATGTATCATTATGATGATTGATCTTAGCTATGTCATCTCCTAAATGCCTTCTTCACATTTTCAACTTTGACTTTTGAGAATAACAACTCTATTAAGAGATATAATGATTTTACCAGAACATGCCTCTGCAAACTCTATCTTAGAATAGTCTTCACCGAAACTTGCATAAATTCTTGCAGCCTTAATGTCATATGCTTCCAAGGTTAGCTTCATATAATAGACACTTAGTAGTATCTCCCTTTAACCTCACTTAGTGAAAATGCTCAACTATCTATTTGTACCAACTTGATCTTTCTATTGTTCTTCTATCAAATACCATAGAAAACTACTACGTTGACATCAATGAAAAACACAGTCATGAATGTAACACATCATCATGATAATGATCTAATCATGTTTCTACAATACTCCGCTATAGGAATATCATCAGCATTCATGCTTCCAACATGATCTACTAGTGATTTGGACTCTTATCTCTAACACGAAGTTTTCTTTCTCTACGGAGTGTTTCATTTCTCACAGTTGCATAAATTATAGAAAAAAACTATGATGTTTTGTATTCATAAATATATTATCCTTTGTTCAAGTATATTCTAGCATATTCTCATGATACCTTTGAAGCATAGTTTAATTTTCTACTAGATGGAAAGTGACCTCCTTGTGGATAAATTGGAGAATCAATTATCAATATTCCCCTCTTATTTTTTAATTTTTAGATTAGTGACTTGTTGGATGACACATTTTGATTTTACAAACTTCTTTTCCAAAACATTGTGTTTTCTTTCATAAATATAAAAATTCAGTTGGTTGAGAGTTTTGTTTCTATTTGGAAAAAGTAGTTTTGTCTATGAGAATATAAAAAATTTATTTATAAAATTCTCAATCGAATTTTAATCATCTAACCATACATATTTTATCTTATTTTTTAAGGTAAAAATTGTATCTGATTTGAAAGATTTAAGATGAGGACTACTTAAGGTTATTTGAACCTTTTAATTACTTGAATTAATATTACTACATTACCTGTAGGTGATTTACTTTAAATTTTCTTTAGGTAAGGTTACATATTTTCTTTGTCACTTACCTCAAGTAAAATTATTTTTTAATTATAGGAAAATATATTTTAAAGGGATCATAAACCCATCAATAAATTTTTTTAAAGGGAATCCAAAACTCTAATAGCCAAAAAAAAATCAAGAATACAAAACAACTATACTACATTGAATCTATACAAAAATAACAGAACAAGAAATGCACAAGTTGTAACAACAACACTCTATTGTCAAAAGCCTAAATAGAACTAGGATTTTACAAGGATCCTTAAACCATAAAAATTAAAAGACATAACCTTTCATGGGGTTTTGACAGGCTCCACCAACCTTACCAATAAGCCTCATAAAGTTTCACATTGTAAAATGAGCTGAAAAACATGGGTTATAACAAAGAACCCAATACCTTCATGGGGTTTTAGAAGGTTCCCCATACCATAAAAATTTACCTTACAATTTTTTTATGGTGAGAAACTAATTAAGATGGGATTTAGAATGATGCCTAGAAATAACATTGGGTTTCGGCAGGCTCCCCAAACTTGCAATGTGGGTTTCAAATTAGCTGTTAGAAACAAAACAAAAAGCAATTTGGAAAGGTTTCCAAAGAATGAGAGAATATTATCCTTCAAATTAAACTATAAGCACTTGATGGAAGCATGAACCAAAAGTAGGAACAAAGGGTTTTGGAAGCATCCCTTAACCTAAAGCTTGGGTTTTAAACTAGCACCCAAACCAAGATAATGTTGTTATAAAATTCTCTCTTACTGCATATCAGAGACCTTATCAAAGAAAGATCAAACACCAAGAAATGAGGATGAGACTGAGTCTCATCCCCATCAACCTTGTTAGGATTCCACATAGTCACAATCCCCCCCAAGAGGCACCATTTGCTTCACTATACACATACTTATGTCCTTACCAAATATATCTTGTCATTATTTCAAAAATAAGGTCATTCATCTTCATGTTTTGAATGAGAAAAATATCCACTTTATGATCAAAGATCATTTAATTCAAAAAAATGTATTTTTGGGGGCTATTAAAGACCCCTCATTTTCCATCTATTAAACTTCATTTTTTACCCATCTAAATGTCTTCCAAGGTACTTTTCCTCCTATGAGCTTTGTCTCAAGAGGTCACCTTTGTCCTTGTCACTCTAGCCAATGGCCTACCTATCCTCATCTCCAAGCTCACATCCATCCTTGATAGTTCTCAGGTTTTCTTCTTGGGTTCTTGTCATCCCACATTATCCCTAAGCAATGAAAAGGGAGTAGAAGTAGACACAATATCCTGATCACAAGGTAAAGAGATCATCAGAGTACCCTTTGGTGAGTGGTAGTCTAGCCATTTAGTGGGCAATGATTGAAGACTCTCCACATTGAATAGTCCAGTTTTTAGAGTGTTTGAGTGAAAAGGGTCCTCTAGAATCCTAGGGGGGAGTTGTATCATCCATTAAGACACTAGTCTCAACCTTTGGTGACTCCAACACAGTAAATCCCCCAAAATTTTGGGTCTCTTGCACCACAAGTCCACCCTATAAAGTAAAGGGATCTCTCCTTGCTCAAGACAATCATTGGAGTCCTCCATATTCTTAGGTTTCTTAGGAGAAGCATATAGATTTTCAATATTTTTCACAAAAGGGTATCCATCCATAGAAATTTTCTCCTTATCTCCCACCAAGTTTTGTGGAGATTTTGGGGCCACCCTAGATGGGTACCCCTAATCATTTTTACCAAGATCACTCTCCCGAGCTGAGGAAACCTTCCCTTTCATTTCTCATCTTCATGCATAGCGGGTTTGTAGTTAGTGACACATGACCATACTACATTTCTAGCACTATATATTTTCATTTTTATAGGCGATCATTTGTGTCCAAGACCCCATTTAGATTTTAGAGTAATACTACTTGGGAAGGATTTATTAACAATCACATTTACACTAAATCTAGCACCCAAACTAGGATTTGTGAAGGGTAATGGCATCCGCCTTAATGAAATATACAAAGGAATCACCAATCCATCGAAAAAACTTTTCATCCCATTATTCTAAGAGAAGCCCAGGGAGCTAGACACAAACTGGGGCCATTATATTAAGATCCACACTTGGGTAAAAACCCAACTTCTATTTGGCTAAATCTAGATAATGCTTACCATAGTTCCATGTTCTCACCAAAATATAGTTTTGATACTCATCAACCACAAATGTGAATAAAAAGAGGGCACTTATGATAATAAATACCTCCACTAATCCTTTGAGTTTCTTTTTTCTTAAACCCATCTCTTGACCATCTCAATAGTTAGTCAATAAGATAAGAACTTCTCAACAAGGATCAAAGAGAAACCCTAAGAGACATTTTGACCATAGGATCAGAGAGAAGTATCCGGGTCCATTATTCCCATGTGATAATTTTGGAAGATCCCTAGTCAAGGTACCAAGATCAACATGTCCCACCAGTGCCCCTTTCTAGTTGGGTTTTGGGATTACCACATTTGCAATCCTTACTAGGCTATCCATGGGGCTAGAATCATCAAGAAATGCCAAATCATCCAAAAACCCCATGGTTTCCTCACAAGTCAACTGATTGTCAAGGGAGGGAGTGGCCCCATAGATTGAGGGGTATGCATTAGAGGTAATGAAAAATAAAAGATCCAGAAAACATGGTTTCATATCTAGAGAGGATGGCTCATCCGTCAAAGAGTTCACCATGAGTAGATGTCAAATTCAGGTTGCAAAGTAGGTTTAATTCTAAAATTATGCATCCACCTCCATGAGAGTTAAATTTAGAGAAATAGATGTTAAATATATATTAGTCAGTTTTATGTTTCCTATCATTTTTCTTTGTATTTTTCATACATCATAGTTATTTTTATTTTTTTAGTCATATTTTTGTATTCTATTAGATAATTTTACACATCAATTATTAGAAAAAATTTAAAAACTAAATTTAAAAGCTTTTAGAAAACCCTAACTATCAATTTCAAGGTAGAAATTTGTAGTTATAAAATTAGTTAGAAAAAAAAAATATAAAACCCTTGTTAGAAAATATTTAAAAATATATAAATGTTTAAATTTTTTTTAAAAATTTTTTAGTTAGATATATCTTTAAAAAATAGATACTTTTACAATCATGTATATTTAAGGTAATGTATGGAAATCTTAGATAGAAAATGTTATAAAATCTTATTTTGGGAACACTTGTTAGAAAATGTTAGAAAATCCTAGTTAGAAAAATCTATCTAGAAAGCCCTAGCTACAAAATTCTAGGTAGAAAATTACAATAAGACTTGACGTTAGGTAGAAGATGTTAGAAAATAATAGTTTAATAACTACATAAAAAATATTTTTTTATTGAAATTGTACACATGTATATTTTAGATGCTCAAACATTTATATTTATTTTTCGTGTGTTTAAATATTATGTATATGCTGCACATGTTTTGATTTTACATGCTATCCTATTAACTTAGTTATTCATGTTAACATATTATCTTAGGACTCACTATGACTCAAAATACTTATTGTGACATAAAACCTTGTAATTACCCTTACCAAGACTTTTTTGATGACATAAGATCCATTACAACACAAATTAAGCTTTAAGAACCATTGGCAAGACCGCTTCAAACACATAGAACCACTTACACCTATTTATAAATCTTCTAATCCATTAATACTTGAGACCCCTTAAGAGATGTACTATGATCTATTTATGTAACCTAGGTTCCCTTGGGACCACTTATGACATAGGTATGATCCCTTGAGGAATTATATGACTCTTATCCATCTCTTATGTTACATGTTAAGACTCCCTATGACCCCTAAGACAAATTAATATATCTTAGTATGTCCTAGGACCTAATGTATCACTCGAGTGCCTCTAAGACATGTACTAGGATCTCTTTTGACCAATTATGACACACATGACCCCTTAAGATGTTCTAGGACCCTTATCCATCCCTTATGACATGTTAAGACCTCCTAGGACCCCCTAGGATAGCTAAGACCCATTAATATATCTTAACATTCGTTAGGATCCGTTCACATATATTAGTCTTCATTAATACATATAAGGAGCCAATATAGCACTAGAGTACCTTTAAGACATTCACTAAGATCCCTTTGAACAACTTATGACACCTATGATGCCTTAAGGCATTATGGAACCCTTATCCATCATTTACTACATGTTAAGACCCCTTAGGATCTCCTAAGATCCCTAGGACCCATTCATTCATCTTAGGTTTTATTGACACACATGAGAACCCATTGCAGCAATGAAGTACCCTTAAGGCATACCAGGATCTCTTTCACCTACTTATGACACATATGACCCCTTAACAACTCCAAGACCCATAAAGGATAAATGTAATAGATAATGTTCTTCTATCCTAGTTGACCTTTTTCTCTTCCCCTTTATGTGTAATTCTCTTATATTTCCTATGGTTTTCTTTGATAACAAACTCAAAATGGTATATCTATGAAAGTTCATCCTTTCAAACTAGATAATATTATGTGTCACTTAAATTAGTCCCTATCTATTCAATATCATATTTAGGTTTCTTCTAGAACTCTCTTATTATAGGATCTAGAAAGACAATTTGGATTTCTTTTTCTAAATCAGAAACTTGTTCTTTATTAATTATGGTTGATAAACCCCCAAAAGGATAACAATATGTACTTCCTTTTTTGTATTTTTAACATACTAGAATTGAGGATAACAACACATAGGCAAACACCATCCTACATGACCAGCTAAATTGATAATAAAAAAATAGAATAGTAGAGCCTATCCTTCCTTACACTAGATGTATACTCATACACTCAATTAAACATTATGAACAAGTTCATGTAAGAATACTATGTTGTGGTCTTTGTTTCATTGTAGTCTTCGTGTGATTGTACAATATTTTTATATCTATTACATATAAAACCACATATGTACAATAGTCATATATATTGAAAAATCATATTATGTTAAAGGGGTGATGTAATTGTATATTAATGCACTTTATATTTTATTTTATTTTATTCTTAATTATTCTCTTTATTTATTCTTTTCTTTTTTTTTTAATCCTTAAAATACAATTTCAAAAGTTTAAAAAATATTTCATCTAACATTTCGAGTACTAACGATGGTAGAAGTGAATATTGTATATTAACATTTTGTAGCAATTCACAATCTTTCAAATTAATATGTATGAATGATAACTTTACCTTTTGAAAAGAGATGGATTAAATCTTATAATGGTATGTGATACAAAATACTCTAGGCTTGACAACAGTAAGTAGATTCAAGTTTACTAAAATTTTATTTAGATATGATCATAAAACTTGTAGACAAAATTATCACTTTTTATATTAAATTATTTTAATTGTATTTAACATTCATCGTTTTAATATTCTAATTATTTTTCATATAATAGTGATAATATATACATGAAGACATATTAACAAATACAAATATTAGATTTTGGAAACATTTATTCAAGAGTCCTAAATAATGTATACTATTATCTTATACATAGATCATTAACACAAAATACCAAATATATTGGTTTCCCATAAGAATTTCTTTCCCCATTACCTTTTCCATTAATATACCTTCAAATATCGTGTATGGTCTAGACAAAGTGGAGTTTCCGATGAGATGTAAAAAGTATTGCATAAAGCCAATATGAACATCCCAGCATAATCTTGTCAACAAAAACATATCCGAAGTATTATACTTTCATAGAAAAGGTGCAAATTATTCGACATAATTACAGGGACCCCAACTATTACATTGAGAGGCAAAATATATAGAGTACATAAAAATAACTGTAAATCCATAAGAATATTTTGCAGTTAGATGTGAGTGCATAATAATTTCTACAATAGATTTTAGTTTCACTCAAGAATATAACTATCTACAAAATATCTTTCAGCGTCACTATATAGAGAAATAGATATACTATAGGTTTTAGTGCCTCCTCGAGATGAAAACTATTTGCAAAACTATACACAAATTAATTCATGAAAAACACTCGCCAAAAGATTCATTTCATTTATAATAAGTATTATAATATACATATGGGACAGCATATCTTCAGCAGCTGATAAAATAGATAAACATTTAAAGAAACTGTGTCAGTTGATACAGAGCTGTAAGATGAGACAGAACCTTACATTTTGAAATCTGAAAGTGCAGACCCATCATTAAGGAGACGAAGAATCTTAGAGACTAATCCACCGAGACTAATCACTCGTGACACTATGCATCATTTGGCAACACAGAAACCTCAGATTGTATTATTAAAGAAGAAGAAGAAGAAGAGAACCATCCCTTCCTCATTCGATGATGAATCAAACTTGAGATTCCTGTAGGTTGTATCACTCTGTCGACATTCAGTTTTGGTTGGGAAATTAGAGCTTGAGATTAAGTGATGGGATTTCCAAGGCAGTAAGAAGCAAGAAGGGAAGAGTGACATTAAAGATGCGGAATCTTTTGTGTATATCGACATAATCGGAGTCAAGATGCGGAATCTTTTGTGTATATCGACATAATCGGAGTCAAGATGCTCTTTGCCCATATCTCCTAGAGCTCGGCTTAACATAAACAATAGTTTCCTTGATTTAAACAGCTGGGTATACCTGTCAGGCATTGTTGTTTATCGCTCTCTCTCTCTCTTGTTTGGTAGCTTGAAAGATAAATTGTATGAAATAGGTTTATTTAGAGGATAGAGATGACAAACTGTTTCGGGTACAAAAGACAAGAACTAAATTGCTGAAAGAAAAGAATCGCAATATTAATTTCTTCTATTTATTTGACTTCTGTAACAATATAAATTATTACATTTTAGTACGACAGATACAATCGATTTCTTCAATGAAGTACAAATAAGTTAGGCAAATAGTTTATTGAACGAAGAAGGTAGATTCTTTTCGATTGCTATGTTGATGGACAATCTTTAATCAAAATATTGTCCTCCAGCCAAATAGTTTATTGAAGGAAGAAGGTAGATTCTTCTCGGTCACTATGTTGATGGGACAATCTTTAATCGATATGCTGTCCTTTTTCTTTAAGAGATTAGAAAACAATACATTTTGTTACTACTAAAAAAAACAAGTGTATAGGTTTCAGATTATTTTCAAATAAATAAATAAAATCAGCATATTGTAGCTTTAGACATTTAGGTAGCTAATGAATGCCAAAATAAGAAATAAGTGAGGCAAATAATTTATTGAAGGAAGAAGGTAGATTCTTCTTGATCCCCATGTTGATGGGACAATCTTTAATTGATATGTTAGAAACAAAATAAATTGTCCTTTCTCTTTAGAAAAATAGAAAACACCTTTTGGTACTAATAAATAAAGAATAAGTGTATAGTTTTCAGGTTATTTTCAAATAAATAAGTAAAGTCAGCATATTGTAGCTTTAGACATTTAGGTAGTTAATGAATGTTAAAATAAGATTTACGATGAGGGGTTTAAAACTTAATTTCTTTTATTTGAAATATTTTTAAAAAAAAAATCAATACATAAAACTAGTTTATTTTTGATGAATAGTCCTTTTCAATTAATAAAATTTACTAAGATTACAATTCACAAAAAAGGGCCGGGGGATACAGGATCACCTCGCGAATGAGTTCAATCATCCGAAGCCGGAGCAAACAACATGGCCGTAGCTAGCAACTATAAACTATTCATCAAAAAAAAAAATTTAGAACAACCTCATGCTGCCGAGGTAGTACCAGCAGAGGGAGGAGAATCCTCTTTATCAGAAAATCCCCACGCATCAGTGGGATTGTGAGGCAGACTAGGAATAGTCTAGCTGTCAGCAGCATCCGCAGGATCTGAGGTAGTTGCAGTCTCTGCATCCTTCTTGTCTGGCCGCAAAGGAGAAATTGCCAAGGCCAACCGGGGAAACTTTCCAGAGTGCGCCCGTCCAGGGGGAGGAGCCGGAGACCAGCTAGAAGCCCACCCAAGGGGGGGAGCCAGGGACCAGCCAGAACCACCACGTGGTGGGGAAGCGGAGTGGCGCCTCCAACCGCCATGACCACCGCTGGGAGAGCAATGACGGGGACCCTGGGAGCTCGACGTGTGTGAATGGCGGATAGAGGACTGGCGTCTGGAATGGCGACCACGGGATGAGGAAGCATTAGCTGAGGCATCCGAAGGCACTCTGGCAATGGTACAAGGAGCATTGCCCCAGTGGTTTAACAATTCTTGAAGTGGGCAACCTCCAGTGCAACTTTATTAGCTTGCACCTGTATCTGCATAATGACATTGTTACAAATGCATGCCTTAGTGTACATTGCAATGTTAACATCCAAAAAACTGTGAGTGAATAAAACTGCATTCCTATCTTTCCATAGAGAAAACAAAATTTCCATCCTGAAGGTATGCCAAATCTGGGAAAACTTTCGAGGAAATCTGGGGGAATCACCCAGAAGGATCATGTGCCATGAAAAAGGTTCGGGCTTGAAAGGCTTGAAAAAATCATGGATCTAGTGTCAATAATTCTGAGCACGTTTGCAAAACCAAAAAATATGCAAAAAGGACTCAGGTTGTCCACAGAAGGGGCATCTAGGGTCAGGAACCCCAATGTGCTTGACCTGAGGCCCCAGGGGAAGACCTTGGAAAGCAAGGTACCAAGCAAAGTGAGCAATCTTAGGTTCTGTAATGGCACTCCAAATGGTGTCGAACTATTTTCTCCATTGAGAAAGCGAAGAATGCAAATGTCACCGTTGATTAAGTGTGTCTACCATCGAAAGGAGGGGTGAAAGCCATCTATATCCCATATTGGGCTTATAATTGGTAAATGGAGTGGTAGGAAACCACTTCCAATCATACCACCAAGGTCGAACAGACTGAATCCCCACTTTATGAAGTAAGTGCACAGGGATGGAAGACAACAAAAGCTCATAAGTCTGACGATTGGCATGAACAAGGCGGTATTGAACCTAAAACTAGTTTATTTATCTAATCTACTTTATAAAATTGTATTTTGGATTATAGCCTTACAATCTAAGAGTTTCTCTTCATGTAATAGTGTAGTTTTCTAGAGAACAAATAGATTTTTTATTATTATAGAAGAAAGGTTCCTTCAAAATTGTTATCTTAGGAGTTTTTGTTTAGGTACTTGTCAAGTTTGACTCTATTTTAGTATTGTTGTAATGAAATTAGTACATGCATGGTATATTCAACAACAAGACCAACTTCCACATTTTTGTCTTGCTTGTAATGGTTAAGGATGTAGGGAGAGCATTACATATGCAAGTATCATCATAAAATCTAAAAGCTCATCAAAATATTTCTATCTTGAGAAATACTATCTATATTTTATTTATTCGTGATTTTTTTTTTTGTAGAGGCCTCAACCCAAAAAATTGGTATTTCAAACAATTTTTGATCAAGTTTAAGAAGGTAAAAGGGTATTGATTAGTGTAATGAAATCTTATTTTTCATCAAGGACAACTAAGAAAAACCCTTGAACATTCAAATTTTTTTGAATTTTTCAAGTGGGTAAATTTTATAACTTTTATCTAGGAAGACTTTTATTTGTGTATGAATATCTTTACTTGTTGGAGTGGGATTCTTTGGTTGAAAGGGTTCAAGTTATGCTCTCCTCTTAGAAAGGAATATACCTTTCACTTGTAGGAACAATCAGTCAGAAACAATTTATCACATTCAAAAAATTCTTAAGAATCCAAAGATGGAGATTACTATTAATTATATAGAGGCCTAAAGAAAAGGACAAGAACATGATAAAACCAATATGACAAGAATGCATCATATTCTCATGTAATATGCAACATAATTAAACAAGACAATAAAGGAAACCCATTTTTTTGTATGCCAATTCGATAAATAGGATATCATATTATTATGACATGTGTCATGATCATATAATACATACATAAATTGATCACTAATATAAAGTAGAAAATTAATGAAATGATAAATACCATTAAATGTGGGAATAGTCGTATGTGATCCTCAAGAAAGTTGATTATGAAGAATAAAGAAATCAAGTGACTTCCTATAAAAGAAATGTCCCACAACACATTAGTGATGATACTTGATCTTAATGAAAATATTTATAACTTACTCTATTATGGACAATACTACAAATCAATGATCCACTCATCTATTTCTTGTAATAATGCATACAGTTCTTGATGTATTTGATCAATTTATGGTAAAATGTGTTCCAGTGATGTAGATGGAACTACAATTGTCATAATTATGGATAGTGAGTAGTATAATGGTGAAGAAATCCTCTTAAGGATATTTTGAAGCTAGAAATAGTTTTAGTTGTGGAATTAAGAGTTTATTTAACACTTAATCACATTCAAAGAAATAGTAATATAGTTTTTTTTTTCACTCTATTAAATAATTATGCCAAAACCAAGATCTCATCATCTGATCCAAAAACTTCTTTATCTTTACAAGTTCTACCAACACATATGATTCCATAAAATAGATCATTTATCTTCTTCGTAAAGGATGCAATAATATCTTTTTCACTCATTCCCAAGTATTAATAATTTCCTTTTAACCACGACAACTTATCATGATTAGTATAATCATAACCTTCATAAGTAGTTTCCAATTTAGTCAATGCATCATATTTTGTCTTTGATTCATAAATATTTGAATACACTATATCAAATAAGGTACTAGTAATTACTTCTTTATCAAACATGTTCTTTATTAATTACCTCTTTTTAGTTGCAATAGCTTGTTTAAAATCAGCGAGTGTAACATAATTATTTTCTATTATAATTTTCCAATATTCATCTCACGTGATATCTGGTAAGTATCCATTCAATCCTTCCATATCATATAATTAGTACCAACAAAATTTAGTCTATCTTTCCTCAAATTTTCTATGTCCAATCTCCTTAATTTAGTTAATTCTGTGCAAAAGGACTTAGCTCTAATACCAATTGTTAGGCCCAAAGAAGGAAAGATAAACTAAGAGGGGATGAATCATTTACCATAAATATTAATCAAAATATCTTAAACTTAATAAAAATTAAAAAGATAAATAGTAAATGCAAGATCCAAAATGGAAAACACATGAAAAAAATATGTACTTACACCCACATAATTATAAACCAAAATGCAAGGGTCACTTCCCAAAGCATAGTTCTCATAATATAATATCAGATCTAGCTCTCAATTGGGTTCACTAATGTATTATTCAATTATGAAAAGCTAGATAAGTAGTTAATTGCAACTAAACTAAAAAAAATCTTCTATGCATATACAATTCCAATAAATTATAATTTGCATTCATCTTTCTCACATAATCACACACTCCCAATTATAAAGTGATTTTACCATTTATACTAATTATAAATAATAAATAACCACAAGGTTGAGGAGCCAACCTTTTACCAAACCATAATCTTAAGTATTGATAATACTATCCAAAATCAAGTTGGTTTAGACTTAGATAGGTTATAATCTTCAATTGAGAACATGTTACACCATCACTATGGCAATCACATTCATGCTTATCTTTAGTTGAACAATTCTTATTAGAAAATTGCAAATGATAACCCTTATCAAAAAAATTTCCAACACTCAACTAGTTATGTTTCAATCCATCAACAAAATACTCTTACCATCAAGAGTAAGAGAACCTTTTACCTTGTATAGGACAAGGTGCATTGTTGCTAACTCTATCAAAATCTCCATCATAGTTCTTAAAGTCAATAAAAACATATCAATCACTTGTCTTGTGATGTGAGCATCCAAACTATCTATAATCCAATCTTTTTTTTTTTTCTCAATAGGTGAAGTTCTTATTCTTCTTTAATAGGACTTTCTTCCTCAGCAAAAAAATCCAATTTTATCTTCATCAACACTATTTATAAATTTGATTTCTAAAACTTCAATTTGTCATTTGCTAACATATAGACATTATTTGTTGAAGTTTATGAAAGATCAAACCCACAGCTCCCAAGAATCACTTATATCCAAACACCTGTCAAAAAAGAGAGAACCAAAAGCTATGGAGGCTATAACTCCCAGATCCATAGATGAGAATTTCTTGATGAGAAAAAAGAGAATTGTTATTATCAAAAGTGAATTAATAGATTAAAAAGAGATCAATCCTTATAAAAGGAGATCAAAATCCTAATAGGTCTCTAACCTAGGTTGCACAATAATAATTAATAAAAGAATTATTTATTATATGCCTAATTTATCTTAAGTAGAATAGAGACAATATGTGACTTAATAACTAAATCAATATGATTTAATTAATAAGAAAATACTTTATTACTCTAACACCACCCCTTAAGATAAACTTAAGGAGTAGCTAAAAACCTAGAGACTACTACTGAAAGGAAAATTTGGGTCATGGCAAAAAAGGCCTAATGAGGTACCCAAGCACAACCAAATCTCTAAAAAGAGGAGAAATAGAGAAAACCACATGGGAAAAACCTTACTCCAAAAAGAGATGGAAAAATGCTAAAAAGAACTAGTGAAGGACTAAAGAAGCCTCCAAACTAGGGAATGTCCAAAAAGATAGGAACAAAAGATGATCATGAAGAACACCACTAAAGAATGAAACTACAAGCACAGTTAAATTATTGATCTAAAAAACCACCACTGTATAAAACATGACCAAGTAGAGAAGAATAATTCTAAAGAGTTGATGAATAGAAGATAAAAGGTATATTCATGGTCTCCAAAAATAGGAATGAAAGAATTTCTATATGGTAAATGATCCATCTCATCAAAATACATAGGTATCCAGTCACTGTAATCACCTAGTGCAAAGGATCAAATACTAAATACATATCTCACTCCATCGAACCAAGAAAGCAATAGAACCAACACAACCCCCCTATAATGCTAAGAGGTAAGACATGAATACTGAAACTAAATGCCATATCTCCTATAGAAAGATGAACAAAGAACATCAAGAGTGCAAAAGAACTACAAACGCCTATAATGGCACATGTCATTGACACATCATTAGGCTAATGTCATGGAAGCAACACTCACTTGACAAAGGAAGATGGTGACTATGGCCAAAATGAAAGCTCCCAAGGCACTTTATAATGTAGTAAAAGACACAAATATGTGCAAGATCCCATAATGCAATAGAGTGGCACTTTATCTTAGTGTGTTTGCAAAAATACTACAAAAGGATATCAACAAAGATCAACATAGACATAAGGTTGATACAAGAGATAGTGTAACCCATGGAAAATCATCTGAAGAAACATAATCAATCCCCAAACCTAAAAAAACCAAGATATCCACCAAAATGTAAAAACCCAAAAAACTGAATGGGATGTGCCTGGAGTAGAATCTGGAAAATAGAATGCCTCAAGATAAGTCTCCAAGAGGGAAAAAAAAATAGAACCTCTAAATTTGACTACGTAAATTGGAAACCAAATAGAATAAAAAATCTAAACAAATTGCACCATCATGACGGGCTCAGAACCAACTTTCCAATGATATCTCATTTGCAAAAAGCAGAGTTTGGATGAGCAAGTTATGGGCAAAAAACTACATGTAGGTCAAAAAAGGATTGGAAGGGTAAACTTTTAAAAAAATACTACCTCGGGATCCATGTAAAAAGGCTTGAAAAGTGTGCCAAACATTAGAAAAAGGATATTAAAAATTATATAATGATCAAGTATACACTTTCTCAACACTATCTATTGTCAGTAAAATACACTATGTGCTACACAACAATGACCTATCCAGAAAGCCCAAATGCTTCTTACTCTCGAACATAGGTGCATAAACAAGTATTCTATCATATCCAAGGCTCACTAACATTAATTACATCTCACCAATAAGATACAACAAAAATAAAATCAAGTGTCTCTATCAATAATCTTTGTACACTAGTATACTACCTGTCTTCACCCAACAAAATGTAACTCATCTAGAATTGAACATGAGACTCAAAAAACAAAGACATTATGTCTATAATCAATCTTCCACACAAATATAATCTCTCATAATGTATCCTATTATATACTAATTTTATTGTGATAGAAGCATCCTATAATATACAAAATATGTGCTTTTCATTATCAAATAAATAAATAATGTCATCAATGTCAAAGCTAGTCATCAATACAACATCAAGGCACTACTTCCATGTGCAAACAAAGACCTCCATTCCTAATAGGTTTTGCATGCTAAAGAAAAGCACATTGAGATTAATGTTCACTAAATTAGGGATCTTAATCAAGAAGTTTTTGTTAATATCTAGTTTTTTCCAAGTGAAGACAAAGCAATAGATATATCTACTATAGGCTTGAACTTAAATTTTGAAGCTACAAGGAATGCTAGGAAAGATTGAGGTGAGAATTAAGTGTTAGATAGTATCATAATGTGCACCTTTTGTTTATATTTTCTTCATATTCTTCTAGCCAATCTTAAGGGTGGATGTTAGGATGTTAAGAATGTCTAGTAATATCCAATGTAGAGTCTCCATGGACCTCTAAACTTTCATAGAACAATCCAAATTTTTAGTAGAGAACTCTAAGATGTAAAATATTCAAGAAAAGAGGAGTGAACTATATTTTTACTATACATAAGAAATAATGCATTTCAAAAGGCATTACAAGTCTTTAGATGTTTGTAAGAAAGGTAAATCAATATATGATTATTTTTTAAACGTAACTTTTTTTTCCTATTTTATTATGTTTCTAGGAGTTATTATACTATTTTTAAATATTCTTGGGCCTAATTTACATAGTATGAAGCATAATGCAACACACCTTTAATCATTGAAAGAATCATAAAAATCAAACAATTAGAGATTTAAAAAAACCAATCTCTAATGCAATACTCATATATAATTGTTATCATTTTTTCATACTTTTTGACCAGTGTAATGTCTTTGGCTCTAAAAAACATGGGGCTTAGACAAAGTAAAATTAAAGCCAAACAAACATTTGCAATGAAAAAATGCTACCCAAAAAATAATTACTGTAGACTCTTTTTGAAAATAATGCTTTGAAAGGTTTAATTAACAAAAAGGATATGGTTTGGGCCTAGAAAACTGAACCATTAATATAGAAACAAATGACCTCAACCAAATACAAGCAACTATTAGAGTAGAGATGTAGATACACTAACTACCTAGAGTAAACAAATGAGATAGATTAAGGGTTGCCAAACAAGATGATCACAATCCTCAACCTCAGGGGATCTCAATAGGGATAGTGAAGAGTCTCAAATAACAAACAAGATAAATTCTAATGGCTTTGGTATAATGTTAAAGCAATGTTCCCTGTTAGGATCAATGAGTGATACGACTTCTACTTGAATAGATATAAACCATAAATATTACCAAAAATGATATTGCTACTAAGATGATTTACAATTATGCATAACCTTTCTTATATAGGCAAAGCATGAGAGAATGGAGGGTAAAGAAAGAAACATATGCCTTAATGAGATGAGAAAGTAAGATAGATAAGAACCAACCATTGCCAAATTAACTACTAATATTGATTCAAGAATAAAATTAATAAATAATTTTTATCTAACCAACCAATTATGTTCCCTAAATAATATTAAGCATAAACAAGAGTAACTAATATTTACTCTAACATATAACATAATAATTATAGGACTTAATACCAATCAAATGAAATAATTTTGTTTTTCATTAAAGAAAATTTGATGTGTGAGATTTAATGGATGTCCATGGAAACATATTTATAGACTAATGTAGTAGTTGTATAAATATTAGAAAATAAGTGTCTAAATACATTAGATAGTTAAAGTAAATTGCTGCAACAATTTAAATTGCAATATAGCCCATGATGAAGATGCAATGGTGTGTTCCTGATTAGAACGACTTCTAACACAAAGACAAAGTAGCATTGAAATTCCATAATAATAACAATACAATACAACAAGAAAAGGAAAATAGAAATTAATGTTAATATTAGTTGATAAAACAATATGAAAATCAAAAAAATATGAGGCAATTTTAATTTTCTCACTTGAACAAGTAGAGCATAAAAATTAATGTCATTTCTAATATTGAATAGCTTTTTCACTTGCATTTTAATTTGATAAAATATTTAAAAGATAATGTTAAATTCAAATAGGTATAGAGAGAATAGTTGAAGGAAATAGTAAAGTTAGTATGATGAAATTGAAGAGCTAAGGGCTCGTTTGGCAATGAGAATACCACTAGAATAGGAATCTATGTATCCTTATTCTCCATTTGGGTGTAACAGCTTTGAATTGTGAATAAGAATATAATATGAATAAGTATTCCAATTTTCCCCAAAAAATAGGCATACACAATTCCACCTAAATAGGTAGAAATGGAATACTTATTCCTATTCCATTTATTACTTTGTTAGAAAAAAAGAAATTTCAGCTCTGTACCCTCAAGTTTACATTTTCCCTCATGTTTTTCTTTGCCACTCATTCTCAACTCCTGTCCGTTCTTTGGTAATAGGAAAAGGAAATTTGGTTTCATCCTCCATTTTTACCAGGCATGGAGTACTCGTGTCTTAATCAATTGTAGGGTTTCATTTTGTTTTTTTGGTGTAGGATTCATCTGCATTCTTTGATTTGGTTTTTTAGTGCACTATGTTTAAATTTTTGGGGTTGTGATTCACGGTCTTGTCGAGAAGTTTCTGAAAAATTTAAAGGGCAAAGAGGAGCAAAGTCCACAACAGGAGTGGGATAGTTGGAAGGATTGTTTTCATCTAGTCAAGACAAAGGAAAACTCAAGGTCAGATTTGGAGGTATGTAGAATTGCTACAACTATAGAGATTACTGCACAATTTTCTTCCAATGTTTAAAACATCACTGATAGAGACTATGAAGAATTGATGCTTTCTAGACAAGATTTTGTCATTTTTCATTGCATCAGTTAGTTGTTTCTAATTCAAAGTTTCTAGGAGTGCGAATTTCCTGTAATGGTAGAAGATTTTGTTGTTTATCCATCAAATAAATCATTTCTTTTAAAATCTATTTCAAATTCTTTAGATAGTAACCTTGCATCCGAGTCTATTTCAAATGCTTTAGATGGTAACATGTTCCCATCTTCTGTATTTTTCAACCCTGACCCAAACTTCCATTCCTCCACCATGAATTTGCAATTGATGAAATGGTCCCCTCTGATAGGAAATCCCAACATGGGAACTACTACTGACACAATTTCCATCACTGTATTCTACCCACAGTGGCTCAAAAACCCTCCTATTAATTGAAGTTTTAGAACCTTTTCTTGACTAAACAAGCTAGTGATTAATGTTGGAATATTAAATGAAAAAGTCCATTTGCCCTTGGAGCCAAATGCCAACCTACCACCCTAACAAACTCCAAAACATAAATATGGTGGGTGAGTTTTGAAATCAAGAAAAGAGGGGGAAATATATGACAAAAGGAATGTCTCAGACTCATTTGATTAGATTCAGAGTGTGTTTAGCAGAACATAGAAGAGAGTCAGTTCATAGCAGAGCAGAGTAGAGAAAGAAAAAGAAGAAATTAATCAATAGATCCAATCTCTCCAGTTGCATGTGTTTCCCCTATTCACTCTTTAAGTTTGTTATTGTTGGATTTTTCTTGTTGAATCAGTGATTGCTCCAGGCACCATTGTATGCAATCATTAGAGCTGCAAGTTTAAAGTTCATTAAAGTTTGAAGTTTTACTAGTTTAGGGTTATTTTAGGGTTTTCTGGTTGAAGCCGAATGCTCCCAGATTTGTAATATTTTTTGTAATCTGAGTTGAATAGAAAGAAAGTAGGCATACTCAAATCTGTTGTCATTCTCTTCTATTCATTGCATTTTGAGAATTTTGTTTAGAAGCTTCAAGCTTTGGATCTCTGGTTTTAATGGTGAAAGCATTCACATTGAAATTTCTCAATTAGAGCCGAGCTCACTCAGCATCCATTATTGTCGAGTTTTTCTCTTTGTGTGTCGAGCTTACTCGGCTTTACTTGTGCCGAGTGACCTTTGAGAGTCGACCCTTTGTCTGCTGGGGTCACTTGGCTTCTATTGTACTGAGTTACTCGGCACCCTCCTATCACTTGACACCTTCACGTGTTGAGCAAAACTATCACTCGACACCTTCACGTGCCGAGAAATTTTTTAGAGTTGTGAGTTTTTAATTGTGATTTATATTTCTCACATGTTATCAGATCTTTGAGGCCTCACATCCACAGTAAGTTAGGGCATTTATTTTCTTGGGATATTTAACATGGTAGTAGATACAAGAAAGATATGGCAGCAGCCACCATCCTTTAATGGACAAAATTATGATACATGGTATCTCAAGAAAAGAGGGGGAAATATATGACAAAAGGAATGCCTTAGACTCATTTGATTAGATTCAGAGTGTGTTCAACAAAATAGAGAAGAGAGTCAGTTTAGAGTAGATCAGAGTAGAGAAAGAAAAAGAAGAAAGTGATCAGTAGTGATCCTTGTTTATTTGGCTTGGGAAAAAGGGGGAGTGTTGGAATATTAAATGCAAAAGGCCATTTGCCCTTGGAGCCAAACACCCACCTACCACCTTGACAGACTCTAGAACAGACATAAAACATAAATACGGTGGGTGAGTTTTGAAAACAAGAAAAGAGGGGGAAATATATGAAAAAAGGAATGTCTCAGACTCATTCAATTAGATTCAAAGTGTGTTTAGTAGAACAGAGAAGAGAGTCAGTTTAGAGCATAGCAGAGCAGAGAAAGAAAAAGAAGAAAGTGATCAGCAGATCCAATCTCTCCAGTTGCATGTGTTTCCCCTATTCACTCTGTAAGTTTGTTATTGTTGGTTTTGTCCTGTTGAAGTAGCGATTTCTCTAGGCACCATTGTATGCAGTCATTAGATCTGCAAGTTTAAAGTTCATTGAAGTTTGAAGTTTTACCAGTTTAGGGTTATTTTAGGGTTTTCTGGTTGAAGCTAAATGCTCCTAGATTTTTATTTTATTTTTTTAATCTCAGTTGAATAGAAAGCAAGCAGGCATACCCAAATCTATTTTCATTCTCTTCTATTCATTGCATTTTGAGAAGTTTTTTTATAAGCTTCAAGCTCTGGCTCTCTAGTTTTAATGGTGAAAGCATTCACATTGAAATTTCTCAGTTAGAGCCGAGCTCACTTGGCATCCATTGTTGCCAAGATTTTATCTTTGTGTGCTGAGCTTACTTAGCTTTTCTTGTGCCGAGTGCCCTTTGAGAGCCAACCCTTTGTGTGTCGGGCTCACTCGGCTTCTATTGTGCTGAGTTACTTGACACCCTCCTGTCACTTGGCACCTTCACGTGCTGAGAAATTTTTTAGAGTTGTGAGTTTTCAATTGTGATTTGTATTTCTCACAATTAAGTCACGCCTTTTTCATTCCTCCAAGAATCCATCTGGAAGCATCTCCAAGAAATCATTTTCCTCTATATTAGGACAAAGTGCCAAAATGAAATAGCACCCACTTTTTATGAGACCAATGGCTATTTCTCTTATCTAACCTCTTAACACAATCATGAAGCTATCAGCGAAGAAAACATAGATTACCAATTGCACTGGTTTGGAATAAAACCATTTAGTAAAGTGGGTTTCAAGAAGATTTGAAGAAGAGGCGATGTCGAAGGGACCCATACAAAACACAAGGGATTTTTGGGTCTAAGCCTCCACTTCTCTACACTCCAAGGCATAAAAGGAATTCACCACAATCCAATCGAGTTTCTTCAGTACATTTGCAAAGAATTCTCTTATAAGATCACCCACTGGATTTGAAATGGTGTTTGTTAAAGATGTTGGATAGTCTGTCAATCACACCAGAGGAGATATGGAAATTTAATCCTTCTATTCTTCCAACTCTGCTGCCAGCAACTTGAAGTCAATTAGGTGTAATCACTTCCATCAGTCAGGTTATGAATATAAAAGTTGAAGAGGTTTATATTAAATTTCTTAACCCATAACCTCATTGAGTCATTTCCACAAATTATTATTAGATTACCAGTTGTTCATAGTGGATTATGTGTTATATACCTTGTGTCGGTAGCTTTACATATTTGAACTAGTAGACAAAGTCATCAACATCATGAGAATAATTCATTTATAGAGATTTCAAAATTTTCAAGTGTTCTTTATTTTTCTGTGAATCAATTATTTCCTATTCAATTTTATCCATAATTTCACTTATGTAAAGATAAGTTTGGAGTATGTAAAGATTAGCTTGGAGTCGCAAGACCTAAGAATACCTACTTCTTTTGATTGTAGAGATTGAGAAGAAGAAAAAAGCACAAGTTAAAGTTTTGTACAAAAGTAAACAAATTAGGATATGAATGGTTGGGACTATAGTTTAAACTTTAAATTGAATTAAAGAGATGACTTTAACTTTTGTTTTGTGAATCTCTTTATGTCTGTTAGACTTGGTGTTATTTTTTATAGAGATCATAACCAACCTAAGAAATAATCAATCTAATGGAAAAGGACCAACCATGCCACCAACCCAATAGGACCAATCATGTCACCAAAAAAACCTACATTTTTCTTTATTTTTCTTGTTTTAGAAATTAGAGAGCTCTAAACCATTTCATAACTTTACCCTTTCCTGAAGTTTTGCTATCTATTATCCATCTCTATCTTCGTATTTCAGAAAATATTTAGAGATTTGGATGCTTGTTGCATGCTTATCTATGAAACTATCCAACTTGGTTTTTAAAGTACATGGACTATTTATTTGTAGATACACATTCACCTGTGCTCATGACTCAAACTTAGTGAGAAAAAAAGCCCTTAAAAATCCATGCAAAAGGGTAGTTTCTAGTTTTGTCTCCGATATTCTATTTGACCACAAATATATTCATGCTTGTCATTTTATATTGTTAGTGTTAGAATATAGGAAAAATGTTCATAATAGCATATATTATTATTGCTACATGGATCTTAATTTGGTTTAAGAATATTTTTATGATTAAGCGGATACTAAATATGTTTGTGTAAAGGAAATCAAGAGATAAAATCAAGTACACAATTTCTTACAGTTTAATAGCAAGCATCTACTATCTATTGCATTCATCTACTAATGTGACCATCTACACACTATTGCCTATTTGTTGCATTCAAGTACACAATTTCTTACAATTTAATAGAAAGCATCTACTATTTGAATATCCTTTCTTTCATGATATCTAGCTTTGCACTAGAATAAGAAGCTATTTGATCATGATTTCATCCTATTTGGTTATAGGGAACTGAGCAATGAAACTAGACCAAAAATTGAGGTTGTAAGGTTAAGAAAGCATCTCGCCATCATTTGAGACTAATTTGAGGTAAAGAATAAATTATTTTATGGTTTGAATCTACTATGAAAGTATCGATGATAATGTGTTTTTAAGGTTCTTACATAATGTTGATGTGTTATGTGTTTTGGTGCTGAAAGTGTACTATCACAAGTGTTTCAAGGGTGCTAAAAAAATGTTGTATTACATGTTTTGGTGCTTAAAATTCCCACTAGTTTGTCTACAACTACAAATGTGGGTGCATTCCTTTAAAAATAATCTACTTGAAGATGTTTGTTGAGACCCTGTCCTATGGCAAATAGATGTATAATGATATGATCAACTTCTAACCTGAAACATGTGGTTATTTATTACACCTCTAATTTACCTTGGTGCACATGGTTGTACCACTTCTTTTCTGACCAATAGTAACATTCATGTCTAATGACTCCTTTAATTTCTCTTTCTATGATTAGTAAATGTTCTAAGTTACATGTTTTTATGTGGGAATGTTAAACAATAACTCCAATATGTAGTTCTAGGTCATTCAATGAATCTTTCTAATGATTTAGAAGTTCAAGGAAGCATTGTTAGAAGATCATACTCTTATCTATACTTTCTATTTTTCTTTCTATTGAAGAAATATTCATAGAAGCATTTTTGAAGATGCTAGAATACATAGTCGTAAGAAAAGAGTTTCTTGTCCCTTCTATATATGTATTATATATTCCAATGACATGGATTGTCACGACCAAATACACATGAGTAGAGGAGTTTTCTTCAAACTTTCCAATATTCTAAGGGAGAAAGGGAGCGTTAACGATACGATAAACATGAAATTGGAAGAACAACTAGTCATGTTCCTCCATGCCCTTGGCCACAATCTAAGGTATCATAAGATTGGCCATAATTTTATTCACTCAGCAGAGACAACAACTCACTACTTCCATAAGGTTTTGAAGGTTATCATATCGCTCCATAGCATTTACTTTTTTGCCCCTTCTCCAACTACTCCTCTAGAAATGGTTTCGGAAGGACCATTTTGATCCGTACTTCAAGGTAAATCTCCATATTTTGTTGCTTGAGTCTTAAGTATATTGCTATGTATTTAACAATAATATTTCTTATGCTTTAGGATTGTATTGGATAAATCAATGGAAACCATATACCAGTTACCATTGATGCACGGATAGCTAGATAAAATATCATGGTAGAAAAGGCAACGTATCATAGAATGTAAAGGGTTTTTATTTGTTTGACTACAAGTTTCAATATGTTTTTGTTGGTTGGGAAGGGTTTGCTATAGATAGTCACCTTCTTGCTTCAACTCTTTCAAGAGAAGATCCACTACTAGCCCCTAGGTATATTAAATTGTATGATGAAGGATTATATTATCATTATCGTAATACATTTTTTTTATGTTATTTCCAATCTAGAACTTCTTTTTCCTTTGTATAGGAAAATTATATTTATTTGATGTTGACTATCCAAATGTTCTTGGATTTCTTGCCCCTTATCGATGTATGCAATACCAACTAAAAGAGTTTTCCAGGGAAAACCCGATCAACAATCAACATGAGTTACTTAACCACTGATACTCCTCTCTTAGAGATATGATTGAGAACACATTTGGTATTTTGAAGAAATTTTTTCCTATCCTAAGGCATGCAATGTCCTATACTATCATGACTCAAACAAATATTGTGTTATCATGTCGCATATTACACAATTTCATTACAATAGAGGACGATGTTCCACCCAATGTGGAAATTGAAGATGAAGATGATCACGATGGGATAAATGTGCAAATTCTTGACACTTATGGGATGACCCAATGAGATAGAGATGATTGGGGAAAGTTTTGAGTTGAGATAGCATGAAGGATGTGGGAGGACTATAGATCTCGACATTAGTTTTTCTTTTTACTCACATTGACACTTTTTACTTCAATTTTGAACAACTACAATACTTGCATTGACACTTTATATAGACTGTTAATTCATTAACATTGATATATGATTCAACTATTTTGGATTGAGTGACATGAATTTTTCTCACCACTTCATCATGTAGACTATGTGCTTTCTCACCACTCCTTACAAAGTCCATTTTTTGCACATTTTGCAATAATTTTATAGCATTCCTTGACATAAAAACTTCCTTGAGGCTTAAATAATCAACATGGATTTTCTATGATTCCATTTTTTCATAAATATATTTGCAAAATGTACTTGTTTATATTGGAGTGGTAACAAGTGCATCTATATTTATTTTTACTTCATGTCATGAGGTTTTTGCATATGATTGATGTTCACGTTGATGAAAAATGAACCTCACAACTCCCAAGAATTATCTACATGCAAACACCTCTCACAGAAAAAGAAAAGAAAAAGCTATGGAGGCTAGAATTCCCAAATCCATAGATGTGACATTGTTGATGAGAAAAAAAAAAGAGATTACTATTATCAAAAGTGAATGAATTTTAATTACAAAAAGATATCATCCTTATAAATGAGATCAAAACTCTAATAGTTAAAAACTAGGATGTTGTTGGAAATATTCAAGATATAACAAGTTACTAAGAGGGGAGGGGTGAATCAGTAACAATACAACTTTTAAGTTAATTCAGCATAAACTGGAAAATCATTCATTCACCTAATCTGATGCATGCAAGAGATAAATAAATATTCATAACACATATGCACAGAGATTTTGGTGACCTAGAAACCTTCCAAAATAAAAAGTAAAACTGGGGTGGGGATGAAACCCATAAAGCTTCTTTTCTGCAGTAGGAAGTTAGCCGGTTAAGGCATACAATGATCACTTCTGGTGATCTGCCCTATTAGGAGCAAAGAGGATTGCTAGATCCACCTTGTTAAAGGATTTAAAACATACTTTACAAGTATGCACTCTGTTAGGAGATTTATACAAAGACTGTTAAGTCTACCTTGTTAGAGGATTTTTAGATGATTCACCTCTTAGGATGAACCAATCAGATCTACATATACCTTGATTAGATCCTTTGCAATAATCACCTCTTGTGATTGATGAAATATTTACTGCACCTTGTGAATCTTGCTAATATACTGCTCTGCTGCTAAATTCGCATCTGTCTCTTGTATCAGAATATGTATATATTCATACATGTCTCTTATCCATTCAACAATTACAACTCTGTATTATACACATATATACCATTTCAGTAATTATAGATGCAAGGTCGGCTGAACACAAGTAAACAAAATATAACTGAGTCAGCCAAATAGTAAAAGAAACTCGATTTCTTCAGACAGACTTGATGACCTTCTGATACATGACATCCACTACGTTACACGGTATCGTCATGCACTCAGTAGAGGTAGGGGCTTGGTTCATACTAGTCATACAACATTGCCTGGAACTCGGTAACCATTGGTGACTCGGTAGATATAGTGTCACTCAGTAAAAACTAATTTCTTTGTTAACCGACTGAGCTTGGTTAACACTGAGTCCTTCTTCACTTAGTCAATACTGAGTCCATCTTTACTTGGTTAACACTAAGTACATCTTCACTCGGTTAACACTGCGTCCATCTTTACTTGGTTAACACTGCTTCTATCTTTAATCGGTTAACACTCCACTCGGTTAACACTAAGTGCAACTTTACTCGGTTTGAACTGTGTCTTTGACGCTCAGTTTGAACTGTGTCTTCGACACTCGGTTTGAACTATGTCTTCGACACTCGATTTTAACTGTATAATGAGTGTTGTCACTAATGGAAAATACCTTTATGCCAACAATCTCCCCCTTTGGCATTAGTGACAAAAGAAATTATGAATCAAAGTTTATGTGCAAAATAAAAATGACATACAGTTCAGTATTGATCTTTTTGCAAATCTTGCAACACATATCCTTTTATTTACATATATCTCCCCCATACAATATGTACAGTATTTATAAGTCAATACATATATCTTTTGCACAGTTAGCTCTTGAAGTCTATCTCCCCCTTTTGGACAATAATGCCAAACAGTATATATTTACACAGAGATTCCAAAATGAGAGATAAATTCTGAATGTACCTTGAGAATAAGAGCCAAAGTCTTATCCCAATTTTCTTGCAAAATTTTGTTCGTGGAGAGTGCAATTTGAACTTCTGCAGAGAGTTCAATCATGTGATCTGCAATAGAGAAGTTGTTGTCATGGATCAATGTTTTAGAATGAGCAATATGCTTCTGCATTGTGTCCATGACACGAAGGATCATATTATGGATGTCAATCAGAGTAGACCTGATCCTTGCTTCCTCTCTCAGCAATTCTACCTATTTCTCTAAAAAAAACCTTATTCTCAGATGATGGGATGAACTTGTACTGTGGTCAGATTATAGCATTTGGGCACTAACCTTCATATCCGCATCAATTTTATTCAACTTTTCTCTTATTTCCTTAGTAAACTCGGTAACATCACAGAGTTTTCCAAAAAGTGAAGTTACATTATTAAAAGAATGTTCAAAATTACTCAAAATTGTAGACAATTCTACCTGTTTTACTGCAATATGCTGAGCAATGTGCTCAAGCACCTTATTGTCAAATTTCTTCTCTGCCTTTTCAATCAATTTCTCTTGGTCGGAGCTATCCTCATTAAATTTATATACAGCCTCTTCTAACTGAATCAAAATGTGTTGAGTAGAATCTACTTCAACACCTATAGCATCTGTTATGATATTCTTAGCATTCTCAATAATGCTATATTCCTGGTCTCTCTCATGCCTCAGCTATTTTTGCCTAGCTTTCTGCTCTAATAGCTGACTGAGCATTCTCATTTCATCAACTGATGCAGTATCTAGATCTATCTTAGGAATGACAATGTCCTTATCTAGATCTATTTCCTCATCCACTGCCTTACTGGAAAACATGTATCTCTTTGGTTTTTCTGCAGTGACTGCACCTTTGCCCTTTGAAATTAAAACAATAGTTGATGATGCTGGACTAGCTGACAAAACTGGAATAGGACTAACTAGAGAAAGACTGAGAGAAGTGCTAATAGTATCAAAAATTGGTGTTGCTCCCAACATTGCTATACAGGATGGAGTGGGAGAACTAACAGTTGCCAAAATTGGAGTAGGAGAAGTCAAAATTGTAGTACCTGTAGGTACACTTACTGTACACTCTGCAGTAGAAGTTGATATACTTGAAAAACTTATTGCTGTGACTGAGGATAACTCGGTCAAAGAAGGTGGTTGTAGCTCGGTTAATGAAGTTGTAGACACTTGCATAGATGGTACCCAGAGCTGAGAGGAGACAGGTGAAGATTGATCAATTGATGAAGCTATTGAGCTCACAATCTCACCAGTAGAAGCTATCTCCACAGTTGATGTACCTGTTTTAGGTGGAGAGTGAGGAAGAGATGCAATGACTTCAGCTGTAGTTATTAGTGGATCTTCTTCCTCCTTAGCTTGTTCTGCTTCTTCCTTCATTTCTCTTTCAGCTTCTTCCTCAACTTCTAACATTAATGATTGCAGGTCTTCTGGAATGTCTTCAATTTCATCACCATCATCATCATCATCATTATCATCACTGTTGTCATTGTCCTTGATTTCAATAGTATCATCACTAGGTTTGTGTAGATGATAGATATTTTTCCACATGTTTTTTGCATCATTTACTACATGCTCAATGTCTTTGACAAGTATCAAACAAGTGTGGAATCTAATCATCATGTTACCTTCGTGGTCTATCAGTGATTTCTTCACTTTAGCATCAGTGAGACTCGGCAAGAGATTCCTCAGGGTCTGCTCATAAATGTCTTTGACAGTCTTGGTTGCAGCTTCCCATCTTGGTTGCAACCTCTCCAATAGCTCTTTGGAGATCTGAGAGGCTATCTGGTCTGGGGAGTATTTCCATTTACCCATTTTGTTCAGTACTAGTTCCTCAATCTTCATTTTCTCCTGTTCTATTCTAGTTTCAAACTTCAATGCTTTGAAGTTTGTGAAGCTAGCTCCTACATCTAATTGCTTCAGTCTTGCCTTAAGTGTGAGTGGAGGCTTAATAAGTACAGTTCCTTCTTTCCCTGTCTTGTTCTCCTGGAGAACACTGCAGTAGTTTGCTTTGTAGGTTTGGTGATAGTCACCTTACCTTTCTTTTGTTGAGGCTTTTCTTCTTTTTCAGACTCGGTTTCCTCCTCTTCTTCATCTTCTCCTCTCCCTTCTGTTATCATGAGAGGGCCAACATCTGTTTTTAGTTTGGCTATGCTCCTCTTTCCTTTGCTAATGGCCCGAGGGATTTTAATTTGAAGCTCAATTCTGGCCTTAGCTTCATCATATGTTCCAAAAATTGGTTGCCTTGGGTCTATAGGTTCATTTACCAGTGTTTCTATGATGTCCCTGGTTTCATCAATATTTGCCTCATAGGGAAGAGAGGTTTCACCCATGCTACCCGAGGCCTGACTGCTTGTATGTATACCTTGTCATAGTCTACCATGAAACATACATCTTCCTTGTACTCTTCAACAAGTCTTGGAGGAATTCAAAACCTATTGTTCATTCTTTCCTTAAATTCTTCAAAATAACTATCCAAAACACTGTCAAAATTTTCACCAAATTCGGCATTGAATTCATTAATTTGATAAAGAATTGGGATATCCTTTTCCCATACTATTGATCCTTTAGATGGAAAGGACTTGAGAACATAGAAAAACAAACAAATCAAAAGTGAACCAAATTTACAGGAGTTGTTCTTGGAAGTCCTTATGCTTTCCATATTTTTATTGAATTGGGACAAAAGCAATTCCAATAAATCAAACTCTACATTCTTCTTTACTATTTTATATGCCAAATCCACAGCTTCACAGGATACACTGTTTGGTCGGCTTGAACTGTAGATTTTATGAGCAATGATGTGAATGCCAAATCTCAATTCAATGTCAGTTACTGTACTGAGCTTAAGTCCTTTGCCATCCCATTCTGCTTGGGTTAGTCTCTGCAATTCTTCCCGACCTAGGGTTTTGGTAGTCTTGGCTTTGCTCAACATGGGGAGTCCAGTAATTTTGCTAATCATTTTCTTAGTGATAGGTACTGGTTGCTCTAACCACAATTGGGCATTGTGAACTTGACTGAGTACATACCTAACCCATTTTACTTGAAATTTCCTTGGCAAATGCGAAATATAGGTTAACCCTTTTGTTTCAAGATGTTTATGTTTGGGTTTCAAGGTTCCATCTACGCTCATTTCACCTAGGGCATTGTCAATTTCTAGGTTTCCAAGTTCTTGAATGGAACACTTGAAATGAGAGTGAATGTCATTAATAAGAAGTACCTTTGGAGGGATTTGTGACTGAGCACCGTTAGGGTCCAATGATTCTGCAATTGCCGGTGCCAATTTGAAGTTCGGGGTCTTCCATTCCTCTCCTCTAACCAGCATTTCTGAACCTTTCTTTGTCTTGGAGCTACCACTTCTGGATGCCACTGCTACTCGGTAGGTGTAGAAAAATTTTGAACAGATTCTTTGCCCTTTTGAAAAAATTTGCTCGAAAATGCTTTAAGCTCACTCTAGAATCGTAGAAGATAACTTAGCTCTTTGTTCGCAGTGAAAAATGAGATCAAATTTTGCCCCTTTTGACAACAAATTTGCCATAAATGTTTTGGTATGATGGTAGATGAAATGACAGGTTGTCATCCACTAGCTCCGTAGATATTATCAACTCGGCGATCAAATGAAAACATTGAAGTACCGACCTAACTCGGTTAGGTCATGAACTGACCTTGCTCGATTGACACAACTCAGTTAATGAAACTTTGTTGTGCCCGACCGAACTTGGTAAAGTCTCTTACCGACCTAACTCGGTAGCTGCTACTCGGTTAATGAAGCTTTGTTACACCTAACCGAACTCGGTAAAGCCTTGAACTGTCTTGAAGTCAAAGTGTATCTGAAATACTGATTTGATCATCCTTCTTCCTTTGGAGCTACTTAGGATAAATCTTGGAGGACGCAGTTCCAATCTTTCTTTTATGAATATTAATTGGAAATGGTGGAATCACCCATTTCTTGAGTGACATTTCCATTACTTGATTTATTTTGCTCGGTAGATTTTGGAATCCACTGTTGCTTCATTTGCTTCAGAATGTTGTCTGCTTTGATTTTCTTCTCATCTTCAATTCTTTTGATATTCATGCAATTTTTAGCTATATGACCAAGTTCTGTACATGTATAGCATCTTACTATAGTGTCCTTTTTCCTTAGGTGATGTCTAGCACAATTTATGCCAGAATGTCCATATTCTCCACAATAGTGACATTTGCACCAGGTGTTGTAGTCCCATCCAAATATGGCTTTGACAATCTATTTAGCTGGATTGAATGATTTGGTTTTGCATTGGAATGCTTTGTGACCATGCTTTTTGCATTTGTGACAGTTGCCCTCAAATTTTGGTTTTTCTTTACACTCATTTGCCTTATGACCATGCTGATTGCAATTGAAGCATTTGCCACTAAATTTTGCTTTCCCATTGCTCCAGCATTTGTTTGATGTATGTCCTAACCTGCCACAGTGATTACAAGTGGGTCTTTTATTCCTTTGTTCACCTTGTTTGGAGGATTCACCTTCTTCCTTGTATCCAAGACCAGCTTTACCCTTTTGTCTATGAAGGTTTTCCTCATTTTGTTGATTTAATTGATTTATATCTATTTGGGATTTCATCATTCTTTTATTGACTTGCCTTTCAAAGATTAGGTCATTTTCCAAGCTTTTGTTGATTTGTCTTTCAGTTCTTAAGTCACTCTGTAGACTTTCATTGATTTGCTGTTCAGTGTTTAAATCATTCCTTATTCTTTCATTTTGTGCTCTGAGAATCTTGATTTCTTCATTTGCATTAGAGATTTGGTCTATAAGATCTTCATGTTGATGGGATTGATTATGAATTTCATGACTTCTATCTTCCAATTCTTCTTGTGCTTTGTTTCTTTGTTCCAAAACTTCACATAGCCTGATTGACTGTATTTCTTGCTCTCTTTTAAACTTTCTTACCTCTTCTTGCAGAGATCCATTCTTTTCTAGAAGTTCTTTGATTGCTTTGTCAGCTTCTTCTGAATTACTTGATGGTAAGAAATCTTCAATCCTTTCTTCAACATAAAGATGGTCATTCATTTGTCTTGCAAGTTCCTTTCTTATTTTTAGGGATTGAGAAAGATGTTCCTTTGCTTCTTTGAGTTGAACCATGGCCATTTCTAGATCTAACTTTTCATTTTCTATAAATTTCTCTAGTCTGAATATCTCCATTGACTTTGATCTTTGCTCAAGCTGTCAAGCTTTGTCCTAAGAACCAAATAGCTCGGATACCAATTGTTGGAAATATTCAAAATATAACAAGTTACTGAGAGGGGAGGGGTGAATCAGTAACAATACAACTTTTAAGTTAATTCAGCATAAACTGAAAAATCATTCATTCACCTAATCTGATTCATGCAAGAGATAAATAAATATTCATAACACATATGCACAGAGATTTTGGTGACCCAGAAACCTTCCAAAATAGAAAGTAAAACTGGGGTGGGGATGAAACCCACAAAGCTTCTTTTCTACAGTAGGAAGTTAGTCGGTTAAGGCATACAATGATCACTTCTGGTGATCTACCCTATTAGGAGCAAAGAGGATTGCTAGATCCACCTTGTTAAAGGATTTAAAACATACTTTACAAGTATGCACTCTGTTAGGAGATTTATACAAAGACTATTAAGTCTACCTTGTTAGAGAATGTTTAGATGATTCACCTGTTAGGATGAACCAATCAGATCTACATATACCTTGATTAGATCCTTTGCAATGATCATCTCTTGTGATTGATGAAATCTTTACTGCACCTTGTGAACCTTGCTAATATACTGCTCTGCTGCTGAATTCACATCTGTCTCTTGTATCACAATATGTACATATTCATACATGTCTCTTATCCATTACAAAAATTACAAATCTTTATTATACACATATATACCATTTCAGTAATTATAGATGCAAGGTCGGCTGAACACAAGTAAACAAAATATAACTGAGTCGGCCAAATAGTAAAATAAACTCGAGTTCTTCAGACAAACTTGATGACCTTCTGATACACGACATCATCATGCACTCGATAGAGGTAGGGGCTCAGTTCATACTAGTCATACAACGTTGCCTGGAACTCGGTAACCATTGGTGACTCGGTAGATATAGTGTCACTCAGTAAAAACTAATTTCTTTGTTAACTGACTGAGCTTGGTTAACACTGAGTCCTTCTTCACTTGATCAATATTGAGTCCATCTTTACTCGGTTAACACTAAGTACATCTTCACTCGGTTAACACTACGTCCATCTTTACTTGGTTAACGCTGCTTCTATCTTTACTCGGTTAACACTCCACTCGGTTAACACTAAGTGCAACTTTACTCGGTTTGAATTGTGTCTTTGACACTCGGTTTGAACTATGTCTTCGACGCTCAGTTTGAACTGTGTCTTCGACGCTCGGTTTGAACTATATAATGAGTGTTGTCACTAATGGCAAATACCTTTATGCCAACAGATGCATCATGATAATAATTAGTAAAATAATTAATTACTATATGCCCAAATTTTAGCTTAAGTAAAATGGAGATAATAAGTGACTTAATAATTAAATCAATATGATTTAATTAATAAGAAAATACTTTATTACTCTAACACCCCCCTTAAGCTAAACTTAGCAAGTAGCCAAAAACCTAGAAACTACTATTAAAAGTAAATTTCGGTCCTGGCAACAAAGCCTGATGAGGTATTGAAGCACAACCAAATCTCTTAAAAGAGGAGAAATAGAGAAAAACACATGGGAAAAAACCTACCCCTAAAAGATATGGAAATAATGTTGAAAGCACTAGTGAAGTATTAAAGAAGCCTCAAAACTAGGGAATGTCCTAGAAGATAGGAATACAAGATGATCATGAAGGACACCAAGTTGAATCATGTAGAACCTGAAAAGCTCTGTCAAAAAGTAACTGGTGATCTGAATAACCTCCACTAAAATAGAACCTGACTAGGTAGAGAATACTATAATCTGCATTAAATTAGGAGGCATACAAAGGAAAATAATTGAACTCAAAGATACATATGACATGAAACACCAAAGCCTAAAGAGTTTATCAGTCAAACATGGAAGGTTGTAATCAAAGTAGAAATGAAAAGAAGAATGTCTATATGGTAAATGATCCATCTCATTGAAATGCATAGATACCTAGCCACTGCATCCGCCTAGCATATAGGAACAAATACTTAATAGATAGCTTACTCCATCAAACCAAGGATGAGAAACAATAGAAGAACCCCCCATAATGCAAACAAGCTTGAGGTGATAGGCAGCTGAGAAAGTGGGCCAAAAGAATTACATGTCAAGGAACCATAATCAATATGCACAAAAGAGTACATATGTGTGTACTAAGGTGATCAATCTCATACACATCATGTGGCTAATGTCATAGAAGAGAAACCCACTTAACAAAGGAAGATGGAAAACAAAGGCAAAACATCAATCCCCCATGGCACTTTAATCAAAGTATTGCATGTACAATAAGGTACATGATATGGTGAATCCTAAGAATATTATAATCTACATAGTGTCCTTAGATGACACTGCTAGAATCAAAAGGCAATACAAGACAAACCAATTGAAATGAAAATACAGATGCAATAGGACACTTTATCTTAGTGTGTTTGCAAGAATGCATCCAAATGGTGTCTAAATAGACTAGAAGAGACATAAGGATGATACAAAATATAGTTCAACCCATGATGAATCATCTAAAGCAACAAAATTGATCCCTAGACCTGAAACAACCAAGATATCCACCAAAATGCAAAAATGCAAAAAACTATATAGAATGTGCTTGGAGAAGAAACTAGAAAAATAACCAGCATCATGACCTTTCCAATGGTATAAAGAATTCTCAATTTGGAGATCGGATACTCAAGATATGTCCTAGAGTGCAAAATATAATCCCTAACTTTGAGTACATAAACTAGAAACCAAACAACATCAAAAGTCCACATAAATAGTATCATCATGACAAGCTCAAAATAAGCTTTCTAATGATATCTTATTTGCAAAAAATAGAGTCCAGATGAGGAATTTACAGCCTAAAAACCACGGGCAGGTCAAAAAACAGTTGTGAAGGGAAAAATAAAAAATCATCCCCTTGGGATCCATACCAAAATGCCTTAGAAAGCATACCCACCAATACCAAAAAATGCCTTAGTAAGTGTGTCATCTCCATACCAAAATTACCCCGAGAAATGTGTCAATTTTGTACAAGAAACTATCTCAATTTCCTTGCCAACAAATCTCAATTTTTGTACCAAGGAACCTTGATTTTCATGCCAAAAAATCTCAATTTTTGTGCCAAAAACTTTGAATCCTGTGCCAAAAAATCATTAAATCATTGCCTAAAGAAACATGCCAAATCTTGGATCAATATTATTTGCCTCAAATACCAACTTTATCCAAATTGAACTAATTTTATATGAAAATAAGGCTTTTGGGGTGCTTTGAGCTCAATGGTGAGGTCCATTTGGGCTCAAAGCACACCTAAAAAAGGCAACCTCTAGATCCAATACAAAAAGAAATCTAGAAAATGAATCCCTTAAGAAAAAGAACATATCTAAAAACAAAGCCAAACCTCTCATAAACAAAGTAGGGACATGAAGATCTAGAGCTCTAATACCATGTTGAAGTTGATGAAATATCAACCTCACAACTCCCAAGAATCGTGAAAACAACTATCACAGAAAGAAAGAAGCAAAAGCTATGGAGGCTAGAATTCCTATATTCATAGATGAGACATTCTTGATGAGCAAAAAGAAAGATTGTTACTATCAAAAGTGAATGAATGTTAATTACAAAGAGAGATCATCCTTATAAAGGAGATCAAAACCTTAACAAGCGAAACCTAGGTTGCATGATAATCATTAATAAAAGAATTAATTATATGTCCAAAGTTTAGCTTAAGTAAACTAGAGATAATAAGTGACTTAATAATTATATTAATATAATTTAATTAATAAGAAAAAAATTATTACTCTAACAATTGACCTTATTCAAGTTGATGTGAATGCAAATGATATTTCTAATTGAGCAACATATTACTATTATTCAAGAAAAGTGAGATTCTACTAATATGAATGTAACTAAAATTTTTGATTGAGCATCATATTATTTTTCTTCAAGAATTTATTTCTAGCTATAGAACAACAGTTAGAGCTACCATTTCTTGAGCAAATAAGTTGCTTTTTTTGCAAAGATTACCCAATCCATCACTTGTGGCTATCGTCCCTTCATCCTATTTATTAGGTGTCATGGAAAGTTATTGAACCACATTCATACCATTAGACACTTATGCATCCATCCCTTGGTTTCCACTTACTTCAAGGTTGTCTTTTTAATCTAGTTCTAAATCCATGAAGTTGGGCTCTTGAACTGCTATTTGAACCTGTGCCACATATATAGTTTTGGATCTTGTTCTAGGAGCCATGGGATGGACTGATGGTACCTTGGTGACTGATTCAAGCAAGGTTGCCACCTTTTTCTTCTTGACTAAGGAAATGCTACTTGCATCATTCGACAAAATGGGAACGTCAAAAGGTGAGGATTTCCATAAAGAAACACTCTTTTTAGCAATTTCCATTTGCATTGAACTAGTTAGTTTGTGTCTTTTCCCTTGCAACCAATTATCAGTGCATTCTAATATGAGCCTATACCAAAGACTTATATCATCTTCTTCTTCTCAACTCCAGTCAATTTTAGGGAGGGCTTGTTCACTTATTTCTTTATATCTTGGTTCAATAACATATTAACTCTCTTCAACTAGTCCCTCAGTATTGAGTTTCAACTCTAGTTCTTTGATTTGGGGAATTGTTTGCCATAAGTGATCCCTTTTTATGACCTCTTATTCATTGCTGCAATCTTCCCACATGTCTTCAATGTGAGGTAGTGATTGTATTTGATCTCCTAGGCCAAACACTAGTTTTGCAAAGTTCTTATTATCAAAATTCCTTCTTTCATGATAGAACCCTAAAATGAGATTCAACAAATCACTTCCAACCGTTGAGGCATTAATCATATTATTACAATCTATGGAACCTAGTTTAATGGGGAACACAAATTGCCCATTTTCTTCAAGGAGATTGTCCTTGATCACATAAAATATTTGTCTACAAACTTCAACAAGAACAAAATAGTCCAGTGCATACCTCAACAACCCAAGTGGTTCCTCCTCAAACCCCCCTATCCTTATGTAAGTGAACCTAGGGAATTACATGTAGAAGCTTTCATAGTTTTTGGACTAAATTTTGGGCTTCTGAAGACATCCTTTACATCGAGGTTATAATGAGGTTGAGGTACAAATTTTCTAAGAAGACATCATGTATTTTTTGGAAATCCTCCAACACCCTATCTTTTCTTAGCAAAGGGCAATATTGGTACACTGTGATGTCTTCGCTCCATGGTTCATGAGGAATTATGGTGAGATTACACATGCATGCAAGACAATATGTTAAATAGGAGAACATGTAGAATTTTTTCCCAGTAGCTTATGAATGTTTAAGTCGATTCCTTAATGAACTACCTATCAATTCAGCCCAATCAAGGAATTATGTACCAGTCAAAAGAATATCTATATCATTGAACATCCAATCTTCAAAAACAAGGACATCAGTTGAACCGTTAACTCTATACAACAAAACTACTAGGTCATGTAAGTGAGGCTTCATATGGTCTTTAGTTAACACCTTTGGTAGCCTTGAACCTCCTCTGTAGAAGGTTTCAGTCCATTTTTTGGCTGTCTAATTACGATTCTTTCAAGGGTGCTCTCAAAATTGAATGAGGGATTGAGTAGGACTGAAAGTAGCAAAGGTTGACTCGAGTAATTTGAAGACTAATGTGATAGTCTTCCTAGAAATTAACAAAAGGGTATCACCGTTGTTCTTTACTATGCTCTTGTACTTGACATCATAATGGTTGAGACAATATTGAAGTAACTTTGGGATTATTAAGGCATGAGAAAAGGTAGTGGCTTCAAGGATCCCACTTATCAAGACTTCAGGACATCCTTTAATCTCTTATTGTCCCAAAAATTTCTCTTGGAGCTTTTCCATTTTGACCACTATTATATTTGTATAAAAAATTATAGGTCACTGACATTCTAGACTAGAAGTATTCCCAAAGAAATGCATAATAGACTTCACACTTACAACAAGGACAAACATTCCCCAAGTTATTTCTTCCTGAAGAAAAATAACATAAAAAGAACAAAAAGAAAGCTTTTAACCCATACTTACAAACATTCAAAAACTAGAAACACTTCCTTTTCTCTATCCACTGCTTTACCTTTGATTTTACAAACTAGAATAAGAATAAGCTTCAAATGGGTTCTAAAATGATTTGCATACCTTGAAAGTACCACTAAATATTCAAGCCTTAATGATGCTATAATCCTAGTGCAGAATACATGCTTTAATAAATTATGATGTTCTTTCATTATATGATCACTTGAGAAAATTGTCCCAATCATCATTAATATCCCTCTAACAATTTAGATTTAGCTTTCATTTGAATATTTGGCTTTTCCACTTGCACTTCCAAGTCATCATCCATACTGGATGGTACTAATATCAAGACAACCTTTCCATCATTATTAGGATGTCACTTTTCACATTTTAAAGGTAGTTATCCCATCAATCATTGATCTTACTTCTCAGCATTGTTTTTCAACATTGGAACTTGTTTGAACCTCTTTGAACCTTAGTACAAAGTGGTTCAAAGTGGTTCGGATACAACCTGCAATTCATTGGTATGTCTCACTTGCAAAACAAGTATTACTCCAAAAATATTCAATGGAACTAGTTTGAACTCTGTTGAACTTTGGTACAAAGGGGTTCATGTTGATTCAAAAGACTTGATCATAGGTATTTTATAGTTGATTTAGTCATATACACCTAGAACGACACAAAGATCTTTGAAGGGATCAATATAACTCATGAAGGGCACAGTCGATGGAGTGAGATGAAAAAGAGATGGAATGATAAGGGTTTGAAAACTCTAACTTTGAAAAGAAAAATTAAAGTGAAGATGTATATAAATGGCATCTCAAAATTTAGACTAATAGTATCTTAGCATGTCCTAGGACCTATTCTATATATTAGGTTTTATTTATACATATGATGACCCATTGTAGAACTTGAGTGCCTTTTAAACATGCAAGGATTCCTTTCAACCAACTATGACACCCATGACTCCTTAAGGAATTATATGACCCATATCTAGCTCTTGTGACATTTTGAGACCCCCTATGACCCCTAAGACCAACTAATTTATCTTAGCATGTCCTAGGACCTAATGTATTATTTAGATACCTCTAAGACATGTACTAGGATCCCTTTTTACCACTTATGACACATATGACTCCTAAAGACATTCTAGGACCCTTATCCATCCCTTATGACATGTTAAGACCCCTAGGATTCTTAAGACCCATTAACATATCTTAACATGTCCTAGGATTCATTCACATATATTAATCTTCATTAATACATATAAGGAGCTAATTTAGCACTCAGGTACATTTAAGACATGTAACAAGATCCCTTTCAACCACTTCTGACACCTATGACCCCTTAAGGCCTTATGGGAACCTTATCCATCCTTTATGACATGTTAAGAACCCCTAGGATCTCCTACAACCCCTAGGACCCATTAATGTATCTTAGCATGTCCTAGGACACATTCATGTATCTTGGCATGTCCTAAGACCCATTAATGTATCTTAGGTTTCATTAATACACATGAGAACCCAATGTAGAAATCAAGTAACCTTAAGGCATACTAGGATCTATCTCTACCACATGGCACATTCTAAGATACATGTGGCACATATAATATAGATAACATATATGAACCATATTGCACATATATAACATATGTCATTAAAATATACATGACCCTTAGACCCACTTATGAGACATATGAACCCTTAAAAACCTCAAGACCTATAAAGGATAAATGTAATAGATAATGTTCTTTTGTCATAGCTAAGAACCCATTGTAGAATTTAAGTACTCTTAAGGCATACTAGGATCTCTTTCTACCACGTATGACAACTATGACCCCTTAAGGCATTCTAAGACACATGTGCCACATATAATATAGATAAAATATATGAACCATATTGCACATGCATAACACATGTCATTAACATATGCATGACCCTTAGACCCGCTTAGACACATATGAACTGTTAACAACCTCAAGACCCATAAAGGATAAATGTAATAGATAATGTTCTTTTGTCATAGCTGAGCTTGTTCCCTTCCCCTCTATGTCTAACTCTATTAGATTTCCTATGGTTTTCTTTGATTACAAACTCAAAATGGTATGCTATAAAATTTCATTCTTTCAAACTAAATTGCATTATGTGTCACTTAAACGAGTCCTCATCTATTTAATATTATATTTGAGGTTTCTTCTAGAACTCTCGTTATAGGATCTAGAAAGTCAATTTGGATTTCTTTTTCTCAATCAAAAATTGGGTCTTTATTAATTATGGTCGATGGACCCCCAGAAGGATTACAATATGTACTTCCTTCATTGTATTTTTTACATACTAGAATTGAGGATAGCAACACATACAAAGACACCATCCTACATGACCAAGTAAATTGATGATTTTTTTAATGGCACAATAAACCCTATCCTTCCTTATACTAGAAGTATGCTCTTACACAATTAAACATTATGAACAAGATCATGTAAGAATACTCTATTGTGTGTTCAATAATCATGTATGTTCAATAGTTATATATATTGAAAATACATATATGTTCAAGTGGTGATGTAATTGTATATTAATGCACTTTATATTTTATTTTATTTTATTCTTGATTATTCTCCTTATTTATTCTATATATTTATTATTATCCTTGAAATACAATTTAAAAAGTTTAAAAAATATTCCATCTTACATTTCAAGTACTAATGAAGGTGGAAGTGAATATTGTATATTAATATTTTGTAGCAATTCACAATCTTTCAAGTTAATATGTATGAATGGTAGCTTTATGTTTTGAACAAAGGTAGACTAAATCTTATATTGGTATGTGATATAAAATAATCTAGGCTTGACAAAAGTAGGTTCAAGTTTGCTAAAAAATTATTTAGCTATGATCATAAAACTTATAGACAAAATTATCACTTTTTATATTGAATTATTTTAACTATATTTAACATTCATCATTTTAATATTCTATTATTTTTCATATAGTAATGACAATATATAGATGAAGACATATAAAAAATACACATATTATTCAAGATTCCTGAATAATCTATAGTACTATGTTAACCAGAGATTAATAACACTTAACTGAATATATTGGTTTCCGATAAGAATTTCTTAGCCCTATTAATGTACCTTAAAATATCATGTATGGTCTAGACAAAGTGGAGTTTCAGATGAGATGTAAAAAGTGTTGCATAAAGCCAATATGGACCATGCCAGCATAATCTTGTTAACAAAAACATATCCAAAGTAGTATACTTATATAAAAACGGATCAAATTATTCGTCATAATTATACTTTTCATTTTGTTATGAATTTTTATTTGGTCCTAATTCCAAATATATTCTCATCAACTTTACAAGGACCCAAACTATTACCTTGAGAGGTAGAATATTTTACAGTTAGATGTCGAGTACATAATGATTTCTACAATACATTTTACAATCACTCAAGAATATAACTATCTACAAAATATTTTTCAGCGTCAATATATAGAAATATACGTAAGCTATAGTTTTAACTATCTCTTCTAAATGAAGACTATTTGCCACAAATAACTAGAAACAAATTAATTCATGAAAAACATTAGCCAAAAGATTCATTTCATTTATAGTAAATCGTATGCACGTATGGGACTGCATATCTTCAGCATCTGATAAAATAGATAAACATTTAAAGCAACTGTGTCAGTTGATACAGAGCTGTCAGATGAGACAAAACCTTACATTTTAAAATCTGAAGGTGCAGACCCATCATTAAGGAGACCAAGAATCTTAGATTTATTGATATGAATACTTGGAACCAATCCACCGAGACTAATCACTCATAAAACTTTGCATCATTTGGCAACACAGAGACCTCAGATTGTACTATTAAAGAAGGAGAAGAAGAGAACTATCCCTTCTTCATTCGATGATGAATCAAACTTGAGATTCCTGTAGGTATCAGATCTTAAAACCATAATTACAAGGACCTGATCAAACATACATTGAAAATCATAAAATAGTTTCATATATTCATAAATCTAATTCTAAATGATCACTTCACACAGATAGATACCTATTTAACTTCACACAGATAGATACCTATTAATTTAAAGGACATTCTCAAACCAAAAAATTAAGCCGGAAAAAATAAGTCAATTTTAACTATTTAACACTTCTAATTTAGAAATAAAGCTTAATATGATGTTTCCTTAATGTATGATGTTTCCTGATCTAAAAAGCCTTATAGGAAAAAACTTTGCTCTAAATCAGGGACTACCCGCGTAAATAGGATGTGTGGCAGATAGGACATGTCCTTCCCTTGCTTTCACCCCACCTGCGGATACACTCCTCGTGATATCTGCTTCTACAACAATCAATTCGCGCAATTTTCTCCTCTTCCTTAAATTCAATAAGACATATCACACACTCTGGTATCTCTTCCTTGTGCCCGCGCCTGTAATTAATCACCATCATCAAAACGCTACGAAGAGGAAGAGACACGTCAGGCGCTATTTCTTCTTTCTTCTCCTGGATGAAGATGATATAAATTGCCACCATCATCACAATTATATACCCACTTATGACAAAGGGCGTGCGGAAAACAGGCAGAAAAATGTAAAGAAGTGGGAATAGTAAAAACCCCACCAGAGCCCAAGAAATCTGGAGCCATATGATGAGACTGTCGCGCCTCATACTGTTGAAGATCTTACGGATATAAAAACTGGAAATGTTTCAACAAGGTCTGAAATTGGATATAGAAAATATACGCTGGATTCCTGTCACTGCGCCATTTGTATCACTATGTCCACATTCAGTTTTGGTTAGGAAGTTAGGTGATGGGATTTCCAAGAATAGTAAGAAGGAAGAAGCGGAGAGTCACATAAAAGACACGGAATTTTTTTGTCTATGTCGAGATAATCGGAGTAAAGACACCCTTTCCCCACTAAAATACATAGAAGGGATTACCTCGAGCTCAGCTGAACATAAAAAATTGTTTCCTCGCTTTAAACAGCTAGGTATACCTATCTGGCATTGTTGTCCATTGCGCTCTCTTGTTTGGTAGCTTGAAAGATAATTTGCATGAAATAGGTTTTCTT
Organism: Cupressus sempervirens; assembly: GCA_028749045.1. Taxonomy (NCBI): domain Eukaryota; kingdom Viridiplantae; phylum Streptophyta; class Pinopsida; order Cupressales; family Cupressaceae; genus Cupressus; species Cupressus sempervirens. The sequence continues at coordinate 371,526,291 of CM053783.1, read as the reverse complement.
AGATTATAGAAATGAGAAACTGTTTTGGGTATAAAAGACAAGAATTAAATTGCTGAAAGGAATCTCAATATTAAATTCTTCTATTTATTTGACTTATATAAGAAGATAAATAGTAAGATAGAGATAATTGATTTTTTCAATAAGGTGAAATAGTTTATTGGACGAAGAAGGTAGATTCTTCTCAATTCCTATGTATTGATTAAAAAAGGTAAGAAGAGGATCCTGAACCCAGATATAACAAAGTAAAGGTCATCTCTGCATTGGGCCATAACAGCCATGTAGCAGAGAAGCAAACTCTAACCCCAGTGACTAGAGTCCCACCCATAACTTTTAGAATCACAAATTAATCAAAACATGCCATGTTCTTCGAATAGTTTAAGCCATCCAAACCTAAACCTAACATAAGTCTAAACTGAAAACTACTAAACTTACAAACCAAAATAAAGATCTTGCTACCCCAATAGCAGTGGGGATTAAAATGGGACAATCTTTTATTGATATGTTAGAAACAAAATAAATTGTTCTTTCTCTTTAAAAGATTAGAAAACAACACCTTTTGGTACATATATATAAAGAATAAGTGTATACTTTCTAGATTATTTGCAAATAAATAAATAAAATTAGCATATTGTAGCTTTAGATATTTAGGTAGCTCACGAGTGTCGAAATGAGAATTATGATGAGGGCTTGAAAATATTATTATTTTTATTTGTAAATGAATTTTTTTATTGCATAAAACTAGTTCATTTATGTAATCTACTTTATAAAATTGCATTTAAGATTATAGGTTCACAATCTAAGAGGTTTTCTTAATGTAATACTGTAGTTTTCTAGAGAATAAATAGATTTTATATTATTGTAGAAGAAAGGTTCCTTCAAAATTGTTATCTTACAAGTTTTCGTTTATGTACTTGTTAGCTTACAAGTTTTCATTTATGTGCTTGTTATCTTACAAGTTTTCATTTATGTGCTTCTTATCTTACAAGTTTTCATTTATGTACTTGTTATCTTATGAGTTTTCATTTCAGTGGTATTGTTTGAATTCTCATATGAGTTCTCTATAGCCAAAAAAAAACTTCAACAATAACACCAACTTCCACATTTTTGTTTTACTTGAAATGGTTAAGGTTTCAAGGATAAACTTACATATACAAGTGACATCATAAAAGCTATAAGCTCATCAAATTATTCCTGTTTTAAGAAATTGGTGCAAGAGCACCCTGACCATCTCCATGAAATTTTGAGGCATAGTTAGTGTGTTTTGAGTCATGATAGATTAGGGAATTAGTTATTTCAATTAGTTGTTCAATTAAGGTCATGTTGACCAAGGTTACATTTTAAATCAATGTGGGTCAAAGTGAGTCAAAGTCCATAAATGTGGAAAATGTCATGTAAGGTCATAGATGGAGTGTTAAAATGTCATTATAACCTGTTGGACCCATTTTAGGTGCCAAGAAAGCATGTAAGAACATAAAATGAAAAAATGTAAGAAAAAGTGTAAAAGTTGCTATGTTCTCAAAAATGTTGCTAACAACATTTTGCAACATGACAAGTTTTGGAAGATAAAAGGTCATCCATCTTGAACAATCTTTTAGAGGAGGTGAAAGGTCATGTTATTATATAAATAATACATTCTCGTGCAGAAAATGGAGGAAGAGATGCAGAGAAAAAAAATGCAGAGTATGGTGTATAATTTTTGTATAATAAAAGTTTATTTTTGTTTTGTGAAAATCTGCTTATACACTAGTCTTTGACTATTGTCCTAACATCCTCTCCCTTACTTTGTGGATATGGTGATTCTTAAACTTCCATATAAATGTTAATGAAGTTAGGATCAATACTAGTGTTGCATGTATGCCTAAGATCACTTGTTATGGGTATAGTTCTCTATATTCACAGATTGAGTAGTAAACTACATGTATCTTTAGGTTAAATGATCACAATAGCTGCATATTATCATTATATAAAGTTGAGGAAGATTTAAAGGTTCCCTTTGGTTGTTTTAGATTACCATCTTATAAGTTGACACCATACCTTTGTTTCTTATTGTTGGTGTAAATAATTATTCACTATTTACACTTACTTAAGTTTACTTAGTTTAATGCATTATTTTATTATTTATTTATTAGCCACTTAGGAGTATGCGTACTCTTGTGAGTTGTCATGTTGACAACATAGGAGTTCACACCTCTTTTATGCATATGGTATCTACAACATAGGAGTTAGCACACTAATTAAGCACATGGTGTTTACAACATCTCCACTTGAGATACACCTTGTCATTCTTCTCCTATCATCTAGAATGATGGATAAGATGTGTGCTTAGTCGTCATGCTTATCTTAACTCCTGGTTCTTTCTAGAGACATTCTAGGTGCTTCCTGAGAGGCCTTTATAAATAGGCACTCCTAGTGTGTTTGAACATCTAAAAACATAGTGATGTATCAAGACATGCTATGATATATTGATCATACTCTTTTTGGTCTATAGTTCTGCTTGTGTTCGAGTTCTATGATCTTGGGTGAATCTTATCCTAAGGAGAATTCTTACATGGTATTAGAGCTATACTAAATTCTTACATGGTATCAAAGCTCTTGGAGAATCTCTCTTCACATAATCATTCGAGACCATCTTCTTGCTTCTACACCTTGGCCCGAATCTAGATCATAGAAATTGGGAGCATCTAGACCATATCTAACCTCATCGTTATGTCTGGAATGCTAATTCAGTAAAAATCAGCTATAAAGTTGCCTACCCTAGGCCAAAGTCAATTGTGAGGCAAAATTTTTTGCAAACTAGCACCTGAAGGACCAATTTGCAGAATTGCTATGATCATTTTAGATCTGTACATTTAATTTTCAGATCTGTATTTTTTTCATCTACATCTCTTCTATGTTTTTTAGACTAGCATTATTTTTCAAAAAAAATTTGGCTATCGGGCCATAGGAGAGAATTTTTGCAGGTGAAGATTGGTGCTTGCTTGTGCAAATCAGATATTTGCATCACATTTAAAAGGTCAAAAAATCCCCAAATTAGATTTTTTTTATTGCACATTTGAGGCAAAATCTAGTGTAATTTCATTTTTGGAGGTGCAATGGCAACAATTCAGAAAAAATAACAATAGAGGTGATTTTCAAACAATGATATCTCCCTCATACGGACTCCTTTTTGCGAGAATTTTTTTTTTATTTTGGGGTAGGATTTCGTGATCTACACATTGGTGTAGGAAGTTTGATATCTCTATTCTAAAATAATTTTGCAACTCGCAAATCCTAATTTTTGCCACTTAAAATGCTTAGTACGGGCTCATCTGGATACATAATCAAGTTTCATTTTTTTTTAAGTGCATTTTTTTGTCTACTTTCTAGATCTATAATCATATTATAGATTCTATGGACATAAATACTACTTTCAGAAATAGGCCCTAAATTGGCATGTGGCTATCGTACTAAGTGCCAAATCATACATTAAGGGGGGTTTCTTTGAAACTCTTTTTCATTTTGGGGGTTACATTGATTAGTCCATCATGGAAGAGGAAGATTTAATTATCTTGATACCAAACAACTACCAAGAATGGAGTCAATTGGTTATCCCATATCTTAGTCAACATAATGCACTAACATATGTGAGAGGGCTTTTATACAATGAGGACACATGTTCCATCCTTTGTCATGCACTCTTTATCTTTATGGATATGGAGGTTATGGATTCACTTGATGACTTGAAGTCAAAAGATTTATATGATATTTGGATCTATGTTTGGGAGCTTTATGGAGATCCACAAATTCCTTCATTCTCCAAAGATCTAATACCTCCAATTGCAGTTGCATCCTCTTTAGATGAGATCACACCTCTTGATGCTCTTGTTGCTCCTACTGATCCAGTTCCAACCACAGATGCTTTGAAATCAGTGTAGGAGGACCCTTTATGTCTTCCTACTTTACCTTCATGCGATAACTTCCTTCCCACCATTGCAACTTGTTCATGGAGTCTCACATTGAAGATGTGGGAGACATCCTAGATGATATTCATCTTTGTTTTAAGGCTAATTCTTCATCTATTGTTGTAGTGAAAGATTCATGTACTTTACCACAGCAGGGTACACTTTGTCTTACAATTCTTGCCTCAGGTGATGACTTCTTAACTAACATTTCAGGTTTATTTTTGGAGTCACACATGGCAAATTTGGGAGACTTCTTTGATGATATTCCACTTCTCTTTGATGAGGCAGATCCTTCTCTGGTTGTTACGAGGGCTCACTTTGACCCTCATGTCCATTCTCTACATGATTAGCCTTTACAAGCTAGTGTGATTGTGGATCCTTATGTACTATAATTTTTGGAGGTCTCTTGGTCATTTGAGGAGACATATTGTTCTTTGAAACAGGTTCTATAGAAATCCTTTCTAGATCTGCTCTTCTTCTTAGCAATTTTGGAAGGAGCCACCAACAGTATTGACATAGGGACAGTTGAGCAAGTTTCAGAGACACTTTTCATCATCAAGATTCTTTCCAGTCATAGGGGAAGCATCTCACCTATACCTCTGCCATTGTTTCTCCCAAAGGGGAGGAACATCATTTAGTGGTCATGAATCAACTTCTACATTGGAGCATTTCTCATTGATTAGCACACTACTTTTGGGTGGGAACTACCTTTTCTTTTTCTTCTTCTTCTTTATGGGGGGGACTTTTTCCTCTTAAGGGATTTTGTCCTTCCACTTCTCACTTGTATATATTCCATGTTTGTCATAATGGGGGGGTCTTGATTACTCCATCCATCCATGCATCTCTTTTCATCTCTCTTTTTGAGGGAGGGTTTTTCCCATGAGGTTTTCCTCTTTCTCCACTTTATGAGAGATTTCATTTCATTATGTACATGGGTAGCTAAAATGGCCTAGTAGCCAAAACCCATCATACATTTCATCCTAGTTTTCATAAGCTTAATGGCATTCCCCTAAGTTACACTTAAGGGGGGGTGTTGGTGTAAATAATTATTCACTATTTACACTTACTTAAGTCTACTTAGGTTAATGATGTAGAAAATGATGAATAACTAGGACCAAAGGCTCACCCAACTATCCAAACCACCCTGGAAGAGTTAACACAACAGAAGCAAACACAAGGAACAACAACCAAAGGAGGAGGAAGAAAGAAATACTTTTATTGATTCATCAAAATATCATCATACATGCCTAGCTATAAGGCCTTCTAGGTTACAACCAACTACAAATAGATACAATCTAGACAACCAACTTCAAGTTTGCATCTTCTACGTGATCCTTTTCTAAAACTTGCCTAACTCTAAGCCTAAACACTCTATATATACTTGCCAAAATGGCTTATAGATTATTCTAAAACATTACATAATAAAAAGGCCAACCCAACAATGGTCTAGATACATCCCAAGAAAAAATCTTAACATGAATATCTCAATCAAAATAAATCCCAGAAGTCGACTTGCAGAAATCACATCCAAAACCTGACACTTGGCATTCACTGGATAACTTAGCATCAACTGGAAACTGGCAACTCGGCATCAACTGGAAACTAGCAACTCGGCATGTACCAAAAAAATGAACAAAAGTGCAAGATTACAAGGAAACCCAAGATACTCCTACATTAGACAACCAAGGTTAGAGAAATGATTCCCCTAAATCATGCAAGTCTCACAACCTAAGCTGAATCCAACTCAAATTGAGAAATCCATGTAGCATCATCAACTGGTCTATTCTTCCACTTCACTAAATATTCATAGTAGTCTTTTCCTCTTGTACTTTTACCAACTCTTTGATCCAATATCTATTCAACTTTTTCAACCTACTTCTTAGGGTAATCTTCTTGTACAACAACTTCATCATCCAACTCATGATACTTATACAAATCAACAATATTGAATATAGGAGATATATCCATGTCATTAGGTAACTCAACTTCATAAGCATTACCATTGTCAAACTTCTTCAAGATCTTACAAGGTCCAAATTTCTTCATCTTCAACTTATTGTATGTTCCAACTGGGAATCTTCCTTTCTTCAAATGAACCATCACCTCATCACCAACTTAAAAATCATGGTGTCTTCTAGACTGATCAGCATTTTCCTTGTACTTATGATTACTTTGTTCCAACCACAACTTCACTTCCTTATGCAAAGACTCCATAAAATCAAACAATTCTTCTCTTGTAGTGCTTTTCTTTTCTTCACCAGCAACATCTCTCAAATTTGATATACCTCTAGGATGCATTCCAGTAACAATCTCAAAAGGTGTCTTCCTTATAATCCTATTCACATAATTATTTTATGCAAATTTAGCTTGTGCCAACACCATCTCCCAATTACATGGTTTATTCCCAACTAAACATCTCAGCAAATTACCCAAGCTTCTATTCACAACCTCTGTCTGTCCATCTATCTATGGACAGAAGGTAGAACTAAACTTCAATTCAATACCCATCTTCTTCCATAATGTCTTTCAAAAATAATCAACAAACTTACCATCTCTATATTAAATAATGCTTCTTTGTAATCCATGCAATCCCACAATCTCTTTAAAGAAAAGTTCAACAACATGCTCAACATCTGATGTCTTCTTACATGGTATGAAATGAGCTATCTTAGAAAATATGTCTACTACAATAAATATAGAATCATACCCTTTCACTATTTTAGGCAATCCAAGAACAAAATCCATACTAATGTCAGTCCAAGGTTTCTTAAGAACAGAAATAGGTGTATATAACCTAGTATTTTGACTCACTCCCTTTGCAACTTGACAAACTCCACAACTCTTTACAAATTTCTGAACATCCTTATACATTTGTGGCCAATAGTACTTCTCTTTTAGCAAACTCAATATCTTATCAATTCTAAAATGTCTAGCCAATCCTCCACTATGCTTTTCCTTAATCAGATTCAACCTCATAGAACTTCTAAGAATACACAATTGAATACCTTTGAACAATATACCTTCTTGAATGAAATACTCATCACTTACTTATGTGATCTATCAGATTTGGTGCTCTGCACTCTCTCCATGCCTTAGAAAAATCAAGATCAACATCATACAACTCTTTCATTTCATCAAAACCAAGAACTTCAACCTTCATTTCAGCCAACAAAGAACGTCTTCTACTCAATGTATCAGCAACTCTATTAGTAACTCTACTCTTATGCTTAATAATAAATGTGAAACTCTATAAATACTCAACCCACTTCATTTGTCTCTAATTCAATTTATGTTGACTTCCCAAGTATTGTAAAGCTTTATGATCACTATATAGTACAAACTCCTTAGGAATCAAATAATGTCTCCACTTCTTCAATTCTTGAAAAATAGCATAAAATTATTGATCATACATAGAATACTTCCTTTTAGCATCATTCAACTTTTCACTAAAGAAAGCAATGGATTTACCTTCTTGACTTAATATAGCTCCTATTGCATTGCCACTTGCATCACATTCAACTTGAAATACTTTGTTAAAATCAGGCAAAGCCAATACAGGTAATTCCACAACCTTTTGTTTCAAAGTCTCAAAACTCTTATCAACTCCATGTGTCCACTTGAATTCTTTTTTATCTCCCCTCATTGTTTCAGTCATAATATTACAAACAGCGCTGAAATTCTTTATAAACTTTCTATAAAAACTAGCCAAACCATGAAATGATCTTGCCTCACCCACATTCTTAGGTGTAGGCCATTCCAAAATTGCTTTAACCTTCTTAGGATCCATCTTCAATCCATCAGCTGAAATCACAAATCCTAAATACACAATCTCCTCTTGCATAAAAGAACACTTTTTCAGATTAATTAGTAACTTTTCCTCTTTCAACCTCTACAATATTTGTCTAATATGCTCAAGATGTTCTTCCTTAGTCTTATTGAATATCAAAATATCATCCGAATAAACAATCACAAACTTACCCAAAAATCTTTTCAGAACTTCATTCATCAACCTCATGAAAGTACTAGGTGCATTAGTCAAACCAAAAGGCATAACCAACCATTCATACAAACCATCTTTTGTCTTGAAAGTAGTCTTCCATTCATCACCTTCTTTGATTCTGATATGATGATAGCAACTCTTCAAATCAATCTTGGTAAAATACTTTGCTCCACTCAAAAAATCCATTATGTCATCCATCCTCAGCATAGAAAACTTATATTTCACTATTATCTTGTTAATGGCTCTGGAATCATTGCACATTCTCCATTCTTCATTATTTTTAGGTACTAATACAGTAGGTACAACACATGGACTCAAGCTTTCTCTGATCAAACCTTTTTGCAACAACTCATGCACTTGTCTATTAAGTTCTTCATTTTCTGCAAGTGTTAGTCTATATGGTGCTTTGTTTGGCAAACTAGCTCCAAGAATTAGATCCATACAATGACTTATACTTCTTACTAGAGGTAAACCATCAAGAATATCATCAGCAATAATATCTTTATACTCATTCAACAATGCTATAATTTCTACTAGTACTCGGCTATCACTATCTACTGTCACTTGGTCATTACTAGCTTCTACTAATTGGCCATTATTACCAACACTCAGTCCTCTAGGAACTATAGCAAAATAGACTTGATTCCTTTTCATTTCCTTTTCAAATTGTTTCCCATTAATCATGCAAATTTTCACAGTAGTACAATTCACCTCATCTGAGTTCTCAATCAAGGGCAACAATATTTGCTTCTTCCCATTCACCCAAAGAGTATATTGATTCAATCTTCCATCATGTACAGCATATCTATCATATTGCCAAGGTCTACCCAATAAAATATGACAACAATCCATAGGCATAATATCACACATAACTTCATCAAAGTAATGTCCAATTTTGAACTTCACAATGCATTGCTCACTTAGCAATATTTTGTGCTCATCTTTGATCCATGAAACATGATAAGGTTTGGGATTTTGTAGCCTCTGCAACTACAACTTGGTAACCAGCCCTTCTGATGCCAAATTTGAGAACTTCCACTGTCAATGATCACCTTGCAGCATTTTGCAGCCATCTTACATCTTGTCTTGAAAAGACTTCTCCTTAAAATAAGTTCCTCATCACTTCCCTTATTAAATAAGGTTCTTCTCACTATTATATTTTCTCCAGCCTCAGGTCCACTTGGTGAACCGTCATCATCTCCTTGAATCACATCATTTCTATTACCTTGCCCATTTTCAAAGGATCTACATTCAAAAGATCTATGTCCCTCTTTACAACATCTAAAACAATTACCATGAAATCCACCTCTAGAATAAGAATTACCTCTTCCTCAGTAAGAATTAGTGCCTCCTCAAAAAGAATTACCACTTTTCCATTTGGTCTTACCTTTATCATCATTCTTCCATTCAAATTTTCTTTTATCTTGCATAGAACTATCAGATCTTCCACTTTCTCCATAAGATCTACCTCTGCCTCTCTTGAATCTACCACCTCTACCTCTTTGTCTTTGTTCATGCTTCTTTGTCAAGATCTCCTCAGCTTTCAAGGCATATTTATATGCTTCTTCTACACTTTCCAACTTCACAAAACTTATTTCATCCTAAATTCTAGATCTCAATCCATTAATGTACCTTGCAATTTACTCAACATCATCATTCACATGTCTAGATCTGATGTCTAATCTATAGAATTCTTCAGTATATTCTTTCACAGTCATGTCCTTTTGTTTCAAATTTTGTATCTTTCTCGATAGGCTAACTTGTTAATTAGCAAGAAGGAATTTTTTCTTTACCTTGTTCACCATCTTTGGCCAAGTTTTGATCTTCTCCTTTCCTCTCCTTTGTCTATTACTTTGCAAGTGCTCCCACCATAGTGATGCATGACCTTTCAACCTAGTAATTACAATTTTCGCATTTCTATTATTAGGAGTGTTTTCATACTCAAAGAACTTCTCCATATTAGAGATCCAATCCAACATAGCATTGGTATCCAATTTTTCATCATAGGGAACAACTTCTATAGTAGGCTTTGAATTCGCTCTAGACAATACTCTCAACAATCTTTCCTCATCTTGGTCTTCTTCAAGTTCTAGATTATGGTTTGGTGTTGTTGCTTCATCATCACTTACATCATCAAGATGTACTCCTCTCCTTTGGGATATCTCCACAACATCTAATATGGCTGCAATTTGTCTCAACTAATCCAATATAACATCATCAACATTATTTTCTCTACCACGAACCATATTTACAAATCAGGTTCCTGCAAGATCGTAACCCTCTACAAGTTATAGGTCAAATCCATAGATCTACAACCCTACAACCAAACCCAAATCAAAGTTTTATAGGATCCAATCTCCATATGGACAAACCTCAAGCTCTGATACCAACTGACACAAACAATGATGAATAACTAGGGCCAAAGGCTCACCCAGCTATCGAAACCACCTTGCAAGGGTTAACACAATGGAAGCAAACACAAGGAACAACAACCAAAGCAGGAATAAAAGAGAAATAATTTTATTGATTCATCAAAATATCATCATATATGCCCAGCTGTAAGGCCTTCTGGGTTACATCCAATTACAAATAGATTCAAATCTAGACAACCAAGTTCAAGTTCACATCTTCTACCTGATCCTTTTCTAAAACTTGCCTAAACACTCTATATATACTTGCCAAAATGGCTTACAAATTATTCTAGAACATTACATAATAGGAAGGCCAACCAAAAAATGGTCTAGATACATCCCAAGAAAAAATCTTAACATAAATGTCGTAACCAAAATAAATCCTGCAAGTCGGCTGGCAAAAATCATGTCCAAAAGCTAACATTCAACATTCACTATATAACTCGGCATCAATTGGAAACTAAAAACTTGGCATCAACTAGAAACTAGAAGCTTAGCATGAACTGGAAACTGGCAATTCAGCATGAACTGGAAACTGGCAACTCGGTATGAACTGGAAACTGGCAACTCGGCATGAACTGGAAAAATGAATAAAAGTGCAAGATTACAAGGAAACCCAGGATGCTCCTACATTAGTTAATGCATTATTTTATTATTTATTTATTAGCCACATAGGAATATGCATACTCTTGTGAGTTTTCATGTTGACAACACAAGAGTTCGCACCTCTTTTATGCACATGGTGTCTACAAGATAGGAGTTAGCACACTAATTAAGCACATGGTGTCTACAACATCTCCACTTGAGATACACCTTTTCATTCTTATCCTATCATCTAGAATGATGGATAATATATGTTCTTAGTTGTCATGCTTATCTTATCTCCTAGTTCTTTCTAGATACATTCTAGGTGCTTCCTGAGAGGCCTTTATATATAGGCAGTCCTAGTGTGTTTGAACATCTGAGAACATAGTGATGTATCAGGATATGCTATGATATATTAATCATACTCTTTTTGGTCTACAGTTGTGCTTGTGTTTGATTTCTACAATCTTGGGTGAATCTTTCCCTAAGAAAAATTCTTACATGGTATCATAGCTATACCAAATTCTTACACTTATAATGGAGATGGTTGAGAATCAGTAAATACCTTTTGTTGCCAAGAAAATAAAAAAAACTAGCAATGAGGAATGTGGCAGAGGTTTGTGTCTGATCTGTATGGATTTTTGGAAGGTTTCTTTCATTCATTGGATGTTGAAGAACCTTTTGGAAGAGTGGAATAGATGAGAAATTAGAGTTTGGGAGTCAGTCACTACATTCAACAATAAAATCCTCATTGTGGCAAGGATTTGAAGGTTTGATATTCTCCTCAATGAATAGGAGCCCAAAAGTCAATAGTTTGAAATTTTTTGATAAGATAATGGTGTATTTAAGTTTTTTTGTTCAATTTCTTTGAGGATTTTGAGAGTGTATAGTTTGAGTGTGTTCTTTAGGCCTATTAGCCTAGACTAGAGCTTGCGAGTTGTATGCCTTACTGAATAGTTTGGAACCTAAATTTTTGAATTTAATATAGTCAAAATTTGGGTATCTGAATCTCCATTTATTATTGGTAGATGTTTGAAATATTTTTATTTCTTACCTAAATCCCAAGATAGGGCTACAAGCAAGAGCCCTCATTAGGCCAGTTTGGTAAGATTGGCGTTTGGAGCCCACTAAGGTGTATAGAACTTTATGACTATTAGAAATCACTTTATTGGTAATGAGTTAAGCCTTTGGAAATAGTTTTGGTTATGGATTTGTGAAATATCCTGGAGGGTGTAAGGGATTGGAGGTGTGGAGTGGTATGAGAGATAGTTTGTTTGTGTTTTTGAAGGTATGGGTAGAGATACTTGGAATAGGTGAGTGTGGCATGAGAAAAAGGCCAACCACCTAGTCTCTAGCTTTGGAAGAGTCCTGAGGGACTAATTGTAATATGTTTAGTAAGGCTTGGAAGAAGCCTAGTTAAGAGAGTTTGTAAGAAGAACTTGTTTATCACCTCCACTACTTGCATCAAAAATACCATCCATATTTTTTTTATTCATGTTTTTTTTGTAGAGGCCTCAAGAAAAAAAATTAGTATTTCAAAGAAAGTTTGATCAAGTTTGAGAAGGTAAAAGGGTATTGATTAGTGTAATGTAGTCTATTTTTTTGTCAAGAACAACTATGAAAAACCCTTGAACATTCAAAATACTTCAATTTTTGAGGTGGGTAAATATAATAACTCAAGTCTAGGAAGATTTGTATATGGGTAGAAATATCTTTTTGTTGGAGTGGGATTCCTTGGTTGAAAGGATCAAAGATATTCTATCCTCTTAGAAATGAATATAGCTTTCACTTTAGGAATAATCAATCGTAACAAATTATTACATTCAAAAATTTCTTAATGATCCAAAGATGGAGACAATAATATCTTATTTAAGTATGTTGTATATTACACGAGAGTACAATTTATTCTTGTCATATTTGTTTTCTGATTGATTTTCTTTAGGCTTCTATATAATCGATAACAAGAAGTGTCACAAATCCCTTACACCCTTACAACATACATAACCAAAAGTGCCTCAAATATCATAATATTATGACATGTGTCATAATCATATGATATGATACATAAAGTGATCACTAATATAAAGTAGAAAGTCAATAAATGATAAATACCATTGAATTTGGGAACACTCCTATGCTATCCTCAATTAAAGTGATTATCAAGAATGAAGAAGTCAAATGATTCCTATAAAGAAATGTCCCACAACACACTAGTGGCGATACTTAATCTTGATGAAAATTTTGCTAGAGATATGTACAACTTACTTTGTTACGGGAAAATACTTGAAAACAATGACCCACTCCTCTATTTCTTGATATAGTGTGTATGGTTATTCATGTATTTGATCGATTTATGGTGAAATTTTTTCTTGTGATGCAGATGGAATTAAAATTATCACAATGATGGATAGTGGGTAGTATAATGCTAAAGAAAGCCTCTTTAAAATATTTTGAAGCTAGAATTAGTTTCAATTGTGGAATTAAGAGGTTTTTAACACTTAACCCCATTCAAAGAAATAGTAATATAATTTTTCTTTTCACTTTATCAAAAAATTATGCTGAAACCAAGATCTCATAATCTTATCCATAACCTCTCCATGTTTAAATGTTTCGCTAACACATATAAATCTAAAAACTAGATCATTTGTCTTCTATGTAAAGGGTCCAAAAACTCATTTTCACTCATCCTTGAGTATTCATAATTTTCTTTCAACTATTGCAGCTTAGCATGATTAACATAATTGTAACCTTCATAAGTAGTTTCTAATTTAGTGAATACATCATATGTTTTCTTTGATTCTTAAATATTTGAGTACATTATATCAAGTAAGGCTCTAATAATCACTTCTTTATCCAACATGTTCTTTATTAATTACTTGTTTTCAGTTGAAGTAACTTGTGAGAAATCAGCCAAAATAATATAGTTCTTGTCTATTATAATGTGCCAATATTCATAATACATGCATATCAGGTAAATAACCAATCTTCTTACAATACCAACAAATAATTTAAGGTTCCTTATTGTTGAAAATACCCTTACCTTTAGGCTCTCTTCTTGTAGTTAAAGATACAAATTCATCTATCTATCTTTCTTCTTATTTAACATCTTCTCAATTACTCACATAATCTCTAGGGCTTCCACTAGTACTTGCACTTTTCGTTAGTACTAGATATTATCTCTATGTGCACTAGCTCTAAAAGAAATTTCAACTCTAAAAAGGCATCATCCAATATTCCAATTTTAAAAGTTTGTAATTTTCCAATAAATATTTCTCTATTAGAACATTTAATAAAAGGTATAACTTCTTCAATTGCATTTAACTTGTTGTCATAAGTTGATGTAAAGGATCTAAGAATCTTCTATCAAACTTCATCTTATGATATAGTTCCTCCTAAACTTTTTATACCTTTAGTAATTTCAATAATGTTGTACATATATGCTCTAACAGATTCATCTTCTTACATTCTAGAATTTTCTATTTTAGTTTTCCAATTCTACAACTTTTATTTCTTTGTATATTCATCTCATTTTAATAAAAATTCTATAATTTAACCCAAATATCATATGCCAAGTCAATTACCTTTACCTTAGTGAACTGTGATTCAAATAGTGTGATGATAAGTACTTCCAAGGCAATCATGTTACACTAGAATATATTTTTATCCTCATATATGCATGAAGATAGATAATTTTCTATTTTAACCTAGAATTTAGTCTTTCTAACAAATGAGAAGTCAATCTCCATGTGAATCAAATGTGTTTTCGTCTTGTTCTTCCAACTATCATAGTTGTCACCATCAAACTTGTGACTTTCCTTCTTGTAAGACATAGATCCCCTCAAGCTGTTAAGGTTCCTTCTCAAAGAGGACCTTATGCTTTGGTACCAATTATTAAGAAGTAAAGTTCTAACACGACCGAGAGGGTGGGGGGTGAGGGGGCATGAATTAGCTATATCTAAATATAGCTAGACTAAACTTATAAATATGAAATCCAATAATTAAAAAATTATGCACAATAGTATGAGACCATACACCATAACACAATGAGTCATTAACATGGGAAAACCTTGGTGGGGATGCTACCCACAAGATAGTGTACTATTATATAAGTTCCTTTTGAAAGGATGTGGCCCTTTTAAGAGTTAAAAATAATGTATTTAGTATAACAATCCTTTTTAGAAGATATATCCATGTTAGGATACCTTGAACCCTTGTTAAAAGATTCTAATCCTAGTAAAGGTTGATATGAAAAAAATAGAACCATTGTCAAAATGATCCAACAATTATGCAGAATAAACCTTCGGGGTAACATGTCCAAAAAAATGAACTGACTAATTTGCAACATACTTGCTAAAATATTTCCTTGGAAGCTCGCCTAAATCATCCAACACATCTACTTCTCGTCTATGATCTTGTAGCATGAAATATTGAATCAACATATCACATACACAGCATACATGATATCTACAATGATACCCGACCAGGGAATACCTCATTTCTTTATATCCCTTGGAAATAATTAATCACATCATCTTGTTAAGGATTCCCCAATGTACATTGACAAAGGTCCATTCTAAGTCATACAGACGTTCATAAGAATTATTCCAAAAATTATAATAAGGTTCCCAAACATTACAACAAGGATATTAAAAATTATATAATGATAAATTATACAGTTGCTCAACACTATCTATTGCTAGTAAAATACATTGTGCACTACACAACAATGACCCTTCTAGAAAAGATTAAATGCTTCTTGTACTCTCGAACATAGGTGCATGAACAAGTATTCTATCATATCCCAAGCTCACTAACATTCATTCCATCTCACCAATAAGATAAAATAAAAAATAAAATCAACTATCTCTGTGAATAATCTTTGCACACTGGTCTACTACCAATCTTCACCCAACAAATTATAACTCATCTAGAAATGAACATGAGAACAACAAATAGAGAAATTATGTTTATACTCAATCTTCCACACAAATATATTCTCACATAACTTATCCTATTATATGCTAATTATATTGTCATAAAAACATCCTATAATATACACAATATGTGTTTTCCATTATCACATAAATAAACAATGTCATCAATGTCAACTAGTCATCGATACAACACCAAAGCAATACATCCAAGTGCTAACAAAGACCTCCATTCCTAAAATGTTCTCCATGCTAAAGAAAAGAACATTGAGATTAATGTTCACTAAATTAGGGATCTTAGTCAAGAAGTTTTTATTAATCTCCAATTTTGTCTAAGTGAAGACCAAGCAATAGATATATTTACTATATGTTTGAGGCTAAATTTTGAAGCTATGGTGAATGTTGGGAAAGGTTGAGCTGAAAATTAAGTGTTATATAATAGCATATTGTGCCCCTCTCTTTTGTATTTTCTTTGTATTCTTCTAGCCAATATTAAGGATGGATGTTAGGATGTTAATAATGTCTAGTAATATCCTAAGTAGAGTCCCTATGTCCATAATCTTTCATAGAATAATCCAAATTTTTAGTAGAGAATTCTAAGATGTAAAATATTCTAGAAAAGAGGAGTGAACTATATTTTTACTATACATAAGAAACAATGCATGTTCACAAGGCATTATAAGTCTTTAGATGTTTGTAAAAAAAGGTAAATCAATATATGATTATTTTTCAAATGTATCTCTATTTTTTCCTATTTTATTATGTTTCCAGTAGCTGTTGTACTTATTTTAAATTATTTTGGGCCTAATTTTACATGACATAGAAGAATAAAACAACACAACTTTAATCTTTGAAAGAAGCATACCAGTAAAAACAATTAGAGATATAAAAAAAATCAATATTAAATGGAATGCCCACATATAGTTTTTAGCATTTTTTCATACTTTTGATTAGTGCAATGTGTTTGGCTAAACAAAACATGGGGCTTATAGAAAGTAAAACTGCAGCTAAACAAACATTTACAATTAGAAAATGCTACCCAAAAAATTATTATTATAGACTTTTCTTTAAATAGTGTTTTGACAAGTTCAATTAACAAGAAGGATATGGTTTGGATCTAGAAAACTAAAATGTTAATATATAAACAAATGACCTCAACCATATATGAGCAATGTTTAGAGTAGAGATATAGATACACTAACTACCTGGAGTAAACAAATGAAACAGATTAAGGGTTTCCAAAAGAGATTATCACAATCCTCAACCTCATCAGATCTCAATAGGGCTAGTGAAGAGTCTCAAATAACAAATAAGAGCAATTTGAGTGGCTTTGGTATAAAGTTGGAGCAATGTTCCCCATTAGGATCCATGAGTGATACAAATTCTACTTGAAGAGAGATAAACCATTAAGATTACCAAAAAAATGATATTGTTATTGAGATGGTTTACAATTATGCAAAGCTTGCTTATATAGGCAAGGCATGATAGAATGGAGGGTAAAGAAAGAAACATATGCTTGATGAGATGAGAGAGTAAGATAGATAAGAACCAACCACTACCAATTTAACTACTAATATTCATTCAAGACTAAAATTAATAAATATTTGTTTTATCTAACCAACTAATGATGTTCCCTAAATAATCTTAAGCATAAACAAGAGTAACTAATATTTACTCTAACATGTAAAATAATAATTATTAGACTTAAATATCAATAAAATGAAGTTATTATTTTTCCATTAAAGAAAATTTGACATGCGAGATTTAATGTATGTCCATAAAAACATATTTATAAACTACTGCAGTAGTTGTCTAAATATAAGAAGATAGGTGTTGAAATATAGTAGATAGTTAAAGTAACCCATTGTAACAATTGAAATTGCAATGTGGTATATGATGAAAATGAAATGGGATGTTTTTGAAGTATTACATGACAACCAAAATGACTTCACAAACAAAGACTGAGTAGAATCCAAATTGCATAATAATAACAATACATTACAAAGAGAAAAATGGAAATTAATGTTAATAGCGATTGATTAAAAAATATTAAAATCTTAAAAAAAATATAAAGAGGTTTTAATTTTCTCACTCAAACAAGTAGAGCATAATAATTAACATTGTCTCTAATATTGAATAGTTTTTTCACTTGAGCATTTGAATTTGATAAAATATTTTTAAAATAATGAAATAAAAATGACGTTAAATCCAAACAGATATAGAGAGAACAGTCGAAGGAAGTAGTAAACTTAGTATGACAAGATGGAAGAGATAAGAGTTTCTACTTGAACTGTACATGTTGAACACCATCGACAAAGAAGTGAATTGCTTGATAAGTATTTAATCCCATCAACATGAAGTGCATTGCTTGATAAGATTCCTCAAAGATTTGTGGTGTCGTGAAATGCATTCAGTGGATAACATACACAACGTGATTTTCTTTAGGGCCCCGTTTGGTTGCTGGAAGATGAGGGCCAAAACCAGGTTATCAGGGGTAAAACTAGGTTTTGCAAAAAAACTTTGTTGTTTGGTTGGTTAAAATTATAACCTAGTTTTCAATTTCATCTTCCAATTTTGATCAAAAACTGGAAGAAGTTTCTTCCAACAAAAAGGTGGAATTCGAAATTAAAACCAGGTTTTGAATTTTATGACAGTTTTTTTAATAATATTGTGGGGTCCACAGTATATTCATCTTCCGTGTCAACCAAACGGACCATTGGCTTTCCAAACCACAAAACCAGGTTTTCAAAAACCTGGTTATAAGATAACCTGGTTATGGCACAAATTCATCTTCCCCAACCAAACGGGGCCTAGACTATTGATCTAGTAGTGTTTAGGATATGATGTAATAAAGAACTAGCGAGTCATAGGCACTTAATTAATGGAAATCAATCCAACCAAGGCAGCTGCATACATGGTTCAAGGAGAATTTGAAATGGGACATATTCCTAGCTAGAGAATATAATCTTGAACAAAGTTAAGTTATGTTATTGTATCGAAATTTCAACGTAGTTAATGGGCTCTTGGTGTTGAATGGCTCACAAAGAGCCCACCAGGGATCAAGTCTTGCTGATTGCAAGGCTCCGACATCATAAGGGATGAGGCCAAGATCGTGCCCCAGGTGATTTTGATAGTGTGGATGGTCCTCAATCTTTGGCTCTAAGATGAAGAGGTTTTAGGCACGAGTGGGCCTGTATCAGGTCCCTAAAAAGTCTATGTGGTGGCCTTCTCTGATTGGTAGCTCGCAGGCTTCGTGCCTCGCTGGGTTGCCCCGCGGGTCTGAACCCTCCATCAAAAAAAAAAAATTTAATGTAAGCATAACCTAGTGCAATAAATAAATACATCATATAGATTCAGTATAGCACATGAATCTCATAAGTTGGTTCTTATCCTTCAAACATGACAATGTCCAATAAATCATAATTATAATGCATGTGTGGTATTGAAAAATAATGTCAAGTTATTTAATACTTTTAATCTAAGAGTGACTCATTAATATATGGGATGTTTATAAACTAACTAATATCAATCCAAAACATGGCGATATCACAAAATACGAGAAAATGGTAATAACAATACATGGATTTCTGTCTTCTCTGGATAGTACAGGTCTCGCATGGGTGAATCTTCACCCCTCATCAGCTGTGTAGACTATATATTCAAAGACATAATTCTTGAGATAGTAGGAGTTATGTCAAATAAGCCACGATTCCTCTAATTTACGAAGTACAATTCTAGGCTTCACTCTCCCCTTTATAGCCAAGCCCACAGATTGTAACCAGTCTACACTACCAAAAAGTAACTGCACAATAGATTGTACTAGGAATAGCATGCGTTAGCTTTGGCAGATTCTTCAAAGCAAGATAAAGCTCAACTGCGAAAATTGATTATCAAGTTAAATTATATACACCTGGTAATCTAAATCAAATTTTGAAACAAATATATCGGTCACATCACTCACAATTTAGTTTTCTATACTACAAAGCGTACAGCGATTTTGACACCATTCCGTGCATGAGATGTGAATCGGAATACTCTTGAGACAGTTCACTACAGATGCAGCTATTGCTGCTTTTACCTGCCCTCGCTTTGGCAGGGACTTTCTCCTATCTTCTTGGGCTTTTCTCTTCTCTTCCTTTGATTTCATTGAATGAAATCTCTTCCCATGTAAATGGTCCCTCCCATTTCGCGATAGACCCATGGATTTTACTCGTGATTGGGTGCTTTGTGCGACAATACACTATAATATATCTATAGAATTATTGGAGAGATGTGATTGCAGAGCACAGAATTTTAAGAGCTAGCTGTACCATCTCTATTATTTTCTAGTGGGGACAGACTTAATGAGCTTAACATATCGGACAAGATTTGTTTGAAGATTGTAATGGGCAACAGGGAACATATCTGAAACGCCATCCTTTGGATAGACCATATCTATTTTCTTGCTTAAATGCCAATTAGATCTTCTCTGTATTCTTCGTCTTATCTAAGGTGATGATGAAAGCATTTGAATACATTTGTTCTTATATGAACTCTTTTAACTCAATGTCAAATTGGATATCCATGTTCCTAATAGTGTAATAACCCAAAAATACTATTATAGTTTGTATTATTTTACTCAATGACAAATTTGGATGATCCACGTCCTTAATAGTGTACTAATAAAAAGATAATATAATAGGTGAACATTGTGTAAAGTGGTAGGACTAGATTTGTATTGTCAATGATCAAAGTTTAAATTTTCTAGAGTTACTTTGTATAATCTCAATATTTAATGGCTCCTAAGTGTTGAAAATATAGATGGAGTAACTGGGGGGTGAATCAATTACCACAAAAATATTTCTATAGATCCTTTAGATGACTGGTAAAACTAATTACTACTGTCACTCGGTAAACATACAGAAAATGTTGTAACTCAGTAAATGCAAAGTATGTTTTACTTTAGCAAATCTAACATCAATAATAGTATGTTGCAAACATAAGAGAAATGAAATGAACACAAGAAACACCAGATTTAACATGGAAACCCAATATGGGGAAAAACACCAATACAACTAGTTACTATTTTTCACTCTTTTGAAGTGAGCCTTGTTAGGAGCCAACCTAGTTAAAGGTTACAAAACACACTGTTAGGTGTGACCTTGTTAGAAAATTTAATCACCCTGCTAGAAGTGGCCTTGTAAGAGGTCTTTAAAAAAATTCAATGGAACTGTCACCCTGTTAGAGGATTTACTACTGGCTGTTAAACCAACTTTGTTAAGAGATTTTAGAGCACTGCTACAATGGTTGGAGGAGTAACAATGAAATGACCTACTTGAGATGCAACTGAATTGTTAAATCCAGATCTCTGTTCTGTTCAAAAAAACTTGATCCTTCCTTATCGAACGTTACTTTGCTACTCCACAAGGATATATGACCATCCTTCAAGTTTTCTCACACACTTTCCTTCTTAATCTAATCAATACACTTGCATAACATCGAAAATCACAACTTGACCTTATATTTATATCATTCAGATTGTCAAGTCAGCTCAATACAAATTACAATGACTAATAATCATTACCATAGTCAGCTGGAATCAATACTTGAAATAATTAGACTTCATATCCCAAATCAACAAAATCCTTCAATGGCCGACCTAGCTCGGTAAACACTGGTCCTGAAATGATTTCTTGTGTTAACCAACAGAAGCTTAGTTAACACTACAAACTTTGCACAAATCCTTTGACAACTAAGTGAGCTCAGTTAATATTGACTCTGACCAACTTTCCTTCGTTAACTATGAGAACTTGGTTAACACTACTTTCTGCCATAATTTCCTTCGACGCCTAAGTGAGCTCGATAGATACTATCTTCACAAAGTAATCTTCAGAAATGCTTGATAGACAAAAAAAACTATCTTGCTAACCAATTGAGCTCGGTAAACACTAACTGGAAACTAATATGACATTTGTGTAACATCAAAGACAACACACAATTAGAAAATTGTATCCAACAATCTCCCTCTTTGGCATTGATGGCAACACAACATGTCATAGCACAATAAAATTTGAGAACAAAACTTTCTCTGATAGAAAGTTTCTCCCTCTTAGATTTTATACCATAAGCTTCTCTTTTATGTAGTAATCTCCCTTTGTGAAGGAATTACATAGCTTCTTTCTTTAAAAAAAATTCAGAAAGATATGATAGCAAAACTCTCCCTCTTTGACAACACATGCGAAAGACAACACATACCAAATTAGGATCAATGTACCTTGAGTACTAATTCATATGCAAGGTTCTTTTGACTATGCAACATCAACTAATTTATCTTCAACTAGGTTCTTGTTGATGCATCACTAAAGCTTCACTTAGTGAGCTTTAGATAGGGGAATGACCTCTAACTTGCCTCTTAGATAGAAGAATGCATCCTTAGGTAATGTCTTGGTAAATATGTCTGCAATCTGTTCTTTTGTATGGACATATTCCAATCTAATTTCTTTGTCCTACACCAGTTCTCTGACAAAATGATATTTTATAATAATATGCTTGATTTTGGAATGCATCACTACATTCTTTGATATGTTAATTGCACTTGTATTATCACAAAACATTACAACTAGTTCCTTGATTTCAACCTTCATACCTTGCAACAATTTTTTAAACCAAACAATGTTAGAACAATTTACTACTGTTGCAACATATTCTGCTTCAGCCGTGGATTGGGATGTGTAGTTTTTCTTCTTTCTTATCCAAGATACCAACCTTTTACCAAGAAAGAATGCTCCACCACTTGTGCTTTTTCTGTCATCAATATGTCCTGCCCAATCAGCATCAGTAAACACTTTTAGTTCCAAATTTCCTCCAAGTTTATACCATAAACTATACTCTTCAGTGCCTTTCAAATATCTCAAGATTCTTTTGATTGCCATCATATGATTTTTTTTGGATTTTGCCGAGAATCTTGCCACTATACCAACTGCAAGAGCAATATCAGGTCTTGTATGAACTACATACTATAATTTTCCAATCATTGATCTATATAACGTTTGATCTACCTCTTTTGAGTCATCATCTTTGGTAAGATTTAATCTAGTACACTTGGGGTTTCCAACTGATTTTGAATCTTCCATACCAAACTTCTTGAGTATCTCCTTGATATACTTAGACTAGGTGATGTAGATACCATTGCTACTCTATTGTATCTGCAATCCAACAAAGAATTTAATCTCACCAAACATAGACATTTCAAACTCTGTGTTCATTTGTTCTAAAAATTCTTTGCATAGATCATCATTTCTTGTAAATAAAATATCATCCACAAATATTTCTGCCAATACAATCTTGTTATCTGGTCCTTCTTTGATGTGCAAACTACTATTATTATTTGTTCTCTGAAAACCAATCTACATAAGGTAGATATGTAATCTTTCATACCATGCTCTAAGAGCTTGTTTTTGTTAGGATAAACCACGGACAGAAATAAAAAACTACATGCAAATATAACCAATAACAAAAAATAATAGAACACACAGAAATGAACACAAGGCACCAAGATTTAACGTGGTTCACCCAATCCCTGGGCTACGTCCACCAAACAGCAAGTCCGATCTTATTACAATCCAGTGATTACAACCTGATTACAATCCGTAATCCCTTACAGCTCAATACCGCCGCAAGAACCAATTTCGTATCACCACATATCAAAAAATACCCAACCCTAAGCCCTTTTTATACAAGTATTAAACCGCTTTAGGGTTATAACATGTTGGCCATATGTCGGCCATAATATGTCGGCTACCATGTCGATGTCGGCTACTTCCAAAAAAAAAAAATTTTCGGGGCGATGCCCTGAACCCCACTATTTATGAAGTATGTACAGTACTTTCCTGATCAATCACCACAATCTAACAATCTCCCACTTGGGGACTGATCAGGCTCCACACTAAACAACAATCTCCCACTTGGAGACTGGTCCTGTAGCAATACAACTATCGCATGGGGCTCCCACTGGATCAAACCTCCCTGGACTCTGCTGTTCTTTTATTCACATTTAGTCTAAAAGACCAACTGAAGCTGAAGAGGAGTTCAGCTTCTCCCTTGTGACAACCTTTGTCAACATATCTGCTGGATTTTCATTGGTATGTATCTTCTCCAGCTTTAACTGTCCATCCTCCAAAACTGACCGAATGAAATGGTACCGCAACTGTATGTGTTTGGTCTTAGAATGCAGAGCTGAATTCTTAGCAAGATGAATGGCACTCTGACTATCTGTGAACAAAAAATTATCCTTCTGAGGATGTCCCAATTCTTCCAAGAAGAACTGAAGCCATATCATCTCTTTGGCGGCCTCTGTAGCAGCAACATACTCTGCCTCTGTAGTGGAGAGAGCATTAATCTTCTGTAGCCTAGAAACCCAGCTCACGGCTGCCCCACCAATAGTAAAGACATAACCTGTAGTACTCCGCCTGGTATCAATATCCCCAGCCAAATCTGAGTCAACATAGCCCTGTAAATCAGTAGTAGAGCCCCCAAAGTGTAAACACTTATTGGATGTTCCTCTCAAATATCTGAGAATCCACTTGACAGCATTCCAATGCTCAAAACCTGGATGACTCATATACCTGCTAACGACTCCCACTGCATGTGCAATATCTGGCCTAGTGCATACCATAGCATACATCAAACTTCCTACAGCTGAAGCATAGGGTACCGTGGACATCTTATCCTCCTCTTCCTGTGTCTTGGGACACATCTCCTTAGTCAATTTCAAATGACCAGGTAAAGGTGTGCTGACAGCTTTAGCATTCTCCATAGAGAAACGTTGCAACACCTTCTCAACATAATCAGCTTGAGATAGCGTCAATGTTCTGTTCTTCCGATCTCTGCAAATCTTCATACCAAGGATTTGTTTTGCTGCCCCCAAATCCTTCATAGCAAATGCATGTGCTAATTGGCATTTCAGCCCCTTAATATGATCCATGTTAGACCCAGCTATAAGCATATCATCAACATATAAACATAAAATAATGTAATTATCATCATCCAACCTCTTAAAATAAACACAGTAATCTGAATGACACCTATTATATCCATGCTCATGCATAAAACTGTCAAATTTCAGATACCATTGCCGAGGTGCTTGCTTCAGGCCATATAAACTTTTCTTTAATTTGCACACTAAGTTCTCCTTACCTTTGACCTCAAAACCCTGTGGCTGAGCCATATATATTTCTTCATCCAAATCACCATGAAGAAAGGCTGTTTTAACATCCATCTGCTCTAAATGCAAATCTTCAGTAGCCACAAGACTTAAAATAGTACGAATAGAAGTCATTTTAACAACAGGAGAAAATATTTCATCAAAATCAATTCCTTTTTTCTGTGCAAATCCTTTTACAACTAACCTGGCCTTAAATCTTTTCTTACCTCCTTCCTCTTCTTTCAACCTATAAACCCATTTATTCTGTAAAACCTTTTTACCTGCAGGCAACTTGCACAAATCCCATGTCTTATTTTTCAGCAAAGAGTCCATTTCATCTTTCATTGCAGACTCCCACTGAATCTTAGCATCCACCTGCACAGCTTCATCATAACTTTCAGGTTCACCAGCATCAGTAAGTAAAATAGAATACAAAGAGGGAGAAAACCTTTGTGGAGGTCTAATTGGCCTTGTTGACCGTCTAACATTCACTGGTGTATGTGGTATTTGTTGTTGCGGTTGTTGCACATCATGAGGAATGGCTGGAACATCAGCTTTTGGAGTATCATCCAACACTACATAATCATCTTCTTTCTTCTCATGTTGCTGCAACAGATCTTTGTACAACACTTTTTCATTGAATATGACATCCCGGCTTCTTATAATTTTATGATTTTCAAAATCCCAAAGCCTATAACCAAATTCATTAATGCCATATCCAACAAAGACACATTTCTTTGATTTAGCTTCTAGCTTGGTTCTATTTTCAGAGTCTATATGAGCAAAAGCTTCACAACCGAAGGTCTTGAGAAAAGAATAACTCACCTTCTTACCAGTCCATGCTTCCTCTGGAATACCACAGCCCAAAGGAGTAGAGGGACCTCTATTAATCAAATATACTGCAGTATTGACAGCCTCCGCCCACATGTGTAAGGGCAACCCAGCATGCAACCTCATGCTCCTTGCGCGCTCCATTATAGTCTTGTTCATGCGTTCAGCCACTCCATTTTCCTGTGGAGTCCTTGGAACAGTTTTTTGTCTACGAATACCATTAGTGGAGCAATAATCTTCAAATTCATGACTGCAATACTCACCACCATTATCAGATCTGAGACATTTTAATTTCTTACCAGTCTCATTTTCAACCAAGCATTTCCATTTCTTAAAAGTTTGAAATACATCAGATTTCTGTTTAAGGAAATAAACCCATACTTTTCTAGTTGCGTCATCAATAAATGTAACATAATAATGAGAGCCACCAAGGGAAGATACCTGAGCCGGTCCCCATACATCTGTATGCACAAGTTCTAATTTCTCCTTTTTGTTTTCCTTCCCTGTCTTTACAAAACTCACTCTCTTTTGTTTTCCATACACACAACTTTCACAGAAATCCATATTCACACATTTTAGACCTGGTAAAACTTTCCTTGAATGAAGTACTTTCATACCTTTCTCACTCATGTGCCCAAGTCTATTGTGCCACAGCGCTGTATCAGAATCCACAGCAGCTATTTGTTCTCCCTGCTCATCTGCAGTAATTGTTCCTGAATATTCATTTTTCTCTGAAACAATCAAAGTAGAAGGAACAATATGACCTGTACAAAGATATAAGGTGCCTACTTTCACACCTTTTGCTACTACAAGGGAACCTTTTGAAACCTTCCAATTTTTATCATTAAAAGTAACTACACAACCCTCATCACCGAGTTGCCCTACTGAAATTAAATTTCTACTTAGTTTTGGAACATGTCTTACCTCATGTAGTAGCCAATGATTCCCATTCTGCAACTTAATCTTAATTTTTCCCTTTCCAACAATCTGACAAGGTTCATTATCCCCCAAATAAACAAGCCCAAAATCCCCTTGGACATAATCAATGAAATAACCTCTATGAGGTGTAGCATGAAAAGAAGCACCAGAATCTAAAACCCATGAATCATCAACACTCTCTAAAGACAGAAGCAAAGCATCCTCTTCGGATTTGTTACTTACCACATTTGCCTCTTTGTCTCCATCTGATTTATCTCCTTCATTTTTCTTTCGAGTCCAGCAATCTTTCTTTTTGTGCCCTGGTTTCCCACAGTACCAGCAATCATTTGGTCCTCTCGATTGAGACCTCCTCCCCTTTGACTTTCCTCTTGATTTCCCACGATTTCCAGAGTTACTTCCTCTTTCAGTCGTTCTGCCCCTGCTTTGTGCATTTAAAGCACTTCCTGATGTAGATCCACCTGAGGATTTTCTACGAGTTTCCTCACTTAAAATAACACCGATCACATCATCATATTTTAGGGTACTAGATCCAGGAACAGAATTACTCACCGCCATTACCAAGCCATTCCAGCTTTCAGGCAAAGAACACAAAATCAAGAGAGCCCTAATTTCTTCATCAAAATTGATACCCACAGAAGATAATTGACTAGTAATAGTATTAAAGTCATTTAAATGATCTGCAACAGATCCACCTTCTGCCATTTTCATATTAAATAAACGCTTCATGAGAAATACCTTATTTTAAGCGGAGGGCTTTTCATACAGTGTCGCTAGGGTTTTCATCAAATCTTCTGTCGTCTTTGCTTTTGTAATATTAAATGCCACCGATGGTGCCAAGCATAACCGAATGCTTCCAAGTGCCTTTCTGTCCAAAAGATCCCATTCAGCCTCTGACATAGTTCCCTGATTCTTGGCTTTTCCTTCCAACGGCTTCCACAAATCCTTCTGATATAAATAGTCTTCCATTTGCATCTTCCATAACTGGAAGTTCTGCCCATTAAACCTATCAACCCTCAGCTTACCATCATCTGCCATTGCTCCCACTCAACCGTGAGACTTTCCTGCAGAGGATAACTGAGAAACAACTAGGCTCTGATACCACTTGTTAGGATAAACCACGGACAGAAATAAAAAACTACATGCAAATATAACCAATAACAAAAAATAATAGAACACACAGAAATGAACACAAGGCACCAAGATTTAACGTGGTTCACCCAATCCCTGGGCTACGTCCACCAAACAGCAAGTCCAATCTTATTACAATCCAGTGATTACAACCTGATTACAATCCGTAATCCCTTACAGCTCAATACCGCCGCAAGAACCAATTTCGTATCACCACATATCAAAAAATACCCAACCCTAAGCCCTTTTTATACAAGTATTAAACCGCTTTAGGGTTATAACATGTTGGCCATATGTCGGCCATAATATGTCGGCTACCATGTCGATGTCGGCTACTTCCAAAAAAAAAAAAATTTCGGGGCGATGCCCTGAACCCCACTATTTATGAAGTATGTACAGTACTTTCCTGATCAGTCACCACAATCTAACAGTTTTAAACCATACAAAGCTTTGTGCAGTTTGCAAACCATGTCCCTTTTATCTGGATCAACAAAACCTTATGGTTGTTCAATGTAGACTTCTTCATCAATAATACTATTGAGAAATGCAAATTTAAAATCCATTTGATATACCTTAAATTCTTTATGTGCTACATATGCAAGTAAGGTCCTGACATCTTCCAATCTTGCAACAGGAACACGAGTTTCACCATTATCAATTCCTTCTTCTTGAGAGTAGCCTTTACATACCAATCTAGCTTTGTTTCTAAATACCTTACCATCTTCATTCAACTTATTCTTGAATACCCATTTTGTGCCAATCACATTTTTGTCTTTGGGCGTACAAGAGTCTAGGTTTTGTTCTTCTCTATTTTTTCAATTTCTTCATTCAAAGACTCAATCTAATTTTCAGTTTCTAATGCATCTTTAACACTTCTAGGTTCAAATTCAGCAAGTAAACATGCACCTTTTAGCTTACTTCTTGTCATAGTACTTTCTGTTCTATCTCCAATAATATGATCAGGTGTATGATGCCTTCTAACATACTTGGCTAATATAGGTTCCTTACCTTTTGAATGAATTGCATTATCTTCCTCTTGAATTTCAACTTGAGCCTTGGGTTGATCTGTTTGTGGCTCAGGTCCTTTAGACTCGGTAGGCATTGGCTCGATAGCTTTAGACTGTAACTCAGATTCTTGCAACTCAGTTTGAACTATTTGTGACCTAGTAACCATACTGAGCTCAACAGATGTAGTCTCATTATTATCAAATATATCTGAAAAAGTGTTAGATTCATAGTAGACAAATCTTCTATAGTCTCATGGTTCTTTCTTGCTTTCTTCTTTAGCCTTTTCTACAAACTCATCAATTCTCACATGTGCACTTTCTATGATTTTGTGAGTAGACAAATTTAAACATTTATATGCCTTTTTTTTGCTATAGTATCCTAGAAATATACCTTCACCACTTTTTACATAAAACTTACCTTTTCTAGAATATTTCAAGATATAACATTTACTTCCAAATACTTTTAGGTAACTTACATTGGGTTTGTAGCCATACCACGGTTCATAGGGAGTCTTGTCTGAATCCTTCTTCAACTGAACTTGGTTCAAAGTATGGACTACAATGCTAATAGCTTCCTTCTAGTATTTGATAGAAATGTTCTTTTCAATCATCAGAGTCCTTGCACAATCTATGATGGGTTTGTTTCTTCTCTTAGCTATTCCATTATGCTCAAGAGTTTCAGGGGCTGATACCTATCTTTTGATTCCTATTTCAATACAAAAGTTATTGAATTCATTGAAGATGAATTCACTACCTCTATCTGATCTTAAGAATTTTAGTCTTTTTCATGTTTCTTTCTCTCCTCTTGCCAAATACCATTTGAATTTCTCAAATACTTTTGACTTTTCTCTTAAATACATAACAGTCATCATTCTAGAGTAGTCATCAACAAAAAGAATAAAGAATTTTTCTCCACTATAGTTTTCTATTCTAATAGTTCCACACAAATCAGTATGCACAATTTTCAAGATATCTTCAGATTGATATTTTTTTCTTTTAAAACTAGTCTTTCCTATTTTGCCAATTTAACAGTTCTTGCATAAACCAATATTTGATTTCTTCAAACTAAGAATACCTCTTACTTTCCTAAATTTTCTTATTTTTACCATGCTATCAAAATTTATATGACATAACCTTTTGTGCCATAACCAACTTTCTTCAACTTGAGCAATAAAGCATGAGCAATCACCAAGATCAAAATAAAATAAGTTACCTTTTTTTTGTTTGCCTGATCCAATTAGTTTTCCTTTGTCATTCAGTAGTCTTGCCTTGCCATGCATAAATTCTACCATGAATCCAATGTTGATAAGCTATGCCCCACTCAGTAGATTATGGTTTAGTCCTTCAACCCAATAGGCATTGTCACATACAAGTTCACTGGTTAATGAAACATGACCCTTTCCTTTTATGCAACAAGGTTCATTGTTTCCAAATCATACACTTCCTCCATCATAATGTTCAAAATGTTCAAACTTTGTTTTATCTCTAGTCATATGATGTGAAGATCCACTATCTATGATCCATGTATCATTTTTGCTAACATGAGAGATAAGTGTCATCTTATGTCCTTCATCATTAAATTCATCTTTTACAGCAATGTATACTATTTCATCTTCACTATTATCAGAATCCTTAGCCATAAAACAAGTTTTCTTACCTTTGTGCTTGTATATTTTGAAATCCTTTTTTGCCTTTGTATTTGTGACTCTTATTTTCATTCTTATCTTTTCTTGGGCACCTGGCAACAATATGACCAACTTCTTCACATGAAAAATAGATTAAGGAAATTTTACCTTAGTATTTTTCTTTGCTTCTAGAATATTTCTTTGCAAGCAAAGCTTCAACAACTTCAAGATCACTATTTAAGCTTTCCTCAGTTTCCTCTTCACTATCTGATGGATTTTATTTTATATTCTTCCTTTTTTCTTTAAGTGAAATTTTGGCCTCAAAAGAAAACTCAACATTTTTAGAAGCTGGAACATAATTGTCAAAGTTGTCTAGCTCAAAAGGTATCAATCTTCCTACTAGGGCATCCAAACCTATCTTGTTACTTGAATCACGTCTCACTTCTTGAATAGCATATACTCTGATTACATATATGAGAAGAAAAGTTCTAAGAATTTTACTTACAACAATTTCTTCTTTGATTTCTCCTTCAGATGCTCTAATTGCACTGACACTGTCTTTGACTCTTTTCACATATTTGGCAATATTTTCATCTTCTCTCATTCTCATCTGATCAAATTGTCCTCTAAGACTTTTAGCTTTAGCTCTTCTTACATTGTCATTACCTCCATAGATGTCCTTGAGTTTATTCCACATTGCAAAAGTTGTTTTACAATCTTTGACCTCATTAAATTCTTCATAG
This sequence comes from Cupressus sempervirens, assembly GCA_028749045.1. NCBI lineage: Eukaryota > Viridiplantae > Streptophyta > Pinopsida > Cupressales > Cupressaceae > Cupressus > Cupressus sempervirens. Next base: position 371,494,969 of record CM053783.1, on the reverse strand, counting down.
CTAAAAGCAGATGCAATATCAATCATCATGATGTTATGATTATTATTCTCAGCAAGATCTTCAATAGATAATGTACCAGTAGGAATTTTATATTCTACATCAAGGTATTTTCATCTTGAATCACTGATGGTAGCTAGATAAAGCCTCATGAGTCCCTGCCATGCTGAAAAGTTATCTTTGTTAAGCCTTGGGATCTCTCTATTATAAGACATCTTGATCTTTAGCTTAGGTCCTTGAAACCTTCCTCCAAGCACCAAAAGCTCTAATACCAATTTTTGAAAATATAGATGGAGTAACTAAGGGGCGGGTGAATCAGTTACTAAAAAAATATTTCCACAAATCTTTTAGATGTCTGATAAAACTAATTACTGTTGTCACTTAGTAAACATATAGAAAATGTTGTAACTCGGTAAATGTAGAGTATGTTTTACTTTAGCAGATCTAACATCAATAATAGTATGTTGCAAACATAAGAGAAAAGAAATGAACACAAGAGACACCAAATTTAACGAGGAAAGCCAATATGAGAAAAACCACCAATGCAACTAGTTAATATTTTTCAGTTTTCTAAAGTGAGTCTTGTTAGGAGCCAACCTAGTTAAAGATTAAAAAACACACTATTAGGTGCAACCTTGTTAGAGGATTTAATGACCCTGCTAGGAATGGCCTTGTAAGAGGTCTTTAAAACAATTCAATGGAACTATCACCCTATTAAACAATTTACTACTGGCTATTAAACCAACTCTGTTAAGAGATTTTAGATCACTGCTACAATGGTTGGAGAGTAACAATGAAATGACCTACTTGAGATGCAACTGAATTTCTGAATCTAGATCTTTATTTAGTTCACAAAAACTTGATCCTTCCTAATTGAATGTTACTTGGCTACTCCACAAGGATATCTGACCATCCCTCAAGTTCACTCACACACTTTTCTTCTTAATCCAATCAATAAGCTATCATTGAAAATCACAACTTGACTTTATATTTACATCATTCAAATTGTCAAGTCGGCTCAATACAAATTACAATGACCAATAATTATTACCATAGTTAACTGGAATCAATACTTGAAATAATTACACTTCATATCCCAAACCAAAAAAATCTTTTGATGGCCAACCTAGCTCGATAAACATTGGTCCTAAAATGATTTCCTATTAACCAATAGAAGCTTCGTTAACAATGCAAACTTTGCAAAAATCCTTTGGTAACTGAGTGAACTCAATTAATACTGACTTTGACCAACTTTCCTTCATTAACCATGAGAACTTGATTAACACTGCTTTCTGCCATCATTTCCTTTGATGCTTGAGTGAATTTGGTAGACACTATCTTCATAAAGTAATCTTCAAAAATGCTTGGTAGACAAGGAAAACTGTCTTGCTGACCAAGTGAGCTTGGTAAGCACTGACTAACAACTGATATGACATTTGTGCAACATCAAAGACAACACACAACTAGACAATTGTATCCAACACTAAGATCTTCTATCTTAAATAGTCTCTAGGATGTGAAGTAAGATCTCTCTATTTTATCTCATTGTTCATCTTTGGGACTCATCACATAGTATAATGATTAAGTTTTGGCATTGTGGGTAGTTCTATTCTCATGAGAGATAGGCTAGGTGAACCACTACTCATGAAATATGGGTCTTTTGACTCAAAAACCACAAAGTTAAATCCTAATAGAAATCTCACAATTTGACTTGTGGAAAATATCTCCCACTTATTAGTCCTATTAATATTAAACTCCCACTAGCTTATTATAATTACAATCATATCCCTTCAATCATCTAGTGTGCTTGTATATCGTCAAGCATTGTAGTATTTGTGGTGGTGATTTAATAGGTGTTTTTTTTTTCCTAGACATATTAGCATGAATTCTTATGGTATTACTATGGGGGAGTATCCTAGTGGTTTTGGAGACATGATTCAGTGATTATATGTTGTATTTATGATAGAATTTGTCATTGATGTCAACATACTTGTTATTCTATGAAGATTGGTAGAACAACAAACGGAGATTGGCTTTCTGCAATTCAAGAATTGAGGATTAACTTATGTACACTTGGTATTATGTTCTATAGTATGTCTAGATACTACAACAAAGAGTGTGTATGGAAATATGAAGACTGGACAAAGTTATGAAGAATTTGGTGAAGGTAGCATTTAGACAGAGTTTATGGAAAGAAGGTTCTATTGTTTGGATTTTATCTTCTAATAGAGATGGAATATCATTAAGTGATCTATAACAGAGGTTGAAGACATGTTGAATATGGCTTAGTTAATCATGCATAATCAAATGATCGGTGAGTGGAAAGTTATGAAGACTGTGAGCCAATAGATTACTTGTAATTGTGAAAAAGATGTAATAGTGTGATGTAATTCTTAAGTTGGTCCTATATTATTAATATGAATTAGGAAAGCCTCAAGCATGACTCAATAATTTTATTAGGACTTTTTATACAAAGGAAATATGTTTCCTTGGTTGTAATCATCAGTCAAATCATTTTTTTATGTTATGTGAACTTGAGAGTGAGATCCATTGCAAATAGTGTGATATGGATTGTATTGTGCAAGCTTGCATGCGAATATCTTTTGAATCAAAGAAGACATTGGTGTAGCTGATGAATGGTGAGCTTAAAAGGAATTGTATTTGGCAAGATAATTTGTTATTGGATAGCTGTTAATGTACACTTATATTTTTCAGTGAGGATAGTACTTAAATTGTTTGGACAGTGGGTCCATCTATCTTCCCTTCAACTCCTAATAGATTTGAAATATTTTAACAGTGATTCAAATTCTCCTAACTAGGACTCATATATACTAATTTTATTTCACTAACTCCTAACATGGTCCATCCTTTTACAAAAAAAAATAATATTAGTACATCAGTTTGTGGGTGCCATCCCCAATGGGATTTTCCATATGATCGAGGGTTTCCCTAGTAAAAAAATCTGGTGTTATTATGTATGGTTATCCTTCTATGGTTGTTTCATCTATTATTTATATGCTTCAGAATTAAAGAAGATATTAAGAGTTTTTTTATTTGTATAACTAATTCACCACTCCTCCTCCCCCCTCTTAGTTATCTTGGCACAAATGTTACTTTATAACAATTGGTATCAGAGAATTAGGTCCTTGAAAAAAAATCTTAATAGCTTAAGGAGATCTATGGCAAGTTATTTTGAGAAAAATAGTGTGAAGATTGATGGAGTTAGCTATGATAGATGGAAAGAAAACATGAAGACACATCTGCTATGCATGAGTCTAGAATATTGGTTGCTTACTAAAAATAGCAAGGGTGTGATTGAAGAAAAATATCTTGAGGGTCGTGAAACAATAAATAAAGATACATTCATGTTCAACGTGCTTGCTAGAGAAGCACTATTATCAGCTCTTCCTAAAACTAAATTTTTTTCAAGTAAAATTTTTGAGACTTTCTCAAGAAATTCGGAATGCTTTGCAAAGTACATTTGAAGGTGATACACATGCTTAGAAGGTTAGACTATAGAGTTGGATATGTTTATTTCAAGATGCTAAGATGATGGAAGATGAATCTATAAGAAGTTATTTTGGTAGTATATCATAGATAGTTATATGAATTAAGACTTGTGGAAGAGAGAAATTGGAAGATGAACTTATATGGGAAATACTAAAGACTTTGACAGTTGCATACAACAAACAACAGTGATGATTGAAAAAGTTATTCCCTACACATCTGATTTTAAAATAGAAACTCTTCTTGGAAGACGACAATCAACTAAAATGTGGATGAGATAGAGTGGAGAATTTCCTAGAGTAGAAACTACTTTCAGCATACTAATACATATACCAATGTTGACAAGAAGTACAAGTACAAGTGGAGATTATTCCAGTAGCAGTAGAACAAAAGAATATGAAGATGAGAAGATTGAGGAAGGACTTTCCCTACCTATCAAGAGAGAACCTAAAGGTAAAAAAAAATTTAAGTGTTGAACTTCTAATGAGCTTGGTAATTATTCTTCTAAATATCCTAATTAAAAGTGTAAAGAAGTTCAAGTCTAGAAAGACTTACAAATCAAAAGTATCTAAGGATTGTTTTTATGTTGATGAGGATGGTGATATTAATTTTAAAGAGGTAGACTTCTTGATGAAAAGTGATGATGAGGATAATGAAATAGGATTTGTTTCTATTAAAGAAGAAGTTAGTGAAGAAAAAGCAATGGTATCACAAGTTGAAAAGAAGAAATTTGATTGAATTATAGATAGAATTTGTTTCCATCATATGATTGGAGATATGAATTATTTTATTGAATTTAATAGCTATGATGGCATAGTAGTTAGAGTTGGAAATAATGCAGCCTATCACATAAAAGGAAAACGATCTATTACACTTGATGGAAAGATTAACACTGATGATGTTAACATTGTGGATGGTTTAAAACATAATCTTATGAGTGCTAGACACCTAGTTGACAAGGGATGTTAGTTGTAGTTTATAGAGAAGACTTGAATTATTAAAGATAAAGATGGTAAGATGATTGGTACTGGTACAAGGAAAAAAAGTAATGTATTTCAGTTGAACCCTATTGCGATGACATGTTTAGTGGCAAAGGTGGATGATATTTGTCTATGGCATAAGATATTTTGTCATATCAACTTTGATAACATTGTAAAGGTCAGTACTACATTTACATTTACTGTGAAACCTACTAACATGGTGTGTAAAGAATGTGTAATGGCAAAGCAAAATAAAAGTTCATTCCCAAGAAATAAATTTACCAGTGCAACAAAATTGGAGATTGTGCATATAGATTTGAGTGGTCCTACAAAAAAAAGATCATTCTATTGTATAAGGTATTTTATGATTCTTGTTGATAATTTCACTAGAACGATGTGGGTAGCATTTCTTAGAGAAAATTTTGAATCTTTAAGAAATTCAAGATATTTAAAAATAGAATTAAGAATCAATCTATTTTGAAGATTAGATGCTTGACATCTGATAGAGGAGAGTTTAATTCAAATTGGATTAACAATTTTTTTGAGGATAATGGTATAAATAGACAAATTTCAGCCCCTGAGACACCTTAGTAGCATGAGATAGTGGAAAGGAGAAATAGATCAATAAAAGAGGTAGCAAGAGTGATTATTCTTGAAAACAATGTATCAAAAGTCTTTTGGAGAGAAGATGTAAATATAGTAGTATAAACGATGAATAGAGTACAGATCAGACAAAGCTCTGGTAAGACTCCTTATGAACTTTTATTTGAACATGTACCTTATGTGAAGTATTTTAGAATTTTTGGATGTAAATACTACATTAAAAGAGATGATGATATTAGAAAGGTTAATTCAAGAAGTGATGAATCTATGTTCTGTTGGGTAAAACTAAGATTCAATTGGATGACTTTTGTATGGATATAATTGAATCCAAGTTACCCTAAGAATTTCAATCCGGGAATCGTAGACTTGTGAGAGAAATCATCTTTGTTTTCTCAACGGGTGAAGATAATAAATCAAGAGATTTATGAATGCAAATTACTACTTACTACTGAATTGAACTTGTCTAAATTACCACACACCTAGAATTACTTCTCTGAATGAATTATAATCTAAAGTTCACACCTTTAAACAATTAATCACAATACATTTATGAGTGCTATGAATGCTATTAATACACCTCTAAACAATTAATTAATCTCAATGAACTCTTATTGCAAATTTTTTGTCTAATGAGAATTGTAATATGCTTAGTCTGCAAGAGGAAGTTGTTTCCAATAGGCTAGTTCAAAATATACGATGCGATAGGAAGTATGATAAAGGGCAACAAGGAATATTGTAGATGGTAATAGAAAGTTGTAAGTATGTTGATTATTATTGTTCAATGACTGGAAGGATACGATAAGATGATATTATGAGTACCAAGGCTTAATGGAAGTGGTAGGAAGAATAGAGCGAATAGTATTATATAAAAAATTTATGTACCAACATCAAACATTTCCTTTATAAGACTATCGTAATCAATGATTCCATCAAACAATTGAATTCATGATTTAATCGACAAGCTCTATATGAATTTTATTAGCAAACACATATAGCAACCTTCTTATAAATGAACACAATCACAACTGAGAGGAACACACACAATCAATAATACTAAAATACTTAGAAGGAAATCTACAGGAATCTCACCAAGTTTCCAAAGAGGGAACCCTCCTCTAGTTTGCTAGGTGAGAGATATTCTAAACACCAACTGCTACTTGAAAATTGTGCTTCAAAACTTCAAAGATAATATGCAACAGAGTATTTTTGTAGATAATAGATGATATGTCTTTTAATTCACATTCACTTAAATAGCCTAAAGTCTTCAACCATATTGATAACTACCTAGAATGGTTGCTAGCCTATTTCCTAAACATGGATAATAGCTTTTTTTGGCCGCTGACCATACATAACAATTTATAAAACAGTCTAGCTAAAATAACATATGGCCAAAACTGAGCCATTCAAAACTTATTTTCTTAATGTAACAAAATGACAACTTCAAAACTATTATTCTAGCTAAATGACTAACTCCATATTCTTGCCTTTTTAGTTCATGTAGCAGAATAGATCACAATATATCAATATTCATGCATTGAACATGCACTCTTTCAAGAAATATTTCAAACCTTAAGACTTTACTAAATGCATTATATTCCTTAATAATTAATGGCATAATAGAGGTTTAGACAGGCTTAAGACAAGGCAAAAGTTATAAAGAATATACAAAAACAAAAGCAGTTTGCACACCCATTATTTTCCCCCCAACTTAAAGATTTTGCATGTCCTCATGCAAATGAGGTGTTTGGCTGGATCCAATAGGCTTCACATTTAATATCTTTGTATCTTCTTCAATTTTGGTTACACCAATGGTTCCCTTTTCCTGAGAAGCAAGTGCTTATAGCTGCAATTGTAACTGTTGATTGGATTGTTGAAGTTGAATGACCATCTTCCATAATTGTGTATTAGAAAAGATTGGCAAACCCTATTTAGCATCACGAATTTCAAGAATACCACTTGTTACTATAGCAATTGGATTGGGGTCATTTTGAACTATAAGAGAAATAGGGAGTTTATCTTTACTAATATTAACCATTGCAAAAGCAGTTTCATGAAGAGGATACTTGACATCCATACCCCGATAAAGGACCATATCAGTATTGGTATTTGAGTGCTCTTGCATTATAGTCTCTTCTTGTTGAGTATGTTCTTCATGGACATCTTCCTATAATTTTGCAGTTTCAAGATTCTCCTGCTGATCTTTCATAGTGCCCTCTTCTTCATTAATCCCAACATTAGTGTCCACCTCCATTTCTTTGCCAAATTCTTTTCTGAATTTGGTATCATGGTGTTCAATTTCTTCTTCATTTTTTTGTTCACGTGGCTCTTCAATTTCAAATTTTGGTTTCTGAGGGATAGAGTCTTCTCTTTGTTTTTTTTTTTTTTTATTCCTACACTGTTGGCTTCTTATTCCTCTTAAAAGCTGGGTATTCTTTTTATGGGGTTCTTTTGTACCCAAAATTTCCATATCACATGTGGAGTCTATGGTTTCAGCTAATCCTTGCAACTTATTAGGGTTATGCTGCTTCTATCGAGTAATCATGGGATGAGGATTGAGTATTGGGGTTTCACTTTCTACTTTTCCTTTAAGCTTTAAGGCTTTTTCTTTTGGTAAGCTTGAGGGTTTCAAATGTCATTTTTTGGAAGAATTGGTTTTAGGGGTATTATCAGTGGCAGGAGGTTGAGGGATTTTTATATGGGTCTGATTCACAAATGCATCCCATTCAAGAGTTGGTTGAGCTAAGCAAAGGTTATGGTTAACAATGAGCTTAATTAATCCATGGTGGGCCAAGGAATCAACATGTCCTCAATTATACTAATCGCAAGACCGTTTTAGGGAGCAAAATAGATAATATGGTAGATTAAGAAGGACACTGTATCGCAAATGTAACATTAAGCAAAAATGGTGGGCAAATACATACTTGAAGCATCCTTTACAGGTGATGTAATGGATTAAAAAAATTGCAACAGCATCCCATGGCTCTGGAAGTGATTTATGAGCTACCCATTGCCCTTGGACATTCTCAACCAATTCTCCTCACTATAAAAACTACTTTTTCTGAGGCTTCAAATCTATAACCCTAGATGATGGAGTAGGAAAGAAAAGCTCACCAATTTGGGGTAGACTAGTGACTTTTACAATTGTCCCTACATTCACAAGAAACTGTAATCCTCGAACAATAGCATGAGTTCCCTAAAATCCTAAGGCAAATTCTGTAGCTATGGTCACATCAAATCCACACAAGCATTTGAAGAATTTTTTCCATCTAGCATGAGTGAAAATTTTCAAGGCTTTTTCCTCAGCATATAGCTTATCCAAGGATTCTAGTTCAAAGCGAAGATGTTTTCCCCCCATGACAAGTGACAGAATTTGAAAGGTTTATCACAATGGAGAATAAGCAAAAAGCAATGACGAAAATGAAAATGATAGGATAATACCATCAAAAGGTTTATAATAATGGCATGGTCAGTATAATTAATTGGTGAGGACAAAAGGTTCATGTATAAGTGACCTGACGCAGAATCACGATTAATAGAAAGGAGCGGGTAATAAATGGTGTGGAAATAATGACTCAATAAGGGTGTATGTGAAAATGATGACATGGCACATAACTCCCCCCTAGCTTAAGTAGTTGAACCATCCTAGGCATGCCAAATAATCATCAAGAGAATAAAATACATAAAATAAAGCATAAGGTGAGAAAATACTCCCTGACATAGTGATAGCAAGGAAGTCGAGGTGAGATCGTCAACAAATCCATGGAGATCATCGCAAAAAAGAAATTAAAGAGCCACCAACCACCAAGAAAATGACAGTAGGCACGTGAGGAGGAAGGAAAATTCACTGTAAAAAGATTTTGCAAGGACACAACCACCATACCAGAAAGACACATGGCAGTGTAAGCCACCGAAGAACTCTGAGCGACAAAATCTAAGAAACCTCCTATTGCAACCAGCAGAGATGAGTGGTAAATGATGAGAAGAGAAGGGTGACAGGAACAAGGAAATCTCCTATCACAACCATTAGGGATTGTTCTCTGTCTCTCTAATTTGTTGTTTGCTTTTTTTTTCTTTTTTTTCTTTCTTTTTATTTTAATTAATTAATATATTTATGACACAAGACCACCAAAAAATCAATTTTCAATCAAGTGCTGCCTGGAAGCACTGGCAAACCAGTTTTCACGTCCAAGAAATCTAACCAATACAAGTCACTAGATTAGCCAGTTTTCAACAAGTAGTTGGCCAACAATGCCAGAGACCTGGTTTTCATTGTTGGATCTTTTCTTTTTTCTTTTTTTTCTTTTTTTCTTTTTTTTTACTAATATATATATATATATATATATATTTATTTATTTATTTATTTATTTATTTATTTATTTATTTATTTAGTATATGATATATATATATATATATATATATATATATATACTATCAATGCTGAAGGAGACCGAAGGGAACCATGATGAGTTCCTTGGCAATCTCCAGAAAGAAAGTTTCCTTCGAGAGAGGCCTCTTATATAACTTCAATGGATGACCATTAACAAGAAGCTTGTGACATTCAGAATCCACAATGTAGACTTGGACTGCACCATTTTCAAATACATGTGAACAATTTCATAAGGTCCAAGCCATCTTGTATCAAATTTACGTTTAAAATTCTAAAATTAGGAGTCATATAAAAGTGCCCAATCGCTAGGCTGGAAATAAAGCTGAAGAGCATGTTTGTCATGCCATAGTGCTCATTGATTTTGAATAAGTTTGGTATGAAAAAGTGCTTCTTGATCTAACTCATCAAGGGAGTGGAGTTGTGTTAGTCGTTCCTTTTGAGCATTAGAGAGACTTAATCCGAGTTCAAGTGTAGTTCTAAGAGTCTTAATCTTGAACTCAATGATTAGTACAAATTTCTTACCATAAACCAATTCATAAGGGGTCAGACCAGTGGTGCTCTTCCACATAGTATGATAGGCCCACATAGCTTCAGGAAGTCATGTGGCGCAATCACACTTATGAAGTGCAACAATTTTGGTAAGAATATTCTCCAGTTCCCGATTAGTTACCTCAACTTGTCCATTTTCTTGAGGATGATAAGGTGATGATTTTCTGTGGCGAATCTCATATTCCTTGATTAATGCAAAAATGAGGTCTGAAGTGAACTAAGGTCCTTGATTAGTAGTGATCTCACATGGAACACCAAAGCGAGTGAAGATCTCATAATATAAGAATTCAACAACTTTGGTATCTCAAGCATGTTTAAGTGCAACCACCTCAACCCAATTTGTAACATAATCTGTACAAACAAGAATATATTCCTTTTTTTAGAAGGTGGGTTGATAGGTCCAACAAAATCAAGACCCCATTTTTCAAAAGGCTCAATAGAAAGCTGAGGGTGAAGTGGCATCTCATCTGATCGTGTAGGATGACCCATGCATTGGCATTGATCACAATGTTGGACATAACATTTACAATCCTTATGGAGCGTAGGCTAGTAATAACCTACAGTCAGAATTTTTTGAGCAGTTCGTTGAGCAAAAAAGTGTCCTCCACAAGGTTCAGTATGGCAAGCATGGAGAATGTCAAAGATGTCTTCTTCAAGAATATAGTGATGCATGATGTTATCAATGCCAGTTCAAAATAGAAGACCATTGATCCAAATATACTATCCACTGAGGCCCACCAACTTATGATGCTCACGAGGGGAGAAGTGCGGTGGAAATTTGCATGTAACCAAATAGTTGGCAATGTTGGCATACCAAAGACTTTAGGAAAAGATTGCAAAGAGGTATTCATTTGGAAATGAGTCATCAATAGGAACAACTTCATTATCTGACTGTGGTATCTAGGACAAGAAATCTGCAACCACATTTTCTCGACCAGGCTTATCAAGTATAGTGACATCAAATTCTTGTAGTAGAAGCAACCATCTAATAACCCTACCAGTTACTACATTTTATTCATCAAAAATTGAATTATAAAATGATCAGTATGAACAAACACCTTATAACCAGAAATGTAGTGTTGAAATTTATTAATAGCATATACAATAGCTAAAAATTCTTTTTCAGTTATCGTATAATTTATATCAGCACCAGTGAAATTCTTGTTGATGTAGTAGATTGAATAGAAGATATTGTCCTCCTTTTGTCCAAGTACTACTCCCATTGAGAAATCAGAAGCATCAGTGTGGATATGGAATGGTAATCCCCAGTTAGGACCTCTAAGAATAGGAGTAGTTACTAACTTGTTCTTAATGGTTTCAAAGGCCTCTTGACATTTGGGGGTCCAAGTGAAAACAACATCTTTGGCTAACAAGGCATACAAAGGAGAAGCAATTTTACTAGAGTTTTGAATAAATCTCCTATAGTATCTGGCATGACCAAGGAAACTCCAAACATCTTTTTGTGTCAAAGGTGTGGGGAGGTCTTGAATTATTTGGATCTTTTTGGGATCAACCTCTATACCTATTGATGAGATTAAATGACCTAAAGCAATTCCTTCTATCATCAACATGTCACATTTCTCATGACTTAAAGACAAATTAGTGTCTATACATCACTTAAGCACTTTCTCTAAGTTATCTTTAGCTTCTTCAAAGGTATTTCCATGAATAGTAAAGTCATCCATATAGACTTCTACACAATCATTAACTAGATCAGCAAAGATGCTTAATACTACATGTTGGAATGTCACAGGAGCATTACATAACCCAAAAGGAAGAACATTGTATGCAAAGGTTCCCCCTGGGCAAGTAAAGGTAGTTTTGTCTTGATCTTCTGGGGCAATGCAGATCTAGTTCTATATGCTAAATCCATTCAAAACTTGATCAATAAAAGGTAATGGAAAATGATCTTTCTTAGTAGCCTTATTTAAAGCTCGATAATCAACACAAATATGCCACTTAATATTTTTCTTTGGAATGACAACCAAAGGAGATATCCACCTGCTATCCAAAATTGGATAAATAAATCCAACATTCAAAAGTTTTAGGAGTTCCTCTTTGACAATATCATGCAAGGCAAAATTGAGTCGGCATTGCAGTTGTCTAATTGGGTGACTTCCCTCTTCAATATAAATGTGATGGGTATAACTGTTAGGATAAATACTGCACATGTCTTGATATTCCTATGCAAAAGCATCTTTATGTTCTTTAAGAATACTTATGAGATCCTTAACCTAAGCTGGTGTTAACTATGGATTAATATTAAGGGTATGCCCAAGTAGGATTTCCATAGGTTATGATGATGTAGGTCTTGATCATGTTTCTAGTTTTTCTAAAGATAATAATGGGCTATACAAACATTGATGTGGTAGGAGCTGATGTAATGTGAGAAAATATTGAATAAATTGAGGATTACCAACTAATGGAAATTTTCCAAAAGGACAGTCAATAGTCGCATGAGAGGGGAAAACCATAGTTTCTAGGATATCATTAAACTCATACCTATTCTGAAGAAAGTTCACTAAGATGGGCTCATCAGTTGGATCTTTAGAATATTATACTTGCTCAATGGTAAGGACTAGAACATAGTCATCTAAATCACTACTAATCCAAGTAGGGTCCTCAGTGTCTAATAATGGTTGAGCAGGAGGATATAGGGTCAACTCTTTTTTTTGCTCACCATTAGAGATAATCATATTACCTGACTAAAAATTAATGTGGGCTTTGGTTGCTGCTAACTAGGGTCTTCCAAGAATAAGAGGATATCCCCCCAACTTAGCTTTGGGCTTCAAGATCATAAAATCAATTGGATACTCCCAACTATCAATGGAAAGAATGACATCTTTTATAACCCCTTTAGGTCTAACTAAGGATCAATCAGCCATTTGAGGCACTGTAGGAGTAGGTCTAAGTCCCTCTAAGGATAATTTTATTTTTGTTTCATTTGTCATTAAATTTATAGTAGCACCTAAATCCACAAGTGTATTAGGAATAACAATTGTACCGATACTTACCTGGATGACAGGACTACCAAGATCTACATATTTTGGGATGTTGATATTTCCCAACATCAATTCTGCAAGTTGTCCAATAACTTGAATAGTTTTTGGATCCTTCTTTTTTTGTCGTCTAGTACATAGTTCTTGTATCATCTTATTATATACTGGTATATCCTTAAGAGCCTAAAAAAGAGGAATTTTGATGTTAACATTGTGTAATTCATTTAAAATATCAAACTCATAATGTGTTAGCTCTTTAGGCTCTGGCTTATGAATGAATCAATTTGGAAAAGGTGGTTCTTTTTTTGGCTCCTCTTCAGGTTCATCTGGGACTTCTATGATAGTAGGTCCTTTAAGAGCTTTCCCAGATCTAAGGTGTACACCATTCAACTCAACCGAGTTAACAGGATAAGTGGCCAAATTAGTCACTTACTATGATAGATTGGTTGAGGAGGTTTATTATTGGGATTAGGATTTGGTTGAGTTGGCATGGATGTGGGTTTAGGCAATTGCGGTGGATTTGAAGGAAGATTCGAAGAGGGTGGAGGTATGGGAGGAAGAAATTGTTGAGGTTGTTGATAGGGGCTTATTATTGGTGGTGGAGGAAAAGATAGTTGTGGAAGATAAGGTTGCATATAAGGTTGTGAAGATAAGTTTTATGATTATGGAGGTGGATATGAAGGTTGTGGCCTCCATGTTTGATGCCATGGTTGTATGTTGGGTTAGAAACTTTGGGGCCATTTGTAATAAGGTCGGGATTGTTGATAACCTTCATACCATGGACCTTGGTTAGAGAATTTCTAAGGAGGTCTGGGAATATATTCACTGCAGAACCCTCTAGGTAAGAACTGGGGACGAGGAGCCATATAGTAAACTGGTTCTTCAATGTATTCCATGGGAATCAGTCCTTCAAGAAGAGGTCATAGCATTGAAGTTTTACTAGCCTCCTCAAGTGATGCTACATGGGTTCGATTATAAGGGCAATCTTCTGGTCCATGTTTCTTATGGCAGGTTGGACAATATACTACTAAGGCCTTCTCAGCTTCCTCATGTTTCTTGGGAGAATACAATGTGTCAATTTGTTTTCCTATATGATTTAATAGGTCAGTTTTAAGGTTTTCAAGTAAATTACCAATTTCATGTTTAGAAATACCTGATGTATTACCCATAGTGAAAAACTTACTTGAATTCTTGCAAATATACCGATGAAATTGTGAATAATTCTTGCATATATCGCAAATATCTTCAAAGGAAATTTTAGAAATATCTCCTTTTCCAATTAAATTTAAGGCATCCATGGTTTTATTGTGAATCCCTCTTAAGAAAAGCATCTTGATGGTTTCTAAAGTTAAATCAAGATGCCATGAGCATTGTAAACTAAAGGCAAAATGTTCTAAGAAATCTTCAACTGACTCTTCTTCTCATTGAGTCATGCAAAAGATTTCATCCCATACTTCCTTGGTCTTACAGTACTCTTGATATTTGGATAGAAAAGCATCTTTCATTTGGTTCCATGTTCTAATGTCCCTAAGACTCATAAACCATTGTAATGTAGCATCATTTGAAGTAGCCGAAAATAGATTTAATTTTTGTGCATCACTTTGATAATCATAGCTATTACAAAGGACATCAAATTCAAATAGGAACATATCAGGATCTTTAGAGGTTGCCCCTCTAAATATGGGAAGTGCGGAGTGAGGGATGTTTTTCATAGGGGCATCATCCATAGGAGGCTGAATAGGGAACTCAAAATTTGTATTGTGTTGAACTATTTCATTCCTATTGTTTCCAGCATTATTTCCCCCTACATGGTTGTTTTCAACATTGTCAGCCATGACTTCTTCCAAAACTTTGGTTGCCCAAGGTGTAAATTATGTTTTATAGGGTTGTTCCTTAGGCTCTGGAGGCTTACTACACCTAATTTCATATGACTTTGCAAACTATTCAGTGATTTTGGAGGGTTTAGTAGGAGAGGTGAATTGAGAGGATGGTTGGATTTTAACTTCACCACATGGTTTGATTTCTATAGTTGATGGATTTTTCTCTTTTTGTAATTTTTTGATTTTTTGAGCTAACTACAGATTCCTTCTTAACAAATCTACCTTGACTATCTCTAGGCCTATTCATGCACCTAAATGATTTACTACAGTGGAAACCAAAGGTACTATCCTAAGAAAGGTTGACAATTGCTCATGACTTCTCAAGGGCTCATTGTTCCTATCTTGACTTATTATAGTTTCACGCCTTTAATATCTCTCTCCAACAACGGCGCCAAAAGTGTTGGGTAAAACTGAGGTTCAATTGGATGGCCTTTGTATGGATATAGTTGAATCAAAGTTACCCTAAGAATGTCAATCCAAGAATCATGGACTTGTGAGAGATATCATGGTTGTTTTCTCAAGGGGTGAAGATAATAAATCAAGAGATTTATGAATGCAAATGACTACTTACTAATGAATTGAACTTGTCTAAATTACCACACACCTAGGATTACTTCTCCAAATGAATTATAATCTAAAGTTCACACCTTTAAACAATTAATCACAATACATTTATGAATTCTATTAACACACCTCTAAACAATTAATTAATCTCAATGAATGCTTATTGAAAAGTTTTTGTCTAATGAGAATTGTAATCTACTTAGACTGCGATAAGAAGTTGTTTCCAATAGGCTGGTTCAAAATATAGGATGCAACAGGAAGTATGATAAAGGGTGACAGGGAATATTGTAGATGGTGACAAAAATTTGTAAGTATGTTGAGTATTATGGTTCAATGACTAGAAGGATACGGTAAGATGATATTATGAGTACCAAGGCTGAATGGAAGTGGTAGGAAGAATAGAGCGAATAGTATTATATAACAGATTGATGTACCAACATCAAACAATTCCTTTATAAGACTGTTGCAATCAATGATTCCA
The DNA here is from genome assembly GCA_028749045.1 of Cupressus sempervirens. Lineage (NCBI taxonomy): Eukaryota > Viridiplantae > Streptophyta > Pinopsida > Cupressales > Cupressaceae > Cupressus > Cupressus sempervirens. The sequence continues at coordinate 371,479,022 of CM053783.1, read as the reverse complement.
TCAAACAATTGAATTCATGATTTAATCAACAAGCTCTGTATGAATTTGATTAGCAAACATATATAGCAACCTTCTTATAAATGCACACAATCAAAACTATGAGGAACACACACATTCAATAATACTAAAATACTTACAAGGAAATCTACAGGAATCTCACCAAGTTTCTCGAGAAGGGGCCCTCCTTTGGTTCACTAGGTGAGAGATATTCTAAACACCAACTACTACTTGAAAACCATGCTTCAAAACTTCAAAGATAATATGGAATAGAGTATTTTTGTAGATTATAGATGATATGTCTTTTAATTCATATTCACTTATATAGCCTAAAGTCTTCAACCATATTGATAACTACCTAGAATGGTTGCTGGCCTATTTCCTAAACATGGATTATAGCTTGTTTTGGCCACTAGCCATACATAACAATTTATAAAATAGTCTAGCTAAAATTACATATGACCAAAACTAAGCCATTCAAAACTTATTTTCTTAATGTAACAAAACAACAACTTCAAAACTATTCTTACAGCTAAACGATCAACTCCATATTCTCACCTTTTTAGTTCCTATAGCAGAATAGATCACAATATATCAATATTCATGCATTGAACATCCACTCTTTCAAGAAATATTTCAAACCTTAAGACTTTACTAAATGCATTATATTCGTTAATAATTAATGGCATAACAAGGGTTTAGATAGGCTTAAGACAAGGAAAAATTTATAAAGAATATACAAAAACAAAAGCAGTTTGCACACCAATCATGTTCCTTGGATATTTGTTTCAAACTTGCAAAGCCTAGAGATGATTTAATCAAAGATCTAAGACTATTGTTGAAAGTACTAATGTGATAGTTGATGAAAAGTTTACAATTTGGGAAAGGATACTTGATTATAATTTTGATGAAGAAACTAATCCAAGAACTAAAAAATAGAGTCTTGAGTAAGAATTATTTTATGAGACTAACTCTAATTTGCAGACCAAAATTTAGAGAGATTTGAACCTAAATCTAAACCTAGAACATAAATATGAGTTGAGATAGTGACACCTAATAGGAATGTACCAAAGAATCACCCTACTGAACATATCATTGGAAGTAAAGATAAAGGATTCATGAAAAGAAAAAAAGGTACAAGAAGAACTATGCTTAATTTTCCAAGTTGATCCTATGTTGATGAAGCTTGTAAAGATGATTATTGGATAAAATATATGAAAGAAGAACTAGAGAAGATTGAGAAGACCAAGTCATGGGAATTGGTTCCTAGACCTAAGGATAAGAATGTTATTGGAACTAAATGGGTATTTAGAAACAAGATGAATGAACAAGGTGAAGTTATAAGAAACAAAGAAAGATTGGTATGTAAAGGATATTTGCAGCAAGAAGGAATTGATTTTGAAGAAAATTTTGCACTTATTTCTAGACTAGATGTAGGAAAAATGTTTTTGGCATATGTTGCTAACAAGAACTTTAAATTTTGTCAAATGGAAGTCAAATCAATTTTTCTAAATGGTGAACTTGAGGAAGAGGTATGCATTGAGTAACCCAATGGTTTTCCTTTGATAGAGAAAGATGATATGGATTGCAGATTGAAGAATGCATTGTATGGACTTAAAAAAGCACTTAGAGTGGGGCATTCAAGATTGGAAAAGTATTTGAAAAACTTGAGATTTATGAAAGGTAATGTTGATAGTAGCTTCTATCTAAGAAGTAGTGATAAAGGAATACTGATTGTTGTAGTATTTATGGATGATATAATTTTTGGATTTAATGATGAAGCAAGTGAGGCATTTCCAAAGGAAATGAAGAAGGAATTTGAAATGAGTATGATTGGAGAGATAAAATACTTCTTGGGATTGCAAATTATACACAACAAAGATAATATCTTCTTATCACAAGCTAAGTATCTAAAAGATCTATTGAAATGGTTTGGATTGGAAAGTTGTAAATGTGTTGGGATACCTATGATAACTAGATGTAAATTTTCTACAAAGATGAATCCCCTATTGTTGCACAGAAAAATTATGGATCTATGATAGGTAGATTGTAATATTAGACACATACTAGACCTGATATAGCTAATGCAATTGGAATTCTCACAAGAATTTAGCCAGATCCTAAAGAGACACATTATGCAATAGTAAAAAGAATTCTTAGTTATTTGAAAGGAACACCTAATTATGGATTATGGTATGAAAGATTACATGATTTTACTTTATGTGCAGAAGTGTAGATGACAAAAAGAGCAAAAGTGGTGGGACATTCTTATTGGGAGAGAGATTGGTTTCTCAGCTAAGGAAGAAGTTGGATTGTATTTCACAAAGTATAGCAAAAGCATAGTAATGTAGCAGAAACAAATAGTTGTAATAAAATTATTTGGATGAAGAAAATATTGAAAGATATTAGGATTGAGTTTATAGAGCCTATTTTCATACATTGTGATAACACAAGTACAGTGAACTCGTATGTCAAAGAATCCAGTTTTAAACTCAAAGACAAAGCATATATCTATTATCACTTTTTGAGAGAGAATTTTTTAGAGAAAGATATCACATTGGAGTATGTTAGCACAAAGCAAAAGATATCAGACATATTTACAAAACCTTTAGCAAAGCACATATTTGAGTACTTGGGAGGTATCCTAGGGGTTATGCCCCAACTTGCTTTTGAGTAATTGATGCAGAGATTGTATTAGTCTTGTGGTAGTCAAGCACAGTTTCTTTTATCTAGACTAGATGCTTGATACTTCTCCTATGGGGGAGAATCTGTGTTTGAGTTGAGCTGTAAAGGACTCTTAGTAATAGTATTTAATAGTTTCTTTGGAAATTTGAGCTTATTATAGATCATTCTTAGAGAATTGATGTAATGATACATTTGTCATTGATGTCAATGGGGGAGAGAGAGAGAGAGAGAGAGAGAGAGAGAGAGAGAGAGAGAGAGAGAGATCATGAAAAAACATCTTTTTAGAGAGAGAAGTATCATGAAATTTTATCCTTTGAGGGAGATATTAATATTGATTGATGAAGAGGATTTGAAAGATCTAATGTATGGGCAATATTAACACCTTCCTTGTGCATGGTTACATTCATGGACAATATGAATGAGGGAAAACTTGGAGAAGAGATACATTTGGTATTCATGAAACTTAGATATTTTTCATCTATATTGGGCCATCAATTCCAAAGAGGGAGAATGTTAGCATGAATTTTGATGGTATTCCTATAGAGGAGTATCCTAGTAGTGTTGGAGACATGATTCAGTGATTATATGTTGCATTCATGATAGAGTTTGTTATTGATGTTAGCATACTTGTTATTTTGTGAAGATTGGTAGAACAATAGATAAAGATTGGCTTCACGCGGTTTAAGGATTGAATATTAGCTTACGAAAACTTGGGAATATGTCTAGATTATATAACTAAGATCATGTACATGTAAATATGAAGACTAGATAGAGTTATGAAGAATTTGGTGAAAGTAGCTTTTATATAGTGTTTCTAGAAAGCGGGTACTATTGTTTGGATTGTTATCTTCTAATAGAAATGGGTTCCAGTTGAGTGAGCTGAGATAGAGGTTGAAGACATGTTGAAGATAGCTTGGTTAATCACACATAATCAGATGATTAGTGAGTGAAAAATTATGAAGATAGTGAGCCTACATATTACTTGTAATTGTGAAAAAGATGTAATATTGTATTGTAACATGTAATGTAATATCTTAAGTCGGTCCCATATTATTATTGTAAATTGGGAAATTCTCAAGGTTGACTCAATAATTTTTTTTAGGACTTCTTATAAAGAAAATATGTTTTCCTTGGTTGTAACCATCAATGAGATCATTTTTTATGTTATAAAAACATGAGAGTGAGATCGAGTGCGAATAGTGTTATATGTATTGTATTGTGTGAGATTTAATGTGAATATCTTTTGTATCAGAGAAGATATTGGTGTAGATGAGGCATGGTGAGATTGCAAGGAACTATATTTTGCAAGATAAGTTGTTGTTGGACAATTGTTACTATACACTTGTATTATTTAGTGAGGATAGTATTGAAGCTATTTAGACAGTGGGTCCATCTATTTTCCCTTCAACTCCTAATAGGGTTGGCACAACTCCTAAAGGGTTGGAATCTCCCAATAGGGATTCAAAGTCTCCTAACAAGGAGTCATATGTACTAATTATATTTCATTGACTCCTAACAAGGTCCATCCTCTTACAAGGAACTTTTATATTAGTACATCATTTTGTGGGTACCATCCCCACTAGGGTTTTTCCTCTAATCAAGGGTTTCTCTAGTTAACAAATCTAGTGTTATTGTGTATGAGTGTCCTTCTATGTTTGTTGCATCTATTGTTTATATGTTTCATAATTATAAAAGATATTGAGAGTTGTTTTAATTGCATAATTGATATCCCCCCTCTTAGTTATCTTGGTAAACTTTACTTTCTAACAAGACCCTCATTGGGTTGTTATGTTCATTAGCTCAAAACTTGTAATGTCCCCTTTTAGGGTCCATTATTATAAATGATTATTTAATCAACTAAAATTTCAATATTAGTTATTTTATTTATTAGATGATGATATTATTTGAATTTAGGATTGAAGAATATAGATGTTATCCAAGTTGCCTAGACACCAAATGCACACATGGATTCCTTGAAATTGTATAGGTCCAAGCTCGTGTCTCAAATGGTCATGAGACATTGACCCCTACCCTATCTTTGGTTGATTATCGAATCCCTTGGATTTAAACATGCCCCTCCTTGGTAACATTATATTCTTTTGATCACATATTGAATAATGGTAATATTGGAAATAGTCATATTTCAATTGTTTGTAATAATCATATCTTATTCTTTATATTATGTAAAGAATACCTCTACTTCTAATAATTTTTTTCAATTATAGTAGAAACTTAATATTATGATACTTTTATATCCTCAATATTCGTAATCACATTAAATATTTAGTTATATTAATTCATTATTCATATATATAATAATCATAGTATTAAAATAGCTTACCTAAGTAGGTGGGTCCATGTTATAGATATGGCTTCCTTTATTCACCTTTTTACATGTCTTAGTGCTTTGGTGGCACTCATGTCTTACCTTGGCAGTGTTTATGTTCCATGTAAAAAATTATTCATACATTAGTATAATCATCTCCTATGAATAATGACATCAGCTTTTATATTTGAACAATGTGATTGGCAATAGAGATATTGCTATGCTAAGGTGGAAAATTGGTGTTACCTTATAGTGTGTTCCAATTCACTTAATAATTTACCACTTTTATATCTCTTAGTTTTCAATTCTTTAATCTCTTGTGTAAGGTTGTATTTATAGCTCATATAGTTTATTGGTTGCACCCTTTACCAATGATGGGTCATCTGACATGTACACAGGTCACCCACCATTAATTCTTTTATTAGTTATTTAATGCATTGTTTGGTGCACTTAGGAGATAAGTAATTATTAATATTATTAAGTTTAAGTTTAATAATTGCATTTAAGAAATATGCTTTGGAGTATGGCTAAAGAGTATATATTTAATAATTATTTTATTTTACTATTTAATGGGAAATTGATTTATTGATTTAATTGATAGTTTTTATTTTGAAATATTTATTTATCTAATAATAAATATATTTCTCTTTTATTAATCATTTAATTAGTAAATAATTATTACAATTAGGGCTATAACAGTCTTACCCTCTCAAATTTATTGTCCTCAAGAAATTATGATTTTTATTTAAAAGATAAGATCACAATTAGTAAATGGTTTTGAATTTGATGATATAATCAAGAGTTTAAGATTACAAATGATTAAATTGGTTATGATAATTAGACTAGTAAAGGTAAGCTTGATTCCCATTTAAGGATGGAAAATTTGTGGAGTATAACCATTCATCAATTAATCAATGTATATGATGATTGAATGAAATAAAAGACCATTGATAGTTATCTTATTGGACTCAAATCATTTTTTCTTCTTGCATGCCCTGATTAAGAGGATAAAATTTTTAATTTCATTGGGTACTAGACACTCATCTATGAGTATGCTTCCTCAAGGCATTAGGATTGCATGTTCATACCCTTCTTGGAATATTTACTCAGGACATTGATAACTATGTCCTTGCCCATCTTGGAATCTAGCTATCTCGAGTGGATTTACTCTACAACTCCCAAATCGATAAAAAAATCCTTGTATATATTCATCATATATTTCCATAATTCCTTATTCAATAGGTTTATTTTTATTGGATCCAATATTTATAATTATACTTTCCCTACAAGATGGTAAGACCATAGCTCTAATACCAATTATAATGTCCCCTTTTAGGGTTCATCGTTATATATGATTTAATCAATTTAAATGTTCATATTAGTTTTATTAGCTATCAAATGATAATATTATTTTAATTTAGGATCAAAGAATGTATATGTTATCAAAGTTTCCTAGACAAAAAATGTGCAAATGGACTCCCTCAAAGTTTACAGGTCCAAGTCTGTGTCTCGAAGGATCACGGGATGCTAAATCTTATCCTATCCTGGGACAAAGATCTAATTTCTTAGATTTAAACAAGCTTGTTATTGGAAACATTGTATTTTTATTATCACAAATTGAATGATGATAGCATTCGAAATAGTCATATTTCAATTGTTTTTAAGAATCAAATCATATTCTTTATATTATGTAAAGAATACCTCTATTTCTAATCTTTGTTCAATTAAAGTAGAAACTTAATACTATGATACTTTTATATAAATATTCACTCTCTTCATAACCACATCAAGTATTTACTTATATTGATTCACTATTCATATATATAACAATCATAGTGTTAAAATAGATTACCTTAGTAGGTGGGTTGATGTTATAGATATGTCTTACTTTATTTACCTTTTTACCTATCTTAGTGCTTTGGTGGGACTCATATCTTACCTTGGTAGAGTTTATGTTCCATGTAAAAAGTTATTCACACACTATTATAATTATCTCCTATCAATAGAGACATCACAAGGAATATTTAAACTATGTGATGGGTGATAGAAATATTGTTGTGCCAAGATGGAAAAATAGTGTTACTTTATAATGTGTTCCAATTCACTTAATAATGTGTCACTCATATTTATTTTTATGCTTTAATATCCTGCATATTTATACCCCACATAGTTTATTTTTCATGTCCTTTACCAATGATGGGTCATCCGATGTGTGTCGGTGAACCACCAATATTTGTTTATTAGTTTTTTAATACATTGTTTGGTGCACTTAGGAGATAAGTAATTATTAATATTAGCAAATTTTTGTTTAATAAGTGCACTTAGGAAATATACTTTGGACTATGGTTAATGAGTATATATCTAATATTTAATATATTTTACTATTTAATGGGATATTAATTTATTGATTTAAGTGATTGTTTATATATTGAAATATTTATTTATCTAATTATAATCAATATGTTTCTCATTTATTAATCATTGAAATAGAAAATAATTTTAATAATTACAATCATCACACTACCCTTGTCAAACTATATAGTTCATAGATTTGAGATGTTGCTTCTTCCATATTAGGGATGAGGTCTCTCATCTATAGCATCAATAATTGAGGGACCCACAAGGTCATGTATATTATTTAACTCATGGGATCCGAAGAAGATTATTTTCATTCCACCTCATGTAATTTATTGGTTTCATCCTATTGTGTGATAGTTAAGTTGTGGCATTATTGATAGTGCTACAAAGGCTTAGACCCCTATTAGGTACTATGATCATCATTTATATGCTTGTAGGTTGTGAATCATTGATTCATGAATGTGATTTTGCAAAATTTTATTCTACTATTAGACTATTTCTATGTTGGTGTGCTTGAGGTCTCTCTACCCCTAGTGGACTATCATGATTGCAAGACTGGTTCATGTTACGTTCATGTTCTGGATGAGAACCTCCATTTACTACCTCACTAGTACTCCACTCTAATTCTAAAGCATTTACAATAAGACAAGTTACAAATTCTAGCATTAACTTAAAATGACTATACATACACAATATTCAAAAATAGGGTACTATGGTACAAAGGTACATTTAAGTTATAAAGGTAATCAAGTTTTAAACAAGGCCCAAAAAAGTTAAAGGGAAATCCTACATTTTAAAAAAAACTAAAAAAGATTGAAATATGAATAGAATGTGGATATCAATCATTTGACATCCACCATATTTTTCAATGACAACATCATTTATTGCATCTTGACTAGTAAGAGAGTGTAATATTTTTCTTCAAGATTCTCATCAATAGGCACAATTGGTACAAATTGTGAATTGGTATGCTATAAATGAAGGAAGCTAAAAACTTTGAAATTCTAATATTATGTATCATAACAAAGAGTGTTACTCATCATGTTTATATTTATAAGAATGGCTACACCTAAGCTAAAAATCCTTTAGGAGAGGTAGAGTTAAGAAAGACCCTAATCATAGAATATGTGGCATTGTCCAAGCGTTTAGCACCTCCTTAAGATGTTTAGATCCTAATATGAATTTATATGCGAAGATTGGAAGCAGGATTGATGTTTTTTTATATGGATCTCTTGGTTGTGGCTATGGCTTTGATGACATCCATGCTTGTATTACACTATTATTTTACTAAATAATACATAATGATGGATATTTCAGGATGATAGGTTTTCCCTCATTAGGGTTTCCTATGATATTTCTTGTGTCACATTTTTGTGGGTATGTTATCTATTGTTTGTGATGCACATTGTAAGTATTTATTTTCTTTAGATATATAACAACTTTTCAAAATTAATATTTTTTGGTTTTAAGTCTCCTTGCAAGTGGCATTAGAGCTATGGTTATGGTGTTGCATCCCTATGTTGAATCCATGGGAATGAATGGATGAATGAAAGAAATGGAAAGATATATAAGTTTTATAAGTCATTTATTACATATCAAAGGATCTTGGGTTTGGTGTTATGATGCATTAATGGTACATTTTGAGCATGAGAAATTATTCATCCAAAGGGTTTTTTGGGATTCTTTATTTAAATGACAATTTTTTTTTTAAGTGACAAGAGCAAGGGGGGTGGGTGGGAAAAAATATATCTCATCATTGGATCTAGGTTGGCCTTTCATTACTTTTGATATGAAATTTTCCCTAGCTCTGCTAATTTTAAGGAGCATACAAAAACATTGGGTTATAGGCCGCAACGACTACCAAAACTAACTATATTGATACTTGCAAATACCACAAAAAATTACTTGTGCATATCAAGTATATTGTTGTGAAATTTTTTTTTTTTTAAGGTTTAAAAATTGATGTGGGTGGGGGCTACTACCATATACCTATGTTGCATGTACTATGTAGACTATGGAGCCCACAAGTGTACGACATGGGGCTAGTGGAGTGTGGCCCCAACCCCACCAAGGGGAGCTCTAACATTTTGTTAAAGTTTTTTTATTAAAAATAAACTTTGTCAATTTTTTATAATGTTCTCTTTTTAATTTTTTTTAAAAATGATATAATTTAAAATTTCACCAATTTCTTTAATGTTATTATATGTCTAGTTTGTATGCCTTATTCGGTAAGAATTATTTATTTATTTATTTATTTTGCCGGGGGGGGGGGGGGGGGGGGGCTGTGTTCATATTAGACAATTTTTTAAAAAACAATTTTATGGGGGCATTAGCATATTCTTTTGCCATCTTCTTATTGCACATATGGCCTGGGAGGCTTTTTTTAAATGTGTAGAACATGGGGATATAGAGTCTAATTTTAAACTTCAAATAGTTGATGGGAAGATCTTGGAGAACTCTACAAATTAGTTCATATTTGGTGCAAGTTTGGCATGGCTATGAATTATATTGACTTATGGTGACATTGTGAGTTTCTCACATGGTGTATATTGGAGATTTGGATTTGATGTCATTATATACTATGGTGATATTTTAGGCCAGTCTCATGTTAACATGGTTATTAGTATTTGATATCAATATATGATGACTTCTTGGATTTACAAGCTATGCATTTTTGTAATTCATCTATATTAATAGGTTGCATTTATGCCTTATATATAGTTTGTCTATTCTCATAGATAATTAATTATTGATACATATTTAAATTGGTTGCATGGTTTTATCGCATGATTTCCTGATTTGTTGTCATGTAGTGGTGGATGAGATGTTACTAGATACAATCATGGTAGAGGATAGTGGTTGGCCACATGTTATGTTAATAGGTATTTTGGTTGATGTGTGTTTGTTTGAATTGTGATGCATTAGTTGATTCTTAAGCTGGAGGATGTATTTATCATATTATCATAGATAACTTTGTGTACCAACTCAAAAAGTATATGAGTATGTCCAAGATCATGGTATGCCAAAAAGTGGTGATGTGAAAAAACCCTATTTTCACTCATCAAAATGAAAACTTAAAATCTTGTTAATTTGTTAATAGGCCTAAGTAACAATACACCTAGCTAAATAAAAAACCACACCACAAAGCTAATTGAATATCTAATAATATTAGATATCCAATAATATGAGATGTCTGATATTTTCTAGTAAATAATTTTTATAAACTTGCAACATACATTCTTAGTTTTCATTGTAAAAACTTAGAATATAAGTCCTTTTGGATACCAAATACCAAAATTTAATATCAAAAATCTTAGACATGAATTTATTCAAATATTGAATATGCATGTTATATTTTTATTTTATTGTGTTATTTGATGCATTTTAATGAAATTTCTAGTTTTTTTCATTTAAACTAGGGTTTATATTATTGTATTTAGTATTTTAAAATAGGTTGTAATTTCATATTAATTTTTATTGTAATCAGGCATAGGATCAAATCAAGCACAAAACCCTCATGATGATCTCTCAATTAATTCACAACCACCTCCAAACAACTTGCAACCACCACTAAATGACCCCACAACCACTTGAAAACAATCCCTCACCTCAAAAAATTGAACCAATCCTAAATTATCAACCCTTAGAGGACCTTACAGGAGAAAATCAAAACCTAATAGGATTTCAGATAGCCTACACCAATATCACCACATTGTGTTCCATGTTTTCTACCTTGAACTCTATTGTTGAAGACATGGAGACACTTACAGAGAAATGCAATGTTAATTTTGATGATGGACTTGATTATGATGAGGTTATGAGCCTTAATATAACTAAATATAACCAGGTTACAACCTTTTTGCAGATCCCAAAATGGGATTAAATGTATACTCAAAACATCCCATGTTGTCAATTAAGCAATGCACAAATGATGCATTATGTGAGAAATTTTGGGACCATTGGTGTATGGTTTTATATACACCACCCCACAATAATTTGGATGTCCTAATATACTTTTTAAGAAAAATGTACACTGAATTTGTGCTTTTTCATAAGGTAAACTACTGGAGTATGAGATTGAACTAGGGCATAGGCTTGGGTTCTTCTTAGGAAAGGTTGTTTGTACACTACATGAAATCTCTCACATATGTACCCTTTATATTTCAACCCATCCTACTATGCAACATTCTAATATTATTGTTGAGATTAGCTCATAAACTATTAGATCTATTCACACCTTGAGTGATCTAAACCGGTTAGGAAAAGTAAAACATTATTGTCTCCTCATGTTGATGAGGATATCCCTTACATATCCTTGAGGAGCTCACATGTTTGTGTGCCCCGTACTTACATTATGCGCAATAATTTTTCCTTGATTCCTCTTATTGATCGTAATGCATATGACTATAGGGTAGTAAATAGAAGAAACCCAACATGCCACATAAATGAAAGGGGGAATACCAAGATCCACCCCTTTTGATTAGATTTTATTGATACAAGAGGGAAGTATCAATACAAAACCTAATGGAAAAAAGAGTGAATGACTTGGATTTATTTTCCTCTCATCCCCACCTTAAGAGGATTTAGGTAAAAATGTAGATGAAGTAATGCTGAAATGAAAATTATGAAAATAGAAAGGAGAAGATAATACCTTGTAGAAAATGAACCTAAAAATCAGCTATCAGATAATATAAAAAGTTTTTGTAACTAAAGATCCACATTGAAATCTATGAGGCAAAAAAAACCAAGAAATATTTTAGGGATATGTTAAGGGAAAGCTAGATCTTTAGGGGTGAAATGGAATCTTTAGGGCACAATGCACCGATGATGATGGTGTACGATGTTGATTTTGATTTCACAAAATTGTAAAAAATCTAGAAAGGTATCAAGTTCTATAACTTGTTCTTCGATTTGAGATCTAAAACTTACAAAACAAAGGGATTGTTTGTTTCATATTTAGGGTAGGGGGAGTTGCCTCAATCAAACCCCAGTTTAGGAATTAATATTTAATTAAAATAATTGAAATAGAATACTATTAAGTAGTAGTGATAGATCTAACATGAAGTAATGTAAATCTATGAATATGCTCTTGAATTTGAAGTGTGATCAAGTATGTAGATGTAATATCTTTGGCTCAACTTCAAAACCCTAAAAGCAAAATAGAAGTGAAAACAAAACCTTCTTGAATGTATGTTCTTAAAAATTTTCTATGTAGATCTTAAAATAATGGATGTAGAAGAATCAAAAAATGATCTTGAATGATGAAGGGAGATCTTGAATGTTGAAAATGCAATAGAAGATCTAGCATAAACTCCTTCAATAGCTTGAATACATGGCCCTCCTTGATCTTTAATGGAAATATTTCTTGAATACATTGAATGCTTGAAAAACACTTGAGAGATTGGATTCTTGAATTTTTTCTTGTGAATAAATTGATTGTGGATTGATGTGAAAATGGAGAAAATGGAAGGGTTTATATCATGCTCAAAACTAACTTCTGCAAGCCGATCAACATAGAATTTTGTTGGAAATGTAATGCAAGCTAGGTGACTAAGGTGGGGATGAATTAGGAACCACCTAAATCACTTTTTTAAGTAGTATTATCTACTTGCATGCATGAAACATAAAGAAGTAAAGTAACAACACCATAACACAATATTTGGTAACCCAGAAACCCTCCAAGTAGAAGGTAAAACTTGGGCGAAGATAACACCTACAATGCTTCACTACTATAGTAATAAAGTTGGCCTGTTAATGCTTACAAATGATCACTCCTAATGATCTTACTTGTTTAAGAGAAATAAGGACTATTAGGTCCACCTTGTGAAAGGATTTATACAATACAGTTAAGTATGTACTTATTAGGAGTTTCTGCAAAGGATTCTTAGGTCCACCTTGTTAAAGGACTTGGAACTGATGCACCTAATAGGTTGAATCAGTGGATTGATCTCTGATGTGCAACTGTGATTGCTGATGAATATCCTTTGAAGTAAACTTATCAGTTGACTCTTATAGATGAGTCTCTTCTTTTACTTGGAATGCTTGTAGCCGTTAAACAATCTTCTCTTCCATATTTGCTAATGTTCTTTAATTACAATTACTTGCTTCTCACATTCTTCATATTTAGATAAACAAAATCCTTTATACTTATATCCATCAAAATAAGTCCATTAAAGGTCGGCTACAACATAACTAATTCCAAAATTAATCACCAAGTCAGCTCAATGTTATAACTCAGATCTTATGGCTTGCTCAAGCGATATTGAAGATACTTGAGAAACATTATCACCTTCACTAACGTTGGTACTCAGATGATACTAGATGTTCAATTCATATCAATCACTTGGTAGACACTTCTAACTTGATTCACACTATTCTACCAGCTTGATTATCACCTTGGAACAAAATTGTTTTGCTTACTTGATTAACACTAGAGCTCATTTGACACTACAGCTCGGTGTGAGTTGTCAACTCAGTTGACACAGCAACTTGGTTGATGCTTCTTACTTCCTACACAATTAAGTTTGTTTGCATGGTTCCTTTCTGAGCTTAGTTAACACTACATACTAGTAACTCGGTTATTACTATCTTTCTATTGTGACTAATTGTTTTGATACTAACTCAAAATATATCTTACAATGAGATTAACAATCTCCCCCTTTGGAATTAGTGACAAAAACAATTATCATACATAAGATCTAAAAATGAAATTTCTTCAATTAAACTGCCCCTTTGAGCATGCTCTTTTCAGTAGCTCAGATTGCATTGAAGTCTCTGCAACTCAGTTTGAACTAAAATCTCTATTTTTTATTATTCAAAAAAAAAAAATATTTTTACATATCTTTCATGTTGTACATATTATCAACTTCATGTGTATAAGTGTGTGCATATATATACTTTCTCTATATACTTTCCTTCTTTGTACACCTTCTTCCCCCTTTGTACATCTTCTTTCCTCCTTGTTTTTATTACAAATACCAAAAATATTTACAAGGTTATGCCAAAATGAGAAATAAAATCATTATGTACCTTAAAAATTATATACAGTTTCTTGTCCTAGTTATCTTGTAGCACCTTCAAGATGTGTAGATCAATATGAAGCTCTACTAATAACTCATACATATGATATGCAACTAATATATTTGTATGTTTGACCAATGTCCTTGCATGATCCATTCTCTTCTACATAATGTCCATGTGGGGAAATATCATACCTTGTATATCAATCAATGTTGCTATTATTCTTGCCTCTTCCCTTAGTAGTTAGGCCTAAAGATCTATCAAAAAATTCATTTTTTCAAAATGAATGGAACTGGAGCTAGGATTGAGTGCCAACTAATTTTCATTATCTTTCAATTCCATGTCAACTTTGTCCAATTTCTATTTTATTTCCTTGGTAAAGTTAGTGGAATCACTTACCTGTACAAATAAAGATAAAATATTATTTACAATAGTTTCAAATGCAGAAATTAAAGTAGATAGTTCTACTTGATCTATTGGTATCTTCTATATTACATTTTCTAGCACTTTATTCTCCAACTTTACTTCAGATTTCATAAGGATTTTGTCCTACCCATTAGTTTCCTCATTATATTTATGCACAATATCAATTAATTGATCAATCATAGGGACTTTATCATTTACATCTATAAATAGAGCATGTAGAAATATTTATTTGATGTCTTATAATACTATTTTCCTATCTCTTTATCTCTTATAATTTATTGCTTTGCTCTTTTCTTCCATAGCTCTCCCAAAATTTCCATTTCCCTAGCTAATAGATTTGATTGGCCCCAATTTGAGATTACAATATCCTCATCAAGATCAATGCCATCAACTATGTTCCCTTTGCCCTTGCTCTTGGCTATTGAAGAAGGAATGATATCTTTTCCTTTTTCAACTGAGTCCTTCTATTGTTGCTTAGTTGAAACTGTGTGAGCTTAATATTGCTTAGTCAAGACTGTGGGAGCCTACTACTACTCAGTTGAGACTATGCGAGCCTTCTATTTCTCATATACCTTTGTGATAGAACTCAGTAAAGGTAAAATAGACTTCATTTCATAGCTCAGTTGAGTTGAGTTTAACTCAATAGATTGTTTCTCAAATTTTTCCTTAGGTAGAGTAGAGGGAAGTGATGCCATGACTTCTATTGCAATCTTCTCAGCATCAGAATCCTCAATTGTCTAAATCTTTGGAAGAGCTTCTTCCTCCTTGATGTCAAAAATGATCTTCCATGTCTTTGTTGTGGACTACAGAACATCTTCTATATTATTTGACAAAATTTGAAAAGTTTTAAATCTTGGAGTTTGTTTGGTTTCATTATTAGACATTTCCTCCTCAGTTTCTTTATCAAAGAGATTAGGCATGAGACTTCTTAGGGTCTTCTCTCTAATATCATTATCTATTTTTGTTGCATTATCACAATGGTGTGAAATAACCTTCAGTATATTTTCTAGAGCATTCCCTTTAAGCTCAAAAGGGTCATATTTTCATCTTGTCATTTTCACAATTACTGCTTAGTCAGTCTATTTATGCTCCTCTTTGCTTCTCAAGTCATACTTGAACTATTTAAATCCCACCATACCCCTTCCTTCCCTAAAATTTTCCAATTTTTGTTCAAGGTAGGGTTTCCTTCTTCAAAGATATAATTGGGACTTGTTGTCTTCATCTTCATCCTCATCTTGAAGCTTTAGTTTCTTCCTTGGTTTTCTTGGCTTGGAGGTAGTAATCATAGGAATAGACCTTGTAGATCTCCTAGGTAGAGGCTTGGATTGAGTCTCCAACTTCTTCTTGGGAGGTTCCTTTTCCATTTATTCTTCTTCTTCACTTTACTCTTCCTCTTCCTCATCTTCTTCCTCTTCTACATCATCACCCTTTCCTTCAGTGAGCTCAAGAGGAGAATATGATTTGGAAAGTTTCATTCCAATGATTTCTAGCCTCTTCTTCCCTCTCTTCAAAATTTGAGGAATTTGAATCTCAAGTGAGATTCTTGTCTTAGCTTCATCATATGTTCCAAAATAAGTATCCTTGGGGTCCACAGGATCCTTAATGATTGTCTCAACAATGTATTTTGTATCATCAATATTCACCTCATATGCTAGATTTTTTACCCATGCAATCCTAGGTCAGATTACCTCTATGTGAACTCTATCATAGCCAACCAAGAAGCATATATCCTTCCCATAATCATCTACAAGTTACTAAGGGATCATAAGCCTTCTTTGCATCCTTTCTTTGAAATTGTTAATGTATGCATCCATGATGCTTTCAAATTTCTTACCCATCTCATTTATGAATTCATTTATCTAATATAGAATTAGGGTTTCTTTCTTCCAAACAACATTTCATTTTATAGGAAAGAATTTTTAAGAATAAAAGAATAAGAAGAATAAGAGTGAACCAAACTTACACATGTTGTTCTTTGAAGCTCAAATTCTCTCCATGTTCTTGCTCAGTTGAGTGTGTTGAATCTCAATTAGGTCAAAAGATAGATTCTTCTTGACAACCTTCTATGTTAGTTCTACTACCTCACATGGCACATTATTTTCATAGTTTAAATTATAGATTTTGTGCTCAATGACATGGATGTCAAACTTGATTTCCATGCCTATCACATTCTTTAGTGTTATGCCTCTACCATCCCATTCAGCTAAGGTTATCTTTGTTAGTTCTTCCCAACCTAGGGTTTTGGTCACCTTAGATTTCTCTATCATTAGATACCCTATTATCCTATGAATCATCTTCATTGTGATGGGATAGGTTTTTTCTAACTAGAATGACATATTGTGAACTCATCTTAGTATAAGCCTAATCAATTTGACTTAGAATTTCATTTTCATGTGGATGATGTGGGTGAAACTCTTAACCTCCAAATGTTTATGTTCTAGCTTCAGCACATCATTATTAGACAATGCACCATGTACTTGATCTAGCTCAAGATTCCCTAGTTCTTGAATAGAAAAATGATAAAATGACTTGATGTCATGAATGACAAGTACTTTTGGAGGGATCAACAAGTGACCTCCTTGAGGATACTTGCCCTAGGAAATTATTAGATAAAGCTAGAATTTTAGAGGAATGCAATCGGAACTTTTTACCAACATTTCTGAACCCTTCTTGACTTCTAAACTAGAAGATGCTCTCATACTACTTGGTTGATGAAGAATTTGAAGTTGTTTTCTTTTCCTGAGAATTTCCTTCAACAAAATTTTTCCTAATTGTTTTGGGGGCTCAAGGAATGTTGCACTCTTTAGAAAGTTTTGAATTTAGAGTGAAAATGGAATTGTGACTTCTCCTTTTTATCAAATTTTTAGGTTTAAGTCTTCATTAAATGCTCCATACTTGGATAGGTGGAAGAAGCTTAGTTTGGTCTTCAACCCTTGAATGCTCATAAATCACCGACTAACCATGCTTGATTGAGTCAGTGACTCGATTGAGTCTACCCATGCTTGGTTAAGTCTAAGGAGTAACTCAGTTAGAACTAACAGCTCGGACTTGTCTATGAAATTTTTTTTCATACATTTAAATCAGGATGTAATATTTATTCATAAGTATATACCTTGCAAGCACTTATAATTGTTGTTATATGTGTTGCAGGAAAAGAAGAAGTTTCTAGATAAGTTTACATTGTTGTTATATGTTTTGCAGGAAAAGAAGAACTTTACATTGCTATAACTTGCCATTGATGAGTATCATCTAAGACTTTTTTTTAAAAATTCCCAAAAAATTCTATCAATTTTGCCTCTCCATAGTTATACTTATTAAATAAAATAAACCACACAATTATCGTTTAGTACAAGAGAGTTATGTTCATATGTTAAGAGACAATTCATTTTCTGTTATGAAAATCTGGGGATGCCAAATTCTCTCAAATCTATTATATTCACTTTTTTTCTAATTTTATTATAGTTAATTTCAATGTAAATTAAGGTTATGCTTTTTCTAAAGAATGATATTGAATGGTCTGTCACAAGTATGTGCTTCATCACTTGTTGAGATTTCTACTAAGGCTCAATTAGATGAGAGATCCATGATTGAGGAGGCCTCAAATTCTATAGCCGCTGATATGCCAACCATTCGTCCAAGTGCTACTAAGGAACATGGTGAAGTAGAGAAACCAGAGTCTTCAGAAAAACAAAAGCAAACGAATGAACCACTTGAGGAAGATGGATGCCTATTAGGTAAGGTTGATTCTAGTGAAAAAAGACTTGAAAATTTTGAAACTCCTATGCAACATGATATAATTGAAGAGGTTGAGATGCACTTGGTGGAAAAGTAGGAATCTCCAACCATAGTTCAATCATCAATTGAGATCCTGTCTTGGAGTGATGATATTGTGAAGCAACAAGAAGAAGGGTTGCTAATTGTGGAGCTGGTTGCTGGAGCTAATTCTAATGCTTTTTCTTCTAAAGAACCTGAGTCTCAAGGGTTACATTCTAGTGTTGATGTTTAGAATGAAAAAAATTTGACAGATAATAGTGATATTCAATGGAACAGTGATATTCAATGTAACAATGATATCAATAGTGCTTTAAGATAGTATGCATCTCTTAGATAGTTAGATATCAATAAAATACAATGATGCTCAATAGATGTCACTGCTATGACAAGCAAGGTCTTTTATATTACAAAGATCTTGAAGATGATAAGAGCAGTTAGGAGTAGCATTATGAAGAGTCATGACAAAAGGAAAGAAACTAAGAAATGAAGACAATATCAAGGGCACTGATGAAAACATCGAAAGAATGCGATAGCTATTAGAGAAGATACGAAGCAGATGAAATACATTTTTACACAAATGTTTCCACTATAGGAGTTCTTATAACAGTTTTCCATTTTTATTAACTTTCATTATATAAATGAAGATCTATCTAGGCTACATTGCTTGCAAAGAAAATCTTTATGATTCTGGTAAACTTACTATTGGTAGTTGGGTAAGAATGGCACCTTACATCAAATGTAGGATGATTAGGTTGATCTAGACATCCATGGAAAATATTGTGACTCAGAGGGATTTTACATGAATATTAGGTCCTAAATGATATTTACCACTATAGAATTTTGAAAAAAAAGTGATGGTCATGACAACTTAGTCAAAAGAATGTTCAATAGAGCATAAGGTCTCGTGAATATTATAGAAGTAAGAAAGAGATAATGGAAGGCATGTGTCTTAGAGACAAAGATACAAGTTTGTCTAAGAGCAAAGCATTAAATAAAATAAGACAAGAACATTGTTGTTGAAAAGATGAATACTAAAATCTAAAAGGAAGCCCAAAGAACAAGAATTCCAGTACAAACTAGTGATCAACAAATTAAAGGACAGCAGCAGTCAAGAATCATGCAATTAAGATAGTAAAAAGAAAATTAATGGACAAGAACCAAGTCATTAAATGGTGCTCATTCAAAGACAAACACAAGTGCTGCAAAAGACTAAAAATAGTGAGAAGAAATTGGAGATATCTTGAGCAAAGATCAATTAGAAGTCATCAAAATCAGTCACTGTTATCTAGGAACAATGTTAAAGGACAGTGATAAAGAAATATGACATTAAAGGACAGTGATGAAGAAATGTTGACACACTTTTATATGTATGTTTAGTGAGCACAGATCAATAACAATGGTAAATGTTGAAAATAACAAAACAGATATGTCATCAAATGGAATCCATAACAGTGATGATGAGACAATGAGATAGACTATTATAGAAACTCAAAGATGATAGGACATGAAAAGATGTATATTTACCATTGTCTAGAGGAGCATCATCATCAAAGGTTACAAAAGAGCTATCAACAATGATATGAGTAGATTTAATGACATTAAAATAGCATGATCACAATTAATTTCAGTGAAGAAGAAGATCAAAACTATGATAAATATTAGAGAGCATGACTCATATGATGAGGGGCAGAAAGAGAGATAATTTCACCTTTTTGTTAAAGGTATTTAGAGTGTTTGCAAGGCAATTCACTATCGTTGGATACATTCACAACTTTTATTTGAAGGATATTCACCATATAATGATCATCAATTTACTATCTTGTCTAAGGGGTCCAAGCACTAATGTCAAAGACCATTTTTTGTTAATAATGGTACAACACTTTTGGTGAAGATACAATATCTGTGATTGTATGAAACGATGCTCTTGGTTACACAAAGTAGACCTAGAAACATAGTAAGAATATTATGATGGCCATCAGACAACAAAGAGCAATGAGGTGGCCAAGGGTAGAAACAATGTGTGTGCCATATAAAAGTAGCAATAATATATTTATAAGAGAAAAAATAGTGATCAAACAATGTAAGGAAACAGTGAGCAGATATGCATCCAAATAGTGCTACTGCAATGCAAAAAATAGTGACATCAGAGAGAAAGATAGTGGTGAATATACATGCAAAATAGTGATTGATGTTATGCATAAATTATAAAAAATGAATTTGAATAACAATGACATGGAAATAGTGAGTAAATAGGAATATCGATATTAGAGGATACGAAGATTGGAAACAATAATCAAAGATTAGTAATACAACAAAATTGGGTACATTATCAGATTTTTGAAGTTCTTGATTGGAGGGGTTTAGATAATTTGCCTATTAAGTTTTATGCTACTCGAGTTTTACTTCCTAAGAATCCTCCTTTTAAGTTCCAACCAATGTGGCTTCATTTCATGGCTTCATGGTTCTGAGATGGAGGCCTGCCATATGAGCATATGATAGAAGTAAGAAATTGCAATATGTTTAAATGGCATATCAAGAAATGGTCATGTATTGGTAATATTTATGCTAGGAAGAGGTAGGCACAAGATCGTGTGTTGTCACTTACAAAAATTCAAGATCTTGTCTTTTCATAGGATTTGAGTAGAGAGGAGTCTCAAGTTGTTTGAGAACTTAAGTAAGTAATGAGAACTATTTTTTTGAAGTAGAAGGTAAGGGTTGATTGGCTTTAGGAAGGAGATATGAATATAGTCTTTTTCTATAATTATGTGCAAACTTATAGTTAAAATAGGATTTATATATCTACTTTGGTTAATTTAGATGAAATTTATCTGATCTTTTCATATGTTTAATCTCGAAAAAATCTACGTGGTACTATTTAGAAGATTCATCCCTACTAAGGATGAGGGGAATGATGCAGAGATGGGTAAGGGCTCTTTATCAACTATTAGGCAGTCTTGCCAAAAGATCAAATTGCAATCCAAACTGACAATGTTCCTTAGGGCTACTAATGGCTCACATATACAAATACAAGGACTCAACTTCATGAGGGTTCTACTATGGTTTCCAAGGTCCTCAAACACCTAACCCAACCCAAAAAGTTCACTCACCAAGTTAATGGTTATAAAGATTAATTTGAGCTTGTAAAAATTGTTTCAGGTTTACAATTTTTTGTTCTCTAAATAAATAAACCCTCTATGATCAGGTAGTTGGAGCAGGAAAACATCAAATTCTTGGAGTGTATTTGCAGTGTTCATGTTTATGATGCCTCTTCATTTTAATGAAGAATCTTACACTTAATCACTCACATGACCTCCAAAGGGAAACACTTCATATAATAGAGGGAAAATGGACAGTTTGGACAAGGCATGGGATTTTTTTTTGCATGGGTGCACCTCCTTTTACATTTTGTGAGACCAAAATCATCTCATCACTTTCATTATAATGAATGGTAACTATCTTAGTGTCTTTTACTTTTGTTGTGAGACCAAAAACACTCTTCTAGAGTAACTCATTCTATTGAATTATAGCATTAGTTTTATTTTTTAATATCATAAAAAATCTATACTTAGGAACAAATATTTTCTCGTATTTCTCCAAAAAATGTTTCCTTCTAATCTTGTGACAGATCAAGCATAACCTTAACTAAAGTTTCAGTTATTATATTTTTCTCTTCTACTTCTACCTATTGCCACCTTCTTTCAAGTCTGTCATACAAATTTTTAGGTATCTTCTTTTCTACTTCATTTAGAGCTACCTTATGATTTGCAATCATATCTATCATAGCCTCCTCAAATTTTGTTCTATCAATATTATCTAATATGTCATATTTCACAAATCTAAAATTGGATAATCCTAAAGATTTTCTAAGGTCAGCATATACTTCATCAATATATTTTGTTCTCCCCATGGGTGGTCCTTTGACCAATCTTATACTCTTTGGTTTTGATCCACTAGGCTCAGTATTCTCTACTACTCTTTGTTTTGTAGTCTTCTCAACACTAGTTTTTACCCTGGTCCTTGGTTTGGTAGGTGGTGGAGGAGAGAGGGGTGTCACCATTGGCTTCTTTTTAGTTCTTTTACCCTTCTTGCTATGTGGTGTGACAACCACTAGGGCCTTTCTCTTAACTCCTTCTTCCTCTTCCTCATTACCACTACCCTCTTCATCTTCTCCAAGACCTTGTGTTATCTGTAGAGAATCCTTTCTCTTACCTTGGGTTCCTATCTTTTCCTCTAGGTCTTCAATCATTTTCTTCCTTTCTTTTTCCTTGGAATCTATTTTGATGTCTATATTAATTCTATCCTTAGCTTTTTCATACTTCCCAAAAGGTTTAGCATCAGTATCAATGTCTTGTTTCAATAATGCAACAATATTTGCATTCACAGTCTCAATATCAATCTCATAGTCAAATGTTGTTAGCCATACCTTTCTTGGCTTAACTACCTACACATATGTGTTATCTTTTTCTACCAAGAAACATACATCATTATTGTGTTTCATTACTAATTCCTCTTGTATCCTCATCCTCAAGATCATTCTCTATTTGAATTATTCAAAATATGTATCCATAACATTCTCAAAATTTTGGGCTTGTCCCTTTGGTGAAATGGAGGGGCTTCTTGCCTGTAGAGCCTACAACCAAAGTTCAAGTCCCCACAGGGCCATTCTCTACTATGGATCTTAACTGAGAATGTTTTTTCGTTGAACCTTGGTGAAATAGTGGGGCTTCTTGCTTGTAGTTCTTACAACCAAGGGTTAATAAAATTTAACAATCAAGAGTTAATAATTTCTAAAAAGCTGAGGATGGTGAGCAAGAGTGGGAGTAGCCAAGGGAAAGGACAGGGGAGTGTGCCTTTTCAAATTTTGAAACTTATCCTGGGTGGGATTCCATAGGGAGGAGGGAATCAGAAACTAGGAATGAAGGAGGGGTTTGTGGAGTGTCAAGGGACAGTAGAGATTGGAGATGTGATGGAGAATGGTGATGGGGACCCACGTGACAAGAGTAGAGGTCTAGACAAGCTTGTTTTGATATCCAAGGTGGACTAGTTTGGGGTTCTTTTAGCAAAATGGTCATCTCTTTTTGGTGTTAAACCCTTTGGTAAGTCTTCCTTCCCTCCAATTAAGATTCTTTCTAGCTTGGAAAAGGGGTCTTGTGTGATTGCTATTCCATATGAGCTGGTAGATCATAGTATTACCTCAATGGCTTCCACTCTAGTGGGAAAGTTTATTGGCCAAAGGAAAAACATAGACATAGTGAGATCTTTAACTTAGAAGAAATGGCATCTTAAAGGATAAGACATACTTGCAAAGAGGACTTTTCTAACATCCTATGTGAAGGATCTTGGAGTATAGGTCAGTCTACCCTAGTGCTTCAGAAATGGTCATCGAAAATGGATTTGAATGAATCTTTCTTTATGCAAGCATCGGTTTGGGTCAGACTTCCAGAGCTGCCTTTGGAATTCTGGAATGAGGATGTGTTTGTGGGAGTGGAAAATTCCTTTAGGAAACTTTTGTCAATAGACCCGATAAAAGCTTCTAGAAGTAGATTAACTTATGCAAGGATATGTATTGGTGTTAGGGAAGGGGACGACATGCCAGAAGTTGTGAGATTTCACTCTAAGCTAGGTACACATACTCAAAAGTTGGATTATGAAAGTATCCCTTTTGCTTGTTTTCACTATCTCAAATCTAGGCATAAGGCAAATCAATGTCCTAAGGTTAAAGTTAAAAAGAAAAATATTTCATCTTCTTCTCAAGGACAAGAGAAAGATGTGGAAAAAGGACATAAAGGTTGGCTAGAAGGCTAAGTTTTTGAATGCTCCAATCAAAGGAGGGAATAAGCTATCCCTACATGATCCAAAGGTAGAAAAGATTGTCTTGTCTAGACCAAAGAATAATGTGGTGGTAGAACTAGAAAAGATAGTTGTAGTACCAGAAAAGATTGATGTGGTTGTAGAACCAAAAAAGATAGTGGTAGAACTAGATAAGATAGTGGAAGGCCCTACTAATAAAGGGAAAGAGATAGTCCTCAGAGACTCAAAGGAAGATGAGATAGTTGTTTCATCTATTAGAGAGGAGGAAGAAATAATAGAGAATTATGGATTCTCAAAAGTCAAGGAGGTTAATCCTAGATATTCAAAAGTCAAGGAGGCAAACGGAGCAATATTGGTTCTCACTCAAGTAGTGAGGAAGGAGATCAGGATAGAGATGGATAGTTAATCTTAGGAAATTATTGTGTTAGAAACTCTAACATAGGAAGTGGGACAGCAAGCCATTATTGAAGGGTAGATAGTGAGGGAAAAATAAGAGGATGTCTAGGATCTCCCCTTGTCTCCTAGGAAGGCCCCAAATGTTTCATGTAATCTAGAAAATAGATTAGAGAGGGAAAAATCTTTATCTCCTAAGCCTAAAAAGAAAAGCAATGGTTTTGCCAGCTGAGACCAGGAGTCATAGTAAACTGGACTTGGTAGTAAGGTCAAGATCTAGAGGAAGGAGACATGCTAGCCAAGTCAGAGAAGATGAGACCAAAAGAAGTTTCGTAGATGGGAGCCAAAGAACTCTTTTGGAGTGTTCCTCCAATTTTAAATGAAGATAATTTCTTGGAATATAAGAGGCTTTAATGGAGCCCATAAGTAAAAAATCATTAGGAATATGATTAGAGATCAAAGACCTGATATTTTGATGATACAAGAAACTAAGATAAAGAAATAGAGCTTGGGTAAAATTTCTTTCAGCAATATCATGAGTGGGGAAGCCTTAGATTCTGAAGGAGTGTTTGGAGGTTTGTTGACTCTATTCAATACAAAGCAATTCAGGTTCACTACTTTGTACAATGATGGAAATATCTTTTTTTGTAAAGTGTTTCATATGTACTCCAATGATATTTGGTTCCTTTTGAATGTCTATGCTCCTAATTCCAAAAAGGAGAGGAAGACTTATTGGTCTAAAGTCTGTGATATGGTTCAAACTAGTAACATAAAGAAAGGTATTATTATGGGGGACTTTAATTCTCTATTAGTGGATGAGGAGAAGATGGGAGGTTTGGCTCCTGACTAGGAAAGAAAATTGGACCTCTCCAATTTTATTAATAGCCTGGCTTACTTGGATATGGATTTGTCAGGAGGTTCTTTTACTTGATCAAATAAAAGAACTAGTAGGGATTGTATTTAGGTTTAGTTGGATAGAGCTCTTATCTCTTCAAACTGGCTACAATCTTTCTCCTGTGAGCTATCTTTGCTTCCTAGAGTTGGCTCTAATCACTCCCCTATATCTCTCTTGGTTGTTTCTATTTAACCAAGGAGGAACTTCCCTTTTTGGTTTGAAAATATGTGGACTTCACATCTAGACTTATTAAATAAGGTATACCACTAGTGGGGGATAGATGTGGAAGGTACTACCATGTTTAGAGTTGTGAAGAAGTTGAGTAATGTGAAGAGAATGATAAAGATGGATTTTGGACATATCTTTCATGACAAAGATGATCTATCTGTTAAACTCCCCTCAATTTAGGATACTATCCAATAGTAAGGGTCTAATGATTTGAACAAGAATGTTGAGTTGTTTATTCTAACTGACCCACAAAATATTATAAGTTAAGAAAAAGAAGTTCTAGAAGCAAAGATCAAGGATTATAGGTTGAAAGAGGGGGATTAGAACACAAGGTTCTTCCATATTTCTACTCTAAAGCATAGAGCTAATAACATAATTTTAGGGTTAAAAAAGGGGTAGGATCTATTGAAAATAGGGAATGAAATTTTTGCTGAAGATGTTTCCTTTTTCTCCTCTCTTCTATCTTGGGATCCCTTGTTATCGAAGTTGGATCAAAATGAAATTGTCTCATGTATTCCATATATTATTCAACCCCATCACAATAAAATGTTGAGGGCTATTCCAAATATATAGGAAGTCAGAGAAGCTCTTTTTTCCCTACCTACAGATAAGTCCCTAGGCCCGAATGGGTTTCCTACCTTCTTTTTCCAAATTTACTGGCAGGTGGTTATGGAAGATGTGGTGAAGGTTGTTCAAAAATTCTTTGGAGCAAGAAGCATTATAAAAGAGATTAATTGACTCTTTGGATAAATTTAGACCTATAAGTCTGTGTAACTCTTTCCACAAGATTATCCCAAAGGTGCTCACCTCTAGAATGCTTAAAATTCTTCCTTTGAACATATGTCAACAATAGATTAGATTTGTCCCTGGAAGATAGATTTTGGATTTGATCATGATGGTGCATGAAGTTATCCATTCTATGGAAGCTGGAAAAAGAGATGGAATGCTTCTCAAAGTGGATCTTTCAAAAACTTATGATCAAGTCGACTGGGCTTTCCTTGGTTCTATGCTCCAGGATTTTGGCCTTGATCAAAAAGTTTGTAAGCTTATCTCTCAACTTATCTCTACTTCTTCTCTTGCTATCTTGGTAAATGATGCTCCTAATTTTTTCAAACCTATGAGAGGGCTTAGACAGGGGGACTCCCTCTCACCTATTTTGTTCATTATTTTTGCAGAATGTATTGGAAGGTTAATTGAGAAGAACAAACAAGTAGGATGGCTAAAAGGGATTAAACCATCCTCTAGGTGTGATCATTTTCCCCATCATCAATTTGTGGATGACAGTATAATAGGATGGGAAGCTTCAGTCAAGGAGGCTAAGGTTATGAAGGAGATTCTAGATTTATATTCTAGAGGATCTAGACAGCTTATTAATTGGGAAAAAAGGTTGATTTTCTTCATTAATACTCCAGAGGATAGGCAAAGGAAAATTGTGAGGATCCTAGGGTGTGGAGTGGGAAAGCTTCCTTCTACTTATCTTGGACTCCCTTTGGGTGCTAAGCCTCCTGATCCCTTCTAGAATGGGATCATTGGTAGGTTCAACAAGAATTTGGTGGGGTGGAAAGGGGCTTCTCTTAGTCAAGCAGGCAAATGCCTTTTGGTTAAAACTACTCTTCAGAACCTCCCAATGTATGCCTTCAGCCTTTTTGGGTTTCTAGTTAAATTTGTAGAGAAAATGGAAGATATTTAGAGAGATTTTTTTGGTCAGGTCTCTAAGGTTGGAAAATATATCCCCTTGTAGCTTGGGATAATGTATCTCTCCCTATGTGCTATGGAGGATTGGGTATTAGGAAATTAAAACATCTCAATATGGCTCTCCTAGATAAATAGATCTAGTGCATCTTTAATAGTATTGGCGAATGGAGAGATATTTTTGTTAATAAGTACATCAGAAGACCTTCTATTCAGTTCTTGTTAAACAATGAGGACATCTTGAATGGGTCAGTTATTTGGAATGGTATTCTTAAGGCAAGAGACCTGGCCAAGGCTAAGGTTATTTAGAAAGTGGGTAATGGGGAGGATATTCTCTTTTGGACTAATAATTGGTTGTTTCAAGGTCCACTTATTAATAATCCTATATTTGAAATCTGGGCTAATGATTTTATTAAGCAATTTGGTTTGAAAGTTAGTGATTATAGAACAGACCAAGGATGGAGAGACCTGTCTTTCATATCTGAGGATCTCAAGCCAATAATGAAAATGTTGAATTCTATGGTTATTAATAGTAAAAGGGATGAAGTTATATGGGGAGACAACCCTAATGATTGTTACTTGGTGGCTTTGGGCTATAACTCCCTTTGGAGTTTGAAAGAGAAACCCCCTTGGGTCAAAGCCTAGTTACGTGGTCTTACCCCAAAGATCAATATTTTTTTACTGGCTGGCCTTTCAAGACAAAATTCTTACTCATGATAATTTAATAAATAGAGGTCATATTATGCCTAATAGATGTATCCTTTGTAAAAACCATATGGAATTGATCAATCATATTTTTATCCATTGTCCTTTCTCAAGAGAGGTCTGGGATAACATAACTAAGAATTTTGGGGTAAGCTGGTACAAACTAGGCAATCTTCTAGATTTCTTTTGTCACTGGATAAGTATGTTCAAAATTTTAGACTTGTTGGATTTAAGCACCTAGACTTTGCCTCATTTTTGTTAGGGAATCTAGAAGAAAAGAAACAATAGAATTTTTAGAAATAGAGAGGAACTTGCTTATGTTCTAGGGGAGAAGATTTATAGAAACATAAAGGAATTACTAGGTAAGGAAGGGGGGAGAAATTGAAAATGGTGGTAATAAGAAGGAGAAAGATAAGGACAAGAGGACAAAAAGATAGGATGTTAAATGGTTGCTCCCTCCTAAGGGATGGCATAAAGCAAATTTTGATGGTGCATCAAAAGGTAACCCTAGACCTTTGGGCCGTGGAGGAATCATAAAAAATAATTATGGTGGAGAGGTGGTGGCTTTTTCTCATCCTTTGGGTTTCCAAACTAACCATTTTGTAGAAGGTAGTGTTGCTTGCCATATAGTAAAACTGGCCTTGGACATGGGGATTAAAAAATTATGGTTGGAGGGGGATTCTAACAACATTATAAGATGTATTAAAGGAATCACTCAACCTTCATGGTCTATTGCTAATCTTATTGAAGAGACTTGAAATTTCCTTAACAATTTTGAATGTGTCCACATCACCCATATTTATAGGGAGGCTAAACCTATGGCAAACTGGTTTTCCAACAAAGTTGTTAGGAAAGACAAGGTGATGACTTGGAATTCAGGTGGGAATATTCTGGAAGAAGCGAAGAGTCTTATCAAATTGGAAAAAATCTAGGAAGGTATGATGGAGATCTTATTGTAATAATCATTTTTAATGGTACTTTGGGTGTGATTTTTTGTAATTATGGTGTTTACAAAAAATGCAATCAAGTGAGGTTATATGTGTCATATCGACACATTTTGTGGGTCAATTTCTTTATTCTCTGTTCTCTTTGGGGTATTGAAAAAAGTATCGACACTTTTCAGAGAAATGGAAACTAGAGCATTCAAAATTTTGAGAAGGGTTTACAAAGGTCAACGTTTATGAGAATTGTAGGGGTGGAGAGCATAGAAATGGTGGGGGAACAAAGTAGGAAGGAGCCTATGGGTGAAGCAAAAAAATGGAAACAAAGGTCTAAAGTATGGGAGAAATTGGAGAAGGGAGGTATAGCAAAATATATCACCAAACTCCATGGCTTTGACCCTGATGCTACCAATAGTATGGTTAACTCTTGGAAGGATGAGAGGGTTAAAGTGAATGGAGTTTTGTTTCAGATTATAGAGGATGTCATTGCTCTTGTGTCTAAAATTTCGACAGAGGGTTTCAAATTTTATAGAGACAAGAAGCTGTCGGCGAATATGGTCAAGGATTTCACAAAGAACTCGAAGGAGAGGAATGATCTAGTAAAATGTGAAATTTTCTATGAAATGGACTCTATCAAAAAATATTGGAGGTATGTTTTATGAGCTATTATAGAGTACATCTCATTGGATACTAGATTTGATTGTGTGAGAACTCATCACTTTGTTCTTCTCAATCATTTCCACCATGGCATTAAGATTTCTTTCCCATTTTATTTATTTACTTCTATGAGCAAGGCTATATCAAGATTCAAGAAAAAACCCTCTGTGAATCCTGCCCTACATGAGGGATTATTGTTGTTAATTTATGAGCATTTTAAAGATCAGACTTTAAGGAATACTCCTCTACATGGTGCAAATGCCTCTGAGGACTCAGGTAGCTCTATTTTTTCCTCTAATATGGAGGATATCCAAAGAATCAATTTGGAGGGGGAGAAAAACACTTCCTCTGGAAAGAAGGCCAAAGAGTCGGATAAGAAATTGCCCTCATCTATTACCCCTAGCAGGAAGAGCCCTAGAAAACATGGGCTTAAATCTACAAGCCAAAGTGATGAAGATTATAATGAGGAAGGGGAGGAAATGAAATTTGATATAAGGATGAGGGGGAGATGGAAATTAACAGAGAAGAACCAGTTGCTAAAAAATGGAAGAGGGCTAAAGAGATGGAAGTAGAGGGGATTTTGGGTTTGGGGCCAAAAATCTCAGCCATACCTCTTTCCCCTATTCATCCCAAGGACTAGGAGAAGGAGAAAATTGATAGAGAGGATGGAGAGGTGGTTATGAAGGATAGGCGAATAGCATGGAGAAATTTCAATGTTAGAACAACCAAAATGGGAATAGTCAGAGAAATAATGAACCCCCAAATTCTGGAAGAAAAACAGGGCCAACTCCAATTCAAGGATCTCATCAATCCAGCAATGATGGTAATAATGAATAATGTTAGGGAAACAAGCATGAATTTGTTGAATAATACTAGAAATAGCATGATCGATAATTTTAGGTCAATTAAATGGCTTTACCATAAATTGGAATAGTTCAGGGAAAAAATTGGCCAATTGGAAAACAATAGGAAGGAACCTAGTCCGAGAAATCAGAAGGATCAGGAGGATCGATTCACTTTGGCTAAGAAGAGAATCTTGAATCTGGAAAACTATAACCATAATCTGGTGAATCAGATGATTTCTATTCTCAACTTTATCAATGAAAACATTATATCCCTTATTGGAATGTTAAAAGCTAGAGGTTTGTTGGATGAGAGTGAGGACAAGGACAGGGAAAGAGCCAGGATGGAAGAGGACATGGTGACAAAAATAAATTTTAGTAGCTTGGATTGGGAAGCTCAGAAGACTCAGGAGTAGATGGCTAAGGAGACCCACAAAGTCTATGAAACATCTTAGACGATCCATTAGCTCAAGCGAAAGACAGAAGAGTAATCTTGGTTTATTTTTTCCTGTCTTTTGCTATTAGTTTTCTGCTATTTTTTTTGTCTAGTTGGCTTTTTCTTGTTCTGGATTTTTTACTGTAAGTTGAACTGGCCTTTTTGTTTGCCTTTTTTTGGTTGGGCTTTCATGCTTATTATTAGCCTTGTGACTTGTTTATTTTTGGCTAGGCTTTAATTGCTTATTATCAACCTTGGTTATGTATTAACTATTGGGTTTCAGGGTCCCTGTAAAACTTGTTTATCTTATCCAAAATATTCTCAAAATTCTCTCCTAATTGAGTTATATACTCATTTATTTATCATGTGAAAGGTTTTCCTTGTTCCCAAATGAAGTTTCTAATACTAGGAAAATACTTGTGAATGTAAAAGAAAATACATATAACAAGTGAACCTAACTTACACATTGAATTCTTTGCCTTCCTGAGAGCTGTCATTTTCTAGTAATTGTAGCTTTTGCAACTTGGCAAGATCATATTCATGATCTTTCATGACTATCTTCCATGCTTGATCCACTACTATACATGACACACTATTCATAAAATTTGTGAGCAATAATTCTCTTAGAAAATTTGATCAATGGATTAGAAATGTTTGTGATGGACAACCCTTGTCCATTCCACTCAGTACCTATGTTTGCTTCAACTTCCTCATGGATCAAACTTTGCATGGTCTTCTTCTTATCTAGTAAGTTAACTAGTAACCTTGTGAATAATCTTCTTAGTTATTTCAACTGGTCCATTATGTATCCAAAACTTCATATTGTGAATCCTTCTCAACACAATCTTGAAATTCCTTGGGAACTCTAGGGCACAAGTTAACCCTTTCTTCTCAATAATTTTGAAATTATCCTTCAAAACTTCTTCATCACACAATTTCTCATATGCTTCCTGAATTTCATGATCTCCCACTTCTCCAATCTTACATGTAGCAACTCCACACATTGTGTATCATGATTACCTTGGGTGGTATCAAAGAAAACACACCCATTGAGTCACCTCTCATTGTAATTTTAGGAATAGCATGAAATTTGGATGGAGGACAAGTGTCACTCTTCACCAATTGAATCTTACTAACCTCAATTCCTTATCTCTTTCCTAAGGATGATGAAGCTACCATTTTCTCTTTACTATGATTTATAAACTTTCTTTCCTCTAAATCACTCGGCACAACTCAGATATTCACTTTGATCAATATTTTTGTCTTAGATTTTCTCTTGAATTGTCTTAAGATCTCTTTACCCTTAAATCATTCTATGCTCTCAAATTATGTATGCAAGGTATGAAATAATACCTTAAAATTTGATAAAAACTTCCTTTTACTAGATTTAGGGTCTTCATTAATTTTGTGTACTGAGGTAGGTGGAAGCCAATTATCTCAGTCAAAATTGGTGTTTTCAAAATAGGTCTTCATTGTGCAACTCAGTCTTTCCCATCTAGCTTGGCCTCTACACCAATTTATCTTTTGAAGTACTCAATCCATATTGTAATGCTTTCTTAATATACACAATTTTACTAATGTTCAGCATTGTCCGTGTACATGATCCTTTTGTACTAATCCTTTCATAAATGTGTTCTTAGGCATCTTTATTTATGCAAATGTGAACTTTATCACAATTCAGTTTGGGAACTAATATACAATTCCAAACATACCTTTCTCACTTAGTTTGAGATGAACTAATCACCTTCTCCATTAGATTGGGTGACGTTAACTTCATTTGTTCCACTGCTTCCATCTTTTGTCTTTTTCTTCCATGTTTGATTCATCTCCTTCCTTATTTTCTCAATGTCCACTTTGCCTTTACCCTTGGTGTTGTTATGATTTGTTTTTGGTACCTAAGTTTTGTAGTATTTTTTTGAGTTTCCAAACTTGTGATATTTGGAACATGCATTGTTAGGTGCATGGTTCTACCTTTGATTAGTCTAGTAAGGTTTTGTCTATGATCTACATTCATATGCTCAATGTTCATACTTTCAACAGTTTTGTTAGAAATACAATAGGGAAAGTAAACTCTAAGAGGGGGGGTGAATTAGTACTTAAAACTTCAACCCTAAAATCATTCACCACACATCCATCTCATAATCTATGCATTTAAACTAAAATACCAAATTAAGCACATACATCCATAACTTGAAAGTAAATAACATTCAACACATGTATGACACAAGATATTTGGTTATCCAGAAACCCTCCAAGGAGAGGGTAAAACTAGGGTGTGGATGACACCCACAAATCTCCACTACTACATTAATAAAGTGTATCCAATGAAGGTTACAATGTTTGATCATGAAACATAATCTACCATGTAAAAGGTTTGCCCTATTAAACACTTACAAGATTGTTAGATCTTACCCTATTAAAGGATTTCAACACCCTGTTAGAAGTGTTCTTGGTAAAAGGACATTAACTTACAATGAAGCACCTTAATAAAGGATTTACAATAGCCCATTAAGACTACTTTATTAAGAGATTTAACTGATTCACATGTTTGAATGTCTTAGCAATGATCCTTTAGTTAGCACTCTATTGCTAGATAAAAGATCACCTCTTTCTTGATGTGTACTTGATCCCCACTGATTAGATGTATCTCTATTGTCTTCTAATTCCTTTCCTTTGTTCTCCTCTAACTAATTCTACAATGTATCTCAATTCACAACTCCTTAGCCACCATGACCGATCAGTTTGCCCATGCAAACTTCTCTCTTTCCTTCTTCCACACAAATAAAAATTTTAGGGTTTTTCCTCCTTAAGAAGACCTAAGTGACTTAGGGTTAGGTATGAATCAATGATTGTGATTCACCCATATTGCTGCTTAATCCTTCCCTTTTTCTGAGTGGTTGGATGAACTACATGGTGATTCATTATAAAGATTTTTCCTTATCATCTAGGATCACAAAACAAATCTCAAGTTGGCTCCAAAATAGTTTACATAGTAGTTTGTGCCATTACAAACAACTATGTCAAAACTATATTACAAAACTTGAAGTCACTAATGCTCAGCATCAACTACAACTTTAATGTTGTAACTCGACCTCTAAATGGCTTAGCATCTATTGATCACTTGGCATCTGAATGACTCGGCACTTACTATCTACTTGACACTTGAGTAACTCGGAATTTACTCTTTACTTGGCCCATACTAAATATCTCTCACTCAACATATACTATATGACAACTTATGTTCGACATGTATTACTTGTTTGGCATGAATTAATTAAATGATTTAAGTATATTTTCACTCATATGTCAAAACCAATCTGATATTAACAAGTTGTAGCAATAGCCTTCAAATCTAGGTGTAGTAGATACATTCTTCATTCTTGACTGACACTCATGTATTTGATGTCCTTGCTTCTTGCAGTAAAGATAATAACCAATAAACTTAGGTTTGGGATTTTGCATACCATTTTTTCTTTGATAATTTTTTGTTGTATGACCAAGTTTTCCACAATGATAACATGTTGGTTTGCCCTTTGATTTTGCATTTCTTAGTTCTCCATTTCTAGATGATTCTCCTTGCTCAATCAATGAATGTCTTGATCCAGTAGTGCTTCTAGATGACCTCATAAGTTATTCAAGGTATTTCATTTCTTCATTTGTCTTGTTGAATCTTTCCACATATTATTTCTTTAGTAGATCCTTCTAGATATCAAATGTGCTACTTCCACATCCTTTATGTTCAACTCTTGATTTACAAGCATTAGTTGATTCATCATGTCAAGTTGAGTGTTTGTAAGCTTTTGTACATTAGATATGCTTTCTTTAAGTCTAGTTTCCATTTTCCTTTTGTCTTCCTCATCAAAAACCTTGTCTTCCTCAGCTTTTTTCTTCTGCTCAGTTATTTCATATAATGTTACTGATTGAATCTCATGTTTCCTTTTTAGTCCCTTAACTTCTTCATTTAGGAGTTTATTCTTATCTTGTAGATCTGTAGTTGATGTGTCATTTGAATTTATTGGTTCAAATAGTCCTTTAGTTTCAACTTCTTCATAATGAAAGTGTTTGTCTTGAATAGCCAATTCCTTTCTCCTCTTCAAGAATTTCTTCAGATCTTTTCTAGTTGTCTCAAGTTTCTATAGTAAGAGCTAGATGTCAATCACCTTCTTGTCAATAGTTCTATTCAATCTAAAATCTTCCATCTCCAAGATCTTTACTCAAAGTTGTTAAACTTCTCCAATAGAACTTAGCTCTGATACTAATTGTTGGAAGTTTTACTTGGACACCAAGATAGTGAGAAGGGGGTTGAATCAGGATGTGTAACACTTTTATCCTTTTGAACAATTCTAAAAAGTATTCACCACATTTACCATCTCATATCCAATTGCTTATGCATGCATAACTTATATAATAAAATTTTAATAGAATATGGATCTAATCTATCAATCACATGCATGAAAAGCAATCACCTGGAAAAATGATTTTGGTTACACAAAAACACTTTAGAATGAAGGTAAAATTGGGGTGGGGATGACACCCACAAATCTTCACTTATGTAGTAATAAATTAACCTATTAGGGTTACAATGTTTGACCATAACTAATGATCTATCATGTGAGGGATCTACCCTATTAAAATATTTTGAAAGTATTATATCTCACCTTGTTAGAGGATTTCACACTTACAAAAAAGTAAGGATTTTGTTAGGAGATTTACAAAGATCTGTTAAGATAACTCTATTAAGATATTTACCCTTTCTCAATCTATTAGAATTGATCAGTACCTCATCCTCAATTTTCTTTGATAAAATGATATTGGATCTCCTCTTTCTAGACTAATTTGATCTCTAATCTGATATGATTCTTCTATCCTTCACTGCTTGACTAGGCCACTTGCTCTATTCTAGAATAAAAGATTTCTTTTACCTCTTTTGTAATTTTGACACAATCACTCTTGAATCGTATGAATATCC
The DNA here is from genome assembly GCA_028749045.1 of Cupressus sempervirens. Taxonomy (NCBI): domain Eukaryota; kingdom Viridiplantae; phylum Streptophyta; class Pinopsida; order Cupressales; family Cupressaceae; genus Cupressus; species Cupressus sempervirens. The sequence goes on along the minus strand of CM053783.1, from coordinate 371,442,867 downwards.
TATTTTCTCCTTTGTATTTTACCATACCATGCTCTATCATCTATATCAAAATAGGTAAATTTTTTCCCTATTTATATCTTTCATAAAGAGTTTTCTAGATGCTTCCATGTTTTACCTCTCCATCTGATTCATTCATCATAGAAAATAGGGATCTATGATCCATGTCATAAAATGCATAAAAATATTTGTGTAAAAATCTAAAAATATTAAATATCACATCCATGTTGTCTTAAAATGGTTTATCTCAAAGTCTGCATCATTCTTGACTCGAATGTAAATTTTGTATTGCTCGACACATACTATTTATGATACTCAATACTTACTATATATGTTGTTGTTGTTGGAAATATAAGAGGATTAACTAAGAGGGGAGGGATGAATTAGTTACCACAAAAAAAATCCTAGATCCCTTAGATGTCAATATAAATCAAAACGGAACTCCGTTGTAACTCGACAAACACATAGGAAAAATGTTGTAACTCGGTAAACACTAAAATAACTTTAAAAATGCTTAACATTAAAATCTTAAGATATTAATTGTGATTGATATTACTTTAACTTATTTGAAAATAGATAAGAGAAATAGCATGAACACAATTGACACCAAGATTTAACGTGGAAACCTAATTTGGGAAAAACCATCAATTACAACTAGTTACTGATTTTCACTCTTCTTAAGTGAGCCTTATTAGGAGCCAACTCTATTAAAAGTTACAAAATACACTATTAGGTTTGACTCTGTTAGAGAATTTAATCACCCTATTAGGAGTGGCCTTGTTAGAGGTCTTTAGACAATTCAATAGAAATGCCACCTTATTAGAGGATTTATAAATAGCTATTAAGACAACTTTGTTAAGAGATTTAGATCACTTCTACAATGGTTAGAGAGTAACAATGAGATGACCTAATTTCTGATGAAACTAAATTGTTGATTATAGATCTCAATTCTAGCTTGTATACTTGATCGTTCCTAATTGAATGTATCTTTTCATCTCAACAAGGATATTCTTCTTATCCTTCCAATTCACTTCCTCTAAGCATCATCAAATCTTCAATTCTATTCCACACATTCAATCCTCAACTTGACCTTATATTTTTCCCTTACACATTGTCAAGTTGGCTTGAATACAACTTAGAATAATTAGTATTCATCTTCTTAGTCAGCTAGAACCATAACTCAATATGCCAAAGCAAGAAAATCCTTTGTTAGCCAGCACTACTCCATCGATACTAACTCAAAGTGATTTTCCTGTGTTAACCAAGTGAACTTAGTTAACATTACATATTCACAAAGCTCCTTTGGTAATCAAGAGAGTTGTGTTAACAATGGTTCCCTTATCACCTAAGTGAACTCAATAGACACTGCCTTCTGGAATAGGAAAACTCTAGAATGCTTGACAGTTAGGAAATTGTCTTTAATGCCCAAGTCAACTTGACATACACTGACTAGCAATGATATGACATTTTGTGTAACATCAAAGACAATACACAATTAATCAATTATTTCCAACAATCTCCCTCTTTGGCTTTGATGGAAAAATAACATGTCATAATGCAATGAAATTTTAGAGCAAGAATACAATAAAGAACATATCCTTAGTTTCATTCTAATTCTCATTCATGAGAACTCAACTCCCTCTATCAGTTTGAACTCCCTCTGCCTTCGGTATCTTCTTCAAATATCAAACCTCTGCCTTTGATATCTCCCTCTTTGTCATCTCTTGAAGTGATAAAAAAATTTGCGAGATATGATAGCAAACTTCTCCCTCTTTGACATCTCATGTCAAAGACAATGTTCAGTGAATATCAATGTACCTTATGTATTGATTCATTTAAAATATGCCCTTATCAATACTGCATCAGCTAACTGATCTTCAACATGCTCTGGTTGATGGATCACTAAACTTTATTTAATGAGCTTCAAATAGGGGAATGATACCAAACATACCTCTTAGATACAAAAATATATCCTTAGCTAATGGCTTAGTGAATATATCTACAATTTGTTCTTTTGTATTCACATATACCAATCTTACCTCTTTATCTTGTACTAATTCTCTCAAAAAATGATATTTTATAGCAATGTGTTTCATTCTGATATGCATCACTAGATTCTTTGATATATTAATTGCACTCATGTTGTCACAGTATATAACCACTAGATCCTTGATTTAAATCATCATACCTATCAACAATTGTTTGAACCAAATAATATTAGAACAATTAACTACTAATGTCACATATTTTGTGTCTATTGTAGACTGAGAAATATAATTTTTCTTCTTTCTTATCCAAGATACCAGTCTTTTACCAAAAAAGAAAGTTCCTCCATGGGTGCTCTTTCTGTCATCAATAGTTCCTACCCAATCTACATCTGTGAATACTTTCAAATCCAAATTGCCTCCCTTTTGTACCATAAACCATATTCTTCAGTACCTTTCAGATATCTTATGATTCTTTTGATTGCCATCATGTGATTTTCTTTGGGATTTGTTGAGAATCTTGCCACCATACCAATTGCTAATGCAATAACAGGCCTTGTACTCACTACATACTGCAATTTTTCAATCATTGATTTGTATATGGTCTGATCTACCTCCTTGGAATAACCATTTTTGGAAAGCTTCTATCTAGTAGACATAGGAGTTCCAACTGGTCTTTAGTCTTCCATTCAAAATTTACTTAGTATCTCCTTGATATATTTAGATTGAGTAATGTAGATACCATCTTTCTTCTTCTGGATCTGCAATCCAACAAAGAATTTTATGTCTCCAAACATAGACATCTCAAATTCTTTATTCATTTCTTCTGAAAATGCCTTGCATATGTCATCATTTCCTATAAATAAAGTGTCATCCATGAATATTGCTGCCAACACAATCTTCTTCTCTAGTTTGTCTTTGATATATAGGTTGTTGTTATCATTTGTTTTTTGAAAACTAATATTTATCAAGTAGTTATGAAGTCTTTCATACTAAGCTTTAGGAGATTTCTTGAGACCATATAATGCTTTGTGTAATTTTTAGACCATATATCTTTTTATGGGATCTACAAAACCTTTAGGTTGTTCTATGTAGACTTCCTTATCAAGAATTCCATTCAAGAATGTAGATTTTACATCCGTTTGATAAACTTTAAATCCTCTATGAGCTACATATGATAGTAAAGTTCTAACACCTTCTAATCTTGTAATAGGATAAAAAAATTCACCATTATCAATACCTTCTTCTTGAGAATAACCTTTACATACTAACATTGCTTTGTTTTTGAAAACTTCTCCATCTTCATTTAGCTTATTTTTGAATGCCCACTTTGTGCCAATTACAGTTTTATCCTTGGGTCTAGGAACAAGAGTCCAAGTTTTGTTCTTCTCTATCTGTTCTATTTCTTCATTCATTGCCTCAATCCAAATTTCATTAGCCAAAGCATCTTTAACATTTCTAGGTTCAAATTCAGCAAGCAAACATGTAACTTTCAAGTTGTTTCTTGTCATTATTCCATGTAATTTGTCTCTAATGACCTAATCATGTGCATGATGCCTTTTGAAATATCTTGCTAACATAAGTACTTTGGACTTGGAGTTTGTTTCACTGACTTCTTCATGATCTTTTGTATTAATCTTGGGTCTATCAAAGTTGGTTTCTTCTAGCAATAGCTTGGTAGCTTCTGACTATGACTCGAGTCCTCCAGACTATGACTCAAGTTACACTAATTGAAACTCAGCAACTTTTGGAGATTTTGGGGAATCGGGAGGTGAGGCCTCCTAACTTCTATATAGATTTGGAAAAGTATCAAGTTCATAGTAAACAAATCTTATGTAATCCTCAAGTTCTTTGTTGCTCTCTTCTTTACTCTTTTCTACAAATTGGTCAATTCTCACATGTGCACTTTTTATGATTTTATAAGTAATCAGATTCAAACATTTGTATGCTTTACTTCTATAGGAGTATCCCAGGAATATGCCTTCATCACATTTGACATCAAATTTACATTTCCTTGATTCTTTCAAGATATAACATTTGCTACCAAATACTTTCAACTTACATTAGGTTTGTAGCCATACCTTAGTTCATAAGGATTTTGATTTGAGTCTTTCTTCAACTGTACTTTATTCAATGTATGCACTACAAAACTAATTGCTTCATTTGAGTATTTGATTGCAATATTCTTTTCTATAATCAATGTTCTTGCACAATCCATGATGGATTTGTTCATTCCTTCAGCTATACCATTCTGCTGAGGTGCACCAAGGGCTGATTCATGTCTTTTAATTCCTTTTTCAATGTAGAATTCATTGAACTAATTGGAAATGAATTCACCACCTTTGCCTGATCTCAAACATTTCAGCTTCTTTCTAGTTTCTTTTTCTACTCTTGCTAGATAACACTTAAATCTTTGAAAAGCTTTAAATTTTTCTTTTAGATACAATACAATCATCATTCTAGAATAATCATCAACAAAAGGAATGAAAAATTTATCTCCATTGTAACTCTCTATTCCAATAGGTCCACATAAGTCTATCTGTACAAGTTATAAGACTTCTTCAAAATGATAGTTCTTTCTTTTGAAACTAGTTTTTCCCATCTTACCAATTTGATAATTTTTGCATAGACCCATATTAGGTTTCCTCAAACTAGGAATATGTCTTACTCTTTTCTTTTTTCTTATCTTGACTAGATTATCAAATTTTACATGACATAATCTTTTGTTCCATAACCATCTTTCTTCTACTTGGGCAATTAAATATGAACTTTCACTAAGATCTAGATAGAATACATTACCTGTTGTTTGTTTACCAAATCCAACCATGTTTCCTTTTCCATCCAGTAGTTTGGCCTTCCCATTCATGAACCTTGAATCCAATGTTATTCAACTATGCCACACTCAGTCGATTATGCTTTAGTCCTTCAACCCAATAAGCATTGTCAAACCTAAGTTCATTAGTTAATGAGGTAGACCCTTTTCCCTTTATGCAACATGGTTCATTGTTTCCAAATCTCACACTACCACCATCATAATGTTCCATGTGTTCAAACTTTGTTTTATCTTTAGTCATATGATGTGAGCTACCACTATCAATAATCCATGTATCATTTTTCCTAACATGAGATATAAGTGTCATTTTATCTCCTACATCATCATATTCATCTTTTACAATAATATATACCATTTCATCTTCATTGTTATTAGAATCTATGGCCATAAGACAAGATTTCTTACCTTTGTCCTTGTATTCCTTGTAGTCCTTGTAATTTTTGAATTCCTTCTTGCCTTTGAACTTATTGCTTTTCTTTGCATCCTTGTTTTCTCTATTTGGGCACCAAGCAACAATGTGACCAACTTCTTCACAAGAAAAACATATCAGAGGAATCTTACCTTTGTACTTTCCTCTGCCTTTGGAATATTTCCTTACAAGTAGGGCTTTAACAACTTCAAGATCATTGTCTAAACTTTCTTCTTCTTCTTCACTTTCTAATTTATTGGCTTTTGATTTCTTACCTTTTTTCTTGAGTGAAAGCTTGGCTTCAAATATTGACTCAATACCTTTGGAACTAGGGACATAGTTATCATAGTTATCCAACTCAAAAGCTGTCAATCTTCCAACTAGAGCATCCAAAGTTATATTGCTATTTGGATCACATCTCATTTCTTGAATAGTAGACACTATAATTGCATAGATAGGAAGAATGGTTCTAAGTACCTTGCTTACAACTATTTTTTCATCAATGTCTTCTCCAGATGCTTTAATTGTGCTCACACTTTCATTAATTCTCTCAACATATTTTGCAATCTTTTCGTCTTCTCTCATCTTCATTTGATCAAACTATCCTCTGATACTTTTGGCTTTATCTCTTCTTATGTTATTATCTCCTCCATAGACGGCTTTTAGTTTGATCCACATATCATAAGCTATAGATCAGCTTTTGACTTTATCAAATTTAGCATAATTAAGAGCAGAAGCAATGTCAATCATCATGATGCTATGATTTCTCTTTTCAGCAATATCTTCAACTAATAATGTTCTAGTAGGAGTCTTGATGGGGACACAACCCAAGAACAGAATTGACACAACATAAAAGGGAAATTGTATTAACTAAAAAATAAGCTAGTACATTCAGTACAGAGAAAATAAACTTCAAAACATGCCCTAAGGGCTTACAATAGCATAAATGTGGAGATAATTTCTCCTTTCAGTACCTCCTCTCAAACTCCACTCCGAACTGCCTTCTACAATGTCAGGAATCTCCTTAAATAGACCCTGGAGGGTTAAGGACTAGGAATACATTCTAGAAAGTGCTAGTAGGCATCCACCGACCAAATAAAAGGCTCCAGAAGCTACATTAGAAGTCGGTGCAAATCTAGAAGAATCCAGAAATGGTAACCGAACTTTCGAGAGGCATAACTTTTGAACCATAGCTCCGATTGACAAACCGTTTGCATTTTCGAAAGCTCTCGAAGGGATCTATAGTCTTATGGACCAACTTTTCTTGTCTCCCATTTTTTGGCCCTTTTTGAGGTAATTTAATGCTCCTAACTTGACTTTGAAGCATTCTTAGGAGGTCTCCAAAACTCAAAAAACTGCAATAACTTTAAAATAATGGGGCCTTTTGACCTGATTCTTTTTCTGGAATGTTCTAAATCACAATTACATTCATCTGTCCAATTCACACCTTTTAGTTTACCAAAATGATGGCCCAATTACATGCTCCTATTTTTTCGGGATTTTCTAGCACACTGATAGTGGAACTGTGAGAGTTAAAACTTTTATTTGACCCAAATGGGTGTCCAAAAATGAAAACACATGAAATAAAAACTAAGTCTAAGTACATTTTTTTGGGTGACACAAGATTGCCCTTATACCTCTGGATGCTCCTGCATCAGACACCTAGGGTAGATTGAAAAGTGACCCTATAACTTTATGAATGGTAGAGGAAATCTCAAATGGGAAACCTCAGCTGCTAAAATCCAAGTTGAGTCCTCAATCGGTCATCCTTTCCATTTGACCAAATACTCTTCATACTGCCTATTTCTGGAACTCCTACCCACACAATGATCTAGAATGTCTTCTATCTCCTCCTTCTTAGAAGAAGGAATTGGACATGGCTCTAACACCAGCTCCTCATCTGCACCATCATCATGATACTCTGTTAAATCTTCAATGTTGAAAATGGGAGAAATGTGAATACCATCTGGCAGCTCCACCTCATATGCATTTCCTGAGTCATGTTTCTTCAAAATTTTGCAGGGGCCAAATTTCTTCATTTTTAGCTTGTTGTAAGTACCGGCTGGAAATCTTTCTTTTTGTAAGTGCACCATGACTAGATCCCCTACTTGGAATTCCTTATGTCTTCTCCTTTGATCAGCCCTAGCTTTATACTCTTGATTTGTAATGCCCCACCAAGGGATCCAAAAATATTTACTAAGTTTGCCAAACAATTTTTTTTTTTTTAAACATGAAAGATAAAACCATTCATAACATTTGTGGAAGCAATAGCGAAAATTCAAATGAAAATAAACATAACATATATACATAATAAGCTACATTCTTTAAAGATCCCTTAACGTTGTATCACATCTAAATTAACTATTCATCTAACATCCCATCCTTATGAAATAAAAATGATACATCCAATGTACTTAAACAATATACAAGTTTCCTTTTGTAATTATATTTTAGTTTAGCTCAATCATCCACTGTACATATCACAGGGTATGAAAAGCTTAAAAGAATAAACATCCAAGTAAATAAAGTACATCATCATCATCTAATATTAATCCATGATGCAATAACATAAATGAAACCACATATCATACATGATACATCTTCACAAAAGATATAAACATTCATCACAAAAGATAACCATATATCACAAACATAAATAACTAAGTGCATGGTTCCTCCCAACCCTAAATAGCATCATTAGACCATCGTGGATCCTAGCCATCCCTCCGTGTGTAACATTTTAAAGTACCGAAGAGATCATCGGTATTAACATAGTAGGAATGTCACTCCTAAAACATCCTACTAACATGCAAAGTAAAGCATAATAAATCATCAACTAACATATGCAAAGTAAAGCCAATCATCAATATAAAAAACATACCAGTAAATACATCCATCATAAGGTATATTATCTATCATAATGCTCCAAGAACATAATGAAGAATAAATACCAACCAAGGATACTCCAGCCACGGTGTCTCGGACGGATCTCAAATGATAAGAGTGGAAAATACACTACCACCCAACCGCGTAGAACCAAGTGGTCCACTGCCACCGTGCTGAGGAGATAATCTCAAGTCCCAAACAGAATATCAATTCATGAAGCACAAATCTCTATAAGTTCAGGAATCCTAAAAGTATACTAACTCAAAGGTTTCATCACACAAAACCGACATATAATTCCCAGAGGCACACAAAGACATGTAAGAAACTTACTTTGCAAGTGGGAAAGTGTCATCGCATTTATCACGTACAAGTTACTCTGGTAGTTAGCTAAACTCCATGGGTCCATACTGATCTCATGTGGCCACTAGTATCCTCTCATACTGACAAGGCATACTATGGAATGCACGGTCACAATCATGCATTCTAACTACTCCCATCCTAGCCTGTACAAGAACTCAAGGCATGGGCGAGAACATCAAAACATTTATCTTTTTAGGTTCATTTAATCCCCATTTAGTGTGTAAATGTTATCACTTATTAACCAAACTTACAATGAGTTACTCTGGCAGCCACTTAGGGCCCCGGCTCCCATTGCAAGCCCCTTCCCGACACTACAAGTAGATTACCTACCCTAAGCTCATAGAATCATAAATCTCAAAATCATAAAAGATAATCCATAATAAATCATCAAATATGCATAAAAGTATCAAATATCCATAATAAGAATCATCAAATCTCCATGAGCATCTAAAAAAGCATCCATAGAAAATCATGACCACAACAGTTCTCTATTGGCAATTGAAGGCATCATTTATAATCATAAGTACCAGTTGGTTCTCAATAACCAAAATATATCTCAAGATAAATGGTTCTCAACAAGCAACTAGGAATATCTCAAAATCATACTGATCGAAGACTCCAAAATGGTTGAGTCAAACATGTCACAACATGACATCATCAAAAAATAAATTTACATTTTAGTCTCATCATGGTGACTAGAAATTAATCCAAGGATAACTTATCAATGACTCAAAAATGATTAGCTCAATTGTCTCATATATCTCAGCTTCACACATGAAGATTGATGAACAAATACAAACATTTCATAGAGCATACAATCACATTACCATGGTTGGGCTTATAAAGATCGAGACCAAATAAGATCAACATGCCATCATATCTTATAACCCCCAAGCCTCTGGTAACATCCTAAGATTGGTCAACACTAGTCAACCCAAAACCCAAAACAAGAAGCATATAGAATACACGATGCAAACACATGTTTTGGTTTACTAAATTCACATAGTTGAATAATGTGTAGGGGTTTCTAGTTTTCTGTTTGCAAGTATATTTTCAAGTGTCTTAAGTTTCATCATTTGACCTACAAGTCAACTCATTTGTTCCCCGATAGCATTATCCTTCTATTATTAAGAATTACATTCTAAGAATAACTTAAGGATAACTATTTACTCAATAAACTGATCATCATTAATTTTTCTTAATTTATCTATGATCCATATTCTAATTGATTAACCTTTCAACTTTTCTAAGATCATTATTCGTTATATTATAAGAGGACCAATTATCATTCTTCGAATAAGAGATTATAACTTTATTTATCTCAATCCATTAACATAGGTACACCATCCATAACCTATTAACATCTTATTAGTTTTCAATTAGAAACTTAATTAAGTATTAGTAAAGTTTGAGTCTTTGAATTTAATCGTCACCATCGTTGACAACCATACAATATCTAAAGTCATAATTCAAGTCATAAGAATAAGGCTTATCAACTTCAATATAGATAATCTACAATCTTGTTAAAAGAATTATATCAAATAAATCTCTATTACATAACTTAATTATTAATTAAATCTAATTAACTCTCATTAATTTATTTAATTAATAATTGTATAACCATAGCAACGTTCTAATTAACATCAGTTGACTAATAACTAACTAGAATTCTGTAAGTTAAAAGTCAACTATAATTCAATACTCAAATGATCATATTAATAATTCAATAATAATAATCTTGTTAATAATTAATAACAAGCTATATTGGAAATTTTATTAATAATTCTATACTAACCAAATTCATCACTCTTCAACAAAGTTCCCATTTATAATAACAAGTTATAATAAATCCCCAATACCAAGTATTATTATCTCAAATAAGTTTCCCCTATGTACGTTGATTCAGTTAATTGATACTCCTCCAAATTATTAACCAATTCAATTTGATTAATATCTTTTACAGTACTTCAATCATTAACTAATCTCCTTTAGAGTAACTCTGTTCGTATTAGTTGATAACTATTTAAACTATTTATACTATTATTTATTAATAGTTTGTTAGACCCAACAAACATTAATAAATAATAAATTTATCACAACTATAAATAATCAATCTAGAGAACTTTTACATAGAACTTCATTAGCTAACTCTTAATACCATTAAGGTATTCAAACGTATTAACCAATAACATAATAATTCAATCTTAATCCAATATCATTTAGAGTTTCTAAATTTAAATCAACATAATATAAATTATCATCTTACAATTATTTAATCAATATTAAAATCAACCATTAGACTCTATTTTCTAATTATTCTAATAATATTTTGTCTATATAAAAGTTGTTTGAAAAAAATCCCTATCACAAACCAATAAGACTCATTGTAGATTTTAACATGAATAATCTCTAAATTTTTAACATTATCATCTTCATTAAACTAAAATTGTTTAATAGTATTCAATATACATTATAAAAAGTCCACTATATAAACCATATTAAAATATCTTTTCTTTTAATCCATTTACTTAGATTGACTAATAATTAACTACACTTCTTCTACTATTAACTAATTTTAATTAAATTGATTTAATTAGATTAGATAATAAACTATATAAAACTAATGCATATTAATAAGATTCTAATAAGGGAAGATTTCAATAATATCTTTAATTCATTTCATGCTTTGATATATATATTATTTTTGTGAAGTTAAGCATAAAGAACTCTTAGTTAAGAGAAATGGAGAAATATCTGTCCTTGAATAAAACAATCCTAGTATGACGGTTATATCTTCCTAATGAACTGTTGGATCGGGCCAAAATTTAAATATGTTGGAGAGGGCCAAGTTGTGCCAATTCTGACTGGAGCGATCGAATAAATTCGATCTCGATAAAAAGTTATAAATGACTGAGTTCGGGTCTATCCAAGGGGCAGCGATAGGTCAATTTGTGATAAATTAAGAATTTCTTGTTAAAATAATTGTTCTCTAAATTTAACCATAAAAGGGTTTGTTCATATGCATCTAAAAATATAATTGATAGAAATATTACATCTAATCATTCGAATTTTTACCATATAATTTCTATTTTAATCCCAAATCTGATTAAAATCTAATTTCTTTCTCATTTGGAACTAGGGTTTTTCTATTGTTTTTCTTCTCATCCAAATAAAATATTTAGATTCCAATTTCAAATAGTAGATTCAATCACAGAGAGTATTCAGACACATAAAATAGATATGATAAAGATAGGAAGAGAAAGAGTGCAAAGGGAATATGAGAATATCACGAGTGCACCTGGACACTGATGCTACTTTTCCATGCCTCAGAAGTCCATAGAAAATCCCTTCCTTCTCCATCATTCGCAATTCTTCCAAGAATCCAAGCTGATCGAATCCTCCAAGTGATTAGAAGTGCTAGAAGGAGCATAGAAGCAAGTAGAAAATATATGAGCATATGAATCTTCTCTCATGCATGTAAGCTTTGAAGCTTCTATTTTAGCTTGTAGCTTGTGGCTTTCATTAAGCTTGTAGCTTCCATTAAACTTGTAGCTTTCATTAAGCTTTTCATTTAAGCTTCTATGAATGCCTGAATATCAAGAGCTCTCAAAAAACTTTTGGAATGCTTCTTGAAACTGCCGAAAAGGTGTCACCAACTAAGCATGGGTCTTTTCCAATTCTTTTTTGATGAGTCATAGAATTGTAGATACCTTGTGCTTAATTGATGTACTAACCCCCGTGTTGTTGACACATGTTAATTCACATGCAAGCTTCTAACTCCAATTTACTTTACTCTTTCCAATTTAATTTATTTATGCACTAACTTTAATATCTCCACTTTTCAATCTTAATATATTTATATTTTAATCATATGAGATTTAGAATATTTTAATAATTTAAAATATATTTTTCACTTTTAAATTTTATTTTCCAAAACTTTATTGCCAAAATATTTATTAGCTTTAATAATATTATTATTTAATCATTTATTTAAAAATGAGCTCCAAATATATTATTATTAAAATAAATATTGTCACATTCCAAATTTAATATTATAACTTTTATCTTTCAATTTAATTATTTTATTTTCAAATTTAATTATTTTATTTAATTAATTTTTTAATTAATTAAATAAAATAAATATTAAAATATCATATTAATTTTTTATTTAATTAAATCTTTTAATTAGGCTTAATTAATAGAAAATACTCCAAAGACTCACAAAGGTAAAAATACGAAAAACCCATCATAACCAAAATACATACAAATCAAACCAAGGGGTTTATATCACGAATTACATCATCTGACATATTCAGAGGGTACTCAACTTAGATACTTGTCTTGATTTTTCAATTAGAACAAATGGCTTAAATGGTTGGAATTTGGACTTGAGAATTTATCTCCCCTCTCTTATCATTGAGATAATGTGATAGGGTACGCTCATCCTGGCAATTCAAGAAAGTCGATACCCGGTACCTACAACCTGCATAAAAACCATGCATGTACAAACACAATATATACTAAACTAAATAGACAATGGTAGGAAGTGGTGCATCGTGTAGATCTCGACTAGCAGGTGACTACGACTCCCTTCCTTAACCACATCAGACACGCCATACAAAAGAAAATACGCAAAGCAAACACGCACACCATACACATGCAAGTATGGGGTAAGTATCCATAAGAAAGCACATATGATAATAAATCATCTTACTAATCATCATTAATAATTGAAAGCAATGTAATAATCATCATTAATAATTGTGAACACTAAAAATAATCATCATACATACATGAAATGTAGAGTCTAAGTAATCTCATTACATAATAAACTAAATCCATAGCACAATATCTGATAATCTCAAAAGAATGTTGCTAACTAACAACATAAAACTAGTTCTAAAAGAGTTTAGCAATGATAACAAAATGTGAACCAGGGGCAGGCACTACATGATTCATCTTGGTGATGTGTGCCTAAACCTCCTCATGTAGACGCTTGATATGTTCAGCAAATTCTTTCGCTTCAGCACTTGTCCTCTCCCCTTGCTCTATCTTCCTCAATTCTAGTGCAATCCTTGGGCTATTACCATATACAATTTGGAATGATGATTTTCCAATACTCCTATTTATAGAGTTATTGTAAGAAAACTCTGCTTGTGGTAGAATCAAATCCCATCCCTTGGGCTTATCCCCAACTAAACATCTTAGTAAATTTCCCAGACTTCTATTTACCACTTCTGTTTGGCCATCAGTTTGTGGGTGATGCGTGAAACTGAATTTCAAGTCGGTTGTTAACTTTTTTCACAATGTCCTCCAGAAATACCCCACAAATTTAGTATATCTATCAAAAACTATACTCCTTGGAAGTCCATGTAGTCTTACCACCTCTTTGAAAAACAAGTCTGCAATATGGATAGGCATGGAATGAAATGTGACATTTTGGAGAACCTAACAACCACCACGAATACTGAGTCATTACTCTTTTGTGTCCTTGGCAATCAAAGAACAAAATCTATATTTATGTCCTCCCATGGCCTTGATGGAACAGGCAATGGCTGATATAGGCCAGTATTGTGACTAAACCCCTTGGCAACTTGACAAACCTGGCAACTCTGTACAAACTTCTTCACATCCTGTAAAATTTGAGGCCAAAAATAATGTTCTCTAAGAATGGCAATGGTCTTATCTCGACCAAAATGTCCTGCCATCCCTCCACTGTGTTTCTCCTTAATCAGATTTTCCCTCATGGAACTCCTTGGAATGCACAATTGACTACCTTTGAACAACATGCCATCCTAAATCAAATAGTCTAACCACTTGGTTCTATCTACAGCAACAGGTTCTTTACAAGCTTTCCATGCTTCAGCAAAATCAGGATCCTCAGGGTACAAATTCTTGAGTTCATCAAACCCAACTACTTCAACCTGCATTATTGTAAGCAACAACTGTCTCCTACTTAGTGCATCTGCAACCCTGTTAGATTTTTCACTTCTATGCATCAACACAAATGTATAACTCTGCAAGAATTCTACCCACTTCATATGCCTCTAATTCAATTTACCTTGGCTATTTAGGTACTGTAATGCTTGATGATCAATATACAAAACAAATTCCTTTGGCAATAAATAATGCCTCCATTTCTTTAAGGCCTGAACTATTGCATAGAACTCTTGATCATAAACAGAATACTTCTTCTTTGCATCATTTAATTTTTCACTAAAATATGCAATAGGCTTACCTTCTTGGCTTAATATAGCCCCAATAGCGCTGCCACTGGCATCACAATCCACTTGGAAAACCTTTCTAAAATTTGGAAGTGCCAACACAGGTTGTTCTGTTACCTTCTTCTTTAGCAATTCAAAACTTCTCGCAGTTGTTGTAGTCCATTTGAACTCTTTTCTATCCCCTCTTATTATATCAGTTAGGGGTGCACATATGCCACTGAAATTCTTAATAAACTTCTTGTAAAAACTAACAAGACCATGAAATGATCTTACCTCAGTACTAGACCTTGGAGTAGGCCATTCCAAGATGACTTTTACCTTCTCTAGATCCATTTTGAAACCTTCGTGTGATATAACAAACCCCAAATAGACTAACTACCTTTTTGCAAAGATACACTTCTTTAGATTAATTAACAATTTCTCTTCCCTTAGCCTTTCAAGGACACTACGAATATGTAGTAAATGTTCTTCCAAAGTCTTGCTGAAAATTAAAATATCATCCAAATAGACAATAACAAATTTTCCCAAGAACTTCTTAAGTACCTCATTCATGAGCCGCATGAAGGTGCTTGGGGCATTTTTCAATCCAAAGGGGATGACTAACCACTCATAAAGATCCTCCTTGGTCTTGAAGGCTATTTTCCACTCATCTCCTTCTCGAATCTGTATCTGATGATAGCCACTCTTGAGATCTATCTTTGTCAAGTACTGAGCTCCACTCAAGCAGTCCATAAGATCATCCATCCTTGGCAAAGGAAATTGGTACTTGATGGTTATCCTATTTATAGCTTGAGAATCTGTCTCCATCCTTCTTTGGTGCAAGTACTATAGGTACTGCACATGGACTCAAGCTCTCTCGAATCAAGCCCTTCCTCAACAGCTTATGAACCTGTCTATTTAGCTCCTCTGTTTCAGTAGGAGTCATCCTATGAGCAGCCTTGTTAGGCAAACTAGCTCCTGGAATCAGATCTATCTGATGACTAATTTTTCTTACTGGTGGCAATCCATCTAGAACATTATCAGAGATAATATCTCCAAACTCCCCTAGTAAATTTGAAACTTCAAGTGGTATTTCACTACTACCTTCTTTGTCTTTCCTAAGAATCAAATCATAGCACATATGCTAATGTTTCATGCCATCTAAAAACTTCCTTTCATCAACAAGACAAATCCTAGCACTGCTACATACCTTTTCACCTTCCTTTTTCATGGGCTTCAATTTGTGGCGAACTCCATCCTTTTTCAGAGAGTATGTGTTTGCATGTCCATCATGTACTGCATGTCTATCAAACTGCCATGGTCTACCCAACAATAGATGGCAAACATCCATCAGAATAACATCACAGAGAACTTCATCATGGTAACTCCCAATTTTGAATTTCACTAAACATTGTTCACTTACCAGGACCTTATGATCATCTTTTACCCAAGCAATCTGATAGGGCTAGGGATGTTTCTCCCTGTTGAGCTTCAGCTTAGAGACCATCTCTTCTGATACCAAGTTATCAGTGCTACCACCATCAATGATCACGTCACAATATTTATCCTCACACTTGCATCTGGTACGGAACAAACTCCTCTATTGTCCTGGTTCAATCTCACCACTTAGTAGGACTCTTTCATTTACCAAGGTCTCTCCTCTTTCTACATCCTCTGAATGTGATGATTGTGTATCCTCATCCATATGAACAACCCTAGCTTGGCCCTCAGCTCTCCTATCTATCCTTCCTTGTCATTGAGGGCATTCAAAGGCACAATGAATTTCTTCATTGCAATGGAAAAAGGTACCAAGGAAGCCTCCTCTTCCTTGTCCTCATCCTCTACCTCTTCCTCTCTGATTTCCAAAGTCTTGATCATGAGAGCGGTTGAAACCCTCATTTCTCTAGTTCCTGCTAGTACCCACATCTTCATTTTTCTTTTGAGTTTCATTGTGGCCTCCAGATGATCTACTGCTTCCCCTTCCTCCTTGATCATGCCCTCTTTGTCTTCCTTCAAACCTTTTATTTAGCTTCTCTTCAACTCGTAGGGAAAATTGGTATGCCTCTTCAATGCTGGTCATTCTTACCAGAATTAATTCCTCCTGGATGCTAGGTTGCAACCCACTGATATAACGAGAAACCTTCTCCTTATTTTCTTTTGCATGCCCCGCTCTAATCAAGAGTTGGTAAAATTCTTCTGTATATTCTTGGATTGATCTTCCTGCTTGCTTTAACCCATGCATCTTCTTAAACAAATCAAGCTCGTAGACCACAGGAATGAACTGCTTCTTCAATTTGTCCACCATGTGATCTCATCTTGTGATCTTCTCCTTTCCTCTTCTATTTCTTTCCAATTGAACCTCTTGCCACCAAATTTTGGCATGGCCTTTCATTTTGGCCTTTGCAAACTTAACCCTATCTGGGTCCCTGATATCCTCATACTCAAAGTATTCTTCTAGTTCATTGATCCAATCGATCAACTCATCTGGTTTTAGATTTTTTGAAAATACACCCACTTCAATTGTAGGTCTTTTTCCAAACTTATTAATGGCCCTAAAGAGCCTTTCCTCTGCATGATATAGAACTTCCCCGTCAAATTCCCCTTCTGGTCCCATTTCTTCCTCTTCATTATCATCCTCACTGTCATCACCTGCGGCAACATTTGCTCCTCTACGGAGCTCCTCTTGCAATGCATGTACCTGCCTTTGCAGGGCTCTAACCTCCTTAGGATTAATATCTCTAGCCCTTCCACCATGCTCTCTTCATGGAGGCATCTTCTAACTTGAACCCACAACCACACAGTCCTGGTGCAAACTGCCTCACATTCGGCGCTCTGTCTACACACTCAGAAAAACTAGCTCTGATACCACTTGATGGGGACACATCCCAAGAACAGAATGGACACAATAGAAAAGGGAAATTGTATTAACTGAAAAATAAGCTAGTACATTCAGCACAAATAAAATAAACTTCAAAAAATGCCCTAAGGGCTTACAATAGCATAAATGTGGAGATAATTTCTCCTTTCAATACCTCCTCTCAAACTCCACTCCGAACTGCCTTCTACAATACTAGGAATCTCCTTAAATAGACCCCAAAGGGTTAAGGACTAGGAATACATTCTAGAAAGTGCTAGTAGGCATCCATCAACCAAATAGAAGGCTCCAGAAGCTGTGTTAGATGTCGGCGCAAATCTAGAAGAATCCAGAAACGGTAATCGAACTTTCGAGAGGCATAACTTTTGAACCGTAGCTCTGATTGACGAACCATTTACATTTCCAAAAATATCTTGAAGCGCTCTATAGCCCTATGGATGAGCTTTGCTCATCTCCCTTTTTTGGGCCCTTTTTGAGGTCATTTAATGCCCCTAACTTGACTTTGAAGCATTCTTAGGAGGTCTCCAAAACTCAAAAAATTGCAATAACTTTCAAACCGTGGGGCCTTTTGACCTGATTCTTTTTTTGAAATGTTCTAAATCACAATTACATTCATCTAGCCAATTCACACCTTCTAGTTTACCAAAATGATGGCCCAATTACATGCTCCTATTTTTTTGGGATTTTTTAGCACACTGATAGTGGAACTGTGAGAGTTGGAACCTTTATTTGACCCAAATGGGTGTCCAAAAATGAAAACACATGAAACAAAAACTAAGTCTAAGTACTTTTTTTGGGTGACACAAGATTGCCCTTATACCTCTGGATGCTCTTGTATCAAGTCTTGTATTCACTATCAAGATATTTACAACGTAAATCACTGATAGTTTCCAGATGTAACCTCATAAGTCCCTTCCATGTTGAAAATTTATCTCAGTTCAACTTGGGAATCTCTCTTCTATAAGACATCCTGGTCTTTAACTTTGGTCCTTGAAACTTTCTCTACAAGCACTGGATGCTATGATACCAATTGTTGGAAATATAAGTGGAGTAACTGAGAGGGGAGGGTGAATCAGTTATGACAAAAATAAATCCTAGATCCCTTAGATGTCAATACAAATCAAAACTAAACTCTATTGTAACTTGGTAATCACACATGAAAAATGTTGTAATTTGGTAAACACTAAAATAATTTGACAAATGCTTAACATAAAAATCTTAAGATATTAAATATGATTGATATTATTTTAATTTATTTTAAAACACATAAGATAAATAGAATGAACACAATTGAAACCATATTTAATGTGCAAACCCAATTTGGGAAAAACCACCAATTACAACTGATTACTGATTTTCACTCTTCTGAAGTGAGCCTTGTTAGGAGCTAGCCCTATTAAAGGTTACAAAACACACTATTAGGTGTGACCCTATTAGAGGGTTTAATCACCCTATTAGGAGTGGCCTTGTTAGAGGTCTTTAAACAATTCAATAGAAATGCCACCTTGTTAGAGGATTATAAATAGTTGTTAAGCCAACTCTATTAAGAGATTTAGATCACTAATACAATGGCTAGAGAGTAACAATGAGATGAGTTGATTTCTAATGCAACTAAATTACTAATTATAAATCTCAATTCTAGATTGTATATTTGATCCTTCTTGATCAAATGTATCTTTGCATCTCAACAAGGATATTCTGCTTATCCTTCTAATTCACTTCCTCTAAGCATTATCAAATCTTCAATTATGTTCCACACATTCAATCCTCAACTTGACCTTATATTTATATCTTACACATTGTCAAGTTAGCTTGAATAAAACATAGAATAGTTAATATTCACCTTCTTAGTCAACTAGAACCAACAAAAAAAATTATTTAACTCAATATGCCAAAGCAAGAAAATCCTTCATTAGCTAACCATGCTCAATAGATACTAACTCAAATTATTTTTCTTGTGTTAACCAAGTGAGCTCAGTTAACACTGCATATTCACAAAGTTCCTTTGGTAACCGAGTGAGCTTGATTAATATTGGTTTCATCCAACATTTCCTTCATTAACCGAGTGAGCTTGGTTAACACTCAACTTTTGCAAACTTTTCTTTGTCACCTAATTGAATTCAGTATACACTATCTTCTGAACTAAGCAAAATCTGGAATGCTCGATAGACATAGGAAATTGTCATCAATACCCAAGTGAGCTCAACATACACTAACTATCAATAATATGACATTTTATGTAACATCAAAGACAATACACAATTAATCAATTATTTCCAACAGTTGTCACTTGATCTCTGATATGCTTGATACCTTCTATATAACTCAACTTCAACATAATTGAACTTCTTAGTTAACATTACACTCATCTTACATTAAAAATACTCATCAACCACATACTTTCTTGGATCCTATAGAGGTTGGTATATAAAAGTTTATGTACATGATTTGGCCTATATAGAGTATATTGGTCGCAGTGATGACCATCTTATTCTGCCTAGTAAATGACTAAGTGTTTGACACTGATAAAAAAAAATAGTTAGAAAAACCAACAATATTAATATCGCTTATGCTTTTACAATAAATAGCAACAAGTTTGGTGACTTCCTCTTGCATACCTTCCAATAATTGTTTGATCCATACAATATTTGAACAATTAATAGCAACTGCAACATATTTAGCTTCAACAATAGAGTGTGAGATACAACTTCAATTATTTCTCAACCATGTAATCATTCCTTCTCTTAAAAAGAAAGCTCCACCACTAGTTCTCTTCCTATCATCAATATTTCCTTCCCAATAAGTATCAATATAAACTATAAGCTCAAAATTTTCTTCTTTCTTGTACGATAGTCCATAGTCTTCTATTCATTTTAGGTATCTAAATATTCTCTTAACCACAATTGTATGTGTCTCCTTAGGGCTAGATGGAAATCTTGCAACTATTCTAACTACATGTGCAATATCAAGCCTTTTATGTACAATATATTGCAACTTCCCAATCATTGATATGTATTGTTTCTTTTTCAATACAACAATATTGTTCTCCTTAGATAATTTTCATCTAGTAAACATACGAGTTCCAACTAGCCTTGACTCATCCATACCAAATGTCTTCAATATCTCCTTATGTGCTTAAATTGTGTCACATATATACCACCTTTTATTTGATGAACTTGTAAACCAATGAGAAGCTTAATCTCACAAAACATTAATAGTTCAAATCTTTTTCTCATCTAATCACAAAATGAGTTTCATAAAAAATAATTACCACCAAATATTATATCATCAACAAATATATCATCTATTAGAACCTTGTCTTCAACTTCACTTCTCAATTACAAGTTATTATTTTTACTTGTTCTAACATTTCCAATCTTCATAAAATATAAATGCAACCTTTCATACCATGCTCTCAGTTCTTTCTTCAATCCATACAATGATTTGATTAGCTTACATACTAGATGGATCTAATTTGGCTTCACAAATCCTTCAAGCTCTTTAATGTAGACCTCTTCTTCCAGTATTTCATTGAGAAATGCAGACTTAACATCCATTTGATAAACTTTGAATCTCTTCTAAGTTACATACTCCAATAGTATTCTAACCCCTTCCAATCTAGCTACAAGTAGAAAGGTCTCACCATAATCAATTCCTACTTTTTAGGTGTAACCTTTACAAACAAGTCTAGCTTTGTTCCTCGCAACTTCTCCTTTCTCATTCAATTTTTTCTTGAATATCCACTTTGTTTCAATCACATTTTTGTCTTTAGGTCTAGTACTAGTGTCCATTTATTTTTCTTCTCAATTTGATTTATTTCCTCATTCATATCATTGATCCAATCATCATTATCAAGTGTAGCTTTCATAATTATTGGATCAAATTCAATAATTAAACATGCATTTTTCTTTACCTTACCTCTTGTCATGATTTCAACACTCTTGTCTTTGATTATTTAAAGTTACATCCAAAAATTTTGATCTTTTAGAATAATTTCATAGCCATTGTAATGGTTAGTTAGATACTCTTGATATCATGATCTTGTGAAATGAAAGTTATGATTTACCAAATTAATTCATTGGGAAATGACTTGTTAGTTGATTTTTGTTTTTTTGGAAAAATGAATACTTATATTTTAATATGAAGATTTATGGTAGATAGTCATTGTGATAGTTCTCAGTTATGTTGTTTTATTAATATTTTGATTTAAATGGAGGAACGCATAGTTTTTGTGGAAAAGTGCAGTTTGGTTGCAGGAGCAGAAGAAAGGTGGGAAGCATTGCTAAATGAGATTCAAGGAGTGGGGCACCAATTTAGTCCATCTTTGCACTATCATGTATGGACTTTAATTTTCTTGATGAAGGAATTAATGACTAGGTGATAGAGTATACCTTGGATAGTCATGAGCTACTTGGTCAACTTTATAATAAGAGAAATAATAAACCTTTAATACCATGAAAGAACTATAGATGCAGAGCCTCACCTTAGGAAACTTAGGAGGAAATAAATCACTCAAAGAAGTCTACATCAAGGGGTCTGTGCACCTTTAAGATCAATAATTCTACTTAACCCATATTGGATCTATCTGATTATCTTAATACCTACTAATATGCAGACAGGCAATAGGAGCCCATTTGACCTCCTATCTAGCAACATTAGTTTTCCTACACAGACTTAATGGAAACTGGCCAAACTCTTCTTTGTGAAAATTGAAATACATAGACAACTTAAGTCACCTTTGAATGTAAAATTGAGAACCCAAACTGATCCCAAACTGACCATTAAACAATATTAATTCATTTTCTAACATATATTGCCTTTCTACATGTGTGGTTTTATAGTTTGATAATAGCCACTCCTTTGGTCATGAAATTCTCTATTGCTAACAAAACATGTAAATCCCTCATTCAAACAATCTTTGCCACTATCACATATCAGCCATATGATTTTAATACATTGGTGAATACATGATGATATTCACCATGATCACGAACTTCCTTCCATGTGGGTACAGACATAAACAGCCAAAAATATAAACACAAATAAAAATAAAAACATATAATGTGTAACTCCTCCATGATCCTAGAAAATAGATTACAAAGAGTCTAAAAGACTCCCATCTACTATCGCGACCCTAAAAACAACACGTAATTACATTCAAAAACTCAAAAAATTGGGTCTGCTCTAACAAACTTCAAATAAAAAACTTACTTTGGATTCAAAATTAGTCAAATATTTCATTCTTCTACAACTAGATCATCGATATTCCCTTAGGATTTTAGAGTTTCAATTTTAGGAAAGAAAACAATAAAAAAAACACATTCAACTTGAAAACCCACGAAAAAATTAGAAAACTCAAAATTCTTTCTATTCTCTTCTATCATGCTCGATCTCCCTATTTAGTTACAAAATCTACCTTTTCATACTTTCCTATCTTAGTGACTAGGTAGATGAAATGCCACTACAAAAACAAGAAAGCCAAAACCATTTTTGAATCATGAAGGATCGATAAGGGAATCAGAATCTATAGCCAACTTTTCTAGCTATTTGAACCTTCATGTAGCCTATGATTACCTAGTTGGCTTTATTGTTTCAAAGACATGCAAACACTTAGAAAATAAAATTGACTCAACCAAAATTAACTCTGTCCTAATTGGTTTCAATTGGAGAGCTTATAGAATCACTACTCCATTTATGCCACCACACTATAGGACTTTATTACAAACACAAAAATTTGAATCCTACAAACAAACACACTAAAACATGACATAAACTTCCTTCATAGTTTTTGCAACTTCATGTAGCATCATCTTTGTTATGTCTTCATTTCACACAATGCTAAAGTATTGTTTCATCTTTGTTTGTTCCTGTAGCATATTTCACCATGTTAGTTCCTATAGCATAATTTGTCTATTCTACTCCTGCAAATACTCCCCTGTGGAATGAATCTCGAGTCCACTTGAGATGAGGTGTTGTAGTGATGAACCATGCTTGTTGATTTGTGTCTCATCCATCCAAATAGCTTCTATTTTAGGTATGTTCTTCCATTTGACTAAATACTGAGTATATTGTCTCCTTCGAGTCTTCTTTATTTTTCGATCTAGTATCTTCTCTAGTTCAAGTGGTGTTGATTTGGGTATTTTTTAAAAATATGTGTTTTTCTAAAGCTTTGTATGGTGTGAGATTACAAACATCAACTATGGGTGAGATGTCAATTTCTAGAGGTAATTGAATCTTGTATGCATTGTGTCCATACTTTGCTAAGATTTGACAAGGACCAACCTTCCTAGGTAATAATTTAGTATGCTTGGTTTGAGGTAGTCTCTCTTTCTTCAAATATGCCCACACTAAATCACCAACATTGAACTATACTTCTCTTCTTTTATGATCAGAAAATGCTTTATACTTCTTATTTGAATTTTGTAGCTGCAACTTGACTTGATCTTGGACCTCCTTTATAGCTTCAGCAAATTCTCTGCTATGTGAACTACTAGGAAAAGTGTTTGGAAGTTCTCTAAGCTCAAGAATTCTTCTTGGGTGTGTGTCATACACAATTTGAAATGGATATTTTTTCATACTTCTATTCCCTATGTCATTGTATGAGAATTTAGCTTGAGCAAGCATAGAATCCCATTTTTCTCCATGTTCTTTTATAAGGCATCTTAACAAGTTTTCCAAAGATCTATTAATAACTTCCATTCAGCCATCAATTTGTGGATGATATGAGGATGAGAAAGATAGGTTTGTGCCAAGTTTCTTCCAAAGGGTCCTCCAAAAATGACCTACAAATCTACCATCTCTATCTAATCAATATTCAATGGTAATCCATGAATTTGAACTATCTCTCTGAAGAAGAGATCTACTATGTATGAAGCATCTTTAGTAGATTTTCATGGTAGAAAATGTTCCATTTTACTAAACATGTCTACCACAACAAAAACACTATCATACCCTTTTTGGGTTTTTGGTAACCCCATAACAAAATCCATATTGATGCTTTCCCATGGTCTTAAATGAGTGGGTAGGGGCTGATATAATCCAATATTAGTACTTTTCCCTTTTCTTTTATGACAAATGGTGCATTCTTCTACAAATTTTCTCACATCTTTCTATAACTTTGGCCAAAAGTAATGCCTATGAACCAACTTTAAAGTCTTATCTAGTCCAAAGTAACCAAATAATGCTCCACTATGTTTCTCTTGTATGATGTCATCTCTCATTGAGCATTTTGGTATGAAAAGTTGCCCCCCTTTGAATAGTAACCCTTATTGAATTAGAAATCTACATACTCATGGTTGTGCCTATCATCTAGGTTAGTACATGCTTGATAAATCTCTTTGAAATCAGCATTATTATCATATAAATCTTTCAAATTCAAAATTCTTGTAGTTTCCAACTAAATTTGTGATGTATTCAAATCTCTTCTACTTAAAGCATCAACAACCTTTTTTGAAACTCCCTTTTTATTCTTTATCAAAAAAATAAAAGCTTGCAATGTCTCCACCCATTTCATATGTCTATGATTTAGTTTCTCTTGACTATTTATGAAACTAAGGGATTGGTTATCTATGTATACAATGAATTCTTTTGTCAGCAAGTAGTGTCTCCATTTCCTAAGGGACTGGACAAGGCCATACATTTCCAAATCATATGAAGAATATTTCTCTTTAGCTTCATTGAGTTTCTCTCTAAAGAAGGCTATAGGTCTACCCTCTTGACTAAGTACACATCCTATTGCTATGGTGCTTGTATCACATTCTATTTGAGAGACATTACTAAAATAAAGAAATGTGAGGACTGGTTGTTCAGCTACTTTCCTCTTAAGAAGTTCAAAGGCTTCATTAGCTTATGGTGTCCAAATAGATTTACATTTATGTCCTCCTTTTATAGCATTTAGAATTGATGCACAAATCAAGCTGAAATTCCTAATAAACTTTTTTATAGAAAGTGGATAAACCATGAAAACTTCAAACAAATGCAATAGTCTTAGGAATTGGCCAAGAAAGAGTTGCACTTACCTTATCTTGATACATCTTGAGTGTTCCTTTTGAGATTACAAATCCAAGGTACGTCAACTCTTCTTGCATGAAAGTGCATTTCTTCAAATTAATCGTCATCTTTTCTTCTTGTAGCCTCCTTAACACAAGTCTAGATGTTTCAAATGCTCATCCTTTGTGTTGCTAAAAATTAAAATATCATCTATATATACAATCACAAACTTCATGCATGAGTCTCATAAGTGTACTAGGAGTGTTAGACAATCCAAATTGCATTACCTTCCACTCGTATAATCCCTTTTTTTTTTAACATTTTTTTCCATTCATCTCCTGGCCTGATTCTTATTTGATGGTATCCACTTTTTAAATCAATTTTTGAAAAGTATCTTGTTTTACCCAAACAATCAAGTAAATCTTATATCCTAGGCATTGGAAATCTATACCTTATGGTGATTTTGTTCAATGCTCTTGAATGTATACAAAGCCTCCATGTTCCCTCTTTCTTAGGTGCAAGGACTATAGGTACTACACCTGGGCTTAGACTCTTTCTAATCAAACCAACTTCAAGTAATTATTTAATTTTCCTTGCCATTTCTTTATTATATTGGGGTGTTAGCTTATATGCAGCCTTGTTGGGTAATGTTGAACATGGTATGAGATATATGCAATGACTGATTTCTCTCATAGGTGGGAGACTTCTTCACATTCCATCAGCTATGATTTCATTGTACTTATCCAAAATTGGTTTAGCTTCTTCCACTACCTTTTGTCTCTTCTTTTCTACCACTTCCACCTTCAAGTTTGAACTTTCCATTTCTAATTTTTCTTCCTCAATCTAATTTTCAGCATTCTCCTTTAATTTATCTTTTAGTATGGGGATCAATGCAAAAAGTAGACACTTCTTTCCTTTAAATTCCTTTACAAATTATTTCTTACCCATTACCATGATCTTAGCTTCTGTAGCTTTTGCTTCTTCTTGACTTGATTCAGTTAGAGGTATTAGTTCAATGACCTTTCTATTCTTTGTAATGGTGTATGTGTTCTTTACTCCATCATGTTGTGCCTTGAGATCATACTACCATGATCTACCAAAAAGTAAGTGACATGCATCCATATTGACAATGGCAAACAACAATCTGTCCTTGTATGCTCCAATCTAAAATTCAATCCAATTTTGTTCTTCCACTATAGTTTGTTGTCCTTTATTCAACCAAGATACTTTATAAGGATATGGATGAGGTGTTCTTGGTATTTTTAACTTCTCCACCATTTCAAGAGCTATGAATTTTTTTGTAGTCTACCAACACTTTGCAAATTTTTCCTCCAAACTTACAAGTAGTTTTGAAAATAGATTTTCTCTATGGTGGTTCTAATTTTATAGGCATCTTCAAAAGTGTTCTTCTCATCATAAGGGCTTCTCCTCTTTCTAGACAACCATAATTTTTTGAATTCTTTTGTGAATTAGCCTCTTGTGAAAGGTTTATTCTCCTTTCTCCATGAGTATTAGAGATTGTTTTTGCTGGACATTTGTGTGTCATGTGACCTTCTTGGTTACAATTATAACATCTTATTATTCCATTCATTCTTCCTAGTGATCTTCCTCTAAAATTTGATCTTCTACCTTTGAAACTTCCTCTAAAATTATCTAACCTAGTCATTTCATGATGTGTCCCTGGTTGTGGTTAAAATTTTGGGCTTCTACCTCTAAATGTGCCTCTTCCTCTGAATGATTGTATTCCTCTACTTCTACTGATATTCTCTTATCTTCTTTTAATCTTCACTTCCACTTTCAAAGCTAGTAGGTAATGCTTAGCTACTGTGTTGGGACTCAATAGCTGCAAATCCTCTTGTATTTTTATTGCTAGACCATTTAGGTATCTTGCTACCTTGAAATTCTTAGGTTCTACAAATTTTTATCTTAGACTCAATTTTTGGAATTCCTCAATATAAGTTCAGATATCCATATCTCTTTGTTTGAGATTTTGCCTCTTCTAGTGTAATTGTACTTCATAGTCTTCAAGAAGATAAGTCCCTTTCACCATAGACACCATCTTCTTCCATGAACAAATTTTCTTCTTTTATTTTTGTACTCTTTCTTCTTGTAGAAAATTCCACCATGTAAGGGTTGCTCCCTTCATCCTAGACTTAGCCAACTTGAGTTGTTGTGATTATGAAATCTTCTCACATTCAAAGAAATTCTCTAAAGCTTCAATCCATTCTAAAACTACTTCAGCATCCATCTTTCCTATAAACATAGGTAACTCAGTGGATTTTCCTCCCAAATCCTTCAAAGCTCTAATGAATGGCCTCTCATGTTTAGATACTCTATCCTCTTCATCATTTGGGACTTCTTCCTCCTCTTCTTCTTCTTTCATTTCTTTCTTCTCAACTATATTTTTCATGTGTTCCAACTTATTTGCTAATTCTGCTAACATCCCCTTCACTTCTCTATTCTCTTTCTGATAGAGCTCTTGTTGTTCCTCAACCTTTTTAGCTAATTCTTCATCAGTCACCATCTTGCTTGACCCTATTGATGACTCTTGATCAGGTATATACAACATGTAACTTCACACAATCTGAGGTTTCTTTCTTTGATATCAAAAATGATGCAAAGCCCCACCTTGGAAAACTTAGGAGGAAATAAATCACTCAACTAAATCTGCATCAAGGGGTTCATGCATCTTCAGAATAGATAATTCTACTTAACCTAGATTAGATCTATTTGATTATCTTAATACTGACTAATATGCAGACATGTGACAGGAGCACATTCGACCTCCTATAGTAACATTAGTTTTCCTACACAAACTTAATGGAAACTAACAAACTCTTCTTTGTTACAATTAAAATACATAAAAAAATTTAGTCACCTTCAAATGTAAAATTGGGAACCCAAACCAATTCCAAACTGACCATCAAATAATATTAATCCATTTTCTAACATATACCACCTTTCTACATGTGTGGTTTTAGATTTTGATAATAGCCGAACCTTCAATCATGAAATTCTCTATTACTAACAAAATATGAAAATCCCTCATTTGAATAATCTTTATCATTGTTACATATCAAATATGTGATTTCAATACATTGGTGAATACATGATGATATTCATCGTGATCATCAACTTTCTTTTGCATGGGTGCAAACATAAACAACCGAAAAAATAAGCACAAATAAAAATAAAAAATCTAATACATGACTCCTCCATGATCACATAAAATAGGTCAATGAGATTATAAAAGACTCTCATCTACTATCGTGACCCTCAAAACAACATGTAATTACATTGGACAACTCAGAAAATGAGGTCTCCTCTGACAAACTTCAAACTAAAAACTTACTTTGGATTCAAAATTAGCTTAATATTTTTCTCTTCTGCAACTAGATCATCGATATGCCCTCAGGATTTTAGAGTTTCAATTTTAGGAAAGAAATAAAGAAATAAAAAACACATTCAACTCGAAAACCCACAAAAAATAAGAAAAATCAAAATTCTTTCTATTATCTTCTATCATGCTCGATCTCCCTATT
The DNA here is from genome assembly GCA_028749045.1 of Cupressus sempervirens. NCBI lineage: Eukaryota > Viridiplantae > Streptophyta > Pinopsida > Cupressales > Cupressaceae > Cupressus > Cupressus sempervirens. Next base: position 371,413,788 of record CM053783.1, on the reverse strand, counting down.
CAGTTACAGAATTTTCCTTTTCATACTTTCTTATCTCAATGACTGGGAAGATGAAATGCCACTACAAAAACAAAAAATCCAAAAGCATTTTCGAATCATGAAGGATTGGCAAGGGAATCAAAATATTCCACCAACTTTTCCAATTTTTTAAAGCTTCCAGTAGCCATCAATTACCTAGCTAGCTTTATTATTTCAAACACTTAGAAACAAAAACTAACTCAACCAAAATTAACTCTATCCTAAGTGGCTATAATTGGAGAGCTTATATAATCACTACTCCATTTGTGCCACCACACCATAGGACTTTATTACAAACACAAAAAATTTAGTCCTACTAACAAACACACTAAAATATGACATCAACTTCCTTCATAATTTCTACAACTTCATGTGGCATCATCTTTGTATATATTCCTATCGCACAATTCTAAAGTATTGTTTCATATTTTTTTGTTCTTGTAGCATATTACACCATGTTAGTTCCTCTAGCATAATATATCAAGTGTACTCTTGCAGCAACTATTACCTCTTTTTCATTTCTAAGACTATGGATTATAGATTATGGATTATATATATATATATAATGTGACCATGATACTCTACTAATGTCTATGAATTGCACTTACATGCACATATAAGTATATGTGTATGTGTCTAGAGAGAATATAATGATAAAAAGAAATTATATGTATGCTCAACATTACATATGCATATATTTATGTAGGTAGCATCCTAGATAGAATATCAATGACATGATGACATAATATTATATATATGTATATACATATATACAAACATTATATTGTGAAAATATTATGGAGAACTATATGTATGTATGTATGTATGTATGTATGTATGTATGTTCCAACATGAGCATTGTCACCCTTATTGGCTAAATCTTTTTTAAAAATTGAATTCATAATATTCTTGTAACTAAAAGTTGAGCTCCTTTCTTGTAACCATAGTAGGAAGACTATATTTCCATCTCTGCAGGAGGGAGAGCTCTCTCTCCTTCATGCATTCTTTCTCTCCATTCACATGATTCTCTTAAACTCTTATTGTTCTTGGCTTACTTCAAAAGCATATCATAGTAATTATAGTGCCTACCCCTAGGTCACATTTTTGTTATCATTGTCGAACTATTTTAGGGCTAGTTTTATGTTGACAATTATTAGTAACATTATTTTGAGATTATCAGATATTGTTTCAGATTCAGTTTATTATATGATGAGATTACTTGGTACTTTATATTTCATGTATGCATGATGATTATTTTAGTGTTTGCAGTTGTTGATAATGATTAGTTAGATGATTTATTACCATATGTGTTTTCTTATGGATACTTACCCCATACTTGCATGTGTATGGTGTGTGTGTTTGTTTTCTTTATGTATGGCATTTATGATGTGGTTAACGAAGGGATTCATAGTCACCTACTAGTCGGGATCTACATGATGCACCACTTCCTTCTATTGCCTGTTTAGCTTAGTATATATTGTGCTTGTACATGCATGGATTTTATGTAGGTTGTAGGTACCGAGTATCAACTTCCCTAAATTGCCAAGATGAGCATACCCTATCACATTATCTCAATGGTAAGAGAGAGGAGATAAATTCTCAAGTCCAAATTCCAACCCTTTAAGCCATTTGTCCTAATTGGAAATTAGGACAAGTATCTAAGTTGAGTACCCTCCGAATACGTCGAATGACGTAATTCATGATATTAACCCTTTTGGTTTGATTTTGTATGTGTTTTGCTATGATGGATTTTTGTATTTTACTTTATGAGCCTTTAGTGTATTTTCTATTAATTAAGCATAATTAAAAGATTTAATTAATGGTTTAATTTAATGGAAAATTAATATGATATTTTTTTTTTAAATTAATTGGGAAACTTAATTAAATAAATTAATTAAATTTGAAGATAAAAGCTATAAGTTTAAATTTAGAACGTGATAATATTTATAATAATATATTTAGAGTTCATTTTTAAATAAATGCTAAATAATATTATTATTTAAGTTAATAAATATTTTATTAATTAAATTTTGAAAATAAATGTAAAAGTGGAAAATATATTAAAATTATTAAAAGATTCTAGATCGCATGATGCATGCATGTGATTAAAATAAATTAAGATAAAACAAGTGGATTTAATAAAGTGAGTGCATGTTATTTAAAATTAATAAATTAATTTAAAAAAATAGTCAAGTGAATATTAAATAAAGAAATTTAATTAATAAATTAACATGCATTATTTTAATATTTATTCACATAGGAGTATGCGAACTCTCATGAGTTGTCATGTTGACAACACAAGAGTTTGCACTCTAATTATGCACGTGTTGTCAACAACACAAGAATTAGCACACAAATTAAGCACATGGTGTCTACAACCTTGTGACTCATCTAGAAGGTTGGAAAAGACTCATGCTTAGTTGTCAACACCTTCTGGTTGTTTCTAGAGACATTCTAGGTGCTTCCTGAGAGTTCTTTATATTTAGGCACTCCTAGAAGCTCGGGGAGCGTCTTGGAGGAATCGGGAACATTGGAGAAGGAAGGAGCTTGCTCTGCAGATTCTGAGGAGAAGTGAATTAGCATCAATGTCCAGGTAGACACTTGTGATTTTTGCATGTGATATTTCACTTTCTATCTTCTTTGTGTCTTCTGAACACTTTCTGAGGTTTCCATGTGTGGATGTTCCAGTTGTTTTAATCTTGTCATGGATATTTAATTTTCTATGTGAGAAAATCCCCACTTGTGTAGATCTGATGAATTTATGAAAATAGGGTTTAGTTGTTAATGAACAAACCTATTAGAGGAGTTATTAAGTAAATCTAGGAAATGATCATTATGAGGAGAATTCCTAATTTATAGAATTGAAAAGCCCTTCTTGTTCAAAAATTATGTATACATTCTCTTTTTTAAAAATTAAAAAATTAATATACATATATATATACATATACATATATGTATATATATATATGTATATATATATACATATACATATATGTATATATATATGTATATATATATACATATACATATATGTATATATATATGTATATATATATAAATATACATATATGTATATATATATGTATATATATATATATATGTATATGTATATATATGTATATATATATGTATATATATACATATACATATATGTATATATATATATATATGTATATGTATATATATGTATATATATATATGTATATATATACATATATATATATATATATACATATATGTATATATATACATACATATATATATTTTAAATGTTGTAGTAGTAACAATCTGCGTGTATATATATATATATATATATTTAATGTTGCTTATTTAAAATTGCAGTAGGAAACATTTACAAAAATCTGAATTGGTTTGGAAAAAAATGTTTTATGAAAAACATTATTTGAAATCATTTAAAATAAATAAATAAATATTAATATAAGGGAGGGGTGGGTTATCTATCTTCATTCTATTCTTGGATTATGATGATGGACATGTATCCTTATATTGATGATTAACATGTGATAGATGATGTTATTTTCTTATCTTATGCTTTATTTTGCATGGTTAGATTTCTTTCTGCATATGTTGTAGTATGTTTTAGGAGTGACATCCCTACTATGATAATATCGATGATCTCTTCAGTGACTTGGGATGTTACGCACGGAGGGATGGCTAGGGCCCATGATGGTCTAATGATGCTATTTATGGTTGGGAGGAACCATGCACTTAGTTGATTGTGTTTTATGATTTATGGTTATCTTTTACAATGGATGTTATATCTTTTATGATGATGGATGTATCATGTATGGAATATGGTTTCACTTACTTTTTTGCATCATGGATTAGAATGAGGATGATGTATCTTCATTTTCACACATGTATATTCTTTTAAGCCTTTCGTACCCTGTGTCATGTACAGTGGATGATTGAGCATTCCAAATTTATTTGCCAAGAGGCATTCGGATCAAATGTGTAATATGGACATTGGACTTTCTATTTATTCTTTCATGTAGATGTGGTAGTGGTTAGACTTAGTATTAATTAGATCAAATGTGACTCAACGTCTTGGGATCCTTAAGGAATGTAACCTATTATGTATGCTTACAGTTGATTGTATGTTATTGTTTCTGCTACTATGTGTTTGATATGAATGGTTTATCTTTCATGATTAAAAAATAATTGGTTGGAAAACTTAGTAAAAATTTATGTTAATTCTTTTGGATTCCTTGGCGGGGTGTTATAGTAATATAGTACTAAGGTGCTCATTTGGAGCCATATATTTCTTAGTGTTTGTTACCACACTAACACCTAGTCTTATATTTTCTTCTGTATCCAAGTCACATATTTTCCCTCATGTTTTTGCATTATGAGTAATGAATTTATTATTCAAGAAAGCTTATTTTCCTTTTCAAATGTAGTGTTAGCATTGAGCATGATTAGTATTTGAGAGGTTGTGGCTTGCACCCTAATTTGCACTATTATTTTGATCACTTATTTTCATAAGCATCAACTACTATAAATTTGGGAAAAGGAATGCCCATGTCATGCCCAAAATTTTTTTTTTTTAAATTCATAATTAAAAAGCTCTAAGTTTGATAAGGTTGTGATCACAGCTAAAATAAAGGTACTCTACATTTCAACTTAAGTTTTATAACATGAGGACGATTACATCGTTAAGATATTAAAACTTTTGTTATAAGATTGATATCGATCATTAATTAAACAAATTATTAATTGGTCTACTAAAATCTGATACATGGGACTAACCATCTTTAATTAAACCCATTAATATTTACATCTAATACTAACTATCTTTAACAAAGTTAATTTAATAAATCAATTTATTAAAACCAAATTAACAAGATTCTATTCAATACTAACATCTCTAAAATCTAAACGAATTTAACTTAAATAAAATACTAAAATCAATTTTACATATATCTAAATTGAAGCTAATAATATTCCAAGACTAATTAACATGACTATTAAAACAACTAAATAAAACTAAGAATTAACTAACTAAATTACAACTATAATTGCAACTAAATTATATCACTATTTATATATATATATATATATATATTTAAAAAAACTAACTAATTTAAAATCTTAAACTATATTACATTTTTAATGTTAAACTAACTTAGTTCTAAACTAACAACAAAGAAAACTTTATTAACTTTAAAACTAGCATTACATAAAATATCAAAACTCTAAACTTAACTAATTTAAAACAATATATAAATGAAGAACTAAACTAACTTAATTTAAAAACTAACTAAACACTAAAACTAACATCCTAACTTAATCTAACATCCTAAATTATCTCCTTCTTATCCTAACTTAATCTAACCCTATCCAACCTCCCTACACCCCCCTACACCCCTACACCCTATGCCAAGCGGCATGTCAGGGGGGGGGGGGGGGGGGGGCCTCTTCCCAATGGTCGCGCGCACTACCCGAAGGCTTGCGCACGCAGACCTACCTCCTTTCCCTCCATCTCATGGAAGGAAGTCACGTTGGAGGAGTATGGTAGGATTAAAGTGGTGAAAAGAAATAGTAGTTTAATAACAAATGACAATGCTTGCTGACCTCAGCTCTTCCCCCCACCATGATTCGACCCCTGTACTTGCTGACAGGTGGTTGGGGATTGATTTACAATTTTTTTTTTTAATTTTTTTTTAAAACCTTGCCTCCTAGCCTGAGTTAATGAAAAAGTTTTGTTGTTGGGTTAGGATATTTTAGGATAGTTATTGCTAAAGTTTTATAGATGGAGATAGGATATTAAGGATATTAGTTTCAAATTATATTCTACACAAATTCTATTGTCATTATTATTTTTATTTTTATTTACAAGATTTTACAAATGATTTAAAAGAGGATATTTAAAAGAATATTCTCTGTTATGAAAGGGCATTTTATTAGTTTCCTCATACAAATTCTAGAGACTATTTGGCTCTTGGATACAACTTTTTTGAAAATCTATTTAAGTATAGACTTACAAGCAATGCATGTATTTTTTTTTTTTCTATAATTTTAAATAGAATTAAAACATGGATACAATAGTTTGAAGCATATTATCACCATATTTAATAAGATTTCCTATACAACTTAAATTTGCAATATATCAACCATAGGTGTTATTTTCTTTCCTTAACATAATTATCATTTTGAACATATAAAGAACTTGAAAATTTGCTCAAATCAACTGAATCTACTTTCATGGTATAATTTTTTTGTTTTCAATATAAAGGAAAACCTTGAAATTTTTACCAAATTAAACATCACCAATTCCATCCAAATTTTAAAATTCATCCATCTAAATTTAAAATTTACAATTAAATCACATGACAAGCAATAATACTCAACACCAATTTATTGGCCAACCTGATTCAAAGGCTCAGCCGGGAAAGAATCAGGAAGAAAACCCAGCTTCGTTGCCAATTACAACAAGGTTTAAAATACAATTTACAATAGGATCTCAATCCCAAATTTCAACAATTTAATCAAATTTTCTTCATGATCTTAATCAAGGGATTTATAATGTTTTCTGCAACTCATTTCTAGAACCATGGAGGGAACAGAATCTGATCAGGTGACCAAAAGCATGAACAAGAACAATTCAAAACATTCATATCTATACAAGGTTTTCACAATAAGATCTACAATAAATCAACACTAGGGAAATGTGGATTCTTCCAACTAGGAGAAGTCAAGCACAACACCAACAGATGCCCAATCGGGGCTATATACCAACAACTTTCATTCTTACATTTCAACATACCAAAATCATACCAGGTTTGTGCTGACAGGTAGGGGCCCATAACACCCTACCCTTTCTCCCTCTTCTTATCCTGAGAAGAGACTCTACACTGGTTGGAGACCAACTAAACAAACCTTTCCCAAAATTGGTCGCTTCTGCCCTCTCCAAGGGTGAGTAATACAAAACACCCATGCAAGAAAAATCTCAAAAATTGCAAACATAAACATGAAAGGAAAACATCCAAAACAACATGGTTTTCAAAACTTTCCCACCATACCCACAAACATACAAACAATGAAACAACAACAAGGTAGCATAAACATGAAACAAACATGAAAACTGAATAAGGGAGATGAGAATTTCCTACCTTCACAAAGAGGTAATGGCAATGAACAAATTTGAGTAGAATTTTCACTTCCTTCCTTCAATCTTCAAGAACTCCTCTCTAAATGTAGAGATTGGGTAACAACCTCCACAAGTCTAAGAAAGGCCTCTAAATAAGCCTCCAACTCAACCACCCAAAAGGGGCAATAACTATTTCCACCCACTAGCAATTCTAGAAACTCCTAACTCAACCTACACTATGATTAAACCCTAAGTGGAGATGAGGTGAGGTAACTCAAGATAACCATGGTCAATTTTCGCACAAAGGCAAAAAGAGACTTTTTGAGTGACCTCAAAAGTCAATAAAAGGGGCTTAGGGGTTGGAAAAGACCCCTAACCCATACCCATACCCTCTGGGTATAATTAAATCAATTTTTAAGCCTTAGGAAAGAGGTTTAGAGCCAAATAAAATCTAGGAATAAAATAGGACCTTCTAACTACTCTAACTATGAAAATTAAACACTAATCTGAATTAAGGGATGACTAACCTCGATTAAGAACCCAATAGAAAACTGACACCAACTAAACCAACTTGGGTCCAAAGTTTAAACAACTAACCCTAAATAGCACACTAAAGCACATAAACATTTTACGAGTGTCAAGCGACACTGAAAGAACATAATTACGAACATTAACATTCACTGAACAAAGAAGATACATACATATATCTCACAATACAACACGTAAATTACGAACAACAAAGTTTCCAAAATTAGCACAAAGAGATCAATTCTGTTCCTCCATAGGGTTTCTCGGCTAAACATCTGCACACTCATTGCACACATCAGTAGTCCTGTAAAAACACATGTACATATATGTATACGTATCAAAAATTCACATAAATTAAAACATACATCAATAAGGGTTTCTTCATCTTGCTTGATTCTTAATCATTTAAAATCTCTTAAATCAAAGTCTCAATCCTATATTTACTGGTTTCATCAACATACATATATATGAAACATTAAATGACAATCATCAAATATATCTAAAAGTAACATCACACAACATGAAATAATAAAGTATGTTCTAAGCATCAGATAATGTCTCGACATCTCAAGTCATGAATATCAAAATAATAGTAATGTATCACTATGCTACGATGGGTCAGGGTGAGGCCTCACATCCTCCCCCACTAGGCATGAACTTCCTCTTGGAGTTTATCAAAAAGATATGGGTACTAAGATTGCATCAGTGTTGCATCCTCCCATGAAGTTGTGACCTCATCGTAACAATCCCATTGGACCCTAACCTAGTCCAGCTCTCGGCCTCGAAGTGCTAGGGTCTGTTAAGCAATAATGCGGATAGGCTCCAGTGCTAGCTGTCCATCCGACTCCACTTGTAAAGCATCCCAATCTATAATATGAGACTCATCATAAATGTATCCTCTAAGTACTAAAATATGAAACACATCGTGGATGCATGACAGGCTAGGTGGTAAAGCTAAATGGTATGCAACAGGTCCTATCCTCTCAAGGATCTCGAACGGCCCAACAAATCGGGGTGCCAACTTAGAGCCCTTTTTGAAATGAATCGAACTCTTGTGTGGTTGCACCCTCAAGAACACTCTATCACCAACCTGATACTCTCGATCCATCCTCTTCGCATCAGCATACCTCTTCTACCTATCCTGTGCCTCTCTCAAGTGCTATCTAATCAGGGTCACCTGTTGCTCCATCTCCTTCACTAACTGGGGACCAATAGATACTCGATCCTCGATCCTATCCCAACTTAAGGGTGTCCTACATGGTCTCCCGTACAAGGCCTCATAAGGTGGCATACCTATGGAAGAATGGTGCCCATTGTTATAGGAAAACTTGACAAGATGTAGGTATTCCTCCCATTTGACCTAATGGTCCATCACGTACATACGTAGCATGTCCTCCAAAACCTGATTCACTTGCTCGGTCTGGCCATCGGTCTGAGGATGGTACAATGTACTAAAATTGAGCCTAGTACCCAAAGCTGCCTGTAACTCTCTCCAAAATGAAGAAGTGAACAATGAGTCTCTATCGAAGATGATCTTACGTGGAACACCATGAAGTCTAACAATGTCCTACAAGAACACCTGAGCTATGTCTGATGCTGTGAATGTAGTACGCACATGTGAGAAATGGGCAACCTTGGTCAATGTGTCAACTATCACCAAAATGGCATCATGGTGACGAGATGACAGAGGAAGACCAACAATAAAATCCATAGATATAGTGTCCCATTTCCACACTGCAATCTCATGCGGCTGGAGAAGCCCGCCAGGATGATGATGCTCCACCTTCACTCTCTGGCACTCAAGGCATCTCGCAACTATACTAGCAATCTGCACTCTCATGCCTGGCCAATGATACAACTGCCTCAAATCTACATGTAACTTCTTAACACCGGGGTGCGTTGCATAAGGTGCTTTGTGAGCCTCAAGTACAATGAACTCGTGCAAACCCCCAATGGAAGGTACATACATAGGTCCCCTATGCCGCAAAAGTCCATCGGACTCCAAGGAATACTCTACAAACTTCCCTTCCAAGGGTTTTTGAGAATGTACTAACTGACTAACTTCTGCATAAAGCTCATCAGCTGGTAAGTGCTGCAAGATCTGCTCTCTCAAGTCAGTGCAAGTAGTCACAGATGAAAGGTCATGGCGCCTTCTGCTTAAGGCATCTACAACCACATTCTTCTTTCCCTTGATGTAATGTACATCAAAATCATACTCACATAGGAACTCCATCCACATTCTTTGCCTAGCATTAAGGTTTGGCTGAGAAAATATGTACTGCAAGCTCTGGTGATCGGAATGAAGCTCGAATCTATGACCCAGAAGGAAATGTCACCATCTCACCAAGGCATGAACCACTGCCGCTAGTTCTAGGTCATGAGTAGGATAATTGAGTTCATGAGTCTTCAACTTCCTAGACTCAAAGGAAATAGGTCGCCCTTCCTGCATAAGGACTGCCCCTAGACCATCTAAAGATGCATCGGTGCACACCACAAAATTTGCAATAGGATCTGGTACTGCAAGAATCGGTGCACTTGTGAGGGCTCTCTTGAGCTCTTCAAAAGCTCTACCACACTTCTCTATCCACTCGTACTTCTTCCCCTTCCTCTAAAGAGATGTGATGGAGTGTGCCAATTTAGAAAATCCTGAATTGAAGCGTCGGTAATATCCTACTAGCCCCATAAAGCTCCTCACTTCAATAACACTAGTGGGTGCTGGCCAATCCATGATAGCCCTAATCTTTGATGGGTCTACTAAGACACCATCACCGGATATGACATGACCCAAATAATGTATCTCTAGTCTGAATAATGCACACTTTGACAAGCTACCAAACAACTGATTCTCTCTCAGCCTCTGCAATACCTATCTCAGGTGCTCTTCATGCTCTCTCTCATCATGAGAATAAATCAGAATGTCATCAAGAAACACAACCACAAACTTATCCAAAAATGTATGAAATATTCCATTTATGAGGCTCATGAATATAGCTAGAGCATTTGTAAGGCCAAAAGGTACCACGGTGAACTCGTAGTGGCCATACCTAGTACGAAAAGCTGTCTTGGGGATATCACTATCCATAATCCTCAACTGATGGTAACTCGACTTCAGATCAATCTTTGAAAATACTCGAGCACCCTGCAACTGATCAAAGAGGTCATCAATTTTGGGAAGAGGATATCAGTTCTTGATGGTCACCTTGTTCAATTGCCGATAATCAATACACAACCTAAGTGATCCATCCTTCTTCTTGACGAAGATCATCAGTGCACCCCAAGGTGACACACTAGGTCGAATATGCCCCTTCTCTAAGAGTTCCTCCAACTAAGCCTTTAGCTCACTAAGGTCATGAGTAGTCATCCTGTATGGTGCTCTCAAAACTGGCTCTGCTCCTAGCACTAGGTCTATGTGAAAATCCACTGCTCGAGGTGGAGGCATACTAGGAAGCTCTGAAGGAAACACATCTAAAAACACTTGAAGGATTGGAAAATCATCAAGGGATGGCTCCCTCTCTGAATCTTCCTCTCTATCACTAATAGTGATAACAAACAACTGACAACCCTTTCGCATGCACCGTCTAAGCTGCATAGTGGAAATCATATGAAGGGACACTAGCCTCTTCACTCTGAAGATCTCCCTAGAGATACCATCATCATCCACACATTCCACCCTCTTCTATCAACAATCCATCTTGGTGTTGTGGGCATAAAGTCAATCCATGCCAAGAACAACATCATAAGAGCCTAGAGGGGTAATGCAGAGATCATTCCTAGTGGACATGTCTCCAATCTGCATCTGACAACTCTGGACCAAGGAATTAACTGACAATCTGGCTCCTGAGGCTAACTCTACTTCCCAACTAACATCCTGTCTAACTACCACTAGCCCGCAATGTTCCACCACAAATGGAGATATAAAAGAGTCATTAGCTTCAGAATCAAATAAAACTACAACCATGCGGCCTTGTATAATACCTATAGCCTCGATAACTATGGCCTGATGCTCAGCCTAGCGATTTTCAACCGCTGCAAAAACTCTATGGGATCTACCCATGTCACCAACTGTCGACAGTGAAAAAGCCCTGCTATGACCACTGGATGCCTGTCCCTATGGGAACTCCCTAGCTATATGACCCATGCCACCATAAGTGTAGCATGGTCTGTGAGTATAAGATTGTGCACCCTGTGACCTAGACTATTGTGGGCCTCCTGACCTACTAGATCCACTGTATCCACCCCTAGAAGATTGTTGAGTCTTCACTGACTAAGACTATGGGGCTTGTACTTTCTGATCCTTCCTAGGACCCTGTGACTGCCACTGCTTGGGCTTGGAGCCCTGATAATCCTGAGAAGGTTTCTACTGCTACTGCTACTGGGGTTTTGGCAGCTGTGACTGCTGGCCCTTAGAGGACCCTACTGTATAGTTTTGATTCCCTTTCCAAGGGGGTTTCTACTAGGAGGAGTTTCGGTTCTGAGACCAATCCCGTGACTCCTGCCTACCTCGAATATCCTCAGCAACTAGTGCTATCTCCACTGCTTGTCTAAAGGTGGTAGGGAATGACATCCTAACTGAGCCCTGAAGTGAGAAATTTAGACCCATGATAAAGTGATGCACCCGTAGTTTCTTTTCCTTCATGTATTCCACATAAGGAAGGAGCTCGAGAAACCTACTCTCATACTGAGCCACTAAAAGGCCTCTCTAATAAAGAGAATGGAACTCCTCTATCTGTTTTTGCCGAAAATGCTCTGACAAGTACCTCTCCTGAAATCTTTCTAGGAAAGATTCCCATGTGAGGGTGTCCATCCTCACTCCACCTATGATCTCCTAATGCCACCAATTGGAGGCATCCCCTCTCAACTGATGAACTTCTAGGCGTGCTTTTAGATTACTCCCATAAGGGCGTAACCCAAAGCATCATTGTAGGCTCTGCAACCATGCCTCTGCTACTAAACCCTCAGTGATAACCATGGTCAATTCTCGCACAAAGGCAAAAAGAGACTTTTTGAGTGACCTCAAAAGTCAATAAAAGGGGCTTAGGGGTTGGAAAAGACCCCTAACCCATATCCATACCCTCTGGGTATAATTAAATCAATTTTTAAGCCTTAGGAAAGAGGTTTAGAGCCAAATAAAATCTAGGAATAAAATAGGACCTTCTAACTACTCTAACTATGCAAATTAAACACTAATCTGAATTAAGGGATGACTAACCTCGATTAAGAACCCAATAGAAAACTGAAACCAACTAAACCAACTTGGGTCTAAAGGTTAAACAACTAACCCTAAATAGCACACTAAAGCACAGAAACATTTTACGAGTGTCAAGCAACACTGAAAGAATATAATTAAGAACATTAATATTCACTAAAAAAAGAAGATACATACATATATCTCACAATACAACATGTAAATTACAAACAACAAAGTTTCCAAAATTAGCACAAAGAGATCAGTTATGTTCCTCCGTAGGGTTTCTCGGCTAAACATCTGCACACTTATTGCACACATCAGTAGTCCCGTAAAAACACATGTGCATATATGTATACGTATTAGAAATTCACATAAATTAAAACATACATCAATAAGGGTTTCTTCATCCTGCTTAATTCTTAATCATTTAAAATCTCTTAAATCAAAGTCTCAATCCTACATTTACTGGTTTCATCAACATACATATATATGAAACATTAAATGACAATCATCAAATATATCTGAAAGTAACATCACACAACATGAAATAATAAAGTATGTTCTAAGCATCAGATAATGTCTCGACATCTCGAGTCGTGAATATCAAAATAATAGTAATGTATCACTATGCTACGATGGGTCAAGGTGACGCCTCACAGCCCAACCAATGGAATCATTTAATGCTCTATTATGTGAAAAATCTTCTATGAAATCATTTATATTTTTCTATGCTACTTGATATGTACCAGTTGTGAATGATTTTAAAATAGTTTTGCAAACATCTCCTAATTTAAAAGAATCTCATGATTATCAGTAGTCTCCTAGGAAGCACCCAAGCCCATTAGAGCTAAGTATAAATGGGTGAAGAGAGGAATCCTGCAAGAGAAAGGAAAAGAAAACTATTAATCAGTGTCTTAAATATTTGATTAATTAAAGAAAGAGAATTCTGTAAGTCCAAGTCAACTCATGATTGTCCAAGCCATAATCAGTTGTCAAGTCAAGTGGTGGTGATTGGGTTGTCTAATACCCACCTAAATCCTTTACCAAGGTAGTATAGAGGCATGATTTCCATAAATGATCACTAAAGGTCAAGAGTGCTAGTTGATAGAAGAAAGGTTGATGGAGGTATCCATCAGCCTTATTTGTTTCTTAGCCAACATCTAATATTGATATGCTCAAGATGGCAAGACTATGTTGCCCAAGTCTATCCCAAGGCAGGGAGATTCTTTCTCATAAGATATTATGTGGGGATATGTTAAGGTACATGGTTGGGAGGCTAAGATTATGTCAATTCTTCTCCTCTTTTCTAGATGCAAAGGCTTGCATAACACTCATCAGTTAATTCAGTTAGTTCAGTATGTATTACAAATATTTTATTTGTCTATACCTTTATATTACTTAAAATGTATAGTCATAGATGTGGTTGAACTGATTTGTATCTTTTAAATTGTAATCATAGAAATTAGTTAAGAAAGTTAATTTAGTTATCTTTCATATGAAATGGATTTAATCATTGTTTAATTTTGGATTATAGTTATGATGTATTGTTTCTCAACTGCTTCATGTCATTTTACTATGATATTCAATTATAATCCTAGAATGTGTAGTTTATTTCCATCTTACTAAAAATGGTATGTTACATATGGTATTAGAGTATTGGGTTGAACGCATCAAGTTAGTAAAATTGAAAATTTAGATTTAAAAGTAGTAGGATGTATATTCAGAAGACTCCCCACAAGAAATATCAGCATCATATATTCTTTTATTTGATAAAGAACATGTTGAAGCATGATTATTCCTATTTCTCCATACCCTAGGATGATGAAACCCTAGCTCAAGCCATACAATGAATGAAGAAGGAAAGGGTCTGATGGACTTTTTCCTAGAAGGCAATACTAAGGGACAAACTTATCAAGACATGGAATGTCTGATAGCCTGATCCTCTCACTTGGATAGTGTGGGATAAGCACAAGATTAAAACTAAACAAAAGACCTAGGAATAAAATATTTGAGCATTGAAATTAGTATTCCTTTGTAGTATCCTCAGAAGAGGATATTTTTGTAAATAATTTTTTTTTCAAATGTAACTGGGAAATTGGTGAATTAAAAAAAATGAGCAATTAGTAATATCTTATTTTCTTGTACTTTCTTTCATGCTCATTTAAAAGTATGAATGTGAAATTGATTGAAGAAAACTTATTTATATTTTAGGAGCATTTAAAATAGGAAATATGAATAGCAAGGAGAATATTGTAGATAATGAAGTGACCAATGGAGTCAATCTATAGATTCCCTCAAACCTGCTACTTCAAGTTCTGCAAGACAAGAAAATGAAGTTGGAAACCATGGAAAAGAAAATGAATGACCTAGCAACCCAGATAGGGTGAGGTTAAGAGGAGATGCAATCCTCACCTTCGCCTAGAATTGAACATGAAAATTTTGGCCACGGCTAAAGGAGCACTCAAATCTCACCCACGCAAACTAAGAAATAGAAGAAAATGAAATTAGTTATTGACTTGTCCTCTGATATT
This sequence comes from Cupressus sempervirens, assembly GCA_028749045.1. Lineage (NCBI taxonomy): Eukaryota > Viridiplantae > Streptophyta > Pinopsida > Cupressales > Cupressaceae > Cupressus > Cupressus sempervirens. The sequence continues at coordinate 371,398,412 of CM053783.1, read as the reverse complement.
AAAATGATCAAGCCACCTAAGTTCTTTGGCTTTGAATCTAGAGAGGATGTAGAAGCCTAGTTAACTGAGATGGAACAGTACTCTGAAATTAGGAGTTTTTCTAAAACATCAAAGGCATTATGGGGAATATACCACCTTTTAGGTGAAGCAACTACTTGGTGGGGAAACACCAAGATAGAACTCAACATTAAGACAACTAAGGTTACTTGGGATAAGTTTGTATCCATTCTCAAAAATTGATGGTTACCCCAGACATTCTACACTAAAAAATTGTTAAACTTTTAGAATCTTAGACAAGGGGATGGGTAAAAGTACAAAATTGTTTCACCTTTCAGGCTGACTAATCAGAACGACTAAATTTGAGTATCTAAAAAATATTTTTTTTCAAACATATGATCTTGATAAATTTATTATACCTAAGTTATATATGGTCTAACACTTTTCCAATTGGAAATGTTTATTATATGCATGTTTTATACTAGTTAGTATGGAATTACTAAAGAAATACAATTACTTCAAAAAAATGACATTTCAATAACACTTACTATTTTTTATGATTTTTTTTAATAACATATAAACACCATTTTAAAGAGAAAACACCATTTTAAAGAGCTCCAATTCAAGAATATTCTCATATAGAGTTCATTGTGTTTTAATTAGATATAGTATATTGTAATTAAAAAATTCTATAAGTACGTATTTTAACATTCGAGAAGATGTCAATTTTGAGAAACAAAAAATACTATATCATTTTTATTTTTTTTTAAATTATATGATGTTCTAGAGGAGAGAGTCCTCTTCCAGAATCTATAATTTTTCTTTTAGTTTGAATAGATTTATTTTGAAAAATGTGGTGGGAGATGAAAACTATCAATTTGAATAAGTTGAAATTTGAATCGTTATAAAAGAGAAAATATAGGTCTCAAACCAATTTTTATTTTTGATTGCTATAGATACATATGTTATCTATACCATAATCTGAGATCAAAGGGAAATAAGTCTATTTCCATGTAGTTTTGTGGTGGGAACTAGACCCCTAATTTCTAGAATTTTTCAACAACTAAAAGTTATCTTTAAAAAATTGGAAAATATATAATTTCTTATTCCAAATAATTATTAAAAATTATAATCCTAAACTTCATCCATTTCTACACATTACATTAGTTTACTTCATTTTCAAATTCTAAATAATAATACCTATTTTATGGCATTGAAGGTGAACAACTATACTTTTGTTAGCCTTGTCCTTTGTAAAAGGATGACACAGGTTTGTGGTTTTACCCAAATATGATTGTACACAAGTATTGGGAGAATTTCACTTAGTTCTTGAAGTATGCACCCACGTATCAACAAGAAAAGAACTTGAAAGTTGGAAAGTTCATTATGGGATTAAATAATAGGATCAAGGGAGCAGTGGATGTCCTCACTCCCAGAACTATGGAGGAAGCCCTCGAGAGTTGTTCGATAGGAACACAAAATAAAGAGGGATGACTCTATCTAAAATAACAAGAGGAAAACCAACTAGAACATAGAAGGGTCAGATTTAGGATCCCATAAAAATCATTTTAAAAATTTCAAACCCAATAAACTAGAGATAGGGGGAATGGAGGTAAAGAATTCAAGGGTAATTCAAATGGAGGTAGTAAAGGAAATGAGAAGAAGGGACACTTTTGATGGGGATCATTACGCCAATAAGTGTCCTAATAAGTCAAGTATGAATCAGCCATCTTGACCCCCATTACCACCACATCAGACTATCTACCAATGGAGGTTCTTGTAGCACTAGACAATTAACAAGTAGAACAACAACTGGGCCCAATAGAAACATCAAGTAAGATCTTTGGAAACCCTATTTCATATTAATTGATATAGGTGGAATAGAATGTTTTATATCCCCAAAGATACTAAGTAGATTCCCTAGAAGAACTAGTTTTGTGGAAAATCCATGGATTGTTGAGTATACAAACTAATCAAGAGCTAAGGTAAATTAGTGCTTCTTTGAGACATGGATTGACTTTCCAAATTTTTGACAAAACTAAATCTATATCTAGCACCTCTGGGATCCTATGGTATTATCTTGGGTATAAATTGTCTTAGTGAACATAAGGCTAAGGTAAATTATCTTGACAAGACATAAGAATATTTGGATGATCAAGGAAAACCTGTAACCATCAAGGGAGTTATACATAAGGTAAATACCTGCTAGATATTAGTCATGCAACTTAAAAGATGCAGAAGAAAGGGGTGTGAAATTTTTGTAGTAAAAATTGAATACTTAAGAGAACTTGTAGATACTACTTATGGTGATGACTATATCTTCAAAGATGGAGAAGTTAGATATAAATTGAAGGAATCCTTTGATGAAAAGCACCCATATCTCAAGAAGTTTCAGGATGTGTTTCTAGAAGAACTCTTTGGAGTACCTCCATCAAGAGTATTTGATTTCACCATAGATTTGGTACTTGGGGAAGAACCTACATCTAGAGCACCTTACCAAATGACCACTACCAATTTGATGGAGCTACAAATATAACTACAAGAATTATTAGATTATAAACTTATCCAACCTAGCATCTCACCTTGGGGAGCTCTAGTATTTTTTTCTTATGAAGAAGCATGAGACCATAAGACTGTATATAGACTATAGGATGCTTAACAAGTTTACCTTTAAGAATAGGTATCTTCTTCCAAGAATTGATAAATTATTTGATTAATGATAGGTACAACTATATTTTCTAAGATCAACCTAAGGTTTGGAAATCATCAGGTTTGCATTAATGACAAAGACATTCACAAAACTGCTTTCATAACTAGATACAAACATTATGAATTTACTGTACTACCATTTGGATTAACCAATGCTCCACTAAATTTCATGAACCTTATAAATAGCATTTCTCAATATTTTTTTTATAAATTTTTGTTGGTGTTTATCAACAACATTCTCATATATTCAATAAATGAGGAGGAACATCAAAGGCACTTAGAGATAGTTTTGCAAAGGTTGTGAGAGCATAAACTATATGTAAAACTATCCAAATATTTATTCTATCAAAAAGAGATCAAGTACTTGGGGCATATTATGTTAGCTCAAGGGATAGTCATAGACCTCACTAAGATCAAGGCAATCATAGATTTTCCTATACCTAGGAACATGATAGAGGTTAGGACTTTCATGGGTTTAGCGGGATTTTATTGGAATTTTTTTAGAGATTTCCCCAAGATAGCTTATCCCATCACCTCACTTCAAAGAAAAGGGAAGAAGTTCATGTAGACCAAACACTGTCAAGAATCTTTTGAATACTTGAAGGAGAAGTTAACTACCACCCTGATACTTAGACTACTTGATCCCTGAGGCCAATTTGTGGTTATAAAAGATGCATTCGGGGAAGGTTTAGGAGGTGTATTGATGCAAAAAGATAAAGTTATTGCCTATGAATATAGGAAGCTGAAAAATTATGAAATAAATTATGCCCCACGTGACTTGGAGTTAGTAGAAATTGTTCATGCCCTCTAGATGTGGAGGAACCATTTAGTAGGAAAACCCTTTGAGCTCTAATCAAATCACCACAACCTAAAATACATATTTACTTAGACAATTCTTAATGCTTGACAAAGGAGATGGCTGAAATTTATAGCAGATTATGACTTTGACATCATCTAAATTAAAGTAAATGAAAACAAGGTAGTAGATGCTTTAAGTTGGCAAAGGCATGTGTCAACCACGATAGCCATAACCATCGGACTTAGAGAGAAAGTATTGCAACACCTAACTAGAGACAATTTCTATAATGAGGTCATCCAAGCATTTCATAGAGACCCTCAAGATCCTAGATATGGAGATTACTAATTAGAAGAGGATGGATTGTTGAGATATAGGAGTAGGATGTATATACCCAAGGTTTCAAAAGTCTAAAGGATGATCTTAGAAGAATCCCACACAACTCCTTACTCTGGACATCCTGGCATGACCAATTAGATGTTGGTAGATATAAAACCCTTATATTTTTGGAAGGGAATGAAAAGAGGAATAATAGATTATGTAGCTAGATGCCTTGAGTGTCAAAGAGTCAAGGTAGAACACTGTTACCAAGTCTACCTACTACACCCAAATGAGGTTCCTAAATGGAAGTGGTAGATAATTACCATGGATTTCATTCAAGGGTTGCTTATGACCCGAAACAAACACAATACCATCTTAGTGGTGGTAGATGGGCTAACCAAAGTGGCTCACTTCATATTAGGTAACTTAACAGATGGAACACCCAAAATTGCTCATAAGTTTGTACGAGAAATATTTAGAATTCATAGAGTTCTAAATAAGATTATATCTGATGGGGATTCCAGAGTGACATACAAGTTTTGGAAAACTCTATTTTAAGCCTTCGGAACCAAGCTAAATATTAGTTCCACTTACCACCCAAAAATTGACGATCAGACAGAAAGAGTAAATTTGGTTTTGAAAGATCTCTTAAGAGTATACTACATGGATCATCAACACTAGTGGGAAATATATCTTCCATTCGTAGAATTTTATTATAACAATTCTTACCAATTTTCTATCAAAATAGCACCCTTTAATACCTTGTATGGTCATAAATGTAGAACTCTTTTCAGTTGGAATAGAATTAAGGATAGAGTTATCATTAGACCAAAGATGCTATTAGAGATGGAAGAACAAGTGGTTCGGATCCATCAGAGGTTAAAAGAGGAAAATGAAACACAAAAAAGTTATGTAGATGCTAAAAGAATACTTCAAGAATTCTCAATGGAGAAAAGGTTTTGTTAAAAGTTAAACCACAAAAGAGTACCATCAAGTTCATAAATAATGCCAAAATAGCCCCAAGATATGTGGCACCCTTTGAGGTGTTAGAAGTTATAAATTTGGTGGCCTACAGGATCACACTACCTCCAATCTTTGCCAGGATGCATGACATATTTCATGTATCATATTTTAAGAAATATATCACCCATCATGAACATGTAATTGATTGGAATCTCTTGCAGATATAAGACCTGGTGTGGTGGAAATAGAACCGCTCAAAATACTCGAGGTGTGTAAGCTCCACTTACAAAATTGAGACATAACCCATTGCACGGTTTAATGGAACCAATATACTAAGGAAAATACTACCTGGGAAGATTATGATGAGATCTTCCAAAAGTTTCCCCATCTTTTCTCTAGGACTGAAGCAAAAAACAATTTGTGACTATCTGTTGAACTATGCATGGCTACTTAAGTAGAACTTTATTTTTCCTTTTCCTTTTTGTAAACTTCATAAGGGATGATGAAACACAAGGGGGAGGGTATGTTAAATCCCAATTTTTTTATCTTTTAGAATAATTTCATAGTTGTTGTAATGGTTAGTTAGATACTCTTGATGTCATGATCTTGTGAAATGGAAGTTATGATTTACCAAAGTGATTTTTTGGGAAATGACTTATTAGTTGATTTCTGGTATTTTGGCAAAATGATTACTAATATTTTAATATGAAGATTTTTGGTGGATAGCCATTGTGATAGTTATCAATTATTTTTTTTAATTAATATTTTGATTTAAATGGAGGAACACATTATTATTGTGGAAAAATTCATTTTGGTTGTAGGAGCAGACAAAAGGGGGAAGCATTGCTAAACTAGATCCAAGGAGTGGGCACCAATTTAGTCCATCTTCACACTATTAGGTATAGACTCCTACTACCTTTATGAAGGAATTAATGACTAGGCAATAGAGTATACCTTGGATAGTCATGAGCTACTTAGTCAACTTTATAACAAGAAAAATAATAAACCTTTAATAACATGAAAGAACTATTACCTCTTTTTCATTTCTGAGACTATGGTTGTGCTCAACAATATAGGTTTATATATATATATATATATATATATATATATATATATATACCATGATACTCTAATAACATCTATGAATTGCACCTACATGTATATAAAAGTATATGTGATGTTTCTAGAGAGAATATAATGATAACAAGAAATTATATGTACTCTCAGCATTATATATGTAGGTACCATCCTAGACAAAATATCAAAGACATGATGATATAATATTATATATATACATATATACAAACATTATATCATGATATATATATATATATATAACTTTATGTTTCAACATGATGTTGCAACCCTTAGTTAGTGGCATAAACGTTTTTTTAAATTGAATTCATAATATTCTTGTAACTACAAGTCAAGCTCCTTTCAACTTGTAACCACAATAGGGAGACTATATTTCCATCCCTACAATCTGGAGATTTCTCTCATGATTCTCTTAAACTCTTCTTGTTCTTGGCTTATTTTAGAAGTGTATCACAGTAATACAATACTAAGCAAGAAATCATATGTGCTCTCAACATTACATATGCATATATATATGTATGTATGTATGTATGTATGTGTGTGTGTATGTATTTATGTATGTATGTATGTATGTATATGTAGGTACCATCCTAGAAAAAATATCAAAGACATAATGACATAATATTATATACATGTATATACATATATACAAACATTGTATTGTGCAAAGATTATGGAGAAACAAAAATTATATATATATATATATATATATATATATATATAATTTTTATTTTTTTTCTTTATGTTTCAACATGAGCATTGCAACCCTTAGTGGCATAATCTTTTTTTTTTAAATGAATTCATAATATTCTTGTAACTACAAGTCGAGCTCCTTTCAACTTGTAACCACAATAGGGAGACTATATTTCCATCCCTATGCTAGGGAGATCTCTCTCTCTCCCTCATGTGTTCTTTCTCTCCATTCACATGATTCTCTTAAACTCTTCTTGTTCTTGGCTTACTTCAAAATCATATCACAATAATACAATACTAAGTCGCTCATGTGGAGCCATATATTGCTTAGTGTTTTTTACCACATCAGCACCTGGTCTTATATTTTCTTCAGTATCAAGGTCATGCATTTTCCCTCATGTTTTCACATTATGAGTATTGCATTTTCAATTCAAGAAAGCTTCTTTTTCTTTCCAAATGTAGTGTTAGCATTGAGCATGATTAGTATTTGAGAGGTTGTGGCCTACACCCTAATTCACACTTGTATTTTGATCAATTATTTTTGTAAGCATCAACCACTGTAAATTTTGGAAAAAGGAATGCCCAGTCAATGGAATTGTATAATTCTCTATGATGTGCAAAATCTGCTATGAAATAAATTATATTGTTCTATGCTACTTCATATGTACCAGTTGTGAATGATTTCAAAATAGTCTTGAAAACATCCTCTAATTTAAAGGAATCTCATGATTATCAGAAGTCTCGTGGGAAGCACCCAAGGCCATTAGAGCCAAGTATAAATTGGTGAAGATGAGAGGAATCCTTCAAGAGAAAGGAAAATAAAACTATTAATCATTGTCTTAAATATTTGATCAATTAAAGAAAGAGAATTGCATAAGTCCAAGTTAGCTCATCATTGTCCAAGATTTAATCGATTGTCAAGTCAAGTGGTGGTGATCAAGTTGTGTAATACCCACCTAAATCCTTGGCCAAGGTAGTATAGAGGCATTATTTTCATAAGTGATCACTATGCTAGCTGATAGAGGAAAGGTTGATGGAGGTATCCCTCAACCTTGTCAGTTTCTTAGCCAAAACTCTAACAGCGGTATGCTCAGGATGGCAGGACTATGGTGCCCCAGTCTATACTGGATTAGGAAGGGCCTTTCTTGTAAGAGATTGTGTGGGGATATGTTAAGGTCCGCAGTTGGGAATTTAAGCCTATGGCATTACTTTTCCTCTTTGCCATATTTTGAGGCTTGTACAACACCCATCAATTAATTCAATTAGCTCAATATGTATTCAAAATATTTTACTTGTATGTACCTTTATATTACTTGAAATGTATAGTTGTAGATATGGTTGAACTGATTTGTATCTTTTAAATTGAAATTGTAGAAATGAGTTAAGAAAGTTAATTTAGTTATCTTTCATATGAAATGGATTTAATCGTTGTTTAATTTTGGATTATAGTGATGATTTGTTGTTTCTCAACTACTTTGTGTCATTTTGTTATGATATTCAGTTATAATCCTAGAATGTGTACTTTATTTCTAGCTTAGTAAAAATGGTATGTTACATTTAATATTGTGAATGATTCCTTATCACATACTTTTCTAAGCTAGGTTCATCTATATGATCTATAGCACTATCTTCACTTGGTTGGGGGCTTACCATCCTACTTGGGTTGTTCTGTCTATGGCTTTGGTAAAGCAAGTTGTTTCTCAGTAGCTCTCTAATGTTGCTTAGTGTATTATTAATGTAATGACTTATTTTGGTGCTTGGGTATAGTAGTAGGTGTATCATTAGAGACATGCATAAACTTTCTTTAATCCTTAGGTTCCTTATTGCTCTGCTCATCGTTCTTATCTACAAACTCACCAGTTCTAACATTTTCACTTTCAATCATTGTGTTAGTCACTTTGTTCAAAAATTTGTAAGCCTTTCTCCTAGTAGAGTAACCTAGGAATATACCTTCATCATAGTTTGAATCAAAGTTTCCATTACTTACATCTTTATGAATATAACACTTACTTTTGAATATTTTGAAATGACTTACATTCGATGTATGATGATACTAAATTTCATATGGTGTTTTATTTTTTTCCTTTCTTTAACTAAACTGGGATTGAGGGTGTAAATAGTAGTGCTTACAACCTCTCTCCAGGATCTTTGTACAACTCCTTTTTTAGTAGTGTTATCACACAATAAACAATAGATATATTTCTTCTCTATGCAATCCCATTATGTTGTGGTGTCCTTGGTTTAGATAGTTGTCTCTTAATTCCATGCTCAACCTAAAAGTTAGTGAATTCAAAATACATATACTCACCACCTCTATCAAATCTAAAACATTTTAGGTTTTTACCAATTTATTTTTCAACTCTTGTCTTATACCTCTTGAATATTTGAAAAGCATCAGATTTCAACTTCAAAAACATAATTGTCATCATTCTAAAATAATCATTAGCAAACATTATGAAATATATATCTCCATGGTAGCTTTCAACTTTCATAGGACCACACAAATTAATATGTACAAACTTCAGAATATCATTAGATGAATTTATCTTACTTGAAAAACTAGACTTAGTCATCTTATTGAGTTGACATTTTTTGTGCATAGCATTATAAGGTTTATGTAGATTCAGTAAGTCTCTTGCTTTCTTCTTTCTGATCACTTTGACCATATTCTCAAAATTTAAATGACACAATCTCTTATGCCATAATGATACATATTCAAATCTAGAAAATAGGCATGCATTGATTTAGTAAGTCTCTCACTTTCTTCTTTCCAATCACTTTGACCATATTCTCAAAATTTAAATGACACAATCTCTTATGCCATAAGCATAGATATTCAATTTTAGAAAATAGGCATGCACTAATAGTAGGATATAGGTATAATATATTACCTCTTGTTTGTTCTACAGTACCAATAAAGTTTTCATCATCATCATAGATCTTTACCTTCCTATTTTAAAATTCCAATTTGTGACCTGTATTATTCAGTTGTGCAACAATCAACAAATTTTACTTTAGTCCTTGAACCCAATAAGCATCACCACATCTAATTTTATCATTTAGTACCAATGATCCTCATTTCACAGGACATAGAACATCATTTCCAAGTTTAATACTTCCGCCATCATATTCTTATAGCTTATCAAACTTACTAATATCACCAATCATGTTATGTGAACATCCACTATCAATAATCTATGTATCACTTTTACTAACGTGAGAAATAAGATATTTTTCTTCCTTATACCTTTCCTAATCTAGTTCTTCTTTAACAAAAACATATACCACTTCCTCACCATCATTCTCATCATCATAATATGACTTGGTGTGCATCCTTGTAATCCTTGTTCTTGTTGTATTTTTGCTCCTTATTGTCTTTCTTGTCACTTATATTCTTGTTAGGAAATCTAGCATCACTATGAACAACTGCATTGCATACAAAACATATCAAAGGTAGTTTACCTTTGAATCTTCCTTTAGCTCTTAGTAGCCTCCTTATCAATAGTGCTTCAATGTCATCCATCTCATTATCATCTAAATTTGAACCACTCTCATCCTTTCTACTTTTTTCTTTCTTTGAACTTCCAATAGTTAGTGATGTCTTAAAGGCATTCTCAATCTTAGGCACATTATTATCAAAGTTACTCAAATGAAATACAGTCAATCTACCAACCAAACCATCAATAGTAAGATCATTATTGGGCATAGCTCTGAATTCCTAAATAGAAGATACTCTTATAGCATAAATAGGTAATAATGTTCTCAAAATTTTACTTACAACTTCTTCATTACTAATCACTCCTCCAAAAACTTTGATGGCACTAAGAACTTCTTTGGTTCAATTAACATATTGAACAATTCTTTCTCCTTCTTCAATCCTCATTTCATCATACTTGCCTCTTGTACTTCCTACTTTGGATCTTAATACATTCTGATCATCTCCACCATGCATAAGTATCAACTTTTTGCACATCTCTTTAGTAGTAGCATAGTCTTTGACATCATCAAACTCAACATCATTTGATATAGAAGCAATCTCAATCATCAAACTATTGTGTTATTTCTGATGGTTCATCACCTCAACTATCATAGGTGGGTTAGGAGGGGTGTACTAGTTGTCTAGATAATACAAAGAATTGTCTCCAATCCTTTATAAATGTTTCTTCATCCTATTGTTGCATGAAGAGAAGTTATCCTTTTTTAGCTTAGGTACCTCTCTATTATACATCTTCGAATCTTTAGCTTAAGTCCCTCAAAATTTTCTTCAAGCACCCAACTCTTATACCAATTGTTAGACAACCAGGTGGGGAGGGTGAATTAGTTATAACCAATTATCTTACAATTGTTAAGACACTTTCCACCAATTCAAACACTTTAAAGTTTTAGATCATTAACTTGGTAACCAAATCTAACATCCAAATATAAACTGATATAAACTTTGCATTAAGCTATCAACCTAATATACTAAGTATGAGAGTTATTTTCTAGTGTATATCGAGTTGCTACAATAAATAGTAAACATAAAATAAACTTTCATTATAATAAGAATCCACATAATTTGACACAAGTATTTAACATGGAAACCCTAGAAGGGGAAAACCTTACCTAGGAACTAGCAACCAACAATTTTCACTTTTTTGAAGTGAGCTTTGTGAGGAGCCTACCTTGTTAAAGGTTTCATACACATTGTTAATGTGACCTTATTAGAGGAATTTCACCAAAGATTATCTAGACCTTGTTCATTCTTTGAAAATTCTAAATAATTGCCTACTCTAAAGGACTTATAAAACATTCAACAAAATGTTACCATATAGGATTTCAAAAGTCTATTAGATCCACTTGGTTAATAAATTTGTCTTCTACAATGGTTAGAGAGTAATACTAAAAAATGATTGGTTAGGTTCTAGCACTACCTCTCTTGTTCAAATCTATGTGTCACTCAATCTCTATCTACTTTCAATATTTTGGCTAATTTATACACTTCACACATCAACTTAGCACTTTACTTTCTTGATCTTCACAACGTAGTTCTTCTTAATTCTCCTTTACTTCTTCAACTTCTTTGACAACATCAAAAACATTAAAAATTTTGTTTATACTTTAAATATAAAACTTTTTTCATTCCTCTAGAATCTTCCACATTTTTCCACTTAATCACAATCATTAGATCTTCATCAAGTTCATGTACATTGATTCTAGATGCTCAGGAAATATATTTCCACCTTGAACTTTATGCTTCATTTTTAATTGGAAATTCTCCTTTGTTAGATCTTCATTTAATTTATCCACCCATTGATCTCATAACAAACTTCATCCTTTTCTTTGAAACTTCTCAAACAAACATTATTTTCATCAAATGTCAACCTTAGATTAAATATTTTAGTAAATTGTTCTTCATTTTCATGATCATTTAACATTACATATTACTCAGTCAATACTAGACTCAATTGACACTACACTTTCTTCATCAAGTGATCAGTGACAACAATAGTAGCTTGATTAATATTGTGGTTCTTCATTCACTAAAAAAACTTCCATGCTTATACATGATCTCAACACTTAATCAAATCATCTGAAACAATTAAACCAACATTGTATTTCCAGAGTCTAACTCATTGAAGTACACATTGAATACCATACACTTATCAACTCTTACATCATGATTATACTTTCTTCATATCTTGTCCATCAATAAAATCCTCTTCATCAATCAAAAGATATGGCACTTTGCTAAGTTAGCATAATATCTAACCAACTAAGGCTTGATATCAATTATAACATGACAACTAATATGACACTTTCACATACATTAAGAACATTAGTAGTTGGGGATACAGCTCATTTACCTTGGTAGAGTTTTTTTCTTTTCTTGTTTTCTCTCATCCATTTTTTCTCTTTTACATTAGAAGATTAGAGTATATGTCAAAATGCTAGACAAATTGTATATCCTTTCTGAATAGAATCATAGCACCCTCCCAAATTAAAGTCATAAACTTGTCTTTTGGAACTTCCAAAACAACAAAAAGCTAGGACATGATATGGGAATGGGTGAGTTTATAATTAAACTTAGTAGGCACCCTCTTTTTGGGTTGTAAAATATCTTCATTTCTCCTCCTACAAAGCAACCATAAAGTTTCCATTATAAGAACAAACCAAAACATATTCATGTTAATTCCAAATGGTTCTACAAAGCATGCAAGAATTTCTAATGCAAGGGGATGCAAGGAGAATCCAAAAGGACAAATACAAGACTGCTTGCCAAAATAACACATGGAAGCACAACACCAAGAACAAAAAAATAGGAAGGCAGTATGAATATCCACTAAATATTTGATTACAGTATGCTAGGCATAAGGCGTACCTAGTTGCAATCTCCAATTAAAATGAAAAATCAAATGTGAGCTTCAGTGCTCTAGAATTTTAATTCTAAAGATGTTATAATAACTTTCTCATCATCACCCTAAGTATTTCTACCTCTAACTACAAGTTAGACCTCAATAGACACACAGGTCAGCTAATAGAATATACATGTATTACAAATATGGGTCCTTCCACAAAGGGAAAATTGGTGACTAAAATAATTAGAAGACAAAGATTTAAAAGAAAAAATTATAAATAGGTCCACATCTAATCCAATAATCCGCTCCCAAAGCCATGGAAGGTCACAAGATTGCATGAACTTTGTCAATGCAACTTACCACATTTTACTTAATGAACCAACCAAGAAAATGCCTTGAGAAAGAAAGAAGGATAAATTCCAAGCAAGAAAACATTAAGATCTATGACTAAAGGAATGAAATCCATGATAGGTCCATGTTAATAAATTGTTTTCATAGATAAAATAGACACAAATAGAAACACTACACATATAGTCAATAGATCGAATGCGAGAAAGAAAATATTTTTTAGTTGATGCAAGATTGCCAAAGAACCCAAGATGCTTATGCATCATCCACTTGGGGTAGATAAGAAATAGATGTCCACATTAGGGGACATCATCACTTTAAGAAAAAACATAATGATCCAACCCAAAATGAAAAATTCATATGTACTATCTTCAATAACAAGATACTCCAAATAATCCTTTTCTTTAGTACTTTTGTTGATTCCAGTATTTAAAATTCTCACAATTTCTTATGTCATCTTCTTGGGATAATCAATACTATTAATTATCTCATCATCAAGCTTAGAGTATTCATAGATATTATAAATATTGAATATAGGTGAATTATCCATATTTGTAGACAATTCAACTTCAAAAGCATTACCACTATCAAACTTCTTCAAGATCTTACAAGGTTTGAATTTCCTAGCTTTTAGCCTTTTATAAGTACCAACTAAAAATAGTTCCTTGAAATGAATCATTACTTCATCTCCAACCTCAAAATTCTTATGTATCTTCCTTTTATTTTCCTTCTCTTTATATTGTTGATTACTACATTCCAAATTATAAACCACTTCCTCATGTATGGACGATCCAATTTTCTTAATTTGGTAGTCTCTCTACACTAGTACATTTGGGTTCCATTTTTTACCTAAATTTTTGACGGCAAGCAAATTTGTCTTGTCAAATTCATTTTTTTAAAATATGACCTCGATAATATCAAAATTTTGACGTTGTTGGGCATATAAACAAAAAAAAGGTGAAACTTCGTTCATTCACATGGCAAAGTGTGGGTAGGAGGCTTCCAATGGTGTGACAAAGAGTTTTTCAGCATCGTTCAAGGTAAGGGTTTTCAATGTTGAGTTGGGAGTAAAGGATACTAAGTCTTAAAATTTGTTTGATTATGCTATACCGTGATAGCAGACAGATCCAAAATTCATTGGCATTCGAGCATATCATCTCCATCCTCTTCATCTGCTTCGAAATCACCATTGAACGCCTCGAAAGAATAGGTGTAGCATGGAGAATGAAGCTTGATGCAGGAGCATCCAGAGGTATAAGGGTAATCCTGTGTCACCCAAAAAATATACCTAGACTTAGTTTATGTTTCATGTGTTTTCATTTCTGGATACCCATTTGGGTCAAATAAAGGTTCCAACTCTCATAGTTCCACTATTAGTGTTCTAAGTTAGAGTTTTTAAGCATCCTGGGATACATGTAAATGCTGGAAAAATAGGACTATGTAATTGAGCCATAATTATGGTGAGTTAGAAGGTGCAATTTGGAGGGATGATGGTAATTGTAATTTAGAACATTCTAGAAAAAGAATCAAGTCAAAAGGCCCCACGGTTAGAAAGTTATTACAATTTTTTGATTCTGGAGACCTCCTAAGAATGCTTCAAAGTCAGGTTTGAGGCAAAAAATGACCTCATATGGGCCTGAAAAATGGGGACAAGCAAGGCTTGTTCATAGGGCTATAAAGCACTTAAAGAGCTTTCTAGAAATGTAAACGATTCGTCAATCGGAGCTATAGTTCAAAAGTTATGCCTCCTCGAAGTTCGGCTACCATTTCTGGATTCTTCTAATTTTGTGCCAACTTCTAATGCAACTTTTGGAGCCTTCTATTTTGGCGGTGGATATCAACAAGCACTTTGTACAATGTATTCCTAATCCTTAACCTTTGGGGTCCTATTTAAGGACATTTCTGGCATTGTAAGAGGTAGTTCAGAGTGCAGTTTGAGAGAACGTATTGGGAGAAGAAATTATCTCTAGATTTATACTATTGTAAGCCCATAGGGCATGTTTTGGAGTTTTTTTTCTCCACATTAAGTGTGTTGGCATATTTTCATAGTTAATAAAGTTTTCCTTTTCTTGTTGTGTCCATTATGTACTTGGGTTGTGTCTCCATCAAAGATTCCTCAACCTTAAACCATCCAGGTTTACATTTAACCCTACACTTTTGGGAATGAAGAGACGTGTCAAAAGAGTGATTAAAACTTCTTAGATATGTTACCCTTTATAGCGATCCAACCCTCTTCCACTTTAATTTCCTCACTGTGTCAGACCAATGAACTCAACGTTGGACCACCATCATCCCAAGAAAAAATTCTTGCAGTGAAAATGTCTACCAGCTCAAGGAGGTTAGGATGCTTAATGTTGATTTAAAAGGTGGTAATTTGATTAATGAAGACTAATACCCTTAGACAAGATTGAATCTCTTCAGCATGTAATTTTTTTCAAAAATACATTAAAAGCCCTATAATGATCAATTAGGGTTTTGAGATCAATAAAGTAACATGAGAAGTGATAATTAGACTGTAGTTATATTTTTAAGCATAAAAATGACTAATTAGATCCATTATGCCAATTTAAAGTACCAATCATAGATGATTGTTGGAGCATTTGTGTAAAAGTATTAAATTTATAGTGCAACATTTTTAGTTGACAAAGCAAATGATTAATATGAAAGTAAGAAATATATTTCAGATGATGCTTTGAAATGACTACATTGCATGCATAACAGATCCCAAAATTTATCTTTACTACTTAGAGGCCAGAAAAATAGCTATAAGAAGTTAAATTGCATATGAAAAGAATGATAAAATAATCAAAATCTAATGTACAATTTGGAATATGTAGGTATACAAAGTTGACTATAACAACTACTAATACCCTTATTCTATTCAGATTTTAACTATCTAATTTTTGTGTTTTTCATGGTGAGAATGATGTCCATTTAATTATCCACTTGTTGTATGTTAGCAGGCAATATGGCCTCAGTTTCAAAATTTCAAGTATAGAGTTTTTGAACCACTTTGAACTTCAGTTTGAAGTAGTTTGAAGTGGTTCAAATGGGTTCAAAAGTGCAGATTGGTTGAAAAGGTTCAGAATTATGTCTTAATGCATACTCCAGGTTTAGCTCTCATTAGTCCCGTGACTTCAAGAAAGTGCAAGGGTGCAGATTAAGATGAAGTTCAGATGTAGTGGGCCGAAATGGTTCGATAGGCTGAAGTAGTTCAAAATGCAAGTTGGCAAGCTCATAAAAGCTTAGAATTCTATCTAAATTCATTATTCACGTTCAGAAATGCAGTTTGCAATTTCCAGTTCAGGGCTATTTCAAGTTTTCAAGCTCGTCCCTGATTAAATGGTTCAGATTCAAAGGTTTATTTCTGACTCACTTGAGTTCAACAATCCCTAGTTCAAGTCACATTTCATTTCTTTAGAGGGACATTTCAATTTGGGTTCAAAATGACTTGATGAGTTTCTCCTAAGATCAAACTAGTTCAAGTATCTCATTAAAGTTAATCACAGTCTTCATAGATTCAGAATCTAATTCAAGGAGTGAGTTCCTTAGTTCAAAAGTGTAGTCCTTTTGAAAAGATCAAGCTTAGAAGTCTGGGAAAGTTCTGATGACTCAAAGGGTTCGCGGATTTAGTCAGAGACAAGAGTGTCCACTCCAAGAGGGAATCTCAAAGTCAAGATTTTTATATTAGAAGCTGCAAGGTTATAGCTCAAAATTGGATAGAGCAACTTTGCGAGAACAAATTTCCATGGTCTATAATTCCAAGTTAACATGCATATCAAGGTGCCCAAATATAAAACAGAGCATGATGCATATGTAATGGTCACACTTGTATTAGGGGTTAGAGGGATGGTCTGAATAAGCTCTTATACTAGGACCTAAGCCTGATAGAAGTATCAATAGAATTGAATGATTGATAATTAAATGATTTTGCAAACATCAACAAAGCTACTCGTATCCTCATCAGGTCATTACATCACACAATCTAATTGAGGGTGATTGTGATGGGCTTCATAGATTAAGATTAGAAAACTGTGATGATGGCAGTATTAAATACATTATCAAGCCATGTCAAGACAAAAGTATCTATACCAAAGGACGTGGGTTGGGAGTGTACCCGTGGCTGGGGTAATGAAATGGAGGAATTTTCAAGGGTAGATGGTTTGTTGTGATAAAACTGATCATGCTCCATCCTATTCAATAGATTGGAAATCTTCACCAAAGCCATGGCCTTCGAATAGCAGGAAATAATATTGCATCACAGGTTTGGAATGAAGCCACGTAGTAAATGGTAGAAGGCCAACACTAAGATAAGTTATGTTGCTCACCAATGGTTGAAGGAAAGAGACCTGGCTCTTTGAAGATTCCAAAGATATCAAGAGACTCAGTTTATATGGTCTTTCTTTGATAATGGAAAAGGTACAAATTTTGCCAAATAGATTTGGGAAATATAGCTTGGTCGTATTTGCCTATTAAGTTCAAGCTTGTTTCAAAGAACATATACGGCAAAGCTCAGTTTCTTGAGTGTATTCCGATTACTCCAAATGTATATCGGGTTGAAGAAAAATATCATAGGCTGAGTAATGTGCTTGCATTCAAATTGATAATAAAACAAGAGCATCTTCAGAAGGTAAGAGAGTTTGATCCTGTTACCCAAGCACCAAAGGCCGATAATTATCATTATTGGGACATCATCAGATCATGAGATGTAAATTTATCGGTTACAAAGGCCACAAAATTGGGAAATTGTTAATCAAGATCTGAAGAGCCATTTGACAGGTGTCGTGGATAGAAACTTAGAAAGAAGAAAACAATATTATAATATTTTATAAACATTATATTAGTGGGGAATGGTGTTTAAATATCATATGATGATGGGAAAAAGCCGATGACAATCAGGTAGTAAAAAGGGAGCAATTTCAAGAATTAGTTTTGAATAACTAGAGATGATTTGACCTTGCGGACATAAAAGTTGAGAAGTCATCAGAGTGGTGGGAAAAACATAAACTTTAAATAAAGTTTATCAAGGATAACTAATAGAAGGAAAATAAATTCTTTGGGAATATGAAAAGAGGATTTTAAAAAGAATTAGTTATGCAAAAACTGAAAGGGGAATCGACCACAAGAAAGGATAAAAGGAGCAGAGAAAGACAGAAAAGGGGTTCCACTTTCACTTCTGAAAGCTACAGACTATATGCTGTTAGCAAAGGGAAAAAAAAAATCTTTTCTCTCCGGGACTGCAGACTGGGTGCGGGGGCCAAGAGGAAAGAATTTCCAGATTTTGTTTCCAGCATTAATCCATTTTCTTGTGCACGTCATGATGAGCAGAGCCGGGGTTTTCCTTCACTTCTTTTTGAACTGTGTGTCAAGAGAGTTGTATTTTGTTTTAAATGCAAAGAAAACCTCAAGATTTTATTAATGGTGATTTTAATAGCAATGCATTTTTATGCTTTTGGAGGAGGGAGACTTGAAAGTTAATTGTGTACAAAAACTTTGAGTTTGAGAAATTACTTTCCACTAATTGTGATCTTTGTGTCACTTTAGTTTTCTCTAAAATATGTTGTTATATCTCCATATTTTCATTTCTGCACTTTCTCAAGAAGATGGAGAATGTGTTTCTTGATTCCATCTTTGTAGCATGTTAGGGTGAATGGACTTTGTGTCATTTACCATTTAATTTCTTGTAGTTATTTAGTTTTTCTCGCATCTACATTGTTTTTACGGGTAGATGTTTGATACCCTTTTGTGCTTTCTAGAAAAAGCACTCACATTTCATTCATTGAATATCTTGTACGGGGAGCTATACCCGATAAAAATTTAGAGGAAGGTTATCAACCCATGATAACCTCTCCAACTGTTGGTGTGGTTCATCCCGTCACTTGGGTATTCAGGGTCATGTTTGCATGTTTCTTTAAGGTGGGACAATCTGTTCACTAACAGATTTTTGGCGACTCTGCTAGGGAAAGAATCACAGTTTCAGTGTTTTCTTTTCTTAGAAATCTGAAGGTACCTCCCTGAGGATGGAGGTTGGTGGCTCTATTGAGGAAGAATGTCAGAAAATCTTCCTTACAAATCAAGAAATCCTTAAGGAATGGGTTCCAGCAAGAGATGAAGATAACTCAAAAATCTTTGTCTTCATCCCACCTTTCCAAAATGATCCTATTAGAGAGGTTACTGAAGAACTAGCAAAACAAGTGGGATGGTTAAAGTCTTTCTATGGTGCAATTCTCATCCAAAAGAAACCTCAAGTGCAAGATCTAGAAGAAGAAGAAGATGCATGTGAAAAAGAAGAGGTAAGCAATAATGGTGAAATCTTGTCCCAAGATCTTTCTTCATCTCATGTTGAATTCGGTACAGTAGGGGGTCATAGTGATTGTTCTTTCCATGAAGTTTCTATTGAGATGCTTTCTAAAAATGAGACTTCAAATGCCACAAAAGAATGTGAGGGTATTAATCGTTTGAGGGAGAATGTCGAAACAAATCCATCTCTTGAATCTTTCTATTCTAAAGATTTTACAACAGCAAACCTTGTGGGTGACGTTGTTTTTAATGGAGGTGTATTCAAATATTTTTCTTCACATCCTGAGAGTTTCAGTTTTAACTATGTTGATCATCTCCCTATTTTAGAAGTTCCTATTGATGAGAAAGTTGATAACTTGCCTTTTGATTCTCAATCTTTTACCTTTGATGTTGATCAACTTTCCTTGAAAAACCCTCTTGATGAAAAGATTTAGGATAACATGCAGCTCGAGACTGAACTTCCTGCTTCTATGAAGAATGAAGACAATTCCCCATGCTTGCAAACCAATGACCAGTCCTTGTAAGAACTATTCCTATTTGATGATAAAATATGTAACTATGATAAGGTGGAAGCACATAAAGGAACATTTTCTTCTCATTATGAAAATGCTGAAATCAGCACTCAGCGGGCAAACTGTCCAGCTGAAGCATGGAAAGAAATATCATTTGATCAACAAGAAAGTGTCGTTGCTGAATTTTTGCTATGTCTTCAGCCTGAAGATATCTCTCAGACCAGTCCTTCTAATGGTGATTCAATTCTTCATGGAGATAAGACAAAGATGCCTCTACTGAATTCCTGGTTGAGACAGGGAAATATGAAGCCAACTTACAATCTGATGGTAATTCAGCTGATATGTTGGAGAAAGAAATTTTTAATGAAGGAAAAGAAATCGTAGGTATGTTTTTGTCATCGCTCAAGATGGATTATTTCTTTGATGTTTCCTTAGATACCTATTCAAATCAGTTTCAGAATGATGCCTCTATTGAGAACTTTTCTTCTTCACCTATGCATAATCTTGTTGATTTGGATTATGAAAGTAATGCTAAGATGTGTGATGACACTCCGAGAAGAGAAGGGGATGGAATTCATGACATATTTGATGACAACTGGTTCACTAAAAGAAATGAAGAAGGCATACATCTGAAAGCTGATCCTATGCTGAAGGAGGCATCATTATGGCTACAATTCAATCATGCATGAGAATTGAATCTGCATGACAATGTTCATGAGGATTGCACATTATCCTTTAGTGAAGCTTTTTCATTTCATGTTCTTCAGTTTGAGGTAGAATCGAATCATGCCAGTGTGAGAGATCAATTCTTAAGTTGAGATGAATACTATGATGAGTTATGGTTGTTCGGGAAAGAGTGTTGGTTCAACATATGCATGCACGCAGTTAGTTTGAATTTTGGCACTGAGAGAGTCATCAGCACGCTATGGTTTGGAGCTGTTCCCACGAGACATGACTTGCTACTCTAGAAAGGATGTTACTTCTCCCAGCAGGTAAATGGATTTGCATGATTCCTTTCCTTTCTTTCATTTCCCTTGGTAGGTTCTCTTCCTACCTCTATAAATATTTTAAATATCTTTTTGGTGTGCATAGTATAGTTTGAATAATGTGCAAGCTTCATGCTTGCCAGTAGTGTGGGTGTTTTTTGTTGGTTTTGGTTTGTTGGTGTTGCCCCGCTCCCCTCCGCCCTTTCTGCAAGAAGCTCCCAATCTTCTCTTCTTGTTGACTCTATTTGCCCACAGATAAGGCACTATTCTTTTCCCAGAGTTTGCTGGTGTTCTTTGATTTTGCATCAAAATTAGTCCCATAGTTAGAACCCCTGTTAGTACCCGATATGGTCATACTTTTAAAACTTTCAGTTTTAGGTGTTGAACCTCTTTGAACCACTTTGAACTGAAATTCAAAGTAGTTCAAAGTAGTTCAAAATGTTTCAATGGTTCAAATGATCCATCCTGCAAATTCAATACAAGAAAAGTTTAGAATCATGATTCAAAGTGTCGAATGGTTGACTTGGAAAGGTTCACGATTCATGATCAATTTACGTCAGTACAAAAGTTCGAAGTGGTTCAATATTTTGAAATGCACATTCAGAGACAAGATTTAGGCTCAATTTCTTCAAGTCTAGTGATTTAGGTAAAGGGTACAGAGAGTTTAGGTTCAGACCTCACTAGAACCTTTGCCAAATTTATCAAGTTCACCCTGGGCACTCCAATTTAAATTTCAAATTTCAAAGATGCAAACATATGACTTGGGATTTCAGTCATGAATGGATGCAAATAAATATTAACAGCATAGTGCTCGATGAATAAAGTGCAAGTTCCAATTTTCTGAAGAATGTAATGGGTTGGGATAAAGTGGCATAAGAAAGATTGCAAATCTCAAGTTTCTTGTGTGATCAAAGATATCTTCTAAAATCTGGATGGAGGAAAGTTGGTGTTCTTTATTACTTTATCCCCATAAGAAAACTCAAAGTCATGGCAATCCAATAGAGAATATAAACTTGCATACATTGGGAGGATATATGGCATGCAAGTTTTCAACACTCACTCAAACATGATCTTGGATGGAGCCACAGACGTACACATGCAATAATGCAACCTGCAAACACGAATTCTCTGATGGCAAAAAAAATAGTCATATTACGGAGGTCAGATCTCACAATTCAACCGTTGGATCGAGCTCAATTTTGGATATATGTTTCAAATCCTAGTTCTCTACCTTTTGACTAGAGCGATTTCAAAAATGTGTTCGAAATCATGAGATATACATCACTGTTTGCACCTCTATCAGCTCAACAATAACAATTATAGAATGCAGACAACCAAATTGGGTCTCGGTTCGGGGGCCATAACTCTCAACTCCACTGTTGGATTTTTGTGACATTGAGATATGTTCGAATAATCCTAATTTTATAACTTCTCACTGAAGCAATCATTAAAATATGTTTGGGTTCATGAGATACACATGTCTATCTGCATCTCTGTCGAATTAGCACTTTGTCACTGGAAGATGCCACCAGTCAGCATGCTTTAAATGGTCGTGAGATTTAAAAAATAAGGAGATCCATTATGTTAGTTGTGGAAGAGTATATGGGTGCATATTTTAATATGAAATGTGATTATTAATCTATTCATATTCTGAATGTTTGTGGAAGATTAAAGCTGATAAGGTGATAGTTCCAAGAATCAGTTATGGAACGGAAAAGTCATGGCAAAGAAAAGTTAAATAAGCCAGCAATAGAGGTGCACAGGGTTCCATTTTCCTTTCAGAACGGAAGACTTTGAGCTGCAGGATAGAAGGGCTGATTGGAAGTTTTATTTTCTATATTTGCTGAGAGAGAAAGAGCAGTGCTTGGTTTAAATTTCTGAACTGTGTGTTGGAAAAGAGGGAATGTTCTAATTTTGAATGTGTCCAGGGGAAGGGAATTCAAGTTTCCTTTTTAATTGATGATTTAGATGCATAATGTAATGAAAACTTTGTTGTTTCTGCATTTTTAGAGGAGGGAGACTTGGGAGATAGTTGCATATTGGAGCTTTGAATCTGGGCAATTTTCTCTCCACTGATAGTCATCTTTGTATGACATTTAGTTTTCTCTAAATGCATTTATGTCATGGATTTCTAAATATATTTGATTTCCAAATGTTTTAAATCTCTGTTTCTTTACTTTCTCAGATTTCATTCTGTTTGTAACGCTGCATGCAAATGAACTTTGTTTCACTTGTTGATACTTTCTTGTAGTCTTTTAGGTTTCGTATCTACATTGTATTTATAGGTAGATGTTTGATATCCTTTCATGCTTTCTGGTAAAAGCACCCACATTTAACTCATTGAACACCTTGTATGAGGAGTTGTACCCGATAAAAGTTCAGAGGAAGGTTATCAACCCAGTGATAACCTGTCCAACTGTTGGTGCTAATTTGTCCTTTCATTTGGTCATTCGGGGTTAGATTTGTATGCATTTTCTCGAAGGACAATCTGTTCGCTAACATTGTAGATGGTAATTTATTGAATATTCTTTATTTTTGGCTTTGTGGCACCTGATTTCATACATTATTAATAAAGATAGAATGATTTTTCTATAGACTGTCAAAACCCTCATCTTGAGTATCGAGTGAGAAAAAGAAATGTAAATCTATATTGGTTTACATGTACCAAAGTCTCATAAAGGGTGTAATGGAGGCTAACCATTTATTTTACTATCATATATGGTTCATGCAATAAATCATGCATGAAACATAATGTGGATCCAATAATAAAAAAGTCTAAATTTTTGTGTTAGATTGGTTGCACTATTAAAGATTGGTCTAGTTTGGGCATTTGAACAGTAAAAGGCATTTGTATGAGAATTAATGGATTAGAAATGTATAGGGGTGAGTAGTGAGGGTGTATTAACTCTTAAGTTATTAGAAATAAGGGAGCACTTAATTTAAGTTTAGGTTGATGGTTGTCTCTACACAGGAGTTGTAGACATGACTGGTTGTCTAAATTTTGGACAGAATTAAGGTATGGGTATTAGTGTTTAGGGGTAGTATATAGTCGAGGGGTTGAATAAGGTTTAATGTGCATTAGAATAAGATCCTTAGAAGGGGGAAAAGATCAGAAGACCAAGTTTAGGAGTTGATCTCTGATAAAGATCTATGGGGAGATGTATAGTAGGTTTGTTTGTGAGAGGGATACTCACATTGAGTTGCAATATAGTGATAGAGATGGTAGTTGTAGTACGAATTATGGATTGACAATGTCATTGGTAGAATCATAGAAAGTGAGGGATTGTAGTTGGGATTTGTGAAGGATAAGGTTGTTGGAAATATGAGAGGAGTAACTAAGAGGGGAGGGGTGAATCAATTACTACTAAAATAAATCTTTGATCCCTTAGATGTCAGTACAAAATAAACTATGAAAACCAAACTCTATTGTTGCTTGGAAAACACACATAAAATGTTGTAACTCAGTAAACATTGAAAATGCTCGAAAAATACTTAACATGAAAATCTTAATATGTTATCTTTGATTACCATTACTTTAACATAGTTGCAAACATATAAAAGAAATAGCATGAACACATTTGATACCAAGATTTAACGTGGAAACCCAATTTGGGAAAAACCTCCAATTGTAACTAATTATTGATTTTCACTCTTCTGAAGTGAGCCCTATTAGGAGACAACCCTAACACACTATTAGGTGTGACCCTATTAGAGGATTTAATCACCCTATTAGGAGTGGCCTTGTTAGAGGTATTTAGACACTTCAATAGAAATGTCACCTTGTTAGAGGATTTACAAATAACTATTAAACCAACTCTGTTAAGAGATTTAGATCACTACTACAATGGTTAGAGAGTAACAATGACATGACCTAATTTGGATGCAACTAAATTGTTGATTATAGATCTCAATTCTAGTTTGTATACTTGATCCTTCTTGATCAAATATATCCTTTCAGCTCCACAAGGATATTTTTCTTATCCTTATGATTTGCTTCCTCTTGGCATCATCAAATCTTCAATTAGCTTCCATGCATTTCTTTTTACACTTTCTAAATCTCAACTTGACCTTATATTTATATCTTTCCTATAGTCAAGTTGACTAGAATACAACTTAGAATAATTAATATTCAATTCTAGAGTCAGCTAGAACCAACACATAAATCAATTGAACTTAATATGCCAAAACAATAAAATCCTTTGTTAGTCGACCTTGCTCGGTAGACACTAACTTAGAAATGATTTTCCCATGTTACCCAAGTGAACTCAATCAACACTACATACTCACAAAAGTTCCTTTGGTAACCAAGTGAGCTCGGTTAACACTAATCTTGTGCAAACTTCCCTTTGGCACCCGAGTGAACTCGGTAGACACTATCTTCTGAAGTAGGCAAACTTTGGAATGCTTGGTAGGTATAGAAAATTTTCTTCAATACCCGAGTGAGCTTGGCATACACTAATTAATAATGATGTGACATTTTGTGTAACATCAAGGACAATACACAATTAATCAATTGTTTCAACAATCTCCCTCTTTGGCATTGATAGCAACACAACATGTCATAATACAATAAAAAATTTAGAGCAAGAATAAAGTAAGGAACATATCCTTAGTTTCATTCTAATTCTCATCCATGAGAACTCCCTCTATCAGTGTGAACTCTTTCTTTCTTTAGTTTCTCCCTCTATCAAAAAACTTCTATCTGTTAAAACTTTTCCTTTGATATCATACTAAGTTCAATCTCCCTCTTTGACATCTCATGCCAAAAACAATGTTCAAGAAATATCAATGTACCTCAAGTAAAAATTCATTTGCAATGTGCCCTTGTCAATATTGCACCAATTGATTGATCTTCAATATGCTCTAGTTGATGCATCACTAAACTTTATTTAGTGAGCTTCGGATAGGGGAATGACCCCTACCTTACCTCTTAGATATAGAAATGCATCCCAAGGTAATGGTTTGGTGAATATGTCTACAATTTGTTCTTTTGTATTCAAATATTTCAAAATGACTTCTTTATCTTGTACCAATTCTCTTAAGAAATGATATTTTATAAAAATGTGTTTTTTTTTGGTATGCATCACTGGATTCTTTGATATATTTATTGCACTGGTGTTAACACAATATATGACTATTGGATCCTTGATCTCTATCTTCATACCTGACAACAATTGTTTGAACCAAATAATATTAAAACAATTGACTGTTGTTGCCACATATTTTACCTCTGTTCTAAACTAAGAGATACAATTTTTTTTCTTACTTATCCAAGACACTGGTCTTTTACCAAGAAATAATGTTGCACCATTGGTGTTTTTTCTGTCATCAATACTTACTACCCAATCATTATCTGTGAATACTTTTAAATCCAAATTGCCTCCTATTTTGTACCATAAACCATATTCTTCAATACCTTTCAGATATCTCATGATTCTTTTGATTGCCATCATGAGATTTTCTTTGAGATTTGATGAGAATCTTGCCACCATACTAATTGCTAATGCAATATCAGGTCTTGTATGCACTACATACTGCAATTTTCCAATCATTGATCTGTATGTGGTCTGATCTACCTCTTTGAAATCATCGTTCTTGGAAAGTTTATGTCTAGTAAACATAGGAGTTCCAATTGGTCTTGAGTCTTCCATTCCAAATTTCTTTAGTATTTCCTTGATATATTTAGATTGAGTAATATAGGAGTTCCAATTGATCTTGAGTCTTCCATTCCAAATTTCTTTAGTATTTCCTTGATATATTTAGATTGAGTAATGTAGATACCATCTTTCTTCTATTAAATCTACAATCCAACAAAGAATTTTATCTCACCAAACATAGATATCTCAAATTATTTACTCATTTCTTCTAAAAATTCCCTTCAAAAGTCATCATTTCCTATGAATAAAGTATCATCAACAAATATTTATGCCAACACAATCTTGTTGTCTATTCCTTCTTTGATATACAAACTATTGTTATCATTTGTTCTTTGAAAACCAATCTGTATCAAGTAGTTATGAAGTCTTTCGTACCAAGCTTTGGGAGCTTTCTTGAGACCATATAATTCCTTGTGTAATTTTCAAAGCATGTCCTTTTTGCTAGGTTCTACAAAACCTTCAAGTTGTTCAATGTAGACTTCCTTATCAAGAATTTCATTCAAGAATGCAAATTTTACATCCATTTGATACACTTTAAATCCTTGGTGTGCTAAATATGCTAGTAAAGTCCTAACACCTTCTAATCTTGCAAAAAAAGAAAAAAATTCACCATAATCAATACCTTCTTCTTGAGAACAGCCTTTGCATACTAACCTTGCTTTGTTTCTGAAAACTTTTCCATTTTCATTTAGCTTAATTACATTTTTATCCTTGAGTCTAGGAACAAGAGTCCAAGTTTTGTTCTTCTCTATTTGTTCAATTTCTTCATTCATTGCTTGAATCCAACTTTAATTATCCAATGCATCTTTAACATTTCTAGGTTCAAATTCAGCAAGTAAACATGTACCTTTTAATTTTCTTCTTGTCATTGTTCCATCTGATTTGTCTCCAATGATCTGATCAGGTGAATGATGCCTTCTGACATATCTTGCTAACATAGATTCTTTGGATTTGGAATGAGTTTTATTGATTTTGTTATGAACTTTAGTATCAAGCTTAGGTTCCACTATCTGTGACTCGGGATGAGGGTTTTGACAGTCTATAGAAAAATCCTATTGGAGATTTTGGGGACTTTGGAGGTGAAGCCTCCTATCTACCAAATAGATTTGGTATGATATCAGTTTCATAGTAAACAAATCTTTTGTAATCCTCAAGCTCTTTATTGCTTTCTTCTTCACTCTTTTCTACAAACTCATCAATTCTCACATGTGCACTTTCTATAATTTTATGAGTAGAAAAATTTAAACACTTGTATTATTTACTTCTATGTGAGTATCCAAGGAATATGCCTTCATCACCTTTGACATCAAATTTACCTTTCCTAGATTCTTTCAAGATATAACATTTTCCACCAAATACTTTCAAGTAACTTACATTAGGTTTATAGTCATACCATATTTCATAAGGGGTTTGATTTGAGTCTTTCTTTAGCTATACTCTGTTCAAGGTATGAACTATAGTGTTGATTGCTTCCTTCCAGTATTTGATTGCAACATTATTTTCTACCATTAGTGTTCTTACACAATCCATGATGGATTTTTTCCTTCTTTTAGCTATATCATTCTACTAAGGTGTACCCGAGGCTGATACTTGTCTTTTAATTCCTTTTTCGGTGCAAAATTCATTGAATTTGTTAGAGATGAATTCACCACGTCTGTCTAATCTTAAAAATTTCAACTTCTTTCTAGTTTCTTTTTCTAATGTTGCTAGATACCACTTGAATTTTTGAAAAGCTTATGATTTTTCTTTTAGATGCATTATAGTCATCATTCTAGAATAGTCATCAAAAAAAAGAATGAAAAAAATTTCTCCACTATAACTCTCTATTTCAATAGGTCCACATAAGTCTATATGCACAAGCTCTAAGGCTTATTTAGAATGATAGTTCTTACTTTTGAAACTAGTCTTTCCCATCTTAACAATTTGACAATTTTTGCATAGACCCATATCAGGTTTCCTCAAGCTAGGAATACCTCTTACTCTTCTATGGTTTCTTATCTTAACTAGGTTATCAAAGTTTACATGACATAATCTTTTGTGCCATAACTAGCTTTCTTCTACTTGAGCAATAAAACATGAACTTTCATTGAGATCTAGATAAAATAGGTTACCTTTTGTTTGTCTGCCAGATCCAACCAGAATTCCTTTTCCATCTAGCAAGTTGGCCTTCCCATCCATAAATTATACTTTGAATCTAATTTTATTCAATTGTGCCACACTCAGTAGATTATGCTTTAGTCCTTCAACCCAATAAGCATTATCACATATAAGTTATTTGGTCAAATAGATACATCATTTTCCTTTTATACAACAAGGTTCATTGTTTCCAAATCTCAAACTACCACCATCATAATATTCCATGTGTTCAAACTTTGTTTTGTCTCCAGTCATATGATGTGAGTAGCCACTGTCAATAATACATGTATCATTTTTGCTAACATGAGAGATAAGTGCCATCTTATCTCCTTCATCATTAGATTCATCTTTTACAACAATATATACCATTTCATCTTCACTATTATTAGAATCTTTAGCCATAAAACAATATTTATTACCTTTGTCCTTGTAGTCTTTGTAATTTTTGAATTCCTTCTTACCTTTGTACTTATTACTTGTCTTCCCATCCTTGTTTTCTCTATTTGGGCATCTCGTAGTAATGTGACCAACTTCTTCACAAAAAAAACAAATTAGAGGAATTTTACCTTTGTACTTTTCTCTGCCTTCAGAATATTTCCTTGCAAGTAGGGCTTCAACAACTTCAAGATCACTATCAAAAATTTCTTCTTCTTCTTCTTCTTCTCTTCTTGATTTATTGGCCTTTGATTTCTTACTCTTTTTCTTGAGTGGGAGTTTTGCTTCAAATGTAGACTCAATACCTTTGGAACTAGGAACATAGTTATCATAGTTATCCAACTCAAAAGTTGTCAATCTTCCAACTCGAGCATCCAAAGTTATATTGGTCTAATTGCATAGATAGGAAGAAGGGTTCTAAGTACCTTGCTTACAATTGTTTTGTCATCAATAACTCCTCCAGATGCTTTGATTGTGCTCACACTTGCTTTGATTCTTTCAACGTATTTTGCAATGTTTTCATCTTCTCTCATTTTTTTTTAATAAAATTGACTTCTGAGACTTTCTTCTTTAGCTCGTCTTACATTGTCATCTCCTCCATAAATGTCTTTCAGTTTGATCCACATTGCATGAGCTATAGTGTAGTATTTTATTTCATCAAATTCAGCATAACTATGATTAGATGCAATATCAATCATCATGGTGTTATGATTTTTTTTTAGCAATGCCTTCAACTGATAATGTTCCAGTGGGAGTCTTGTATTCAGTATCAAGGTTCTTACAGTCTAAATCACTGACAGTTGCTAGACATAATCTCATAAGTCCTTGCCATGCTACAAAGTTGTCTTGGTTCAACTTGGGAATCTTTCTTCTATAAGACATTCTGATGTTTAGCATAGGTCCTTGAAACCTTCTCTACAAGCACCAAAATCTCTAATACCAATTGTTGGAAATATGATAGAAGTAACTGAGAAGGGAGGGTTGAATCAGTTACTACTAAAATAAATCTGAGATCCCTTAGATGTGAGTACAAAATAAACTCTATTATTGCTTGGCAAACACACATAAAATGTTGTAACTTGGTAAATACTGAAAATGCTCGACAAATATTTAACATGAAAATCTTAATATGTTATCTATGATTATCATTACTTTAACATAGTTGTAAACATATAAAAGAAATAGCATGAACACATTTGACACCAAGATTTAATGTGGAAACCCAATTTGGGAAAACCCACCAATTGCAACTAGTTACTAATTTTCACTCTTCTAAAGTGAGCCTTGTTAGGAGCCAACCTTGTTAAAGGTTACAAAACACATTTTTAGGTGTAACCCTATTAGAGGATTTAATCACTCTATTAGGAGTGACCTTATTAGAGGTCTTTAGACACTTCAATAGAAATGTCACCTTGTTAAAGAATTTATAAATAGTTGTTTAGCCAACTCTATTAAGAGATTTAGATCACTGCTACAATGGTTAGAGAGTAACAATGACATGACCTAATTTGGATCCAACTGAATTGTTGATTATAGATCTCAATTCTAGTTTGTATACTTGATCCTTCTTCATCAAATATATCCTTTCAGCTCCACAAGGATATTATACTTATCTTTCTTATTCACTTCCTCTTAGCATCACCAAATCTTCAATTATCTTCCATGCATTTATTTTTACACTTTCTAAATCTCATCTTGACCTTATATTTATATCTTTCATGTAGTCAAGTCGGCTAGAATACAACTTAGAATAATCAATATTCATTTCCACAATCGACTAGAACCAACATACAAATCAATTGAACTTAATATTCCAAAACAAGAGAATCCCTTGTTAGCTAACCCTGCTCTGTAGACACTAACTCAGAAATGATTTTCCCATGTTGACTAAGTGAACTCGGTGAACACTGCATACTTGCAAAAGTTCCTTTGGTAATCAAGTGAGCTTGGTTAAAACTAGTTCCATCCAACATTTCCTTCATTAAATGAGTGAGCTTGGTTAACACTCATATTCCACAAACTTATCTTTGGCACCTGAGTGAACTTGCTAGACACTTTCTTCTAAACTAGGCAAACTCTGGAACACTCGGTAGGTACCAAAAACTGTCTTCAATGCCTGAGTGAGCTTGGCATACACTAACTGATAATGATGTGATATTTTGTGTAACATCAAGGACAATACACAATTATTCAATTGTTCCAACAAAGGTTTGGTTTTTGTCATGGAGAGTGGTGGCATGATAATTAGATTTTGGAATGCAATCGAATCAAAGTTGTTGTGATCAGTCAAATTGTTGAGTCTATGAATGATTTTTTATTGAGTGGATGCAGAAAGAATCAATAAGAGAATTTCAGAGTGGGCCTAATGCTTGAGGACTGACCATTGAGGGTCATTTGGGAGAAACAAGAGTTGTGATTGTGGTCAGATTTGTGGATCTATAGTTTGGTCCTATGATTATGACATTGGGATTTTAGATTCTTTGAACGTGTGATTAGAGTTAAGAGTGGAAGCTTGGGGACCTTGGAGATTGGTCCAAATAGTTGACAGAGTGTGAGACAATTAAGCATGAAGCCTTGAGAAGGTAGGGTTGTTCCAAAATAAATTAGAAAATGGAAACTTTCCTAGTAAATGCTAGTTGGTCCATGATGCTCTACATTACAAACCAAGATCCTCCATCTTCAATACAAGCCTCATACACTTAATATGAATTGGTGAGAAATATGAATAATTTTTGCATATATATCAGAGCTTCAATTAGAGTTTGTCACACTTAGAAATAAGGTGAAAGACAAATTTCTAGACTTAATCAATTAGAGTGCTCTTTCTCAGTTTAGGATATTTGACATTATATTGCAATACTGAGAAGGTTTCATTTGAAGAACATGTTTGCTTCAACAAGAAGACAACATCTAGTCATTACAAGATGACTTTGGAGACAAATCATTTATTTTGAGAAAAAAGGGATAAATCATTCTTCTAAAGAAATAGGTATGTCATTTCAAACCCATCCTATTGTATGAATTTAACTTGTGTATACTTAAGTGAATTAGTTTCTTGTTTAAAAAATGAGATGGATTACTATGGCAGGATTGTTTACCAATAAAAAAGCATAGATTTTTTTTTAATATCCACAACACAATATCATTTGTAAATTACCTCATGTTCAAGGTTCTCTTTAAAGGAAAATTGGACAAACTAATGCTTTATCTCCATCTACAAAAATAGTTAATCCTCAGCCTTACCAATAAATAAAGAAATCATGGCTAGTTATGATAAGTATCACTCCCTTCCTCACAAGATACTTCATTCACACAATTTTTTGGTATTAAATCAAATGTAACAAGTAAAAAAAAATCTAAATATAGTAATGAATCATTGGGAGAAGTGAAGAATTAATTGTGCAAGAACAAGGAAAGGAAAAAGGTTGCTTTGTTTGCAAATTGTGAACTACAACTCATCAAAATTAATGTAAAAATCAATAATCATGTGGTATCCCTAAAGAAGGAAAAAAACCTTGGAACAAGAGGAGCCACATAGTACACCATTGAGATTTCACATCGATCACAAAATGGATCAAATTAAAATCATGGCCTAGCCCATTATAGATGTTGAAAACATGTAACCAAGGTATGAGATTTATTCTAATTTTTATAAAAAATAGTTTTGATTATGACATAGCATCCATTTCACATGAACTCAATAACATGGTTGAGCCTTCCTATGTTTGTACTCAAGTTGATAGTGGTGCACATGAGATATATATTGTGGCCTCGAAGCATAAAGGTCACAATTTTTTTCATCAAACTGTCAAAGATGTTTAAAGGACACAAGATGTGAGTATGGGTGGTCACAAAAATTTGAGAAGGCCATACTATTTATTTTCTGAGCAAGACAACACTTACAAGAGATCAAGGAAAGATGCAATGAGCTAGACAATACATTTGGACCTATTTGTGAGGATTTTGAGAGGTAATCTATCAAAATATATAGACCTCAATGGATTTTTATAGGTTGTAAACTTTACATTCACAATGTTAGATCCCTACAATTGTCATTTTAATTAACATATTTCATTGGCAAGTGTAATTATTGTGCTATCTTGACATTAGTTTGAGATTTTATGGGTAGGTGATTTTTTTTTCATAGGTTGGTTGAAGCCCCTATCCAATCTTGGTTGTTTCCCTACACACATGATTAATGATATCTGCTCATATTGGTCACCATAGTGCAGATCTCTAGCCACCTCAATTTTGTAGTGCAATTGTTTTGTGCATAATGGAACTGTTTATTTTTTGGAGCCATATCTTGCATATACGACATTATAGGGATTCCAATTTTACATGTTTTCATTTATGATTATTATATAAGGAATCTATCATTGTAACTAATCGGTTTTGAAATTCATCCTTTCATAATAATTTTGACTATTGGGAACTATAAGTCTTCGCAAGTTGGCATCTTAAAACATCTTAGGTGGCTTCATCTCTTGCACTATCTCTACTGACTTGCCCTCAAACTAGGTACTCTAAGCATGTCCGTGTTCAGAAAATAAAAAGTAAAATATTCATCTCTATCCTATACCCCTTCTACAAAAAAAAAAATTAGGGTTTTCTAATGTGGGGATTAGGAAGGAGACTTTATTTCAATTAAAACCTTAAGCATAGATTAGGGTAACTAGTAGACACAAAATAAATCAAAAGTACTTCAAGCTTAATCTACGCACCACAAACTAACTAGAACCTTTTCTAGAAAGAAAAAGCACAACTTTTCATAATATAATCATGTACCTACTGTAAAAATACAAGGAGATCTTAGAATTGTACTTGATGTCTGCACATATTTCCCACCAAAATTTATTTCTTATTGATTCAAATCTGTACATACCAGCTCCAACCCTTTCCTAGGTTGAATAACATTCATTTATATGCTATATTTCTTGACCTTACATATTCATTACTACTTGTTCAATCAAAACAAAACTTTGATTGTTGACCTTCCAAATTTGCAAAAAAAGTTGCTCAGCAACAATATTTGTTGCATGACAACTTTTTGTCAATTTTTGCAACATTTCCATATTTCTAATCAAATGCCTTCCAAGGTGATAAAATTGCATATGAATATGTATGTATGTATGTATGTATGTATGTATGTATATGTATGTATATATAGAGAGATCTTGTGGATTGTGGAGATCAATGGAGATCTAGGATTTCATTGTCATGCCCTTGTGATCATTGTATATGTATGCATGTATGTATGTATATATATGTATATATACATGTGTATATGTATATATATGTGTGTGTGTGTGTGTGTGTGTGTGTGTGTGTGTGTGTGTATGTATGTATATATGTATGTATGTATATAAACAGAGAGATCTTGGCACAACAGAAAAACAATAAAACTCACTGAAGAGGTAACATGGCCACAAGTATTGTCACAAGCTTTTAAACATAACTATATAAGGAGTGAATCAAGACATAAATAGGTTAACCTTACATTAACTATAAACTACAACACAAAGGTTGCACAAGGTTATTACATGCAATATTGTTTGCCTCCAGTGTGCAAACACCTCGGACATAGTTAGGTAGCACTTAACTATTTTAAGACATTATATGTTAACTCATGAGGCTCATTCCCTTGCAAAAGCCTCTCGCCAAATCACTCAAGATGGCTAGAATATCTAGCCAAGAACCTCCTATATTGCTCAATTTCTTGAGTTCATCTCTTGCGTAATTTTGATTATGTATAAGAGGATTATATGTTTCTTTATTTTTTCCAATATATATGTTCATTCTAAATATGTACTCAATGGAATCCGAAAAAATTGCATTTCAATTCTTTGTTGGGGACATAATCATATTTTATTCCTTAATTTTGGATGCAATAATGAGGGTTTTAGATCAAGCCATGGGAGAGCATTTGAGTTGTGATCATAAAATTGGGAATGATTTATGTCATGTAAAATCAACTTCACATTGTGTTGTAACTCTGGCATAGGTGTTTGATCCTCGATAGCTTTCATTTTAGAATTTCAGCATTCAAGTTTTCAAGTTTCCACTTCATTATATGTTTGGTTTATCAATAATTTCCTCCATTTAGATTACTATATGATCTAGAATGTTATGAATTATTGAAGCCAATAGTAACTTCTCTCATGTGTCCATAAAATGTAGCACAGGTTTAGGGTCCCTTGGCTCCCAAGAAATTGTAGCATAGGTTCAATGTAGTAACTCCTAACACTCAACTCTTTACTGAAGTTATCCTCACTGCCATAATGACATTACCTCTAAACCATGCAAAGGATTTTGGAGTGGTTCCCAACCTTGAAACACTCTTATAACTTAAGAAACGATAAAGAAAATACAAATGCAATACATGAAAAATTGCACAACGTGTAGGCTTTATATATAGAGAGAGATCCTTTTTAAGGTGCTTATTACATATTCGCACAATAGAAAAAAATTTCTAGCTACATACATATTCCAAAATCCAAATAATAAAACAATAAAACTCACTCGACCCATGCTAAGTGACAAGCCATAACCTAGTTCAATTGGTCTAGTTGTTGATTAGTTGGGTTGATTAAAAATTCATGTAGACCTTCCATTAGATTAGGTACAATAAATTGAACAATCAATTGTTCCCAGCTAGCATAAACTTGATTGATCTATTTAGACCCATTGATTATTGTCAAGCTTTTAAACATAACCATATAAGGAGTGAGTTAGGATGTATATAGGTTAACCTTACATTAACTGTAAAATAAACCACAAAGGTTGCATTAGGGTATTATAGTATTGTAATTATTAAAAAATTGCCTAATTCAC
Organism: Cupressus sempervirens; assembly: GCA_028749045.1. Lineage (NCBI taxonomy): Eukaryota > Viridiplantae > Streptophyta > Pinopsida > Cupressales > Cupressaceae > Cupressus > Cupressus sempervirens. The sequence goes on along the minus strand of CM053783.1, from coordinate 371,362,292 downwards.
CCGAGTGGGTGTATGATGGTGAAGAGTTGTATTAAGAAAGTAAAGCTCATCAGTGGTTATAAGAATACAACTACATTAAAAAAAATAGAAACAAGAACTACATATTCGTTAGACTGAGTAGTTCAAGGGTCTTGATCCTATGGATATGGGTATGTAGGCAGTTTAGTAGGTGCAATATGCCTCCAGTGTGTACACGTCTTGGACATAGTGATGCAGGAGCATCCAGTGGTGTAAGGACAATCCCGTATCACCTAAAAATATTCTTAGTGTTAGTTTATGTTTAATGTGCTTTTATTTTTGGATACCCATTTGGGTCAAATAGAGATTCCAAGTCTCATAGTTCCATTATTGGTTTTTTGGGTTAGTGTTTTTGAGCACCTTGGGATATGTGCCAATGTAAAAAATAGGTTATTTTGTAATTGAGTAATAATTATGATGAGTTAGAGGGTTTAAGTTGGAGGGATGATTATACTTGTAATTTGAAACACTCCAAAACAAGAATTAGGTCAATAAGGCTTTACGGTTTGAAAGTTATTGTAATTTTAAGTTGCTTAGAGACCTCCTAAGAGTGCTACAAAGTCAGATTTGAGGCACTAAATGGTCTTGTATAGGCCCAAAAAATGAGGAATGAGTGAATCTTGTCCATAGGTCTATAGACTACTTGGAGAGCTTTCTAGAAATTAAATGGTTCATCAATTAGAGTCTCGAATCAAAAGTTATCCCTCCTGGAAGCTGGACTACCATTTCTAGATTCTTCTAATTTTACACCAACTTCTGACATGTTTTCTAAAACCTTATATTTTGGAAGTGGATGCCAAACTGCATATTCTATAATTTATTCCTAACCCTAAACCTAATTTGGGCTACTTAAGGTCATTTCTTGCATTGTAAACACAGTTTTTGGTGAAGTTTGGGAGAAGGTACTATAAGAAGGGTTTTCTCCAAAATTTGATAACATTGTAAGCCCATAGGGCATGTCATGGAGTCTATTTTTGTTGTACTAAATGTAATAGCATATCACTTCGTATAATAATATTCCCCTTTTCCTGTTGTGTTCATTTTTTTTTGGGTTGTGCCCTCATCAAGTGGTATCAGAGTAGGTTTTTCATGAGTGTGTAGACAAAGCGCCGACTATGAGGTAGTTTGCACTAGGACTATGTGGTTGTGGGTTTTGATATAGCAAGAAGATGCCTCCATGAAGGTAGCATGGTGGAAGGGTCAGAGTTGTTCCTCCTAAGGTTAGAGCCCTCTAGAGAAAAGTTCAGGCATTGCAGTAGGAGATCCGTAGAGAGATGAATATAGCCATAGGCTAAAAAAGTGAGGAGGAAAATGAAGAAGAATGAAATACTATGTAGGAAGGGGAAGGAGATGGAGAAGTCCTAAACTAGGTAGAGGAGAATATTTTTAGGGTCATTTCCAAGTTAGGAAAAAGACCTAAAATTGACATTGGAGAGGAATATTTTGAGTATGAGGATATCAGGGACCCTGATAGGATTAAGTTTGTGAAGGCCAAAATGAAAGGCCATGCCAAAATCTGGTGGCAAGATATTTAGTTGGAAAGAAATAGAAGAGGAAATGAAACAATCACAAGATGGGATCGCATGGTGGACAAACTAAAGAAGTAGTTCATTCTTGTTGATTACGAACTTGATTTGTTCAAGAAGATGCAAGGGTTAAAGCAAGTGAGAAAATTTGTCCAAGAATACATAGAGGAATTTTATCGAGTCCTTATTAGGGTGGGACATGCGGAAGCAAACAAGGAGAAGGTTGCCCATTACCTAAATGGGTTAAGACCTAGCATTCAGGAGGAGTTAAGTCTGGTTAGAATTACTAGCATTGAAGAGGCATACTAGTTTGCCTTTCAAGTTGAGGAGAAGTTTAAAAAAAAGTTTGATAGAAGGAAAAGAAGACATAGTTAAGGAGGAATGGGTGGTGGTAGGTCATTTGGACGTTGAAATGAGAACCAGAAGAAAAATGAAGATGTGGGTACCAACTGAAACCAAAGGAATGAGGGTTTCAACCACTCACATGATCAAAACTTTTGAGATCATAGAGGAAGAGGTAGAGAACATGGACAAGGTTCAGAAAGAGGAGGCTTCTGTGGTACCTATTTTCATTGCAATGAAGAAGGTCATCGTGCCTACAAATTCCCTCAATGACAAGGAAGGATAGATAGGAGAGTTGATAGTCAAGCAAGGGTTGCTCATGTGGATGATGATGCACAGTAATTTCATTTAGAGGATGAAAAAAGAGGAGAGGTTTTGGTTAATGAAAGGGTCTTGTTGAGTGGTGAGACTGAACCTAGACAAAGGAGGAGTTTGTTTCATACTAGGTGCAAGTGTGAGGGTAAATGTTGTGATGTGCTTGTTGATGGTGGGAGAACTGACAACTTGGTGTCAGAGGAGATGGTCTCAAAGCTAAAGTTCAAGAGGGAGAAACACCCCCATCCCTATCGGATTGCTTGGGTGTAAGATGATCAGAAGGTCCTAGTTAGTGGGCAATCTTTGGTAAAGTTCAAGGTTGGGAGTTACCATGACAAGGCTCATTGTGATATCATCCCAATGGATGTCTATCATTTATTGTTGGGAAGGTCATGGTAGTTTGATAGGAATGCTATACATGATGGTCATGCAAATACATACTCTCTAACAAAGGATGGAGTTTGCCACAAATTGAAGCCCCTTATAAAGGAGGGTGGTGAAAAGGTATGCAGTAGTGCTAGGGTATGTCTTGTTGATGGAAGAAAATTTTTGGATGGCATGAAACATCAGCATATGTGTTATGCTTTAATTCCTAGAAAGGATAAGGAAAGTAGTAGTGAAGTTCCACTTGAACTTTTGGGTTTATTAAATGAGTATAGAGATGTCATCTCTGATAATGTTCCTGAAGGGTTGCCACCAATAAGGCAAATCAGTCATCAAATAGATTTAGTCCCTGGAGCTAGTTTGCCTAACAAGGCTTCTCAAAGGATGAGTCCTACTGAGACTAAGGAGCTAAACAGACAAGTTTAGGATTTGTTGAAGAAAGGTTTAATTTGAGAGAGTCTGAGTCCATATGCAGCACTTGCAGTACTAGCACCAAAGAAGGATGGAGAGTGAAGAATGTGTACAAACTCTTAGGCTATAAATAAAATAACCATCAAGTACCAGTTTCCTTTGCCAAGGATGGATGATCTTGTGGACTACTTGAGTGGAGCTCAATACTTCACAAAGATAGATCTCAAGAGTGACTATCACTAGATATGGATACAAGAGGGAGATGAGTGGAAGACTTCATTCAAGACCAAGGAGGGTCTATATGAGTGGTTAGTCATGCCCTTTGGACTAGCCAATGTGCCAAGCACCTTCATGCGGCTTATGAATGAGGTACTAAAGAGATTTTTAGGAAAAATTTTCATTGTCTATTTGGATGATATTTTGATTTTCAGTATATGAATATTTATTGCACATTCGTAGTGTCCTTCAAAGGTTGAGGGAAGAGAAATTTTTGATTAATATGAATAATGTAGCCTTTTCAGAAGGGTGTTAGTCTATTTGGAGTTTGTTGTATTAGCTAAAGGTCATCTTGGAATGGCCTACTCCAAGGTCTGCCACTGAGGTAAGGTCATTCCATGGTCTAGCTAGTTTTTATAGGAAGTTAATTAGGAATTTCAGTAGTATATGTGCACCCCTAATTAAAACAATGAGGGGGGATAGAAAGGAGTTCAAGTGGACTATAGGAGCTACAAGGAATTTTGAATTGTTAAAGAAGAAGGTGACAGAGAAACCTATGTTGGCACTTCCTAATTTCAATAGTGTTTCAGGTAGATTGTGATGCTAGTGGCAATGATATTGGGGTTGTGTTGAGCCAAGAAGGTAAGCCTATTTCCTATTTTAGAAAAATTGAATGATGCAAAGAAGAAGTATTCTATTTATGATCAGGAGTTCTATGCAATAGTTGAAGCCTTAAAGAAATGGAGGCATTATTTGTTGCCAAAAGAATTTGTCTTGTATACTGATCATCAAGCATTGTAGTACCTAAATAGCCAAGGTAAATTAAATCAGAGACATTTGAAATGGGTAGAGTTCATGCAAAGCTATACATTTGTATTGAAACATGGAAGCGGAAGGTCTAATAGGGTTACAAATGCATTAAGTAGGAGATAGCTATTGCTAATAGAAATGCAGGTTGAAGTGGTTGGGTTTGATGAACTCAAGAATCTATACCCTGAGGATCTTGATTTTGCAAAGGCTTGGAAATCTTGTAGAGAACCTGTTACTCTAGACAAGACCAAGTGGCTAGATTACATGATTCAGGATGGTATGTTGTTCAAGGACAGTCAATTTTGTATTCCAAGGAGTTCCATGAGGGAGAACTTGACCAAGGAGAAACACATTAGAGGAATCACAGGACACTTTGGTCAAGATAAGACCATTGCCATTATTAGTTAACATTATTTTTGGCCTCAATTGTCACAAGATGTGAAGAAGTTTGTGCAGAGTTGTTGAGTATGCCAAACAACGAAAGGATTTAGTCAAAATACTAGACTCTATTAGCCATTACCTATTCCATCAAAGCCTTGGGAGGACATAAGTATGGATTTTTTTCTTGGATTTCTAAGGACACAAGGGGTAATGACTCAGTATTTGTGGTGGTTGATAGGTTCTCCAAGATGGCACATTTCATTCCATGCCACAAGACTCATGATGCAGTGCATACTGCAAATTTATTTTTTAGAGAGGTGGTGAGGCTACATGGTTTCCCAAAAAGTATTTTTTTTGATAGAGATACTAAATTTGTAGGGTATTTCTGGAGGACTTTGTGGAAGAAATTAAGGATAGAATTGAATTTTAGTTCTACACATCATCTGCAGACTGATGGACAAACAGAAGTAGTGAATAGAAGTCTAGGTAATTCTTTGAGGTGTTTAATAGGCGATAAGCCCAAGGGATGGGATTTGATTCTACCACAAGTAGAATTTTCTTACAATAATTCTATGAATAGGAGTATTGGTAAATCACCATTCCAAATTGTATATGGGAGTATTCCAAGGATTGCACCAGAGCTAAGGAAGATGGAGCAAGGGGAGAGGAAAAGTACTGAGGTAGAAAACTTTGTTGAATATTTCAAGAACCTACATGAGGAGGTACATGCACATATTACTAAGATGAACCTCCAATATAAGGCTAGAGTAGATCAAAAGAGGAGACATAAGGAGTTCCAAGTTGGGGATATAGCTATGGTATACATGAGGAAGGAATGATTTCTAATGGGTACCTACCACAAGTTGAAGATGAAGAAATTTGGTCCCTGCAAAATTTTAAAGAAACATGATTCAGGAAATGCATATGAGGTGGTGTTGCTAGATGGGATTCACATTTCTCCTATTTTCAATATTGCACACTTAACAGAATATCATGATGATGGTACAAAGGAGGAGTTGATGTTGGAGCCATGTCCAATTCCTACTTCTGAAAAGGAAGAGATTGAAGAAATTCTAGATAGTCATGTGGGTTGGATTACTAGAAATAAGTAGTATGAAGAATACCTGGTGAAGTGGAAAGGATGACCAATGGAGGATTCAACTTGGATATTTGTGACGGAGGTTTCCCATTAGGTTTTCCTCTACCAACTGTCAAGTGATAGGGTCACTTTTTAATTTACCTTGGGTGTTTGATGTAGGAGAATCCAGTGGTGTAAGGATAATCCTATATCACCCAAAAATATTCTTAGTGTTAGTTTCTATTTAATGTGTTTTTATTTCTAGATACCCATTTGGGTCAAATAGAGATTCCAACTCTCATAGTTCCACTATTGGTTTTTTAGGTTAGTGTTTTTGAGCACCTTGGGATATGTGCTAATGCAAAAAAAAGGTTATTTTGTAATTGAGTGATAATTATGATGAGTTAGGGGGTTTAAGTTAGAGGGATGATTATAAAGCACTCCAAAAAAATAGTTAAGTCAAAAGGCTTTACGGTTTGAAAGTTATTGTAGTTTAAATTTGCCTAGAAACCTCCTAAGAGCACTCCTAAGTGAGATTTGAGGAACTAAACGGCCTCATATGGACCCACAAAATGGGGAGGCAAGTAAAGCTAGTCCATAGGGTTATAGAGCACTTGGAGAGCTTTCCATAAATGTAAACGGTTCATCAATCAGAGTCCTGGATCAAAAGTTATGCTTCCCAAAAGTTGGACTACCATTTTTGGATTCTTCTAATTTTATACTGACCTTTGACGTGTTTTCTAGAACCTTCTATTTTGGTGGTGGATTCCAAATGGCATATTCTAGAATGTATTCCTAACCCTAAACCTAATTTCAACTACTTAAGGTCATTTCTTGCATTGTAAACACAATTTTTGGTGGAGTTTGGGAGAAGGTATTGTGAGAAGGGTTTTCTCTAGAATCTAATAACATTGTAAGCTCATAGAGCATGTCGTGGAGTCTATTTTTATTGTATTGAATGTAATAGCATATCATTTTTTATAATAATATTCTCCTTTTCCTATTGTGTTCATTTTGTTTTGGGTTGTGCTCTCATCAGTTAGGTAGCCTTGGATATAGTTAGGTAGCACTTAACCATGTATGTATGTATGTATGTATGTATGTATGTATGGATGTAACTATTCTCTACTTAATAGTGTCATCCACATGTTGGGGGGGGGGGGGGGGGGGTGGGGGGTGCAGTTGAGCTTGCACCTTCTACAATATTTCATTTCCATTATTTGCACTCTTTGAATCAAAGGCATATAACTTTATCACTTGTAACTATAATTTTCAAATAGTACAAACCACAATAGTTTATTACAATTCTATGGTTCTCTTTGTAAGTTTATAAATTTGAAGTTTTAAAATTAATTGCATTTATGTACATCTTTTTCAAGTTTGATATTTCTCTTTTTCCTGACTCACAGTCCAAGAATAATTTTTCAAAACACATACTAACTAGTTGGAGATTGAGCCAAAAAATTGTAAGAGCAATTGTGCCAAAAGAGCTAAAAAATATAATTGGTGCACGATAATCATCTTTTTATGCTCTTTTTGGCACAGTTGTTCTTATATTTTATTATTTCTGGTGAGAACAAAATTCCAAACTAATCAGGTAGGTGATCCAAAATTAAATTAAAATTTATTGAGGCATGTTTAAATACCTTATTTCACATGTTATTGAATGTTATGTGTTTATGTGCTCCCATTAATAAATGTTAAAGAATGAATTTTCTAGGCTAGTATACCAGTTCTTAAGCCCAAAATAGATAAATCATGATTTGAAATACAAACTTGGGTGCTTAAATTAATGAATGAGCACATCAAGAAAAAGACCTTATGTGATGAATGATTATATGATTTTCTACATATTTCACCACATAGTAATGCATTGCAACTTCACATACATTTTTAAGTAGACATTTGTGAGCACTAAGACATTTGTGACCACTAGGTGTCTGAAGGCTCCATGCAAAAACATGTAGAAACAAAAAGTTCATGATGAACATTTTTGATGACATGTTTGCCAAGAGCATACACAAGTTCCTCAAGGTGACTTTGCATTATTAAATTTTCATGTTTTCCAACACCACTTCTCTTCCTCCATATCTTGCACAAATAAAAATGTTGCCTCCAACATTGCAATGATATGATAAATGGGAATAACACATGCCCAAGCCATAACCTAGTTAAATTGGTCTAGTTTCTAATTAGCTAGGTTGATTACAAATTCCTATAGAATGGTCATTAGATTAGGTACAATAAAATGAACAATCGGTTGTTCCTAGCTAGTAGGATCAAATATAGTTTTCCAAGGTGATAAAATTGCATATGCAGATGCATCACTTGAATGTCAAGCATGAAGCACATTCCCCAATTTATAACGAATGGTTGGATATAAAGGCTCCATATGCTGGCCCAATAATGGAAGCCAAGGATGTAACCATGCATGTATTGGAATGCTCTCCCTGTGAGGATCCTAAGTATCTACTATTGTTGTTAATTTGGGCATCACTATATGATCCAAAATGTTATGAAGTACTAAATGTTAGGATTTAACCACGGATAGAAATAACAATTACATGCAAATATAAACAATATTAGAAAATAATAGATCAAATAGAAAAGAACACAAGAAACCAAGATTTAATGCAGTTCACCCAAACCCTGGGCTACATCCACCAAATAGCAAGTCCAATATTATTATGATCCAGTGATTACAACCTGATTACAATCTGTAATCCCTTACAACTCAATACTACTGCAAGAAGCAATTCTTGCCTTATGCCTTATCAAACAATCCCTAACCCTAAGCCCTTTTATACAAGTATTTTTTCCACTTTAGGGTTAAAAATAGTTAAAACATGTCGGCCATAAATTGGTGAATATAAGTAATAGCCAATTGGCGAATATTAGCCATTGGCGAATATTAGCCATTGGTGAATAGTAGCCCAAAAAAATTTTGGTACAGTACTTCCTTGATCAGTCACCACAAACTAAATCTAAAGTTGGTAGTAACTTCTCCCATGTCTCTAGAAAATGTAGCATAGGTTCAGGGTCCCTTGGCTCCCAGGAATTTGTAGCAGCTATTCTCACTACTGGAAGTATAAATTTAGTAAAGAGTTGAAGAAGCAAGTTTTTCTTTTCTATAAATGCCAAATCACGAGGCTCATTCCCTTGTAGAAGCCATAACCCAGTTAAATATACGTATATATCAAACTAGCTAATCAACAACTAGACCCATTTAACTAGGTTATGGCTTGTTTCTTTCTAAAAATATCTTCTATGATATATTTTTGTAAAATTTCATGCGAACTTTGCCCATTTTTCCTGGTCTGCATTATTTTTGTGGAGGATCTTGAGGTAAGTCACTTAGCACCTTAAAAAAGATCTCTTTGTATATACATACATACATACATACATACATGTATATATGTATATATGTATGTATATGTACTTATGTATGTATGTATGTATATGTGTGTATGTATGTATGTACACACACACACACATATATACATATACATATATATATATATATGTGTATATGTATGTATGTATGTATGTATGTATGTATGTATGTATGTATATAAATAGAAAGATCTTGGCACACCAAAAAAATAATAAAACTCACTCAACAAGTAGCATGGCCATAGATACGATGGAAACACTTATTGGTAAGTAGATTCCTCTTTTTCTCTCTCATTTTTCATGTGCTTTTTTCACTTGAACTATTTTTTCTTAGGGGGCATTTTCTAATATTGAATTCATTTTATGTAGGAGGCAATGAGGACATTCCTAGATGTACCCATGTGATGAATTGCTCATGAGAAATGAAGATGGACTTCACCTGAGAGTAGTAGGAGGCAATGAGGACATTCCAGGTACTTTAAAGATTGATCCTTTCTTAAAGATTGTAGATGTTAACAGGAGAATTTAGATGTTGGGGTGGGGGAGCAAGTCAAATGAGCTTCCACCTTTACATGGTTGGCCTTGATTAGTAGAGAATATTAAACTATTCTTGAAACCAAGTGAAGCTCAACATTAACCTTTGATTGTATGACAACTAGTTGTGCGAATATCTTGGTTTCAGACAATGCAGAAGGATGCCATAGTTCAATTCATATGCATGATGTCAATTCATATGCATATGACATCAAGCGAAGCTGAAAAACACTACAAGTTTACATTTTTGTTAGAGGTCTTTAATTAGGTATTTTAAGTTATAGACCATTATGAACATTGTTCATGATGGTCTATAATTTTAAAAACTTAATAGACCTATTAAAAAAATGTAATTGTGTTGTGCTTTATCAACTCCGCCTATTGTCCATGCATTTGAACATAGTTTCACATGAATTCTTGATTCAAAGTGGAAAAATCTTATTTTGGATGTGATGAAAAAATGACATGCACCAGAAGATGGGAAAATGATGTCACTTTTGCAAGTCTAGAACCTTTTTTTGTACTTTAAAGATTGATCCTTTCTTAAATATTTTAGATGTTAATGGGGAATTTAGATGTTGGACGGTGAAAATGAACTCTTTTCCAGTGCTTTTCTGACGGTCGCCCTTGCCATCGAAAATTGCAAAGGAAAAAGTTTGGTGCCCATCTAATGGGAGCCAATTCCATATCTAGTAAGGCTATGTTAATATTTCGTGCACTATGTTTTAAAGATTTGTGACCATGGATTCCTTTTGAATAGATCTATCAATAGTCCTATAACAAACCTCACTAAATGTCTATTTGGTAGTTTTATTGATGTGGTCGAATTCATACTTGGTTCATGGTAGAATTTTTATCCATAGCCGATGGGAAGCTCGGTCCCAGGCTATATAGCCACATCATGCCTAAACATAGCCTATCCTCACCCTATTTATATTCTTCTATATCTCATTTCAAAATGATGTACTACTATTTGTAGTGATGAGGCGATAATCAGACTGGATTATGTGCATTTGAGTAATGGGCCCTCAAACATGCTTAAATAGCCAACTAGGTTCATACCCCTTGATATGGTAACTCAAAACCCAATTGTTCTCGAAGCCAATTCAGATGCAAACAACTTTATAGTGCCCTCTTTTAGACTACAAGACTCAAAGTTTAACTCCTTAACTATTTTTGTGACAAGATCCAAAGATCATTATCCCTTGAGTGTATACTCCTCTCCACTAAGTGGTAAAACAAGAATTTAGTACTTCAGGCATGGGTAGACCCTCAAGCTCCTATTCTAAGTCATTTGGATGCAAATTACCCAGGTTCCCAAACCTATTCTTCCTCCAAGATGTTAAATCTACACTTTAGGCCTAAAAGAGACCTAATTCCAGGTGAACACCTTAAAATGGCCTTAACAATAAATCTATTGGGATGTTCATTTGTAGGGATTGATATTTGTACTAGAGATTGAAGTTGCTTTTTATATTCAACTACAATCATCCACCTCTCACCTACATGTAACACAATATGAGCTTCAAAATTTGGTAAAACTAAGAGGTATTGTTATTCCAGTTGCCCTTAAAGGCTAATCTTTGTCTACATTATTCTTTTCATAATTTTCTCTTTGATTCCTTCTCAATTTGTGTAATAGGAACCCATTTGATTCTCTCCCTCTATAATCCTAGCAATTAATCTATAGACCTTCTATTTATCAACTACTTTAATGAAGGTAATATTGCTTTTGGTATTGATATTAGCAATTAGAAATTTAGTGTTTACAATTGCAGCAATGTTTTGGCACTTTTCTTATATTTGTATATGGCATGTTATGTTATTGTTCAAGAATTTATATTTTAATTGAGGACCTCATTTACCTGTATTATGTAATTTTTATGTTACATCACTGTAAGGATTTTATCCAAATCAAAGTCATCACTATCAATTTTGATGCATAGATTAGTATTTTAATCTCTAGCCTCAAAATAGAAAAGGAGATTGTGTGGTATGAAAAAAAAATACTTACCCCTAAATTTTCCAATACCTAATATACCATATTTTAAAATTGTAAATCTATGTTGTTCTCCGTGTTGATACAATACTTTGCAACATAAGATTTGGCCCAAACCAAATTTGACCATCAGTGCTTTCTATTTTGGTTTCATTGGTTATCCTATATTTGACGAACTGATTATATAAAGGATGTGAAAGTCATATGAGCACAATGAGAGGAATACTTGATCACATCAGTCACTTTTTCTTCAAATGTTTTGAGATTCCAAAGTACAGTCATATCATTAATGTTTTGAGATCATCAAATTTGTGTGTCACTTAATAAAACTATCTTCCAATCACTTTAAGCTTACAAAATAATAGAGTTCAAAATTCAATAAACTTACTAATACTTGATAGGAGTCAAGTCATGTTTTTTTATCATTAAAAAGAGTAAGAAAGTGTTGTTTCGTGGAATATATTATTGACCTATTAATAGTACAATAATAGCACTAGTACAATTTCAGCACAACAACAATCCATCAAAAACCAAAAAAAAGAGTCAACAATAAAAATGTCTAGTAATGATGTTATTAGCCTATTATTAGCCTAATATATAGTGAGAACATTTCAAAAAAAAAATAAACTCTAGCTATCGTTGATATTTCGACATGACCTGACATTGATGGTATGATAAGCATGTTGAATCATCTCTGGATGTCCTCGATATTTTGACACAGACTGATGTTAATGGTATGACAAACCCACCAAATCATCTCTAGCTAGAGTCGATAGTTCAATGGAGTTTGTCGTTGACGGTATAACAAACCCATCGAATCATCTCTGGCTGGCATGGATAGTTCGATGGTTTGAATTAGTTGTCTGACATCACCATGTGACATAGATGGGGATGATTTTTGATGGATTAGCTCATTGATAAATCAACAGCCATGGAGTGCATCAAACTTTTGACGCAATTCCAGCAACATTGACATTTCACATTTAAGTGTCAAAATTTGAACCACCCACACGTCAAAAAATAGGTCCAAATTTACTAGTTCTAGGATTTATATCATTAACAATATCAAAAGATATCTTCTTAGTACATTTTTTCACTAAATTGCTGCAAGAAAACTCTTCTTGTGCCAAGACCAAATCCAAAATACTAGGCTTATCTCCTATCAAACATCTCAAAAAGTTTCCCAACTTCAGTTTGTCCATCCTTCTCTAGATGAAATGTAGAAAAGTCAATATTCAATGTTTTCCAAAGTATCTTCTGGAAACAACTAGTAAAATTAGTATCTCTATCATAAATTAAAGATCTAGGTAATCCATGCAATCTCACAATTTCCTTAAAGAAAATTTTTTCTATGTGTACTACATCAAATGTCTCCTTACATGGTATGAAATGTGCCATCTTATAAAATTGATCAACTATAAAAAAAGAAGGTAGAATCATTACCCCTATGAGTTCTACATAATCCAAGAACAAAATCCATACTAATATGTTCCCAAGGTTTACAAGGAATAGGTAAAGGTGTATATAAACCAACATTTTGACTTGTTCATTTAGCAACTTGAAAAATTCTACAACTTCTCACAATTTTTTGAACATCCTTATACATCTGTAGCCAAAAGTATCTTTTAGAGAGAAAACTCTCTATCATGTGAATCCCAAAGTGTTTTGCAAGTCCTCCTCTATAATTTTCTTTTATGATATTATCTCTCATAGGTCCTCTAGGTATGCCTAATAGAATTCCTTTAAACAACATATTTTTCTAAATGAAGTAATCAACCTACTTATTTTGTTCATCTAATGTAAATGTATTATAAGTCTTCCAAGGTTCTATGAAATTAGGACTAGTTTCATACAACTTCTTTAGGTCATCAAAACCAAGTACCTCAACTCTCATCTCTGCCAACAAAATTCTTCTGATGCTCAATGCATTTTCCACCTTATTAAACTATCCACTCCTATTATTTAACACAAAAGTAAATTTATGCAAGTACTCAACCCATTTCATATGTCCCTAGTTCAACTTATTTTGATGACCCAAGTAGTGCAAAGCTTTATGATCATTATACAACACAAATTCTTTAGGCATCAAGTAATGTCTCCATTTCTTCAAAGCTTGAACAGTTTCATAAAATTATTGATCATAAACTAAATATTTCCTCTTACCATCATTCAACTACTCACTATAAAAAAAATAGGTTTACCTTCTTTACTGAAAACAACTCATATTGCTCTTCCTCTTTATCAGAGTAAACTTGGAAAACTTTAGTACAATGAAGGAAAAAAATCATAGGTAATTCTATGATCTTTTGTTTTAATGTGTCAAAGCTCTTATCTACATCATGTGTCCATTTAAAATCCTTTTTATGCCCTCTCATTGTCTTTTTCATCACATTCCAAATTAAACTAAAATTCCTGATATACTTTCTATTAAAACTAGCCAAACCATGAAAAAATCTAACCTCAACAAAATTCTTAAGTGTAGGCTATTCAAAAATTACTTTTACCTTCTTAGGGTCCATCTTTGGGCCATCAACAAAAACAAAAAAACCAAGATACACAATTTCTTCCTTCATAAAAGAACATTTCTTCAAATTGATCAACAACTTTTCTTCCTTAATTCTCTACAACACTTGTCTTATATGCATCAAATGTTCCTCTCTATTCTTGTTGAATATCATAATATCATCAAGGTAAACAATCAAAAACTTACCAAATAACTTCTCCAAAAATCCATTCATCAATCTCATAAAAGTTCTAAGTGTGTTAGTTAGACCAAATGGCATAACCAACCACTTATACAAACCTTAATTTGTGTTAAAATAATTCATTCACTTATCTCCTTCTCTAATTTTGATCTGATGATAGCCACTTTTCACATCAATCTTTGTAAAGTACTTTTCTTTACTTAAACAATCCATAATGTCATCTATCTTAGGTAAAGGGAACCTATATTTTACTAATGTCTTATTTATAGATTGAGAATCAGTGCACATTCTCCATGCCACAATTGTCTTAGGTTCCAATACTGTAGGTACTACTCAAGGAATCAAGCTCTCTCTGATCAATCCTTTCTACAACTCTTGCACTTATCTATTCAATTCACCATTTTCAATAGGTGCCAATCAATGTGGTGCTTTATTAAGAAAAATATCTTTGAGGATAAGATCCATACAATGACCAATACTTCTAAAATGAGGCAATCCATCAGGTACATTACCTAAAATAATAGTAAAAAAATTTCAACAAGGATTCAATCTCATGTGCATGCTCAAGTTAATCTTTCTTATCTAATTTTCTAGGAATGAAAGAAAATCTTACATTTAGTTCCTCCAAATCTCTGATAAATTGATTTCCTTCAACACATCAAAATCTAACTATTTTAAAATTCTCGTCCTTAGGTTTCTCTATCAAAGGCTACAAAACTTTTATCTTCCCATTAGCCCAAATAGTGTACTAGTTCAATCAACCATCACATAAATCTTTTTTAGCATACTGCTAGGTTCTTCCCAACAAAACATGGTAAAAATCCATAGGAATAATATCACACAAGACCTCATCATAGTAGTTTCCAATCATGAATTTCACAAGGCATTTTTCACTTACCAGTAACTTGTTCTCATCTTTGACCAAAGTGATGTGATAAGGCTTAGGGTGTTTCAATCTCTACAAGTACAACTTAGTAACCAATTCTTGAGATGCCAAATTATTATAACTACCATTGTCAATAAATACTTTGCAACATTTTCCTATGATGTTACATCTAGTCTTGAAAAGACTTTTCCTAAAAAAGGTTCCTCTTTCATCTCCTCATTACATAAAGTTATCCTAATGATCAGGTTCTCTCCTTCCTTGTGTACATTAGGTGAATTAGATGTGTGTTATTGAACAAAAGCACCACAATTTTTAGAATTAGGACATTCAAAGCCATTGTTACCTTCTTCTCCACACATAAAAAAAAGTTTCCTTAAACCAATATACATCCTCTCTCTTAATATTATTTCTATTTCTAGTGTAACTAGTATAATTACCTCTAGAAATGTTATCTCTTCCCCTGTAAACACTATCTTCTTTCCACTCTAATTTATCTTTGTCTTGAATTGTACTATTAGGTCTACTACATCTCCTTAAGATCTAACTCTGCTTGACTAAAATCTACTTTCTCTTCCTCTTTTCCTTTTCTCATGCTTCTTTTCTAGCTTCTCTTCGGCCTTAAAGGAGAATTGATATGCTTCTTCTATACTATCCATTTTTTCTAGACTAATCTCATCCTATATGGAGATCCTCAAACCATTTAGGTACCTTGCACTTTTATATACTTCATTATCAACATGTCCAGAGCTAATATCCAACTTGTAGAATTCTTCTATTTATTATTTCATGGTCATGTCCTTTTACCTCAAGTTATGTATTATCTTCAAAAAATTAACCTAGTAATCAATGGCAAGGAACTTTCCTTTTAATTAACCAAACATCTTATCCCAAGTTTGTTTTTTTTCCTCTACTTTGTTTATTAGTTTGTGAATAGTTGGTTGACAGTTTTTCTTCCTTAATATATTGGTTTGTACCTTGACTCTTTACTTGCCCTATGGCTTATGGAAAACAAAGAGTTAACATCAAAATGGGTCAATGTAGTAATCTATTCAAAGACCCGAATTGAAAGATATAGCTCCCTTGTAAGTGCAAAATATGCAATGAATTTGTTTCTGGGGTTTTTGGGGGGTATGCTCCTAACCTTAGAGTAGAAGAGGAAAAACCAAGTTGCTCAAAATTTTAAACAACCCAGGAAAAGAAAAGAGAAAAACTCACTAAATGCATTCTACTCAAACCATTAATGCAGAGAAATAGAAACATGCAAAATTCACTACAACAGTGGGAAGAGAGGAAAAGACCATGAAACAGGTAATTTTTGGATTATGTAATTTAGCTGATGTTTTGATAATGCCCAATTTATCTATCCTTCAGCCACTCCATAGATCAGTTTCTGACTTCCTAATGTAATGAGTTAACTAAAGACATGGACCAGCAGAAATAATGGAAGACATGTTTATGCTAAATAGAGTAAAGCACACCATTCATTAAATAAAGGGAATAAAACCAAGCTCATTCACATTCATTCAATTTTTAGCACTAACACATTGATTCCACCAATTCCTCTTAAATTAAATGAATAAAAAAATCTAAAATGAACTCAAAGTCTCACACATTAGTCACAGCTATAGGGGTTTGCCCAAAGTAATTTTTTGTGATCTCATTAACTTCTTGAAAGTTTACATATATAGGCCTTCTCAAAATGGCCAGTTACATTGGATGATTGCTTCATAGAGAATCTACGAACATAAATACTAATAATAGAACAAGTTTAAATCATTTGTCTGTTACAGAGATTATAGAAATGCCAATAGTGGATACAAAAAGAAAGAGAATAAAGAAGAATGAAAGATGTCAAAGACAATTATGTCTTCTTTAGGGTAATCATTTTATCTTTGTACTCTTTCACAATGTCAGTTACATTGTTTATCTCTTTGGTATTTGGAATGATAATGTTGTCAGCCCAGACCATCCAGTAGTCATGCATATCTATTAGCTCATCCATTTTGGTCATTCTCGATTTATACTTTCATGTTTCTCTAATTATAACTGCGTCTATTGCTAAGAGCTCTTGGATTTTAGATACTTAGAAATTGAGAGGGTCAATGGCCTCATTGAAAAATGCCAAGAACTTTGATCTCATTCTGTAAATATGCACAAGCTTTCTATTAGTCGATACAAAAGACTCTGTGTGCAATATTTTCAAGTTGTGAAAGCACTTATCAATAACTTTTTGCACCAGGTCTCATACATCTCCTAGCTTATTTGCAGACCTCATAGAGCTTTCTATGACAAATTCTATGTATTGCCTCCAGTGAAACAATGGCTCTATGCCCATCTTGAGGATCCCATGAGTAATTGCCACATTTGTCTTCATATCAATTACCACTTGTAGAGGGGCCAATTGCTTTGTCAGCTCATTAGACACCTATTGTATAGTCTTCTTATGGTTTGAGGTTACCTCTTTGAGCTTGTGTGCATCAAACACTAGGTTTCCCAAATTTTCCACAAGTAGGTTACCTTGAATCTTCAATTGATCTACCCATGCCCTTCCAACCTACCCGAATTGTCTTTCATGTTGTAAGTCTATCAGTAAGTTCTTTTTTTCTTCTACATTTTGGTCAAATTGACCTAGAGACATGCTTCCAAGAGTAGACCTGATGCATTTAACCAGCTCCTTATTTGAAGCCTTCAACACTTCTTTCTCTACTCTAAGCTCTTCCAGCTTGTCCTTTATTTTCTCATTGTTAGACTTCCAAATGTTTACCATGGAATTGTGAACATGGATACCAAGGTCTAGTGTTCTAATTTGGAAATCATCTTTTGATAGCTTGTGAAATTTGTTGTCTTTCTGTGGCTCAAGTATTTCGATCAGCATGTGACTAGTAGAGGAATCTATAGCCAATGCAGCAATCTTTTGCTTCTTCGCCTTCTTGGATGATTGAGAAGAGGTGACTTGTGTGATCATGTCCTTTGATGGATTACCATCCTCATATCTCCTCTTCCTTCTATCAATAGTCTCCTTGAGCCATGACTCCATAGATATAACATTGACAACTAACTACAAGGTAGTGGGATCAAATAGCTTCCTTGGCATTAACAAAGTTGTGTTTTCCTGGGAAGCAATGGGGAAAGAAGCTACCTTAGTTATTGAAATGGCTAAGGTACATCCTTGTTGGGATAAATCTTTCCCCTAGCTATCCATAGAATTGGTGTCACCATCCAAATTGATGACTTTAATGGGGGAGGTGTTGGGCATTCATTTTACACGAGGTCAACGGTAGGAATCCATAGTGTAATTCCTCTCTTGAAAAGCAAATCTTTTTAAGGATCCACTCCAAGGTTCAGTGTTTGTCTTGCGACGTACCAAAATCCGCTCAGTAGAAGATAAATGTGAATGTTCACGAGGAGGCGTTTGCTAGTTCCAAAAACTCTTTTACCTTGGAATCAAGTAAAATATGTTTCCTGTCTCAAAAATATCACACCAAAAGAACAATATTTTTGTATTTTCTATTTTTCAATGAATGCAACTCTAACAATGCAACTACTATGAGGTCCTATTCTAACAGGGGGGTTAGCAAAGCAAATAACGAAAAATGAAAGCAAATAACATGAAATCAGATAACTTGAAATTCAAATTCCTAAATGGACATAAGCTACAAAAAATGACACGATGCGAGTTAAACCTTCGAAGAAATCGGTAGAGAACCAATGAAAACAGGAGCAGCGCTTCCTAGAATCCACTGATGCAATCGTCGGTGAGAATCTTTAACAAATCAAATGATGTTTCAATCTTCATCAAATTGCAAGGCCACGAAAAGTGCGCTCATGCGAGACAAAAAGCTATGTAGACACAATCGGGTGATCTCTTCTCAAGCTTGTTACATCAACCAAATTCATATATCTGTAGCAAACACCAGAACTAAAAGATCACACAACCAGAAAAAATGTAATAAACCTTTGGTTCAATCACAATCTCATAAATAAAATCCACAAAACAATGACACATTCAAGCAAGAATAACTACACTCCAAATGCTAGCACCAAAAGCATAATTTTATTACATAATAATGGTGGCCCTTTTTACATTTTACAATGGGGTGTTTATAAGAAATCATCTCCTCAATTTGTGTTGAGAGTGAGAGATATCTTGATGCAATAAAATGCTTTTAAAACATTAAAACAAACTAAATATATACAAATTGGTAATCTAACTAGTGCTCAGAGGGACTCCATCCATATTTTATTCATTAATTGGATGCATGAGCCCTTTACATGTCGAAAATAATGAAAGCATGAGAGAGAAAGTAGGAGGAAGCCATCAGTCGAAGTAGAAGTGCATGGAGACACCAAAAATAGAAGTTGGGCCTTCACTTGATGTGTGTCAGAGTTAACTTGCCATCAAAATGCATTTTCAATCCATGGAAAGTGATATTTTTGGAACTAGCAGTCAACTGTCAATGCACCTCTGAATTGCGGAGGTGTGGATCTACAGAGCTGCGGACCTGCGAACCTCGACTGGGTTAAAATCTCAAAATTTTACTAAGTGTCAAAATTGAAATTCTGCCATCTGGGTTTTGCTCATCTCTATCCTAAAGATATGTTTGGATGTTTGCCCTTGAATTTCTCTATAATCTCAATAATCTTAGTAGCATCAGAAAGATCCAAATCCTCATAACTATCTTTGACCTTCTCTCTTTAGTTGTCCACCTCAATTCGAGTTTTTGCAAAATCTCTGAGTTTGGTATCCAACTCTAACAATGCTTCTTCTGTCCTGAAGGCTTGTCTGATGTCTTCATCACTGGATGCTACCTCTAAAGTCTTTCTAAAGTTTTTCACAACTACCTCAACTGGTAAAAGCTTCTCTCATTCTCCATCTTCAAAAATATCCAAGCATGCATCACTATATAGCTTTTTTGCTTCCAAAATTTGCTCTTGGGCTTGGTCCTTGAGCCTATGTATCTCATCATGCAATGTTTCCATCACTTTATTTCCCTCTACAATCTTTTATATCCAATCATCTATCATGTCTAGCTCTTCTCCGGTATATACATCAATCAGAATGCAGTACCTTTATCCTTTTATGGCCTGTAGAATTTACAAATCCTTGCTCCAAACCCATACCTCATCCATAATACTGAAGTCCTACCTCAAAATTGCCACGATCTTATCAACATTGTCTTGTGTAGCATGTAATAAATTCAGACTTCCTATAATTATAGTGACACCCCTATCCTCAAGGTTGTCTTGCCAATCCTGACAAGCTCTCAAGAATGGACTGAGTCGTACACCTTCCCCTTCTTTAAGAATGGTAGTCAAAATCTCCTTAGGGCATTCAGAATCAAGAGGACCAATAACTTCAGCTAGATATCCTTTCAAGATCTCAACTTGCCTTTGAAGTGCTCTGATTTCAATCTCATCATGTTCCATATGGTTAAGAACCTCCTTGACTCCCATAGTCATCATCTATCGAGAAGTATCCCGTGTAGGCTTTCCTAACATGATATCCTTCATTTGATAGTCCTGAAGGCTAACAGCTTCTTCATCTGTACCTTTCGGAGGTTGCATCTTGTAATGGAGAGTTAGGCTTGTTCAAAATCTCTGCAATGTCACAAATATCATCCTCTGAAGCAAGGAATTGATGCCTAGCATTTCTCATTATTTCCTTTCGGAACCATCTCGGGATATGTCTTTCTGTAACCTTGGCTCTAGATGATGAAGGGATGTGTTCAACTACCTCCTTCCCTTTGTCACTCTTACTCAGAGTCTCCTGTTGTGAGGGTTCTTCTTCTATAGTCTCAGTTTCTATAGATCCCATAGTTTGATCCTCAACTTCCTAGGGAGGTTGTTGTATACATTCTACTACCTGTGCCTCTTTTGAGGGCTCATCAATAACCCTTGGTTCTGGTTCTCCTTGTAATGATAATTCCTTCTGAACTCGGAGGTGGAAGTTTCACTGAAACCTTATCTACCATCATAACCTGAGGTGAAGATGGGGGCGTTGGATGAGGACCTTGTGTCTTTGGTGGCATCTGTGTCCAATCTTTCTATTGAAATTCACCTGTAGGAGTATCTCTAATCTTATCTCCAATCAATTTTGTACCCACTGGCATGAAATCAAAATCTGGAATGGAGAGAATATCATCACCTAGCTCCCTTTGATCATTCACCCATCATTGTACTTCATCTTCCGAAGAAGAGAGTTCTACCATTTCAGCTTGGGTGGGTGGTGGTGTATTTGTGACATTCTTCTTTCTTTCCTATTCTGTGGCTTTGGCCAGTCGGGTTCTCCCTTGTAGAGGCACTTGCTCTTCCTCCCCATCTAACTCTATTTCATCCTCATCTTACTCTTCCTTAGGAATGGTTTCAGGAACAGATGGATTAGGAACTAATCTTTTACGAACTCTCTGCCTCTTTTTCATTCTAACCTTATCCCTCCTTTGCTTCTATGGAACCATAGGAGAAGTGAGCTCTTCATGCATCGGATGAATGGATGTCTCTGGACTCTCTCCCTCTTCTTGTTGGCTTGACAAAATAGGAGGCAATGGAAAATCAACTTGGATATGAGAAATTCTAGGTTCTCAGGGGTCCCAGGGAGTAGATTCATGTTGCTATGAAGGGGCCTATTCTTCAACATGCTCTGTCTGGATCCTCTGAGGAGAGGCTCTCTTCCTCTTTTATTTCTTCTTCTCTAAAGGATGGTAGTATCCCACTAGATGATCAAGCTAGTAGACTATTTCTACCCTGATAGGAGACTAAAGTGCAAAGATAGGAACTGTGACTTTCCTCCCCTTTACCCTTTTTGGGTGAGCATGTGCATGGAATATTACTGTTTTCGAAATTGGATCAAGTGGAAAGGTTTTCTTGATCCAACTCTTTGTCATTCTAATGACATGTCTTTCTCGATGATTAATATCATCTCCTTCCTCTCTATCAATTTATGCATTAAGGATGGGTCTTTCACCAACTTTATCTGTATTGAATAAGGGATCTAGTAGCTCCTACAAATCATGTAACCTTATCTCATCTGGGATGGTCAAATGGAGAACCTTCTCCACTAAATACAAAGTCATTCTACAATAGTCCCTGATACAAACATCATAGTCATTTGTGGCATTCATCCAATGATATTCAATGGCGTCTTCATGGTAGAACTCTTTTCCTGCCAGATTTTCCACTTTACCAACATTGTCAAAGAATGGTTGGGGAGAGTTATATTCTTCGAGAGGATAATTTTTCCATTCTCATTTGAAAGTCAAGATATGTTACTCTCTCTTTACTTGGTATGCTCCTATTACAAAAGGCCAATCCCAACAAGGCCTTCGTTGTTTCTTGACCCTCTCATAAGCTGACTCAATCTACCGAGAAATTTCAATTAAAACTAACTTGTCACTTGGCTATTTTGGGAGCTTCTATGGATGGATGGATGCACCACCAACCCAAATGTACGTGAATGTTTGGAACTGGATGAAATATGCACCAAGAGTTGTGACCTGTGCCTTGGCCTCATCAGACAATCTCTTCCCATAATCTCCTTCGATGAATCGAATGATGGAAAAGATGAAGGCATCATTCACAATCTTGTACTCTTTTCTTTATGGCAAGAGCTTCTTCTTAACTAGCTAATGATAAACTATATATGGCCATGCATCAGGATCCTACATACTGCCCTTCTTGTACAACTCGAGATAGTTGGTGGCTCTTGTTGCAAGTAGATATACCACATAAGAAGTCATATAGAACTTCTTCTTGTCCTTTACTGTCCTCAACTGATCACACAAGTTCTCACTAAGTGTGGTGGCCCAATCTAGTGGCACCTTTGCATGTCTGATGGTCTCAATGAAGTTAACCATGAATGGAGTGAGATGACCTGCTGCAGGTAATCCCATAACTCTACTCAAGAGAATGATTGAATATCCAATGTCATCCTTCATGTATCCTCGAGTCATATCTACTTTACTAATTTTCTTTCCCCGAGATGGCTTCTCAATGAAGTATGAGGAATATATGATGTTGATGGCCTCTCGGTGATGATCCTTATGCCACCTCTTAGTCATTTCATATGAAAGCTTAATAAACTGATCAGCTCTAGGTAAGTGAAAAACCCTCTCGATATTATCAAGTCGTAGATCTAAGACCACTTCCCCAGTGACACTCTTTACCACCCTTTCCTAAGGAACAAAATGTCGAGATAAGGTCATAATCAATTCAGCTAACTGAATGGTCCCAGGATGTGATGCTACATTTACCAATCCAGACTGGATTAAGGCAGATCTCAAAGAAGATCTTTCAGTTGGGTTGTTAAAAACCCTCAAAAACTCTCCCAAGCCTGTGTGTCCAAGTTCTGTGTCTTTGATCTCAGAGTGTTCATCGTGCAATCGTGACTTCAGAGTTATGCCTTGGAGCTTGTACACCACTGGTTTTGTTGTTGATCCAGATGCCATTTGATTATATTACCTGCACGTCACAAAGAGAAAAAGAATGATTAATTATTGGATATATATAAAACATTTTTTTTTTAAAACGATCTCTCTAGAACTTATTTAATTTGTTGTGATTTTTTTTTTTTTAATTTTCTAAATTTATTTTTTTTGGTTTTTGAATTTATAAAAAAAAAACTAAATTTAAAAAAACAAAAATGGGGGGAAAGTGCGGCGATTGCAGCCCAAAAGGCATGGCAGTCCGGTGGCCGTGCACGCGCTTAAGAGGGCAACCGCGCGCACATCCTAGAGGGGTGCGGCGGCAGCACTGCACCACGCGCGTGCCTAGAAGGGCATGATGGCAGTGCTATGCGCACTCCCAGAAGGGCACGATCACCTGGGAGAGAGCCACTTCCACATGTAGAAGTACTCAGCACATTCTTATCTAGAGGTTGGTCTCCTCCTTGCTCAATGGATCGAGCATGTCCTATAGCACTTGAAGTAGTAGCTATGGTGGTTGTTGCTATGGCAAACTGAGTGGCTCCAGATGAAAATCCTCCCATGGAACCAGTACTTCCCATTCTTTGCTTCCTTGCTTGAGTCCATTCAATTCATTTATCAATTCTTTTAATGATCCCCTGCATCAAAACCTCCATGGTGTCAACAATTGGGCTAGCATGTGGGGACGACAGAATTGGGGTGTTCTTGATCTTTTCATATGATGTGGGATGCATGAAGCCTCTATCATCTGCAAGGTCAGAAACATCAACATAATTTTTATATACTTTAATTTCATCAATAGTTAGTCATGACCAAAATCTCTCTCGAGTTTGGTACTCATTGAGACACCTAGACCAATAATCTTCAATGTCTGGGGCATGCCTATAGGAATATCCCAATTTCAAATGATCCTTTACAAAATCAACTGGATCATATTGAGGCTTGAGCACCTTAGAGTCTAGCAACTTGATCTTGCCTTCAAATTTTTTCACCAGATTTTGAGCATTTGATCAGGAGGCACAAGAATACGGGCCAACCACTATAGGAAATGAAATCTTGGCAATCTTCTTTATATTAGAACAAAGAGTGTTTACTTCTAAGATTTGTTGACATAGTTCAACTAGCACCACCTTGTCCTTTGGATACCTTGGCATCTTCTTAGGAAATCTGTCATAAGCTCCTATCTGTGAATAGGAGAAACTCAAGAATTGGATGAATGAGCATCTGAATTGATTTATTGTCAAAATTGCCTTAGGTGAGAATCTCCTCTCTTGGCATCCTTGCAATTCATGACATAGCCTCATTGTGAAGGCATTATTAATCACCACATACTCCTCATAATTTCTCTATAGTTGTAGATGTGAGTGAAACTCATAGACTTTAGTGCTCTCATTGTAATCTTGAATGCTAGGGAGGTCGGTCCACCTGTGGTGAGTTGCTAGGGCATGAATCAAATAAGAAGACATGTAGAAATGCTTGAAGGCCCTGGCTAAATTTAACCATGATGAGATTTCATGTCAAATGATTTGTGCCTAATCTATGTGCATATTTTCTACAAAAATTCCTTGCCTTAGAAAGAAATAATGCTCAACAAATTCCAATATCTCTTCTTTTCCTTTTAACTTGAGGAGAAGTGCGAGGATATCTATAATCTCTTGCTTCAAATTTGTGTCAAATAGAGTCTTTGGCATCTTGCTCTTCTTCAAGTGGGTAGTCTAGAACTAGGTCTTTCGTATGTCCTCCCACCTGAGAGTCTTCTTTCATTGAACATGAATGTGAAAGACATGAAATCTATGTCACAATACTACTCCTTGACAATGATGTCAAGTGTAGACTGCATCAATGCCTTGTTGATAAACATGAGAATAGATTGGTTAGGAAACAAAATCTACTTTGTTTTTGGGTCATATCATTCTATGCATTCTTAAACAAGCTTAGGTGCATGTACAACCATAGGAAAGCCAACTACCTCAACCAGTCCACTATCTTTGAGCTTTTGAGTGATTGGGTGGAGAGGTTGAGAATTAAGCCTTTTGTGAAGATCACCCAAATCATAGAATTTGAAGGATGTGTCTGATAGCTCTTTTAGCTCACTCTCTAGGCCAACAAGTTTCTCATAACTTGAAGCTTTGATTGCCACTCATCGAATGATTACAAAGGATGAATATTTTGATAAATAGTCATTTTAAATATACTTGAAGAAGGGAATTACCAGAAATCTTAATGAAATAGGTAAATGAATTCAAATGTTAGCGCCACACAAACAAAATTAAGTTTGGCCAACATTCATAATAGAAATATTTGCATTTAATTCCATGAGTAATGGCTATTTAAAGTTTCTATTTACTTGCACATCAAATATAAAATTTCTAAAAGCACTATTACTTTACTAGAGTGATATGACATGACTTTGCATGAGTATTTTATTTTTATGGAGAGTGCCCTTCTTTTCTTTAAAGTTTGGAACACACAAATATTTAATGGCATTAACATATGTGGGAGAGAGAGATACACTTAAATTTTTTGCGCAAGTCATTTTCCCTTTATCCATAAATACAACATGGGCAGTAATCCTTTGGTAGCATGCGCACTCCATTCTTCTCCTTTCCACCGAAAGCTTTTAATATTGCCTTTTCTTTGTATCGGGGTTGCCCTCTTATTATTGATTTTTTTAGAAGTATCTTATGAGAATCTTGAGGAATATTCATATTTTAGGGCATCTTTACTTCAATCTTTTCACAATCTTCAGAAAAATGACTTCCTTCGTTACCTTGAGGCAGAAAATTTTATTTACAACCACATTTCTCAATTTGAAACTCAACAAGTAGCCTTTTAACCTTTTATTTCTTTGTGAAGGCCTTGATGCTCAGTTCCAAATTAGATCTTAACAATTGTAAGTCTTTATATAGTCCATTAATCATCGGGGCAAATTTTTATCTTAAGTTTGTGTAGCATCGAAAGCGGAGACTAACAATTTCATTTCCATCAATATGCAGTAGGTCAACCATAAACTCATAGTACTTGACACATTTAGTCTTATTTCTCCAAACTTTTAATGACATTCACATTTACTTCCATCCATAATCTCATAGGCCTCTAGTATTGAGAGAATCAAATTTGGGACTTATTAGCTATTGCCATGGCTCTGTTCTTCGGATCCACACTTGATGTGGTTTTCTTGAAGGGGAAAAGTTGCTTGAGATCTCTAAAGATGTGGAATATGAAATTTTAGGGCTGGGTACCTAATAATGAGGTGAAGAAAAACTTACTTCTGATCGAGAAAATGCTAGAATACAACCTAATCACTCCTAGATCACCTAAATCATGCATGCAGCAGAAAAATAGGAAACCCACAATGGAAGAAAGTAGATATCTTGGGAAAGATGAGAATTAAGTTACCTAAGACACATTTAGACATATCTCTTTTATTCACATTCTCACTCTAACCAGAGAACTCAACCAATAGAAAAAGGGACAACTAAAACTTGGCAACATGAATGTTACCACCAAAGAGATGCATGTCCTCTCAACTTAGTAGCTACTATTTTCACTTTCTTATCAACGGGACTATTCTCATACTTAAAATATTTTTCCATATCAAAGATCCAATCCAATAAGGTATCAATATAAAGCTTACCCTAATCATCAGATTGATCAAAATGAGGTCTAGCATTCTCTCTAGTCAAAGCTCTTAGAAATGTTTCATTGCCTTAATCTTCAAGGTTAGGATCTGTTGCAACTTCCACTTTTTCATCACTAACATATTCAATATATCTATCTCTTCATTGGGACATCTCAATGGCTTCAATTCTAGCTACAATTTATCTCAACATTTCCATAAGAGTAGGATCTGCATTTCCTCTACCTCAAACCATTTTGACAATAGTTCTTGTAAGAATTGCAACCCTTTGCAAGTTATAGGTTAGAACCAAGTTTTCCACCTAAAACCAATCCAAATAAGGGTTTCATTTGATTCCAAAACTTCACAAGTAAAGAATGTGGCTCTAATACCACATAATGCAAGGGGATGTAGGGAGAATCCAAAAGGATAGCTCCAAGACCACTTTCCATAGGAACACATGGAAGAAAACCACCAAGAACAAGAAAAATAGGAAGCCAATATATTTGATCAATTGAATATTTGTTTTAAATATGTCAATAATAAGGCTTACCTAGTTGTATCCATCAATTACAGTAGAAAATCAAATGTGGTCTTCAATCGTCAAGAATTTTGATTCTAAAGATGTTCTAATACATTTCTTATCATCATTCTCATCATTGCTACCTCTAACTAAAAACTAGATCCCAATATATAGCCATCATAATCACTCCAAGAAGCCACTCCCAAAGCAATGGAAGGTAACAAGATCACACAAATGTTGTTGATGCAAATTACCATGTGTTATTTGATGTGCTAGCTAGGAACCCACCTTGAGAAAGAAATAAGGATAACTTCTAAGTGATGAAACATTAAGATCCATGAATATAGGCATCAAATCCATGTTAGGTCCACATCAAGCAACTATGTTCACAGATGAAACAAACATGGACAACAATATTGTCCATACGATTAATGAACTAAATGTAGGAAAGAAAGAAAACATTTTTTGGTTGATGCAAGATTTCCAAAGAAACTATGTTCATGTGTTATGAATTTTTATCTTTTCTCATGCATGTAGTAGATTAGATGAATGAATGAAAAATGGATTAGGTGTTGATTTAATTAAAATTTTAATCATAAACTGCAATCGATACTTTATACTATTGCAGTATAAAGTTGGCCTGTTAGGTCTTACATTGACCACTTTTGATGATATTCCTTATTAAGAGCAATTTGGACTACTAGATCCACCTTGTTAGAGGTTTTACAAACATACAATGAAGTATGCACTTTGTTAAGAGATTTAAACAAAGACTATTAAGTCTACCCTATCAAAGGATTTAGAAAATTAATTCACCTGTCAAGATGAAATAGTAGATCGCACTTACAACTTGATTGCTGATTAGGTCCTTGAAGTATAGATCACCTCTTGTGATTGATATAACTTTACTACTCCTTGTAGACCTTGTTGAATACTCTACTCTATTGTTGATTCGCATTCACTCTTCTCAAAACATTACATATCCATTTCTTGATATACTCATACATACATTGCAAATGATACAATTGTTGGCATTATTTTGTATTTGTCATTAGTGACAACACTTATTCAATTCTAAATGGCTACCGAGGTCATCACTCAGTCTATAGTTTATACTGAGCATTCAGTGGTTACCTTGTAATTTCAACAGTTAAGCAGCTCACACCAAGCATTCTTGAAGCTACCGAGTGAATGGGTAGTTCAGCAGTGTATACTGAGCTTACAGTGTTCACTAAATAGATACTAGTTACTAAGCTTCATAGCATCTATTGAGTTATAAATTTGAGTGATATGAAGTAAGTTTCTACCGAGTGATGGATCCATAGTGCTTATCGAGTGACAGCAAGGTAAACGAAGGATTTAGTATTTATCGAGTGAGACTATATCTACTGAGTCTCCAATGGTTACCGAGTTCCAAGCTACATTGTGTGATTAGTATGAACTGAGCTTCTATTTCTACTAAGTACATGATGATGTTGAGTAATGCAGTGGATGTCAAGTATCAGAAGGTCACCAAGTCAACTTGAAGAGCCTGAGTCTTCTACTATTTGGCCAACTCAATAATATTTTGTTTACTTGTGTTTTAGTTGACCTTGCAATGATAATTATTGGAATGGTATATGTAATGTATTGTATCATTTGCAATGTTTTGTTATGGAATGTCAAGGAATGAACATGTAATGTTTTGAGAAGAGCGAATGTGAATCAGTAGCAAAGCAGAGTATTTAGCAAGGTCATTAAGGAGCAACAAAGACATATCAGTCATAAGAGGTGATATATATTTCAAGATCTATTCAACAATTAAGTTGTAAGGCATTTCTACTATTTCATCATGATAGGTGAATCAGTTTTCTAAATTCTTTAACAGGGTAGACTTAATAGTCTTTGTATAAATCTCTTAACAGAGTGCATACTTCATTGTATGTTTATAAAACCTCTAACAAGGTGGACCTTGCAGTCCAAATTGCTCTTAACAAGGTAGATCATCAGAAGTGGTCAATGTAAGCCCTAATAGGCCAACTTTATATTGCAGTAGTGAAGTTTTGTGGGTATCATCCCCCACCCCAATTTTACTTTCTATTTGAAAGGTTTCTGTGTCACCAAAATACTATGTTCATGAAGTGCCTCTCATGTTTGCAGTCTATACATTGTCTATTTTGATTCGAGAGCTACTTAATACTCTTATTTTGTACCTTATGATGACCTGAGGGTTGGATGTTATACTTTGACTTAGTTCCATAGATGCTTTACTACTATGTTGTTCAATTTATCATTTTGCATGTTGATGTTATTTTGAGATGACAGTAGACCTATGATGATATCTAGTTTTATCGTTTACTGGACTTATTTTTTGAGTATGTTATGAGATGAATTCTATGTTATGGTTATTTACTTCATTCTTGTATCTTTACGCTTTCTATGAATGTGAGTGATATAAATGAATTAAATAGGTATTTCAATACATGTTGCTTCAGCTATGATATTATATGCAATTGCACTTGATCATGTGTTTTAGTGTGCAAGAATTATATCCCTGGTAGTGGCACATGGAGTCAGTGATTCAGTTGTTCATATTTTTCCAATTTTGTCCTTGTATGGTCGACGTACCCTTATTTAGTTGTTTAAATCTAAACCTTTCTGTGATTAGTAAATATGAACTCATTTGCATTATGTGATTAGACTAGTGAGTGTGTTTGTGCATTTAGAAGTTTGCATTTATTGCGAAAGTGTTAAGTGATTTTTTGTGATTTTGGGTTTTCGAGTTTTAGATCTTTTCAAATTTAATTTATGGCAGCTTTGCCTTAGGTGAATTTCCTTTATGGATAATAACCTATTTTCGTTTGGGTCGATTTGGAGTTTAGCTACTCTAGCTAACTAATTTCCAAAATCAACTATTCACTCAAAAAGTGAGTAAGTATTGGAAAAGTGAATTCATTATTCACTTCTCACTTTTTAGATTCAGCTCGGGGAGTTTATGCTTTGCCGTTACTTTTCGCAGATTTGGCAGGTGATTTATTTTATTGTGTGAGTTTCAGTTTTTGCCCCTTTTTCTGTCAGGTAGGGCTTTGTCATTTTATTATTTTTGCTCTATTTTAGCTTCTGATTCTTGCAGCAATTTGTTAGGAGGCTGAGAGCTAGTGTTCCCCTCCATTTCTATTTGTTGGTTTTGACTAGTTGGTCAGGTATGAACATTTTCCCTATTTTGAAATGGGGATTTGGGTTTTTGAGTTGTTATGCTGGGTGTTTCTGCATACGGTGTCTGATTTCAACTATTTTTAGATTTTTGGGGTTTTTGCACCCAAAGGCCAAATGGGTTTTAGTTTCAAATTTTTTCCAAAATTTGGGGTTTTTGCCTAGTTTTGCATACCGCCTTGTTTTCTTAGGTTTTCTTGGCACAATGTGGGTCATGGACTTGGATGATCCATTTGGATATTTGTCAAACCACTTTTGCACTTTATTTTGCATTGGGATGCATGTAGCATTTGTCATCCCGATTATATTTTTGATTGATTAACTTTTGTAATGCCCCGCCAAGGGATCCAAAGAATTAACCTATAATTTCGCTAAGTTTGGTAGCATTTTCTTTTTTTTAAATATGAAAATAAATACCACATATAACTTATGCACCATAACGGAAGCAATAGCAATGTCCATCAAAACTAAACATCACATACACAACTGGTTACATTCTTTAAAGATCCCTTAACGTTGAATTACATCTAAACAACTAACATACATGAATCTATCTAGTACAACACCCACATGAAATAATAATGATAAGTCCAATGTTTATACATTACATTTCCAAATGCTCAATCATCCACTATACATGTCACAGGGTATGAAAAGCTTAAAAGAATATACATATGTGAGATAAGATACATCATCCTATTCTAATCTATGATACATCAAAGTAAAGATAATCACATGATACACATGATACATGATCATAGAAGATATACATCCATCATAAAGATCAAACATAATAAACTAAGTGCACGGTTCCTCCCAATCGTTAATAGCATCATTAGACCATCGTGGGCCCTAGTCATCCCTCCGTGCATAACATTCCAAAATCACTGAAGAGATCATCGGTATTAACATAGTAGGAATGTCACTCCTAACATATACTATATCATATGCAGAAAGTAATCTAACATGCAAATAAAAGCATAAGATAACATCATCTAACATATGCTAATCATCAATGAAAGGATACATATCCACCATCATGATGGACGCATCAACCATGATGTCTCAATGAATCTCAAATGATAAGAGTGGAAAAACACTACCACCTGACCACATGGTACCTAAGTGGTCCACTCCCACCGTGCTGAGGAGATAATCTCAAGTCCCATACAGGCTATCCAAAAACATATAGCATAAATCTCTTTAAGTCCAGGAATCCTAAAAGTATACTAACTCAAAGGTTCCAATCACAAAATTGACATCTAATCCCATAGGCACACAATGACATGTAGGAACCTACTATGCAAGCAAAAAAGTGTCATCGCATTTATCACGTACAAGTTACCCTAGCAGTTAGCTAAACTGCACGGATCCATACTGATCTCATGCGGCCACTAGTATCCTCTCATACTGACGAGGCATACTATGGAATGCAAGGTCGCAACCATGCATCCTCTCTACTCCCATCCTAGTCTATAGAAGCACTCAAGGCATGGGTGAGAACCAAAAAACTTATCTTTTTAGGTTCATTCAATTAGTATTAGGTGTGAATGTTTTCACTTATTAATCCAACTTACAATGAGTTACCTTGGCAGCCTCTTAGGGCCCTGGCTCCCATTGCAAGCCACTTCCCGACACTACATGCAGATATCCTACCCTAAGCTCATGGAATCATAAATCTCAAAATCACAAAAGATAATCCATAATAAAATCATCAAATATGCATAAAAGCATCAAATCTCCATGAGCAAGCATCCATAGAAAATCATGATCACAACAGCTCTCTATTGGCAACTGAAGTATCACTGATAATCAAAAGTATCCATTGGTTCTCAATAACCAAAATATATCTCAATCATATTGATTGAAGACTCCAAAATGGCTGAGTCAAAACATGTCACAACATGACATCATCAAGAATAAATCCACATTTCAGTCCCATCATCGAGACTAGAAAATAACCAAGGATAACTGATCGATGACCAAAAATGGTTAAGTCAAGTGTCTCATACATAAGAATCTCAACTATAACAATCAGTAATTTGCAAACATTACATAGAGCATTCCATCACATAACCATGGTTGGGTTTATAAAGATCGAGATTAAAACATCATCATGACATCACAATCACATCACCCCCAAGCCTCTGGTAGACGTCCTATAACTGGTCAACACTAGTCAACCCAAAACCCAAAACAATAGCATAAAGAATACACAATGCAAACACATGTTTTGGTTTTGCTAAATTTACATACTTGAATTTAAATGTAGAGGTTTATGTCTCCAAGTTTGGGGAATGAATGGAGGAACATTTTGTATAGTTTTCCTAACACATATATTATTTTGGATGAATAAATTTTTTTCTTAAAATCCATCTTTCAATTATAATCTTTGTTTGAAAACTTCCCCCACCAAACTATCAATATACTTTATTTAATAATTTAAAACAATTAAATTATGAACCTTTAATCATTTATCAAATAATAATAATTTAAATCTATTAATAACATATTTACATATTACATATATACATATATATATTTATATTTATATTTAAATATATATACATAAATATATAAATATACCAATAATTATTATTACGTTTTATTAAATCTAATTAATAATTTTGATTGATACCATATACCATATGAAAATTAAACAACAATGAAAAGTTGAATTCATACGAAACGACTGTCATACCACATATATACAAAAGTGTGTACCCCCAGCGGTATGCAGGACCCTGGGGTCGCAGAGCCTGTGACGTCAGCGGGTACTATGTACCCCTGTCGTCACAGTACCTACGGTAGCCGGTACACTACGACCGCAGTGGGCATGGGGGCACGGATCTCATCCCCCCCCATTAATGCATATCACTTTTTTTTTAAATCGCATAAGCGACTTTCCATTCGGGTATGCGATTTCAATTTTAATAAAGTTTAACATTTTTTTTCAAAAATGTTTTCGACTACTGGTATGATGTTTGATTTTTAATTAAATGAATATATATTATATATACATATGTATGTATGTATATATATATATGAAGGTATATGTATGTATATATATACACGCAAAATTTTAAACATCACAGCATATAAACATGTATACATATATGTATATAATTGCATATCTATATGTATGTATGTATGTATGTATGTATGTATGTATGTATATGTGTATGCAAATTCAAAAATATAAACATGTATATACACAGTTTATTTAGAAATTCTAATTTTTTAGAATTTTCCTATAAACTTTTAATCTCAAATTTATCCTAATATTAATCTAATGGATTTTGCTACAATTTAAAACCCTAGCCCTGTGAACTTTTCAGATCTTTGCATATAATCAATTTTAACTACCCATATTGAGAATGCATATAAATTAAATAGAAAAAAAAACCCTCAGAAGACATATGGAAGACACGAAGAAGACAGGGAATGCAAAATGCGGAAATAGCATAAGTAAAATCACAAGAATCTACCTGGATTTTGATGCTAATTCACTCTTCCTTAGAAAATTCGCAGCGCAAGCTCCTCCCTTCTTCAGAGTTCCCTAGTCCTCCAATTCTCCAAATGCTCTCCACACTATGTCTAAGCTTCTAGGAATGCCTGAATATAAAGAGCTCTCGGGAAACATCTAGAATGCTTCTAGAAACAGCTAGAAGGTGTCACCAACTAAGCATGTGTCTTTTCCAACCTTCGAGATGAGTCATAGGGTTGTAGACACCATGTGCTTAATTGATGCACTAACCCCCGTGTTGTTGACATATGAGAAATGAAAATGTGCATTAACTCCCATGCAAGCTTATAACTCCAATTTACTTTTTATATAATTTCTATTTAAATTTTTATAACTTTTATTATTATTATTTATTTATTACTTTATTATTATTTTATTATTATTATTAATTTTAATTTCTAATTTTCTTTTATTTAATTCTTTTTCCTCAATTAATTCTCATTTAATAAATTATAATCAAAATATCAAAACCCATGATATTTTATATTAATTTTCTCAAATAATTAATTTATTAATTAAATCCATTTATTAAGACTTAATTAATAGAAAATTCACCATAGACCTCCAAGATAAAATATAAAAACTCATCATAGAGCAATTCACACAAAATCAGTCTAAAGGGTTAAAAGTCACAAAATATGTCATCTGACACATTCGGTGGGTAAAATATCCAGATACTTGTCCTATCTCACTAGGACAAATGGTTTAAGGGTTTGGGATTTGGACTTGAGAATTTATCTCCCTTCTCTTATCATTGAGATAGTATAATAGGGTACGCTCATCCTAGCAATTCAGAGAAGTCGATACTCGGTACCTGCAACCTGTAAAAAAACCATGCATGTACATATAATATATAATGTTAAGCTAAGCAGACAATGGTAGGAAGTGGTGCATCATGTAGATCCCGACTAAGCAGGTGACTACGACTCCCTTCCTTAACCATATCAGAAACGCCATACAATATGAAAACATGCACACCATACACATGCAAGTATGGGGTAAGTATCCATAATAAAACACATGAAATAATAAACCATCTAACTAATCATCAACAATAACTGAAAGCAATATAATGATCATCATGCATACATGAAATGTAAAGTCTAAATGATCTCACCATATAACCACTAAATCCATAACATAATGTCTGATAGTCTAAAAACAATACTACTAATCCATCAACATAAAACTAATCCAACATAGTCTGATAATAACAACAATAATGTCTAGAAAAGATGTGAACGAGGGTAGGCACTACATCCACCCCCCCTTGGGTTAGGCTTACTCCTGGAAGCCTACAAACAAGTAGGGATATAACTCCCATAATCTAGCTGCATCCTCCCAAGTAGCTGAAGAGTCATCAATAGGGTCCCATTGGACCCTTACCTACTCAATGGTTTGACCCCTGAGGGTCAACTCCCGCTGCTCTCGAATACGAACCGGCTCCAAAGCCAGCTGCCCGTCTTCTACCTGCAACGCATTGCAATCCAGAACATGTACAATATTAGGAATATATTTCTGAAGCACTGAAACGTGGAAAACATCATGAATGCAAGCTAGGCTGGGCAATAAGCAACTGGGCCAATCCTCTCTAGAATCTCGAATGGTCCCACAAAGCGTGGTGCTAGCTTAGAACCCTTTTTGTATCGAATCAGACTCTTTCGCGAACACACTCTCAAGAAAACCTTATCACCCACAACAAACTACTTATCAGTCCTATGAGCATCAGCATACTTCTTCTGCCTATCCTGTGTCATAGTCAAGTGCTCACGGATACGCACTACTTATTGCTCCATATCACAAAGCATCTCAGGACCCAACAGGATGCAATCCTCAAGGCTGTCCCAACTCAAGGGTGTATGACAAGGACGTCCATATAATGCCTAAAATGGTGCCATGCTAATCGAACTATGATACCTGTTATTGTAAGAAAACTCTACTAGGTAGAGATAGTCCTCCCAATGTGTCTGCCTATCCATCACATACATCCGTAGCATATCCTCCAAAACCTGATTCACCCTCTCTATATGACCATCAATCTTTGGATGATATGCCGAACTGAAGTTTAACTACACTCCAAGCTCATGCTGCAGTGATGTCCAGAATGTGGATGTGAATACAGGATCCCTTTTAGAAATAATCTTTCCAGGAATACCATGTAATCTCACAATGTCATGCATGAAGACATTAGCTACAGAAGCTTCTATGTAGGAAGACCTGATCGGTGAGAAATGTGTCACCTTAGTCAACCGATCAACAGTAACCATGATAGCATCATGATGTCGAATAGTCATAGGTAATCCTACTATGAAATCCATGGAGATGATATCCCACTTGCAAGAAGGAATGAGATTTGGCTGCAAAAGTCCAGTCGGGTGTTGATGTTCTGCCTTAACTCTCTGACACTCAAGGCACCTAGCCACAAAATCAGCAATATCTCAATTCATCCCAGACCAAAAGAAAAAACATCTCAAATCAGCATGCATCTTCTTGACACCTAGATGTGCTAAGTAAGGTGTACGATGGGCTTCTTCTAGAATCAAGGTGCAAAGCTCATCCAAAGATGGCACATAAATCCTCCCCAAATATCTCAAAAGACCATCTAATTCTCGAATGTAACCTGCAAACTTATCTTCCAAAGGTCTTCCTGAATCTATCTGTCTGCACACTTCCTGATACCAAGAATCCGTAGGAAGTGCCTGAAGAATTTGACTCCTCAAATCCACACTAAGAGTCATCGATGATACCACATGTCTCCTGCGACTCAAGGCATCCGCCACCACATTCTCCTTACCTTGAATGTACTTAACCTCAAAATCATACTCGCATAGAAACTCCATCCATCGCCTTTGGTGAGCATTCAAATTAGGCTGAGTGAAAATGTACTAAAGACTACAATGATCACTATGTAGCTCGAATCTGTGCCCCAACAAGAAATGTCTCCACCTTGTCAAAGCATGAACTACTGCTGCTAACTCAAGATCATGTGTAGGATAATTTAACTCATGATCCTTGAGCTTGCGTGATTCATACGCAATCACTCATCCATTCTGCATCAACACTGCCCCAATCCCTTCAAGAGAAGCATCTATACACACCATGAAATCTCCTTTTGGATCAGGTACGACTAAAATTGGTGCACTGGTCAAAAGCTCCTTGAGCTTCTGGAAAGCTTCCTCACATTTCTCTATCCATATGAACTTCTTTCCTTTCCTCTAAAGAGAAGTGATAGGATGTGCTATCCTAGAGAAGTTCTGGACAAATTTGTGATAATAACCAGCTAGGCCCATGAAACTACGAATCTCAGACACATTAGTCGGTGTCAACCAATCTATTATCGCTTGACTCTTTGTAGGATCCACTGAAATACCATCGCTTGAAATTACATGCCCTAAATACTGAATCTCCAATTTGAAGAATTCACACTTAGCTGCATTGGCATAAAGCTAATTGTCTCTCAAACACTGCAATACCAACCACAAGTGTTCCTCATGCTCCTTCTGAGTCTTAGAATATATCAATATGTCATCAAGAAACATAAGTACAAACTTGTCCAGATAAGATTGAAACACACCATTCATCAAACTCATGAAAACTGATGGAGCATTAGTCAAGCCAAAAGGTACCACTATGAACTCATAATGCCCATAGCGCGTTCGAAAAGCGGTCTTGTGAATATCAGCCTCCTTGATGCGAAGCTGGTGGTATCCTGAATTAAGGTCAATCTTGGAGAATACTGTAGCTCCCTTGATCTGATCAAATAAATCATCAATCCTAGGAAAAGGATACTTGTTCTTAATAGTCACCTTATTCAACTTTTTGTAGTCAATACAAAGGCGCAAAGATTCATCTTTCTTCTTCACAAAGAGCACTAGAGCTCCCCATGGTGATACACTAGGTCGAATGCTCCCTTTGGCTAGAAGTTCCTCTAGCTGAAGACGTAACTCACCCAATTCCTATGTAGTCATATGATAAGGAGCTTTAGAGATAGGCTCCGTTCCAAGAATCAGATCAATACTAAAGTCAATGTCCCTCTTTGGAGGCATGCCTGGAACCTCACTTGGAAAGATATATGCATACTCCTATAAAATCAGGTGATCTAAAGTCTTCCTCATAGGATCTTCCTCATCAATATCATTTACCATAACAGCAAATATCTGACATCCTTTACGGAAACTTCGCTTCAATTGCATAGCAGAAATCATCTGTAGAGATATAGGCCTTAGTATCCCAACTATCTTCACATCATTCCCATGGTCATCTTGGCACATAATAGTCTTCTTCCTGCAATCTATACTGGCTCTATGAGATCCAAGTCAGTCCATGCCTAAAACCACATCATGGAACCAAGGGGTATGACTCGAAGATCCACTGCAGTATCAAGCTTCCTAAGCTAAGCCCACACTTATGAACTACAGAATCTGTGGATACCTTAATGCCTGAGGCTAGTTCCACTTGCCAACCATGTTCTTGCTTCACCGCATCCAGCTTACACTTAGAAACTATAGATGGTGAAATAAATGAATCTATAGCTCCTGAATCAAACAATACTGAAAGAAATATACCTCGAATAGCACCTATGGTCTCAACCACTGTTCCCTGATGATCTACCTGATGGTGATCTACTGCTACAAATACTATATGGGCT
Organism: Cupressus sempervirens; assembly: GCA_028749045.1. Taxonomy (NCBI): domain Eukaryota; kingdom Viridiplantae; phylum Streptophyta; class Pinopsida; order Cupressales; family Cupressaceae; genus Cupressus; species Cupressus sempervirens. Next base: position 371,323,369 of record CM053783.1, on the reverse strand, counting down.
CTACCTGCATCACCCACTGTAGGCTCTGAAACTGTAGGCCTAGGTCCTGAAAACTGAGGTGCTCACTATGGACACTAAGCTGCATAATGTCCAATCTGACCACATGAAAAACATTCTGTATTTCTGCCAGATCCTCTAACCATATGTGGTACATTTGATTGCTGACGATTGTTCCTGCTAACAAAAGACTAGCTACTCTGAGCTAGCTGATTGGGCTGATTTTGTTTATTGCATTGAGCATTGCGGTTGTTCTTGGAATTTGAACCTTTGCCACCACCTTGAGCCTAAGAATTCAATCCCTTCTGTTGTTGTGTCTACTGAGACTGTTGCTGATACTGTTTCCCCTTAGAGAAAGAAGGCTTCTTGTTACCACCTGAATTATAATTGTCTTTAGATCCTAATGCTGTTGGCACTCCTACAAAACCTCCTTGACCAAGGTTGACACTTTTCTCAACAAGGATATGTCAACGTACCACATCCTTGAGGGTTTTTGGCTCAAATACCTTGACACCCCCAATTATACGATTTTTCAAACCCCTAATAAAGTGTTGTGTCAACTGAGCTGAATTTTCACTGAATCCTGAAAAAGACATGAGCTCATAAAACTTACACTCATACTCGGTCACTGACATAGTGTACTGTCTGAGGTTATCAAATTCATCTGCCCTTTGTTGTTTCCATTCCTCTGGTAGGAATCATTCATGGAAACTTTCCAAGAATAGTTCCCACATAACACTACTCATATCGATTCCCAGCTTCTTCTCCTCAATCATCCACCAAGTGGCCCCAAAATTATCCAAATTAGTGATTGTAAATCTTGCCTTAACGTTGTTGTCAAAATATTGCATGGCAAAAATTCTATCAAGGGAAATAAGCCACTGTTCGGCCACATAACCAAAACCTTGCCCATTGAAAGGCCTAACCTTGGATCTTGAAAGATCCTTCATCTGAGTGGACACAATGGATCTCTGAAAATCTTTCTGAGGACTCCTAGATTTGGGTCTATGCTCTTGTTCTGTCTAATGTGCTTTGGGCTATTCTTGAATAGGAGGTAGACATTCAAGAATAGTTTGCATTATCTGTCTCAAACCAACCTCTTCAAACCCAGCTTGGTCCTCTCTACAACTCTCTTCATGCTGCCTACTAGCGTGCTCTCCTCTGCTCTCTTCATGAGTTGATCCCTCATGGGCAGACTCATGGACACTGATAGCTCTGCCATGACCATAGCCTCTACCATGGCCTCTAATAGAAGACCTAGTTCATTCAGTTAGTATTAGGTGTGAATTTTTTCACTTATTAATCCAACTTACAATGGGTTACCCTGGCAGCCTCTTAGGGCCCCGGCCCCCATTGCGAGCCACTTCTCGACACTACATGCAGATATCCTACCCTAAGCTCATAGAATCATAAATATCAAAATCACAAAAGATAATCCATAATAAAATCATCAAATATGCATAAAAGCATCAAATCTCCATGAGCAAGCATCCATAGAAAATCATGATCACAATAGCTCTCTATTGGCAACTAAAGTATCACTGATAATCAAAAGTATCCATTGGTTCTTAATAACCAAAATATCTCTCAATCATACTGATTGAAGACTCTAAAATGGTTGAGTCAAAACATGTCACAACATGACATCATCAAGAATAAATCCACATTTCAGTTCCATCATGGCGACTAGAAAATAACCAAGGATAACTGATCGATGACCAAAAATGGTTAAGTCAAGTGTCTCATACATAAGAATCTCAACTATAACAATCAGTAATTTGCAAACATTACATAGAGAATTCTATCACATAACCATGGTTGGGTTTATAAAGATCGAGATTAAAACATCATCATGACATCGTAATCACATCACCCCCAAGCCTCTGGTAGACGTCCTATAACTGGTCAACACTAGTCAACCCAAAACCCAAAACAATAGCATAAAGAATACACAATGCAAACACATATTTTGGTTTTGCTAAATTTACATACTTGAATTTAAATGTAGAAGTTTATGTTTCCAAGTTTGGGGAATGAATGGAGGAACATTTTGTACAGTTTTCCTAACACATATATTATTTTGGATGAATAAAATTTTTTCTTAAAATCCATCTTTCAATTATAATCTTTGTTTGAAAACTTCCCCCACCAAACTATCAATATACTTTATTTAATAATTTAAAACAATTAAATTATGAACCTTTAATCATTTATCAAATAATAATAATTTAAATCTATTAATAACATATTTACATATTACATATATACATATATATTTATTTATATTTAAATATATATATATATATACATACATATATAAATATACCAATAATTATTATTATGTTTTATTAAATCGAATTAATAATTTCGATTGATACCATATATCATATGAAAATTAAATAACAATGAAAAGTCGAATTCATACGAAATGACTGTCATACCACATATATACAAAAGTGTGTACCCTCGACGGTACGCAGGGCCCTGCAGTCGCAGGGCCTACGACATCAGCGGGTACTGTGTACCCCTGCCGTCGCAATACCTACGGCAGCCGGTACATTGCGACCGCAATGGGCACAGGGGCGTGGGTCTCGTCCCCCCCCCATTAATGCATATCACTTTTTTTTTAAATCGCATAAGCGATTTTCCATTCGGGTATGCGATTTCGATTTTAATAAGGTTTAACATTTTTGATTACTAGTATGATGTTTGATTTTTAATTAAATGAATATATTATATATATATATATGAAGGTATATGTATATATATATATATATACACGCAGAATTTTAAACATCACAACATATAAACATATATATATATATATATATATATATATATATATATATATATATATATATATATATATATATATATATATATATATATATGTATATGTGTATGCAGATTCAAAAATATAAACATGTATATACACAGTTTATTTAGAAATTCTAATTTTTCAAAATTTTCCTATAAACTTTTAATCTCAAATTTATCCAAATATTAATCTAATGGATTTTGCTACATTTTAAAACCCTAGCCCCATGAACTTTTTAGATTTATGCATATAATCAATTTTAACTACCCATATTGAGAATGCATATAAATTAAATAGAAAAAAAAAACCCTCAGAAGACATATGGAAGACACGAAGAAGACAGAGAATGCAAAATGCGGAAATAGCATAAGTAAAATCACAAGACTCTACCTGAATTCTAATGCTAATTCACTCTTCCTCAGAAAACCCGCAGGGCAAGCTCCTCCCTTCTTCAAAGTTCCCTAGTCCTCCAATGCTCCAAATGCTCTCCACACTATGTCTAAGCTTCTAAGAATGCCTGAATATAAAGAGCTCTCGGGAAACATCTAGAAACAGCTAGAAGGTGTCACCAACTAAGCATGTGTCTTTTCCAACCTTCTAGATGAGTCATAGGGTTGTAGACACCATGTGCTTAATTGATGCACTAACCCCCATGTTGTTGACATATGAGAAATGAAAAGGTGCATTAACTCCCATGCAAGCTTATAACTCCAATTTAATTTTTATATAATTTCTATTTAAATTTTAATAACTTTTATTATTATTATTTATTTATTACTTTATTATTATTTTATTATTATTAATAATTTTAATTTCTAATTTTCTTTTATTTAATTCTTTTTCCTCAAATAATTCTCATTTAATAAATTTTAATCAAAATATCAAAACCCATGATATTTTATATTAATTTTCTCAAATAATTAATTTATTAATTAAATCTATTTATTAAGACTTAATTAATAGAAAATTCACCATAGACGTCCAAGATAAAATATAAAAACCCATCATAGAGCAATTCAAACAAAATCAGTCTAAAGGGTTAAAAGTCATGAAATATGTCATCCAACACATTTGGTGGGTAAAATATCCAGATACTTGTTCTATCTCACTAGGACAAATGGTTTAAGGGTTTGGGATATGGACTTGAGAATTTATCTCACTTCTCTTATCATTGAGATAGTATAATAGGGTACACTCATCCTAGCAATTCAGGGAAGTCGATACCCAGTACCTGCAACCTGCAAAAAAACCATGCATGTACATATAATATATAATGCTAAGCTAAGCAGACAATGGTAGGAAGTGGTGCATCGTGTAGATCCCGACTAAGCAGGTGACTATGACCCCCTTCCTTAACCATATCAGAAATGCCATGCAATATGAAAACATGCACACCATACACATGTAAGTATGGGGTAAGTATCCATAATTAAACACATAAAATAATAAACCATCTGACTAATCATCAACAATAACTGAAAGAAATATAATGATAATCATGCATACATGAAATGTAAAGTCTAAATGATCTCATCATATAACCACTAAATCCATAACATAATGTCTGATAGTCTCAAAACAATACTACTAATCCATCAACATAAAACTAATCCAACATAGTCTGATAATAACAACAACTGTATGCCTAAAATGTGAGCACACTTCTATGAATCATTATATTCAAGATTACTCAAGAATGAGGTCTCAAATGGTGACTCACAGCTCTCTAGTCATGGAGTGCAAGGGTTTTGCAATGGTGGCCCTCAGTTTGACCTAGTTCATGCCCATGCAAGTACACCATGAAATGAGAGATTCAAATATCCAAAATGCATGCAAATGGAGATGAAAACTAATCTATATGATAACAATGAAAAATCTAATCTATGAAAGCAAGATCTAATCTTATGAAAGCAAATATGACTCTAAACTAACATGCAAATGCAATGATAAAAGCCCATGATAAAAGCCATGGGTGCAAGAGAGAATGAGACAAGAAGATAGAAGTTCTCCACAAAAAGCTTTAGCATTCAAAAACTCCTTCAAAAATTGCTCTGCAAACCAGCAGCATAACAATAACATCCTCTGTCCCTAAAATGAGAGGGCTCTCCCTCATAAAGGAAATTATGGAGATGAGAGGCTTCTCACAACCAATATGGGATAATAGAGTTTGATCCATGTGAGACGAAATTCCACCAATGAGAAAAGAGGAGTGGTTGAGAAGAAAGTGAAAAGATAAGTCCCACTCAGAAATATGTGCATTTAAGTGTAGAAATTAAATAAAAGAATTTATTTTATTTCCCTTTCATCAACAAGAGATATTTAAGTGGGATTTTTATTTAATTAAAAGGGAGCAAGTTCTTTTAATTAAATAGGAGATATTTAATTAAATTAAAAGAGGAGTTTTTCTCTTAATTAATTAAATGCGGATGAATTATTTAATTAAAAGAGAGGTTTCCTTTTAATTAAATGGGGACTTATTTTATTTAATTAAAAGAGGAGATTTTCTTTTAATTAAATAAGACTTAGGATAAAATGATCAACCTTAGAAATAAAATAATCGAATTTGATCAAGGAAATTGATTTGAATTGATTTAATAAAATATTGCAAACCATTGATTCAAGAAATTTGATAAATTGATAAATTGAATAATGGGGGCCCATAGTCTAGGCAACCATTTTAGGGTGTATACATTTGCCCCTCTTTGACTAATGTGTGATCGATTTGGGAACACATGCAGTCAAAGAAAGAAATTGAATCAAAGATTGAAGTTAATAATTATTGCCCCCTCATGATCGAAATCGAAATGAGATAGAGGAGAGACAAAAAATTGATAAATTTGATCAAATCAAACAAAAGATAAGGTTCTTGATGTAAGATGAAAGATATAAGAATCATTGAACCAAGGTAGATCATCAAGCATGAAATATTATGCCCCAAAGGTGATTTTAGAAGAAAAGAAGTGGGGGATAAAGAAAAGGGAAGATAGGAATTTGAAAGATATGGAAAGAAAATAGAAAGAAGAAAAGAAAATGCCCCAAAATCAATCAACTGTTTAAGATAGAAATTTTGATTGAGATCATGAAAGAAGATAAGGAAATGAAGATCAAAACATGACCACAGTTGATTAAAAGTCCACAATAAAGATGAAGGGAGAACCCTCTCAAACTCATAATGTAGCCTAAAAATGCAAACTAGCATGAAGTCTAATAATGCAAGCTACATGAAAATGCAATGGTGTAATTGCAAAAGAGCAACTATAACATAGGATTTTGTGTTCATCATTCATTAGAGAATTTAAAGAACTTATTTTCATCATTGGGCCATTATTAATGGACATCAAAAGAATCACACAATCATCACTAGTCACAAGTGCAACTATGAAGATACCTTTCTCATTTAATTAAATAATTACATTTAATTAATCAAGGTAGGTGTATTTATTAAAAGTGATTTAATTTAAGGATTGGTTTCAAAGTTGATGATACGAAGACCAATTGCTAAGCTTTTAAGGACTATCTCTAGAACAGAGCTTAATCCCAAGGAATCCAGGCAGAGCACCTAGATACCTAAGATTGAAAGCATTTAGAAGATTATCTCCAGAATGGAGCTTAACCTTCAAGGATCCAGATAGAACACCTAGATACCTAAGATTGAAAGCATTTAGACGATTATCTCCATAATGGAGCTTAACCTTCAAGGATCCAAATAGAACACCTAGATACCTGAGATTGAAAGCATTTAGAAGATTATCTCCAGAACGAAGCTTAACCTTCAAGGATCCAAATAGAACACCTAGATACTTGAGATTGAAAGCATTTAGAAGATTATCTCCAGAATGGAGGTTAACCTTCAAGGATCTAGATATAACACCTAGATACCTGAGATTGAAAGCATTTAGAAGATTATCTCCAGAACGAAGCTTAACCTTCAAGGATCCAGATAGAACACCTAGATACCTGAGATTGAAAGCATTTAGAAGATTATCTCCAAAATGGAGCTTAACCTTCAAGGATCCAAATAGAACACCTAGATATCTGAGATTGAAAGCATTTAGAAGATTATCTCCAAAACGGAGCTTAACCTTCAAGGATCCAGATAGAACACCTAGATACCTGAGATTGCTAAAAGATAACAAAGTCTAATCATGAGTCGTAGGATCATCCCCAAAACGAGGCTTGATCCTCAAGAGTCGGGGTTTAGACTATCCCAATACCTGTCCATCGAACTCTGAGAGGAGCTATTATAAGGTTGATCAATTGATGAAAAAAATAAGATAGATAGCAAAGATGCCAGATAGAAGGGAACAAGATCCCCTGAGTGATGAGATGCCCCAAGTGACGAGGACATAAGATGGGAACAAGATGCCCCGAGCAATAAGTTTTCAATGATGTAATCATCCTACCCCCTCGGGAGTGAAATTGAAAGATGACACACCAGAAATATGATGTGAAGCAGTATATCAATTTTGAGATTCAACAGAATGTAGAAGAGATCAGAATGATCTAAAGAAAAGATGAGGAGATAAGAACGATCAGAATAAATTGAAGAGATCAGAACGATCTGAAGAAATGTGGAAGTTGATCCGAAGTGATTTTGAGGTCCAAAAGTCCAAGTTTGATTTGAAAAGATTCCAAGAATCGCAAAGTATCAAAAGAATTTGGATTGCCCAAAATTCTAAAATGCATTTTTGAGCCACTTAAGTGTGTCAAATTTTGAATTCGATCTTGAAAAAAATGGGTTCTAAGCAGCCAAAGTAGCCAAAAGAGTGATTAATCGATCATTTTTGTAGTCGTAAAGAACATGATACTTTGAAGAGATCAACAATCCCTCATCAGAGAAGGTGAAAGTAGATTCGTCATTGAATCGCATGCTTATACAAGTGAAGTATGCAATGTGAGACTATGTTAAATGCAACCCTAGGTCTGGTTACCAAGCCTCAATATTTAATCATCACCAGATATAGAACAAAGCTCGTAGGTCATATAATTCTCACTGACATTGCAATCATGGAAATATGAATATAACATACCTTATTGGTTTTTCGGGATTAAATGTAAGCATTCGAGGCACAAGAAGCCAGAATGACCAGAACATTTGTCCCTTTTAATGTAGCAAGTTAACATAAGCCTCAAAGCATAAACGCTAGGATGACCAGAATGTTGCTTGCATGATAGGCACACCAAACACACGAGAGATCCCTCTTATGCTAAGTATTCAGTATTCATTCTGTCTGTAACGACCCTTATGTTTGTAACCTGAGACAGAAGTGTGCTAGATATACTCGCAGTGACCCGTACGTTCACTTAGTAGGATGAGTATCAGTATGTACTATAGCATGAAGAGTTCACTCCAACAAACAAGGAGAAGAACCAACGTTATTGGTGTATTCATATAAAAGAAGTCGAGGTACACACGACCATCCAATACGAGATGGAGGCTCTTATGATGGACACCCCTCTTATAGGAATATATCAACTTATTGGAAGTAAACCACAAACACAAAGGAAAGAAAAAGATCATGCCCCCAATCATTACTTCCCTAGTCGAAGATGACATCATCAAGTTGCTCGAGGAGATATGATAAAGCAAAGACAAAGCAATCAAAGGAAGAGCTCAACATATCCAAACAAGATATCATTTTTGAATTCAGTGTTTTGGGATTGATGTCAAGTGCTAATGTCCAGAATACATTCAAAAGAAATCTCTTTAGTAGGGTGATAACAGTAGGCAGACGCAGTCAGAACGACTGGTGACTGATGTCAAAGAGGAATCTTCACGATGAAGAACCTAAAGAGGACTGAGCGATAGTAGACAGACACAACCAGAATGACTGGTGACTGATGCAATAGAGATCTTCCATAAATGAAGCTGGAGACATAACCTAAGCAACAGTAGGCAGACACAGCTGAAACAACTAGTGACTATTGCGAAAGAGATTCTATGAGGAGAATCTCGAAAAGTGTGACACTAAGGGGGGATTCCCCCGAGCTGGGACAAGACTCAATCCATGGATACATGAGCAGGAAAAGCAGGAAAGCAAAAGCGTGAAAGCGACTATACAGAATAGCCAGAAGATGCGCTGCAAGATGGAGCATTGGGAACAAGAGGCGCCTATTTACCAGGTTTTCACCTTCTTGGAAAGATTTTCTTTTTTTGCTACCATGATGCCTATTTCCAGGTTTTCACCAATGGCACTTTTCTATTTTTCAATTTTTTTTGTATTTTTCTCTTTTTTTTATTTTTTTGTATTTTTTGAGATCTTTCAATTTTTTTTGGTGTTACCAAGGCACCTATTGCTAGGTTTTCACCAGGGTAACAAATTTTTTCAAGACTTTTTTCAATTTTTAGATTTTTTTCAAATTTTTAGAACTTTGTCAAAGATTACTAGCTCTCAAGAAGGATTACCTTGATTTTGTTTCAGTGTCTAGCAAGGTGTAGGACAAGATGTAGTGGCAAGCGAGTGGATAAGCAGAGATGGAAAGGCAAGGAGTATGAAGTGGTGAATGTTACCCTCAAGGAAAGGCTTCACAAGATTACCCAAGCTAGGGAAAAGGAGATAACAATATGAGCTCTTGGTGTAGTGAAGGGTGTCACGTAAGTAATCCAAGAAAGTGACCATGTCAAGAGATTGCCAAGAACTGAGTTTTCTTCTCTCTTTCATTGATCAAGACCAAAGGGTTAATTGAATAGGATAACAATGTTCGTTATGGAGGTAATGAGTGAGTGACTTGAGACGAGGACATTTGAAGGATAAGCAAGATCATGATAGGATGTCATGGATGGAAGAATTACGCATGACACCTGTTTACCAAGTTTTCATCATGGTACTTATCCAAGGCACCACAAGAAGTGGTTTTCACCATAGGACGGATTTATTTATCTTTACTTTTGCTACCAAGGTGCCTGTTTCCAGGTTTTCACCGAGGCACATTTTTTTTTTTCTTTTTTTTTCTTTTTTTTTGGATTTTAGAGTTTTTGGAAAGAATTCAAGCCTTCTTCAATTTTAATAGTGCTCCTATAAGAAAGATAAGTTGTGATAAGCCAAGGCCATAGCAAGGTACACTCAAAGATGCTGATAAGGTAATGGAAGGGAAATGATAGAAAAATGAAAGGTAGATGGAGGATAAGGTTGTTGGTTTTGGAAGACTGAAACAAGCAAGGATGGCAAGCAGGCATAAGATTTAGAGAATCTCATGAGGGTGGATGAGATATTAGGCAAGATCAACATTGACACACACCTTGAAGCATAGTGGAATGATGGAGGAAATATGGATGAAATATATTGAGGCTTAGATATATGAGGTAGAAAAGCCATTTTGGAGAGGGGTGGAGTAGAAGGTTTTGAAACCTTTTTAGGAAGATGTTGGGAAGGAAATGGAGTGGAAACCTTTGGAAGCTTGAATGTCAACTTTGATTTGTTTTCAATATTCAAGTCCTTCAAAAGAGACTTGGGAATCCATATAGCTTTTGATTTTTCATTAGATGCTTTGGAACACATTTCTTCAACAATAGATTTAAGAACCCATACTTTCTTTGGTTGAGCTCTTTGGATAGTGGACCTTTGTGGTCTCTTTTGTATATTTTCCTTCTTGGCATTCACATGTCGATTAGAGGAGACATAGTGAACTTTTGAGGATGGATTCATGTACTTGTGTTTGAGTTGATCATCCAAATTGCTTCCAAAGGACTTGGGATTTATGGATGAATGAGGTGAATGTGACTAGTTTAGATGGAAAGGTGAATGTGAAGAGTTCAAGTATGTGTATCTTTGTTGATCTTGGGGTAGGGTAGGAGGAATGTGTAATGAGCTAGTAGTGGCAATAGGAGATAGAGGAACATAAGGTCCCAATATGGATGGAAGACTTGAAGGTTTTAGCTTAGATGGATAAGGACCAAGAATAGATTTAGAAGATGTGAACGAACCATGAGTATGGATATCAGCATCTTTAGAGTGAGCAAAATGACCAAAGACATCAATAGATTTATGAGGAACTATTATAGGAGCAATACCTTTGATAGGAGCATTTAAAGCTTGAGAATAGTTTTGAAGTGAATGTAGCGAGGTAGAATAAGAGAGCGAGGGAACACTTTTCTCTTCAAAAGGAATTTTAGGTAACATAGGAAAAGTATCCTTCTCTTGATCTTTTGTAATCTCCTTAAGGATGGTGGAAGGAATATCTTGATCTTGCTTAGTAGAGGTGCATGACATGGGAGATGGAGGACTATGTGGCTCTTGAGATGGAGGCACAAGATCTTGGAAGACTTGAAAGGGGATGAAGGAATCTTGGTCTTGATCAACACTTGTTTCTTCATCATTTAAGTGGTCCTTTTGACATGAAACCAAATCCAAGGATGAGGGAGTATCTGAATCTGTATTCGAATATATTTCTAGAGTCTCCATAACAAGCTCTTGAAGGGACAATGGAGCAATAGTTGGGTTGGGGATAATAGGAGGAGCAACACATGGAGGTTTGCGATCTTTGCTTTGTGTAGTATGGGAGAGGTTTGTAACTAAGTCAAGATTAGCTTGAGTTTCCTTTAAAGGTAGTCCTTGAGGGTACACATAGTCAACTAGGGGAGTAGTGGGTTCTTTTAGTGAATATGTGTTGGAAAGATTGGACAATTTAGAAGGTGGATGTATGTTGGAAGAAGTAGAAGTTGTGTTTGAACCATTACTAGACATGGTTTCATGAGGTTGATCCTTCTTGAGAGTAGAATCTTTAGTAGTTGAGAGCTTAGATTTTTGAATTATACCATTGTCAAAGAGATCTTGGATCTCATTTTTCAGCTCCTTACAATGGGAAGTTTTATGTAAATTATGTCTATGATAGGCACAATAGTTACTCATAAAGGAAACTCCTGCCAAAGTGACCTTAGGTAACACAATGAGTCTCTTTTGAAGAAGTTCTTCCAAAGTTGATTCATAAGATCTTCCCAAAGGGGTGAAATTACACTTTGGTTTAGGTTCCCAAGGTTTTTCTTCAAAAATATTACTAGATGTTTTGGGTATTTGTAGAATGTTTTGAGATGGCTTGGACTCAACATTATAGGAAGGTAAATAATCTCGCAAGGAGAATTTGTTCGATGATGTGTCATCTTCCTCCTTCAGTCTTTGAAGTTGAGTGCTCATTGATTGAATTTTTTGCCTCATGTTTGCAATAAGTAGCTTTTCTTCCTCACTAGGAATATTGGATTTAGCACATTTGTTGTTAGCCATTTTGATGTACTATGTTTCAAGTATTGACAGCCAAGTTTTAGAACATAAGTCAAGTTACCACAATCATAGACAATGACAAAAAGCAGTAGCTTAGACAAGGACCACACTAGAACGTAGTCTCAAAAAAGGATGAGATAATAACAAGAATGTTGTCCACCTAGGCACAAATGGTCTGATTTAAAGGCTAGAACAGCTAGAGATTATGACCAACATGACATAAGGTATGACAAACATTAAGAAATGAAGACCAAAGGTAACTTAAGAGACGAGACTAGTCAAAGTTCAAGACACAAGTCTTCAGCTAAGCGAAGTGTTGCTATTTCAGGACTTTTTACAGATAGAGGGTAGATTTCAATCATTTTGAGCAAGCAAGCAGATAAACAAGCACGTAGAATAGCAAGCAGGTGATATCAAGCACATCTGAAAATAATGAGCAAGGGAAAAAGCAACCTTGCGCATGAACAATCAAGTGACTTAGTTTGTGCTAACCCCTAAGAGAGATAATTGTGTATGTTTTCAAAGAGTTTTGCAATCATTGCACACATTCCTAGAAAATGAAAAAGTTTGGCCTCTCTAAGGTTTTTAGTAATGGTTTGACTCTGCAACTTTTATGACTCAAGCGGTGACCTCCAATCCTGACGCACCAAGGTTTTGACACAGTCTAAGAACTTAATCTTCAAGAGCTGCTGGGGAGATCTGACAACCCACAATGAACCACACCCGTGGAGATTTCTTCCACAAGGACATTTATATAGCGGTTTTCACTACCATGGCGAAAATGGCTATTACTGCTTGAGGTTTTGTCAACGCAGTTTGCCCTATAGAGGGATTGTCTACTACGGTTAACCCTCTCTAAAGGTGACCGACTCACAATAGTGTACCACAAGGGGACTTAGCTTCCAGATCCAAGGTTTTGACACCTTTTCACTTTTAGCCCAATCAAAGCAGACAGATTAATCCGACACGCTAAACTAAGAGTATCTCTTAAAGATCTATGATATCAACTCCCAGTGATCTATCAACCTCTCTGGAGAAAGGATGCCTCAATCAACAAGTTGAAGATTCATCTATCTACGAGATGCTCAAAGTATCCTCCCCACCTACAAGGAATCCGTCGTAGAGAGGAGTTTCACTAGGAACCCACTCTCTCAAGATCCACAAATAGTTTTCATGAGGCCTAATTACTATGTGTGTGTAGATGTTAATTCCCGAAAGCAAATCTATCCAAAAGCAACCAAAGAGCACAAGGTGGTACACTTAACGATTTAACTAATGTGAGGTGAGTCCAAAGATGTGGAACATTTAACCCCTCACACAAGCCAAAACGAGTCCACAACTCAGAAACTAGTGAGTTCTAAAAAGCACAAAAGGGTTGCCTAGTGGAACATTTAACGCTTCTGTCCTGTAGACCCCTCCCCTTTTAACGTGGTGCTAAGCTTGCAACCATAGGGTGGAATGAGGGGCTAGTGGATTAGCAATTCCAATAACCCAAGATAGCTAATTAGATCTATCACAAGAAACTAAGCTTGCTAAATGAAAACTAATGGAGATCACAACCTAGTATCAAATTATGCATGTGTTGTAAAATAAGAACATGGAATGAAACACACACAAGCTTGACATGAGAGATGTTCATTTTAGGTCTAAATGAAGTGTTATCAGTTAAAAAAAATTACCTGGTAATCCTCGCAATGCATCTTTTCTTTGTTGTACCTTTCGTTTACACTTGATCGCTCGCTCGCAACGAACAAAGCAACAAACTCATGAATGCAATATATGGCAACTCATCCAAAACCAAGGTTAGATCTAAAAATCTGATTTTTAAGAGTGATAATAATCAGTAAGTAACCCAAATGAAACCCCACATCATGCATTGATTCATTGTAAAAAATGAAATGCAAACTATTCATTAAATGCCTTTTTTTTTTTTTTTTTAATTGATTTTTGACTTAGTCATAAAGATAGGATCTACATGATATGAATTCGGATCCAAAACTCAAAATACAGAAAAGTAACCCCTATCAAAAATTAGAGAGCTTTCCAAAAATACAAAATTTTTGAAAAGATCTTTTAATTTGTGCCCTAGGGAGTTGTTTTGTCAAAATAGACCAATTTTTGCAAATCGAATTATTGACCCATAATATGACCTCTAAAATTGAAACACAAAGAACCAACTCTATTTAAAATTTCAAGAGCTTTTAGAAACTGTAAATTTTTTTGAAAAATGTGCTGATTTACGCCTGAAAATGATTTTTAATGAAAAATGAACAAAATATCATAAAAGATCGAAAATGTTTCAAAAAAGTCTGAAAATTGGACCAAAGCTTCTTGGATATATTTCTTCCCTACACAAAAAAATTTCAGATCAAAATATGCATCCGTTTGAAAGATATGAGCAAATCTTTCAAATCCAGGGTTTCTTTGAGTCTACAAACAGATCTGCACAAAAACCAGCAAGCAAAGGTGGGTTGCCCCATGGTGGGCGCCAAAAATGTATGCCTAAAATGTGAGCAAACTTCTATGAATCATTATATTCAAGATTACTCAAGAATGAGGTCTCAAATGGCGACTCATAGCTCTGTAGTCATGGAGTGCAAGGATTTTGCAATGGAGGCCCTCAATTTGACCTAGTTCATGCCCATGCAAGTACACCATGAAATGAGAGATTCAAAGATCCAAAATGCATGCAAATGGAGATGAAAACTAATCTATATGATAACAATGCAAGAACAATTCAAAATCTAATCTATGAAAGAAAGATATAATCTTATGAAAGCAAATATGATTCTAAACTAACATGCAAATGCAATGATAAAAGCCCATGATGAAAGCCATGGGTGCAAGAGAGAATGAGACAAGAAGATAGAAGTTCTCCACAAAAAGCTTTAGCATTCAAAAACTCCTTCAAAAATTGCTCTCCAAACCTACAGCATAACAATAACATCCTTTGTCCCTAAAATGAGGAGAGGGCTCTCCCTTATAAAGGAAATTATGGAGGTGAGAGGCTTCTCACAACCAATATGGGATAATAGAGTTTGATCCATGTGAGACGAAATTCCACCAATGAGAAAAGAGGAGTGGTTGAGAAGAAAGTGAAAAGATAAGTCCCACTCAGAAATATGTGCATTTAAGTGTAGAAATTAAATAAAAGAATTTATTTTATTTCCCTTTCATCAACAAGAGATATTTAAGTGGGATTTTTATTTAATTAAAAGGGAGCAAGTTCTTTTAATTAAATAGGAGATATTTAATTAAATTAAAAGAGGGGTTTTTCTCTTAATTAATTAAATGCGGATGAATTATTTAATTAAAAGAGAGGTTTCCTTTTAATTAAATGGGGACTTATTTTATTTAATTAAAAGAGAAGATTTTCTTTTAATTAAATAAGAATTAGGATAAAATGATCAACCTTAGAAATAAAATAATCGAATTTGATCAAGGAAATTAATTTGAATTGATTTAATAAAATATTGCAAACCATTGATTCAAGAAATTTGATAAATTGATAAATTGAATAATGGGGGCCCATAGTCTAGGCGACCATTTTAGGGTGTATACAACAACAATGTCCAGAAAAGATGTGAATGAGGGTAGGCACTACAACTCTCTTTTTTTGTTCTCATCTTGTCCTTGTGTATGATCTTCATGATGGTGGTGCGCCACACACGTGAACATCTGTTGGGTGACCTGTGGGGCTCGATCTTCCGTGGTACTTCCAAAAGTTGTGATCATTGGGGTTGGGTTGGGAGTTTGCATGCCTATGAGCACTCATTCTTGGATGAGCATGGGTAGGGTAGGGTAGCATATGGAGGGGGCTTCTGTCATGCATTCTAGTGTCCATTTGTCGTTTGACTGAAGAAGTTCTTAATTAAGTGATAACTAAAGAAATATTGGGTGGTAATAAAAATAAAGATAATAAAATGCTTGTGTTGAGCCATTCCATTAAGGGATGTTGAATCTGCACAATCTGAGCTTAGGCTTTTTGATGCCAAGCAACTCTCCATGATGTCAGCCCTACTTAGTAGCCTTTGAGATGTCTGACCTAAACATGTAGTTTATGCATTGTCTTTGTCTTGGGTTCAGTCATCATACTGCTTAGCGTGTATGTTAGCCATGGATGTTGTTTTGCGTGTATTTATGGTTGGATCGTTATCTTCATCAGCATGGCTAGTGTGGACCTATGGGTGCCATGTGGTTGGGAGGCATAGCTACCTTCACAACTGCTAGGGACCAATGTACAGAGACGGTCTTATATCCTAGTGTGACTGTTGCTAGATGTGTTCACTTGGTACTTCAATTTACAGAGTATGCTTCTTGTGATTTATGCTTTCATTGGGATGTTGTTAATCATGTTTAGATGATCTTAGTTCTAATTCATTCCTTATTATGATGATTAGCATGTGATAAATGATGTTATCTACTTGCAGGTTTATCTTCTACTGTACTACAAGCATGTTAGATTTCCTTATTCTTTTGGTTATTACCATGTTTAGTAGTGACGTCCCTATCACAATAGTACCGATGATTTGATCGATGGCTTGAGATGTTATGCATGGGGATGGCTAGGGCCCATGATGGCCTTATGATGCCATTGACGGTTGGGAGGAATAGTGTAGTTAGTTTGGTGGTTTTGTACATTGCAATGTTATTTCAATTATTGTTATGTTGCTTTAGTTCTCTATGATGTTCCTTTTGTACTTTTTCTCTTATCTATTAGATGGTTAGATGTTGTTCTTTCCATATTTCCTTATTCAATTCAAGTGTTCTTGCCTAGATATGTGAATCTGGTACTCCCCGGTGTGGAGGTTCTAAACTCAGTTTTACTCTATTTTTCCTCTTTTGTGTTTTCTTTAAGTGTTCTTGTGTTTCTATGGGTGACCTTTTATCAGTATGGTGCGACACAAAAATGTATCACACACCCATTGAAACTGTATCACGTGTCCCCTGATTCTATCGCATTCCTCTTGAAGAAATATCACGTGACATTGGAAAGTATCACACCTCCTTGTAAGAAATGTCGTACGACACACTTAAAGTGTCACATGCCTTCGGGAGAAGTACCGCCCGGTCCCTGAAAATGTCACCCTCCTTTAGAAATGTCGTGTGATACTTTTTTGTGTTGTATTAAAGTATCACCTAGTTTTTCTAAAAACCTATGCGAGCAGGTAGGGGGCACTTTTCAATCTTATCCAAACTTTTTGAGAGTTGATTTGGATACCCTCTTCAGTGTTCTACAACCCTATGGTGTCACATTTTGATTTCAGTGTTGTGTGTTTTTGTAGTCAGTCTCTTGGGGTTTAAAATATATTGTTTAAGTATAAGTTGACGTATATTTTAATATATGCGATGATTCATTTGAGATAGGTTCCAGACCTCTACAAGCTAAGATAAAGATTCTAGGCAACTTCAAGGCTTCAAGATTTCAGACTTAGCCAATTTTTAGGAGTCAGCATTTGTCTATTAGCCTAGTTGATCTCGTATGTTTTCTTATTTATGTTTTGGTTAGTAGTGGCATTTGGAGATCCATTAGTGTTGGTTGTTTGTCAATCTTCCATTGCGATCTTTATGATCTGTGTAGGTTGTTATCATGTGCACTTACACTTGGTTTAAAAAGCAAAAAAATTATTTTTCTTATTTTTTGTCCTTGTTTCCAAGGATCTCCGAGCGGGGCATTATAGTTCATGTGTTATGAATGTTTATCTTTTCTCATGCATGCAGTAGATTAGATGAATGAATGTGAATGATTTATATGGTTAAGTTCTAAATTGATTTAAAGTTTTGAGGTTAGTAATTCATCCCTCCCCTCTCAGTAACCTAGCTAGTCTTGATTATTTCCAACAATTGGTATCAAAGCTTTGTGGTTCTTAGGATAAAGTTTGACAACTTGAGCAAAGATCAAGGACAATGGAGATATTCAAACTTGACAAAGCTATTGAGAATGAGAAGCAAGATCTGGAAATGGCCATAGCTCAACTCAAGGAAGCAAAGGAGCATCTTTCCCAATCCCTGAAAAGAAGGAAGGAACTTGCAAGACAGACGAATGACCATCAGTATGTTGAAGAACAGATTGAAGACCTTTTCCCATCAAGCAACTCAGATGAAGAAAATGAGGCAATCAAGGAACTTTTAGCAAAGAATGGCTCTCTGCATGAAGAGGTAAGAAAATTGAAAAGAGAACAAGAAGTTCAATCAATAAGAATGTGTGAAATTTTGGAACAAAGGAATAAGGCAAGTGAAGACTTGGAGGCAAGGAACAATGTAAATCAAAATCAATCACTTCAGCAAGAAAGTCTTATCAATCAACTCTCAAATGCAAATGAGGAAATCATGAATTTGAGATCTGAAAATGAAAGCTTAAGGAATGATCTAATTATTGAAACACAGCTCAATGAAAGATTGAAAGCTGATCTAATTTCTAAAAGAAACTCAATGAAAGGATGATGAAATCTCAAGCAGATATGGATCAATTAAATCAACAAAGTGAGCATAATCTCTATAGGAAAAAAGGTAAAGTAGGACTTGGTTACAAAGAAGAAGGTGAATCTTCCAAGCATGGTGCCTAAAGGAATCAAAAACCTACTTGCAATCAATGGAAATTCCAACTTCAGAAATGACATGCCCCAGGAGCTTCCCTTTTGTAACACTAAACGATCATTTCTTGGGATTGCGCGATATGTCGTACCTATGACATCTATTGAATACATGCCTTAGATCAGCAATATGAGTACTTTGATCTTTCGAAAAGACAATCAAGTCATCCATGTAGATGACTATACACCTGTTTATCAATCCTTTAAAAACTTCATCCATTGCTTGTTGAAATGTAGCTCCCACATTAATCAACCCGAAAGGTATCCTTCTGTAAGCAAACATTCCCCACTTAGTTGTGAAAGCAGTCTTTAGCCTATCTTCTTCATCGACCATCACCTGGTTATATCCTGAGTAACCATCCAAGAATGACATCATCTTTGAACCATTAATGATTTGCAAAACCTCATCTAGTGAGGGTAGAGGGTAGTTATCCTTCTAAGATGCTAAATTCAAGTTGTGAAAGTCAACACAAAGGCGAATCTCTCCGGTCTTCTTCCATACAAGAACCAAATTTTCCACCCATGTGGAATGACAGATAGGAAATATGATCTTAGCATCCAGTAGTTTCTTAACTTCTTTCATAATCAGTGGTTCGATTATCGAATTTATTGGTTGTTGTCTTTGTTGGAAAGGTTTAGCATTTGGTTTCAACGGGATGTCGTATGTGATAATCTCAGGATCATAAGTCTTTAACTCTTCATATCTCCAAGCAATAACATCTTGATACTCGGTGAGAAATTTGAGCATGTCATCCCTTTTTTTTTTATTGCATGCTTTTCCTATTTGCACCATTTTTGGTTCTTCATCAGTACCCAAATTATACGAGTCACATTCTTCGATTCCTTTCTCTTGAGTTTCCCTTCTTTTGAGTGCTGATTTGTCACGGTCAAAGATGTGTTCAAGTTCAACCATTCCTTTTGAAATGTTGTTGGTTTTAAAATAAAGGATTCCATCATCATCCTCAAGCTCATCATCTTCAGGCTTATCTTCAGGTGTATCATCAATCTCTTGTCCTTGAAAATGGTGACTGCAAATAATAAACTTGAGTATATGTTGATCATCTTGAAAGACCTAAAAATTCATGATATTGTCAGGAATGGAAGGAATGGAAACTAGTTCAACTAAGAATCTTTTTAACTTTATTTTTTCAACTGGTTGCAAAGCACTGGCTGAAATAGCAAGGGTGTCTACTACCACATTCTTTCTTCTTGGAATGGATTTGATGTTCAGAGCTTCAAAGTCATCCACTATATCCCATACCCTTTTCCTATAAGTGATTAATCTTTTGTCGTTGCATGAGTATATGGATTTTACTTGTCATATCACTAGTTGAGAATCCCCTTTGATTATAAGAGAAGTGACTCCTTTTTCCAATCCAAAGAGAAGTCCTCGAATCAAAGCTTCATATTCTACACCATTGTTAGTACATCTAAACTGCAATCGATATGCAACATAGAAAGACCTACCCTTTGGGTTGATTAGTTCAATACTTGCACTGGCTCTTGATTTGCATCTAGAACCATCGAAGTGGAGTATCCAAACTGCATTTTCCTTGTGTTTTCTGACTTTGTGCTTATTCATCCTTAACTTTTCTTTTACTTGATTCTTGAACGATTGTTTCTTGGGAAGTAACGTTTCTCATGTAAGGCTTGATGAATCTCCTTTGTATCCTATGGATAGAGGAAAAGTGTGTTTTTCTTACTTCTCATGAATTTCCCCTATTAGCTCACTAATTTGTTCAACTTTAGGTTCAGGATGAATGACTACTAAAGTCCATCCTTTACCTTTGACATATCGTCTTCTTCTCTAAACTTTAATCATCCCAGGAGGAGGAGAAGATAAACCTCCACCATCTGAAGAGGTATTGTTGTATGATACATTTAGATCTTCACTTTCCTCTTTAGTTTCTTCAATAAGGTTGGATGAATTCACTGAATCTTGGCTTTCAATAATTTCATCATTTGAGGTCTTTGTACTCTTGTTTTCCATTATTTGTGTCAAAACCTTTGCTACTGCTTCTTGGCATACTGAACATTCAAACTCTAAATGACTAACTTTGTGCAACCGAAAAAATCTTGGAAGGAGGAGGATACTAGGGTTAGCGTCCTCTCCTAAACAATGTAGATTAGCAAAAATACTTTCTATGAATTGTGTCACGGTCTCACTTTTGGGTACCGACACCTTAGGTTCTTCATTTTGATCGTGGGGTGTATTGTTTGGAACCATGTTCAATACCATCACTTTGTATGAACCCAAGTCCGATTGTAAGAATGCTACCTCATTCAAGGCATTGTAATCTATGATCATTGTTTTCATTTTGGGCTCAGGAAACCATAATTGAGTGAAGTCTGTAGAGAACCATCCTCTAAGACATTTTTTCCATTCTCTGCTCAGGAGTAACTTTTATATCTTTGGGATGTCGACCACATGTATGTCAACAATATCCTAGATCCAAGGATCAACTATTAGTTATATCCATACATCTTTCAATACTCCAATGACTTTTACCTCTATTTTATCCAACTATATTACCACTCGATCAGAGGGTTGAGGATTAACTCCTAGCCTTTGAGCTATTGATAATGGCATCACATTACATGAAGCTCCTGAATCAATAAGACAATTGTGAAGATTCTTTCCAAATATCCTTATACTTAGCAAAAATGGGGGTACCTCAACTTTGTCCTTGAAGATAGTGGGCATTGCTTCTACAGCATTTACTTGTTGGGGCACCATCTTTTGAGGGACATTATTCATATTATGGGAAACCTTTGTATTATCCAATGTCTTCATGAGTGCTTCTCTTTGTTGTGGACAATTCTGCAACATGTCGAACATGGACATATTGGCTTTTGTTTTCTTCAGATCTTCAACTGTATTATAATTTTTAGTAGACCAAGCAGGGTTCTTCAATATTGTTGGTATGTTCACTTGATTCTGATACTATTATCCTCCTTGGGCTGGCCTTATCAGTGGTGGATTGTTGTTTGCTCTAGGATCAGGTGGAGTTGGTTGCAAACCAGGAGGAATTCCATCGGTCAAGGGATCCTTTTTGTTTCTGAGATTATATGTATTTCGATTATCATTTCGAAAGGCAAACATCTCATTGTGTTGAAGATCAGGTTCTTGACTAAAAGGGAATGAGAATTCTTCACTTGCTTGTTGTTCCACTTGTACATTCTGTGTAGAATCGTAAGATTCCAATAGCATTGCATTGAATTGAATAGGAGGAGGATTATCATTCACTTGTGGGTTTTTATTCACATCCTGATTACCATTATAGTACGCACCATCATTGCTAGGCATATTTTGGCCATCATCATACTGATTAATATCAGCATACTGAATGTTTTTGTTATCAGCAGGAATGCTTCCATTATTTGGTTGAGTATTGCATTGTCGATTTTGTCTTTGGAAGCCATTGTTGCGATCAAGAGGATTGAAGTTGTTTCCTCTGCCATTGTTTCCTGCATTGTTGTTACTGTTGTTGTTGAAGTTCTTGTTGTAATTCTGACCAAAATTGTTGTTGTAGGGGCCAGCATTATTTCTTTGGAAGTTGTTATTTTTTCCTTGTGACAATCTAAGATGAGTCAACTCATTGTTCATTTGTGACATGGTCTTCTTCATTTGACCAACTTCTGAAAGGAGATTGTTATCTGCTTCCACAGGAATCGTTGCTTTTTGTTCAAAGAAGGCTATTTTTGGGGGCTCATACCCTGGATATGTTATCGCTTGAGTTTGTGGAGCGGTTACCTACTACAATGGAACTAGGTTCATAGGTATGAACTGACTAGGCATGGTAGGTGCTCCCAAGGGAACTGTTGGCATTGTAGGGACTGTTTGTGTAGGAAGCATCATTCCTCCTCCATTAGGATTAGCTTGCTTTGTGAACATGATCACTTCTGCAAAGACTTTGTCCAATGTGTCAATATTTGTTGCAGGAAGTCTTCTCAAAAAGATCACAGTAAGAGGATCCATAGCATTGAAATAAACTTGGATGGCAGCTTCAACCAGTATTGTGTATGGTGTTTCCAACTTGTGGTAGGCCATATGAAAGCGATGATTGGAGCGTGAAACTATCTCAGCGGGGTCCCTTTTTATTGATATGAATTGTTGATGTATCACTACTGGATATATGAATGTTCTGAATTGTTCCAAAAATAATTTTTTGGAAGTGTCTCAGTCTCCAATACATCCTGGTGGTAGGCTCACATACCAATTGAAGGCAATTTCCCCCAAAGAGTAGGGAAATAATCAAAGAACCACATCTTCATTAGCAATTTGCTTCTGGTTGCAAATTTCCTTAAAAACCTTGAGATGATCTTTGGTGGTTCTTGATTCTCTGTAAATGAACCTTGGAAAAAATTTCTTAGGATTCTTAGGGAGGTCATGGAGGGCACCTGTCAAGTTAATGGGTGAATCAACTGCATTTGCGAAAAAGCCCATTGGAGGATTTTGTGGACCTAAAGATGGCTAGGATGGTGATGGGAGTGTTGGAATATATGGAGGTCTACCTGGTGGTTGAATGGGTGGTGAAGTAGCAGAAGATGACGAAGTGTCAAATGGAAGTGGTTGAATTCAGGGTATTCCTCTATCACTACGTGGCTTACGAAAATGAGTAAGCTCTAGAAATTCTTGGGCACTTGGTAAAGATCTTAGTGCTCGTTGGAATGGGGATCTTGGATCAATATCTTCCAACTTGTATCAATTCTTGTAAAAATGCACCTCTGCAGAAGTAAACTTCCTCATTTCTTCTAATTTTTGTGCACCACAGAGATTTTCGGAGCTACGGAGCTGGGAACCTAAATTTCTAAAAATTCTAGAAGTGATTTCTGAACTTTTTATAGAGTGCAAATTATTGCAAGGGTTTCGAAACTTTATCAAATCTTTCTTATTTCCAATAGTAGGTTCTTTGTATTGGCCCTCCTTCTAGTGCCACTTTTGTTGGGCATTTTTTTTGCACAAGGTCAATGACAGGAATCCATAGTGTAATTCCTCCCTTGAAAAGCAAATCTTTTTAAGGATCTCCTCCAAGGTTCAGTGTTTGTCTTGCGACGTACCAAAATCTGCTAATAAATGTGAATGTTCACAAGGAGGCCTTTGCTAGTTCTAAAAACTCTTTTGTCTTGGAATCAAAGTAAAATATGTTTGCTGTCTCAAAATATCACACCAAAAGAACAATATTTTTGTATTTTCTATTTTTTTTCAATGAATGCAATTCTAATAATTTAGCTACTATGAGGTTTTATTCTAACAAGGGGTTAACAAAGAAAATAATGAAACTGTAAGAAAGTAACATGAAATCAAATGACTTGAAATTGAAATTCCTAAATGGACATAAACTACAAAACACAACACGCTGCTAGTTAAGCCTTTGAAGAAATCTGTAGGAAACTAATAAAAACAAGAGCAGCGCTTCCTAGAATCCACTAATGCAATCGTCGGTGAGAATATTTAACAAATCGAATGATATTTCACTCTTCATCAAATCGCAAGGCCATGAAAAGTGCACTCATGCAAGACAAAAAGCTATGTAGACACAATCAGGTGATCTTTTCTCAAGCTTGTTACGTCAACGAAATTCATATATCTATAGCAAACACCAGATTTAAAAGATCGCACAACTAGAAACAACACAATAAACCTTTGGCTCAATCACAATCTCATGAATAAAATTCACAAAACAATGACACATTCAGGCAAGAATAACTACACTCTGAATGCTAGCACAAAAAGCATAACTTTATTGCATAATAATAGCAGCCTTTGTTACATTTTACAATGAGGTATTTATAAGAAATCGTCTCCTTAATTTGTGTTGAGAGTGGGAGATATCTTAATGCAATAAAATGCTTTTAAAACATTTTAAAAAAACTAAATATATACAAACTGGTAATCTAACTGGTGCTTAGAGGAACTCCATCCATATTTTATTCATTAATTAGATGCATGAGCCCTTTACATGTCAAAAACAATGAAAGCATGAGAGAGAAAGTAGGAGGAAGCCATCAGTCGAAGTAGAAGTGCATGGAGACACCAAAAATAGAAGCTGACCCTTCACTTGATGTGTGTCGGAGTTAACTTGTCATCAAAATGCACTGCCAATGCATGGAAAGTGCTATTTTTGAAACTGACAGTCAACTGTCAGCGCACCTCTGAATTGCGGACCTGCAGAGCTGTGGAGCTGTAGACATGTGGACCTCTACTGGGTCAAAATCTCAAAATTTTACTAAGTGTCAAAATTGAAATTATGGCATTTGGGTTTCGCTCATCTTTATCCTAAAGATATGTTTGGATGTTTGCCCTTGAATTTCTCTATAATCTTAGTAATCTTAGTAGCATCTTGAAGATCCAAAGCCTCATACTTGTCTTTGACCTTCTATTTATAGTTGTCCACCTCAATTCGAGTTTCTGCAAAATCTTTGAGTTTGGTCTCCAACTTTAACAATGCTTCTTCTATCCTAAAGGCTTGTTTGATGTCTTCATCACTAGATTCTTCCTCTAAAGTTTTTCTAAAATTCTCCACAACTACCTCAACTAGTAAAAGATTCTCTCATTCTTCATCTTAAAAAATGTCCAAGCATGCATCACTGTACAACTTTTCTGCTTCCAAAATTAGCTCTTGGGCTTGGTCCTTGAGCCTATGTATCTCATCATGCAATGTTTCCATCACTTTATTTCCATTTGAAATCTTTTCTATCCAATCATCTATCATGTCTAACTCTTCTCTGGTATATACATCAATTAGAATGTGGTACCTTTTCCCTTTTATGGCCTATAGAGTTTGTAAATCCTTTCTCCATACCCGTACCTCATCCATAATATTGAAGTCCTGCCTCAAAATTGCCACGATCTTATCACCATTCTCTTGTGTAGCATGCAATAACTTCAGACTTCCTGTGATTATAGTGACACCCTTATCCTTAAGGTTGTCTCACCAATCTTGACAAGCTCTCAAAAATGGACTGAGTTGTACACCTTCCCCTTGTTTAAGAATGGTATTTAAAGTCTCCTTAGGGTGTTCAGAATCAAGAGGACCAATAACTTTAGCTAAATATCCTTTTAAGATCTCAACTTGTCTTCGAAGTGTTCTAATTTCAATCTCATCATGTTCCATATGGTTAAGAACCTCCTTGACTCCCATAGTCATCATCTGTCAGGAAATATCCCATGTAGGCTTTCCTAACATGATATCCTTCACTTCATAGTCCTGAAGGCTAACAACTTCTTCATATGTACCTTTCAGAGGGTGAGCCACCTGTGCAAATAAGTCCTAGTTCTGAGTAGTAGTAATGAATGCAAATGGTGTTGCATTGTGTAATGGAGAGTCAGGCTTGTTCAAAATCTCTGCAATGTCACAAATATCATCCTCTAAAGCAAGGAATTGATGCTTAGCACTTATCATTATTTCTTTCTGGAACCATCTCAGGATATGTCTTTCTATAACCTTGGCTCTGGATGATGAAGGGATGTGTTCAACTACCTCCTTCCCTTTATCACTCTTGCTTGGAGTCTCCTATTGTGAGGGTTCTTCTTCTGTAGTCTTAGTTTCTATAGATCCCATAGTTTGATCCTCAATTTCTTGAGAAGGTTGTTGTATACATTCTACTACATGTGCCTCTTTTGATGGCTCATCAGTAACCCTCGATTCTGGTTCTCCTTGTAATGATGATTCCTTCTGAACATGTTCTTCTGAACTCAGAGGTGGAGGTGTCACTGAAACCTTATCTACTATCATAACCTGAGGTGAAGATGGGGGAGTTGGATGAGGACCTTGTGTCTCGGGTGGCATCTGCATCCAATCTTTCTATTGAAGTTCACCTGTAGGAGTATCTCTAATCTTATCTCTAACCAATTTTTTACCCACTAGCATGAAATCAAAATCTAGGATGGAGAGAACATCATCACCTAGCTCCCTTTGCTCATTCACCCATTTTTGTACTTCGTCTTTCAAAGAAGAGGCTTCTACTGTTTCAACTTGGGTGGGTGGTGGGGTATTTGTGACACTCTTCTTTCTTTCCAATTCTATGGCTTTGGCCAGTCGAGTTCTCCTTTGTAGAGGCACCTGCTCCCCCTCATCCGACTCTGTTTCCCCCTCATCTGATTCTTCATTGGAAATGGTTTTAGGAACAAAAGGATTAGGCACTAATCTTTTATGAACTCTCTACCTCTTGTTCATTCTAACCTTGACCCTCTTTTTCTTCTGTGGAACCATAGGAGAAGCGGGCTCTTCATGTATCTGATGAATGGATGTCTCTGGAATCTCTCCCTCCTCTTGTTGGCTTGACAAAATAGGAGGCAATGGAAAATCAACCTGGACATGAGAAATTCCAGAGTCTTGGGGCTCCTGGGGAGTAGATTCCTGTCACTACAAAGGGGCCTATTCTTCAACATGCTCTGTCTGAATCCTCTAAGGAGAGGCTCTCTTGCTCTTTTCCTTCTTCTTCTCTAAAGGATGGTAGTATCCCACTGGATGATCAAGTTGGTAGACTATTTCTGGCCTGATAGGAGACTGGAGCACAAAGATAGGAACTGTAACTTTTTTTTGATCCTCTCATAAGCTGACTCAATCTGCTAGGAAATTTCCATTAGAACCAACTTGTCACTTGGGTATCTTGGGAGCTTCTTTGGATGGATGGATGCACCACCAACCCGAATGTATGTGAATGTCCAAAACTGGATGAAATATGCATCGAGAGCTATGATCTATGCCCCGGCCTCATCAGACAATCTCTTCCCATAATCCCCTACGATGAATCAAATGATGGCAAAGATGAAGGCATCATTCACAATTCTGTACTCCTTGCTCTGCAGTGAGAGCTTCTTCTTAACTAGCTGAGGATAGACTATTTACGGCCATGCATTAGGATCCTGTATACTGCCCTTCTTATACAACCCAAGATAGTTGGCGGCTCTTGTTGCAAGTAGATATACCACATAAGAAGTCATATAGAACTTCTTCTTGTCCTTTATTGTCCGCAACTGGTCACACAAGTTCTCACTAAGTGTGGTGGCCCAATCTAGTGACATCTTTGCGTGTCTGATGGTCTCAATGAAGTTGACCATGAATGGAGCGAGATGACCTGCTACAGACAATCCCATAACTCTGCTCAAGAGAATGATTGAATATCCAATGTCATCCTTCATGTATCCTTGAATCATATCTACTTTGTTGATTTTCTTCCCTCGAGGTGGTTTCTCAATGAAGTATGAGGAATATATGATTTCGATGGCCTCCTAGTAATGATCCTTATGCTACCTCTCAGCTGCTTCATATGAAAGCCTAATAAACTAATCAGCTCTAGGTAGGTGAAAAATACTCTCGATATCATCAGGTCATAGATCCCAGACCACTTCCTCAGTGACGCTCTTTACCACCCTCTCATTAGGAACAAAATGTCGAGATAGGGTGATAATCAATTTAGCTGACTGCACAGTCCCGAGATGTGATGCTGCATTTAATAATTCAGAATGGATTAAGGTTGATATCAAGGATGATCTCTCAGTTGGATTGTTACAAACTCTCAAGAACTCTTTGAAGTCTGTGTGTCCAAGTTCTGTGTCTTTGATCTCAGAGTATTCATCATGCAACTATGATTTTGGGGTTATGCCTTGGAACTTGTACACAACTAATTTTGTTGTTGATCCAGATGTAGACGCCATCTTATTATATTACCTACATGTCACAAAAGAGAAAAAAATGATTAATTATTGGATATATAAAAAAATAAAATTTAAAATGTAAGAAAACAAAATGCCCTTGTGCAAAACTTATTTATTTTGTTGTTTTTTTTCTTTTTAAATTGTTTTTTTCTTTAAATTTTTTCTTTTCTTTTCTCTAACAACTAAATTAAATTAAAAATAAATTAAATTAAAAAAAAGGTGGGTGGAGGCGTGGCGACGCGCGTGGCTAGGGTCTGTATGAGGGCGGCATGCACTGCCACGTGTGCCCAAAAGAGGGGAGGGGGCGAGCGGCATCGCAACCCGAAGGGTGCGACGGTAGTGGCCGTGCACAATGCCATGTCGCTCACCCAAAAGGGGCACGACGATGGCAACTGCATACCCCTTTAAGGGCACGCACAGTGGCGCTTCCTCAAGCTTCCTCCTGTGGGCACGTACACTGGGGTTTGAGTGGGAAAAAAAATGGAGGTAGGGGGAGGGGGTCTCCATACCTCTCCCTCTTTGGCCTACTAAAAAATGAACAAGTAAGAAGGGAGGGGGGGTTTTATAACCCCCTCTCTTTTTCTTTTTTTTTGCAAAGCGCACGTGCAAGATTTTTTTTTCTTTTTTTTAAATAAATTTTTTTTTTAATTTGTATTATTTTTTTTTATTATTATTATTTTGAGTTTTTTGACTCTAAAATTCTAACTTATTTAACCGAGTTTTCTTCTCCTGACTCCCGCATTATGAGTCCGGGAGTCGAAAAAAGTAGGGGGTCCCCATTCCTAGTAAGGAATGGGGCATGTGTTTGGGAGACCACAACAATGCTGAGAAGATGCAAATTGAGGAATTGGTACTCACCAAAATGTGAAAATGGAAGTATTCCCCAGACCAGATTGCTCCCCAAATTTCAAAGGAATTATTTGTTAGAGTAAATAATTATTTATTCTATTTACTTAAGCTTACTTAGGTAAATGCATTTATTTATTAGTTGTAGTCTAGGAGTTTGTTATAAGTTGTTGACAATACGGGATTTTTTTCTCTCCTAAGTCATACTTATCCTCTCACATTGTTCGAGGACTTTCCACCTTATGTGGATGTATGCTTAGTTGTCACCCTTATCTCCTAGCATTTTCTAGCTCATTCTAGAAGATTCCTTGAGCTCTTTATATTCGGGCTCCCTCATTATATCACAACATCACTTCTTGCATATTGTAAATACATTTTCTCTTGTGTTGCAATATCATTTTCTCTCTCATGTTTGTTTAGGGTTTTTCCCTTGCTCTATGCTCTTCTCTCCTTGGCTTCCCTTTGACAGGTTTTTGCATGCAAGTGATCTTGGGCATCTTCAGAGTTGGATTTCATCAACTCCAACATGGTATCAAAGCCTCCCTATTGCTGCTTCATTGAAAGATTTTTGAAGCCGTAATTTGAAGTCACAAACCCTAGTTTGTTTGTGCATTTTTCTTCAAATCGAGGAATTAGTGATTTTTCGGAGCACATTGGGCCCAAACGGACACTGCCATTAGATTTAGAAGGCACTTTTCAGTTAGGATCCATATAAAGCTTTTCAATTTTGGAGACAGAGCTTCGGGAGGCAAAAAAAATTTAGTTGCAAGGTCGTACAGACCTATACGGACGATTTTTGAGTCAAAAAAATAAAAAATAATAATAAAATATTTGGTGCTCCACCAGCATGCCGCTTGGTGACCACTCGTGCACAGCCCTATAGCCACCTTGACCGACCATGCCACTGCAGGGCCTCTGCAGCCATGCCTCAGCCAGCTCGGCGGTGCCTTTGAACACTCTGACGATGGCTCCATCAGCTTTCACCGCTCAGCCGGCTTCCTCCACCGGTGGTTCTCTCTTGCTCCCCACCTCCATCGGTGCTTCTGCTTGTCTACCCCCAGCCCGTGGCCTTGCTCTGTCAACATGCACATGTCAGCATCTGAACACTCAATGGTCACATCAGCACCTACATGGACATTTCCTGCCCCAATCAGCAGCCTGTCAGCTTTTTAAGCCACTTCTCATGTGACACATGGCAGGTCTGCCACGTTGCACTTTGTCACATCACTCCTCTGCCATGTGGCTGCCACATGAACTTGCCATGTGGCTGCCACATGGACTTGCCATGTGGCATATATTTTGTGGTGACAAACATGTGGCCATCAAATTTTTTGCAATGGATTACTGACGTCAGCACTACATCATCCTTCTTGCACCTCTCCAAGGTCATTTTGGACCTACTTGCAATTTTTTGGCCATAACTTGAGCATATGAAGGTATTTTTCTGATCTAAAATAAGCGTCAAAAAGCTAGTTCTGAGACAAAGACATTGGTGTAGGTATTTTTAGGTTTTAATGCATTTTTATTGCCTGTTTTTCAGTCAAAGTCTAAAGTTGTGTTTTTGACTCCGACAAGCATATTTTTTGCGTCCCACGCCCGTTTTTTGAAAATTTCATATTTCTAGAAAGATGATTCTGTGTTCTTTTCAAAAATGTGGTCATTTTCCTTAGTTTTTGGCCCATGCTCTTTCTATCATAGTTTTGGCATTTTTACTATATGGTGGATATCTTGAGTGTTTTAGGCCCGAGGATCATTTTCCTGGCATGGTTTCCTTTTTTTTAGGCTGTACTTTGTTTTGTTGCAGCTTGTTTTTGGTTTTGATCATTGTAGCTATCATTTTGAAGCACTTTTATGTATCACACTGAGATAAAGTGCCACTTTTGCATTCTGGGGGTCATGAACATTGTTTTGAGTCAGTTGTACATGCACTATTTTTATAAAGCACCATGGGGGGGATAGTTTTTTGCTATTTTAGGCATTCTCCCTTTGTCAAGTGAATGTCCCTTCCATGAAATTAGCCTCATGTAGCGTCAGTTTGACCGTGTCTTTATAGGTGTCTGTACCTCTTTCTCTCTCATCATTCTTGGTTCGTCTGCAGGAGACTTTAGTCCACCTTCTCAGTTTCTTGTCATCTCACCCCATCTGCATTAAGGGGGGGGGTTATGTTGTTGTTCTAATGCATCCTTGGTTCGATGGTTTAATAGTGTGAACTATGTATTCAATGGTTGATCCTATGTATAAGGTGATTGAAGTGGCTGGCTACCTATGCATTTCGGTGAGATGGATCATCTACCATATAGATACACTCGATTCGTGCCTTCTTCTTTCATGGAGGTTCTTCAGATCAGTAGTTTTCTTTCTGATGGTAGATTTATGGCTTCTTCATGCTTCAGTGATGCTGCTCTACATGATCACTTTCTTGTTCCTATTTTAGGGGACAATTCCCCTAGTTGGAGGCTTCTTTAGTTCTTCACTAGGTTCTTACCTCTTTTTGGGGGAGGGTTTTTCCCACAAGGTTTTCTCTCTTTCCCCATTTTCAGAGGTTGCATCTTTTGCATTTGTACATGGGTACCTAACATGGCCTCATTGTCAAGACCCATTCTGCATTCATCTTAGTTTTGTGAGCTTAAGGAATTTTCCTAAGTTGCACTTAAGGGGGGGTGTTAGAGTAAATAATTATTTATTAATTATTTATTCTACTTACTTAGGCTTACTTAGGTAAATGCATTTATTTATTAGTTGTAGTCTAGGAGTTTGTTATAAGTTGTTGACAATACAGGAGTTTGTTCTCTCTTAAGTCATACGTATCCTCTCACATTGTTCAAGGACTTTCCACCTTATGTGGATGTATGCTTAGTTGTCACACTTATCTCCTGGCATCTTCTAGCTCGTTCTAGAAGATTCGTTGAGCTCTTTATATTCGGGCTCCCTCATTATATCACAACATCACTTTTTGCATATTGTAAATACATTTTCTCTTGTGTTGCAATATCATTTTTTCTCTCATGTGCTTTTAGGGTTTTTCCCTTGCTCCACGCTCTTCTCTCCTTGGTTTCCCTTTGACAGGTTTTCGCATGCAGGTGATCTTGGGTGTCTTTGGAGTTGGATTTCATCAACTCCAACATTATTGGTAAGATTGCAACCAAGGTGGGAGTCAGCTACACAGACAGCCAAGGATATTTATGAACAATCCTTGAAGAAATTATTGCCAAATCTTACTAATGAAGAAGTGAAGGCAGCCATGAAAAACAATGAAGGTAAAATGATGATCAGATTCTATACATGTTTAATTTTGATTAAAGATATTAAGCATGTTTTAAGAGATGCAACAAACATGTGGAAGAATATCTATCATTTGCATAAGCCTAGTGATGATCTAGTAAAGATCAAAGATGATGATGGTGACAGTGATGACGATGAAGAGGTTAACACTTTGTGTGTTACATTTGATGTTGAAGACTATCAGGCACTAAAGGCTGATGATGAAGAGAAAGATGAAGAAGCTAAAGAGGAAGACAAGGAAGTAGATGAAGAAGATGACCCAATGAAAATTGCAACAAAATTCATTGCTTGCCTTCCTCACTCTCCACCTAAGCTAGCAACATCATCAGGGTTGGAGTTAGCTTCGGCAGGAATGATTGAAACCACATCAGAAATATCATTTGCACCTACTACCTCACAACTCTAGGTATCTAAAATGGAAGTTTCTGCCATTTCATCTATTGAGCTACAACACTCTTCATCAGCACTCAAGCAATATACTTCAGCAGTATGCACAGTTTCCAGTTCTCCAATTGTGTCAACTTCTACTGCAACTTGTTTAGTAAGTTTGCCAGTATGTTTTACAATTTTTTCTACTACAGCTTTAACTGCACCAATTTTTGTTCCAGTTAGCTCTTCAATTGCAAATATTCTAGTTTGTACATTACCTATTGGTACTTCATTTTTGGGAAGCACATCAATTTTGGATATAGTTGGTACCTCTCTCAGTTTTCCTCTAGTTGGACCAATTCAAGTTTTTACTGCTAGTCTAACTACTTCAACTATTGTTTCCATTTCTAAGTCCAAGGAAGTAAGCACAAAAGTTAAACCAAAGACTCCTCTAAAACTTCTACTTACTGGCAAGGCAATTGATGAAGACATAGACTTGGACAAAGAAATTGCTATTCCTACAATAGATCTGGACACTGCCACAGCCAATGAAATGAGGTTAGTTAGTTAGCTTTTAGAGCAAAAAGCAAGGCAGAAGCACCTTAGAGAAGAGAGAGACAGAGAATTTACAATAATTGAGAATGCCAAAAATATAATGACTGAGGCTATAGGTGTTGATTTTGATCCATCTCAACACATTTTGTTACAATTAGAAGAGGTTGTGAATAAGTTCAATTAGGACACTTATGGCCAAGAGAAGCTCATTAAGAAGGCATAGAAGAAATTTGATAATAAGGTGCTTGAGCACATTGCAATAACTCAAGTAGAGTTATCCACAGTTTTGAGCAACCTTGATCAATCCTTCACAAATGTAACATCACTTTTTGGTAAGCTTTGTGATGTTACTGATTATACCAAGGATATAAAGGAGAAATTGAATAAGATTGATGTGGACATGAAGGCTAGTTCTCAAAGGTTACAGCTTGATCCGAGTTCAAGCTTAGCACATCACATGAAGGTGAAATTTTTGTCAAAAATGTAGGCAGAGTTACTTAGAGAGGAAGCCAAGATTAGGTCTACACTGATTGATATCCAGAATATGATTCTTCCAGTTATGGACCCAATGCAAAAACATATTGCATATTCAAAAACATTGGTCCAAGATAACAATTTTTCAGTAGCAAATCATATGATTAAACTTTCTGCAGAAGTTCAAG
Source organism: Cupressus sempervirens (assembly GCA_028749045.1). Classification (NCBI taxonomy): domain Eukaryota; kingdom Viridiplantae; phylum Streptophyta; class Pinopsida; order Cupressales; family Cupressaceae; genus Cupressus; species Cupressus sempervirens. The sequence continues at coordinate 371,289,368 of CM053783.1, read as the reverse complement.
TGGCACTCTCCACTTGCAAGATTTTGCAAGATAATTGGGATAAGACATTAACTTTTATTCTTAAAGTACACTCCAAATTTCTCTCACATTTTGATATTTCTATTTGAATATTTTGCACATCTCTTTGGCATTATTGTCAAATAGGGGGAGTATGAGATAATAAGAACAGGGGAAGTAAAGAGATAGTAAGAGATTTGTGGAGAAATCAAGGGAGAAAATAAATTGATATATGTACAGCTAAAAGCTATGTATATATTATGCCATATGTATGGGGGAGATATGTAAGATATGTGTATACAGTAGCTTTACAAAGGTCAATTTTGAAAAATAAAAAATTAGAATGTTAGTGTACATAAGTTTTGGCTCATAAGTGTTTTTGTCACTAATGCCAAAGGGGGAGATTGTTGGCATTATGTTGTATTTGTCATTAGTGACAACACTTATTCAATTCTAAATGGCTATCAAGCTCATCACTCAGTCTATAGTTTATATTGAGCATTCAATGGTTACCTTGTAAGTTCAACAGTTAAGCAATTCACACTGAGCATTCCTGAAGCTACCAAGTGAATGGGCAATTCAGCAGTGGATACCAAGCTTATAGTGTTCACTGAACAGATAGTGGTTACCAAGCTTACAGTTTTCACAAAATAGATAGTGGTTACCAAGCTTTATAGTATCTACCAGTTTGCATGATATGAAGTCAATTTCTACCGAGTGATGGATGCATACTGTTTACCGAGTGACAACAAGGTAAATGAAGGATTCAATATTTATCAAGTGACACTATATCTACTGAGTCTCCAATGGTTATTGAGTTCCAAGCTATGTTGTGTGATTAGTATGGACCGACCTACTTCTACTGACTGCATGACGATGCCGAGTAATGCAGTGGACACCAAGTATCAGAAGGTCACCTAGTAAGCTTGAAGAGCCTGAGTCATCTACAGTTTGGCCGACTCAGTAATATTTTGTTTACTTGTGTTTTAGCCAACCTTGCAATGGTAATTATTGGAATGGTATATATGTAATGTATTGTATCATTTGCAATGTGTTTTTATGAAATTTCAAGGAATGGACATGTAATGTTTTGAGAAGAGTAAATGTGAATTAGCAGCAAAGTAGAGTATTCAGCAAGGTCATTAAGGAGCAGCAAAGACATGTCAATCACAAGAGGTGATCTATATTTCAAGATCTATTCACCAATTAAGTTGTAAGTCAGATCTACTGTTTCATCCTGATAGGTGAATCAATTTTCTAAATCCTTTAACAGGGTAGACTTAACAATCTTTGTATAAATCTCTTAACAGAATGCATACTTCATTATATGTTTGTAAAACCTCTAACAAGGTGGACCTAGCAGTCCAAATTGCTCTTAATAGGGCAGATCATTAGAAGTGGTCAATGTAAGCCCCAACAAGCCAACTTTATACTGCAGTAGTGAAGTTTTGTGGGTATCATCCCCACCCTAGTTTTACTTTCTATTTGAAAGGTTTCTGGGTCACCAAAATATTGTATTCATGTGTTATGAATGTTTATCTTTTCTCATGCATGTAGTAGATTAGATGAATGAATGGTGAATGATTTATATGGTTAAGTTCTGAATTGATTTAAAGTTTTGAGGTTACTGATTCACCCCTCCCCTCTCAGTAACCTAGCTAGTCTTGATAATTTCCAACAACAATACATTACATATATACCATTCCAATATTTACAATTACAAGGTTGGCTAAAACACAAGTAAACAAAATATTATTGAGTTGGCCAAATAGTAGAAACTCGGGTTCTATAAGCTAACTTGGTGAACTTCTGATACCCGATGTCCACTGCATTACTTGGCATCGTCATGCACTCGATAGAAGTAGAATCTTGATCCATACTAATCACACAATGTAGCTTTGAACTCAATAACCATTGGAGACTCGGTAGATATAGTGTCACTCGGTAGATACTGAATCCTGCATTTACCTTACTTCACTCGATAAACATTATACATCCATCACTCGGTAGACACTGGCTTCTCATCACACTAACTGATGACTTGGTAGACATTGTGAAGCTCAATGACCACTATTTGTTTGATGAACACTACTAGACTGCACACTCACTTGGTAGCTTCAGGAATACTCAGTGTGAACTACTTAACTGATGATCTTATTTGGCAACCATTGAATGTTCAATATAAACTATAGACTAAGTGATTAGCTCGGTAACCATTCAGAGTTGAATAAGTATTGTCACTAATGACAAATATAACATAATGCCAACAATCTCCCCCTTTGGCATTAGTGACAAAAACACTTATAAGACTTATGTACACTGACATACTGATTTTTTATTTTTCAAAATTGATCTTTGTAAAGCTGTTGTATATACAATTTCACATATCTCCCCCATACATATGACATAATATATACATAGTCTCTTTGTACATAAATCAATCTAATTTGTTTTCTTCCTCATTGTCTCCACAAGTCTCTTATGATCTCTTACTCCCCCTTTTTTGACAATAATGCAAAAGAGTTATGCAATATATTCAAATAGAGACACCAAAATGTGAGAGAAATTTGGAGTGTACCTTGAGAATAAGAGCTAAAGTCTTATCCTAGTTGTCTCGCAAAATTTTGCAGGTGGAGAGTGCCACTTGAACTTTTGCTGAAAGTTCAATCATATGATCTACAATAGAAAACTTGTTATCCTGGACCAATGCTTTTTGAATATGCAATATGTTTCTGCATTGTGTCCATAACTGGAAGGATCATATTTTGTATATCTATCAATATGGACTTGATCCTAGCTTCCTCTCTTAGCAATTTTGCCTGCATATCTGAAAAAAATCTCACCTTGATGTGATGTGTTGAGTTTGAACTGGGGTCAAGTTGTAGCCTTTGAGCACTTGACTTCATATCTACATCAATCTTATTCAGTTTCTCTTTTATCTCCTTGGTATACTCAATAACATCACAAAGCTTGCCAAAAAGTGATGTCACACTGGAAAAAGAATGTTCAAGATTACTCAAAATTGAAGATAGTTCAACCTAGTTTATAGCAATGTGTTGAGCAATGTGCTCAAGCACCTTATTATCAAACTTTTTCTCTGCCTTTTCAATTAGCTTTTCTTGGCCAGATGTATCCTCATTGAACTTATTGATTGCTTCTTCTAATTGTAGAGAAATGTATTGAGAAGAATCCACATCAACACCTATAGCCTCTATTATTATGTTATTAGCATTCTCAAATATTGTAAATTCTCTATCTCTTTAAGCTCTTAACTATTTCTGCCTTGCCTTTTGCTCCAAAAGCTGACTAATTAGTATCATTTCATCAGCTATAGTAGTATCCGAATCCAACTTAGGAATTACAATTTCCTTGTCCAAATCAATGTCTTCATCAATTTCCTTACCAGTAAGTAGAAGTTTTAGGGGTGTCCTTGGTTCTACTTCTAACCTTACTACCTTGGACTTAGGAACAGAAACAATTGTAGAAATAGTTGGACTTGCAGTAAAAACTTGAAGGGGTCCAATTGAAGGAAAATTAAAAGAAGTACTAACTGAATCCAAAACTGATGTGCTACCCAAAATTGAAGTAACAATAGGTGGAGCACAAACTGGAGTACTTACAACAAAAGAACTAACTGGAACAAAAGTCAATGCTATCAAAGCTGTAGTAGACAAAACTGTAGAACATGATGGTAAACTTACTGTACATGCTGCAATTGAAGTTGACAAAATTGTAGAACTAGATGCAGCTGATGTTGTTGACTCAGGAGTTTATGAAGAGGGTTGCAACTCGATAGATGAAGTGGTAGACACTTCCATTACAGATACCTGGAGCTGTGAGGTAGCAAATAATGATTGAACAGATGATATATCTGAGGTGGTTGCAATCATACTTGCTGAGGCTAACTCCAACCCTGATGATGTAGCAGTCTTAAGTGGAAAGTGAGGAAGGGAGGCTATAACTTGTGTTGTTATTCTCATTGGATCACTTTCTTCATCTTCTTCTTTGTCTTCCTTTTCAGCTTCTTTCTCTTTCTCTTCATCATCATTCTTTAATGCATGATAGTCCTCAACATCAAAAGTGACACACAGAGTGTTGTCTTCTTCATCATCATCACTATCATTATCCTTGATCTCTACTGGATCTTCACTGGGCTCGTGCAGATGATAGATGTTCTTCCACATGTTTGTTGCATCTCTAACCACATGTTCAATGTCTTTGATCAAAATCAAACATGTAAGGAATCTACTCATCATTTTACCTTCATTGTTTTTCATTACTGCCTTGACTTTTGCATCTGTCAGATTAGGTAGTAACTTCTCAAAGATTGTTCATATATATCTTTTGTTGTCTATACAACTGATTCCCACCCAGGTTGCAATCTTTCCAATAATTCATTTGAAATTTGAGGGGCAATTTGATCAGGGGAATATTTCCATTTTCCCGTCTTATTGAGTACTAGCTCGTCAATTTACATCTTCTCAACATATGTTCTAGTTTCAAACTTTAAGGCTTTGAAGTTTGTGATGCCTGCTCCTTCTTCCATCTGTTTTAACCTTTCTTGAAAGGTGAGTAGGGGCTTGCTCAATACAACTTCACTACCACCTTTCTTCTTAGATCTTGTTGTGACTATAGTTGTGGAAGCCTTGGGTGGCTTGGTAATGATTACCCTGCCCTTGTTCTTCACTAGCTCTTCCTCCTCAAATTCTTGCTCTTCTTCTTCTTCTTCTTTTGATTCTTCTTCATCCTCTCCTTTTCCCTCGGTAAACATGAGAGGGGCACTTGTAGTTTTCAACTTGGCAACCTTCCTCTTGCCTTTGCTTATTGCCTAGGGTAGCTTGATTTTAAGCTCAATTCTAGTTTTGGCTTCTTCATAGGTTCCAAAAATAGGTTGCTTTGGATCAACTGGCTCATTCACCAGTGCTTCAATGATATCTTTGGTTTCATTAATATTAACCTCATATGGAAGATGTTTCACCCATGCAATTCTAGGCCTAACTGCCTGAATATACACTCTATCACAATCAACCATAAAACATACATCATCTTTATAGTCTTCAACAAGCTTGGGAGGAATCCTAAACTTGTTGTTCATCTTCTCCTTGAAATCTTCAAAGTAATTATCCATAATGCTATCAAAATTTATACCCATTTCAGCAATGAAATTATTGATTTGATACATAATTGGAGTATATTTCTTCCATACTACTAAACTTTTTCATGGGAAAAACTTTTGAACATAAAAGAAAATACATGTTAACAAAGAACCAAATTTGCAAGGATTGTTCTTTGAAGTCCTGATACTATCCATGTTTTTGTTCAACTACTTCAATAACAACTCTGACAGATCAAATTCCAAATTCTTCTTCACAACCTTATATGCCAAATCCACTGCCTCACATAGCACACTATTCAAATGACTAGAGGTATAAATCTTATGAGCAATGACGTAAATACCAAACCTTAATTCAATGTCAAAAATAGTGCTTATTTTCAGACCTCTACCATCCCACTCAACTAGGTTTTTCTTTTGAAGTTCATCTTGACCTAGGGTTTTGGTAGTTTTTTCTTTGCTCAGCATGGGAAGACCCATAATCTTACGTATCATTTTCTTGGTGATCAATACAGGTTATTCTAACCATAATTGACCATTTTGCACATGACTGAGAATATACCTAATCCACTTAATATGAGAATTCATTGGCATATGATGGATATGAGTTAATCCTTTAGTCTCGAGATGCTTATGCTCGAGTTTTAGTGAACCATCAACACACATTTCTCCTAGGGCATTATCCATCTCTAGTTTTCCAATTTCTTGAACAGAAGACTTAAAATGAGTGCGAATGTCATTAATCAGAAGTACCTTGGGAGGAATTTGTGATTGAGCTCCATTAGGGTCTAGTGACTCTGCAACTGATGGTACTAACTTGAAGTTTGGCACTTTCCATTCCACACCTTTTACCAACATCTTGGGTCCTCTCTTTGCCTTGCTACTGCTGGTACTTCCAGATGCCATCGCTACTTAGTAAATGAGAGAAATTTTTTGAACAAATTCTTTGCTAAAAATTCACTCAAAATTGCTTGGATGCACCTGGAATCACTCTGCTCTATATATTCTAAAGTCGTGGTGAAAAATGAAGTTAAATTATGTCATTTTTGATGAAAAAGCTCTCCATTAATGCTTGGTACCATAATGACATAGTGCATGACAAATTGTCATCCACTCACTATGCTTGGTAGAAGCTTGTGACTCGGTGATTGAACAAAAATCTTATTACTCTCGACCTAGCTCGGTTATGTCTATGACCAACCTTGCTCGGTGAATGCAGAATTCTTATGATCCCTCTGTATCTAAAATACTGATCTGGATCTTTTTCTTTCTTTCATTGGAACTGCTCGAGATTTGACTTGAAGATACAGTTCCAGTTCCTCCATTAAGGATCTAGTTGGAAATGGTGGAGTCACCCACTTCTTGAGTGACATGACCATCATTTGAACTAGCTTGCTCGATAGATTTGGGAATCCACTGCTATCTCATCTACTTCCTGATGTTATCAACTTTAGCTTTCTTTTCATCTTCAACCTTTCCTATGTTCATGCAGTTCTTAGCTATATGACCAAGTTTAGTGCATGTATAACATCTTACTATCGTATCCTTCTTTCTCAAGTGATGCCTTGCACAGTTTATGCCAATGTGTCCATATTCTCCACAATAGTGACATCTACACCAAGTGTTGTAGTCCCAACCAAATATTGCCTTTACAAGTTGTTCAACTAGATTGAATGGTTTAGATATGTATTCAGTTGCCTTGTGACCTTGTTTCTTGCATTTGTGACATTTACCTTCAAATTTTAGTTTCTCCTTGCATTCATTAGCTTTATGGCCATGTTGACTGCAATTATAGCATTTTCCATTGAACTTTTCCTTTCCACTGCTCCAACATTTGTTTGATGTATGACCTAACTTACCATAGTGATTGCAAGTAGGTCTTTGATTCCTTTGGGAACCTTGTTTTGAAGATTCACCTTCTTCTTTGTATCCAAGTCTTGCTTTACCTTTTTGTCTATCAAGATTCTACTCACTTTCCTAATTCAATTGATCCATGTCTGCTTGAGATTTCATCATCCTTTCATTGTGTTGCTTTTCAAAAATTAGATCATCTTTCAATCTTTCATTGATTTGTCTTTTAGTGATTAAATCATTCCTTAGACTTTCATTTTTAGATTTCAGGTTCATGATTTCCTCATTTGCATTGGAGAGTTGATTGATAAGACTTTCTTGCTGAAGGGATTGACTTTGAGTTTCATTGTTCCTTGTCTCCAAGTCTTCACTTTCCTTATTCCTTTGTTCCAAGATTTCACACATTCTTATTGACTAAATTTCTTGTTCTCTTTTTAATTTTCTTACCTCTTCTAATAGAGAGCCATTCTTTTCTAGGAGTTCTTTGATTGCCCCATTTGCTTCATCTAAACTGCTTGAAGAGAAAAAGTTTTCAATCTTTTCTTCAACATATTGGTGGTCATTCATTTCTGTTGCAAGTTCCTTTCTTCTTTTCAGGGATTGGGAAAGATGTTCTTTTGCTTCTTTGAGTTGAGCTATGGCCATCTCCAGATCTAGCTTCTCATTAGCAATAGCTTTGAAGTTTGAATATCTCCATTGTCTTTGATCTTTGCTCTAGCTGTCAAACTTTATCCTAAGAACCACAAAGCTCAAATACCAATTGTTGGAAATAATCAAGACTAGCTAGGTTATTGAGAGGGGAGGGGTGAATTAGTAACCTCAAAAACTTTAAATTAAATCAGCACTTAATCCATTCATCATTCATTCATCTAACCTACTACATGCATGAGAAAAGATAAACATTCATAACACATGAACACAGTATTTTGGTGACCCAAAAACCTTCCAAATAGAAAATAAAATTGGGGTGGGGATGATACTCACAAAAATTCACTACTACAGTATAAAGTGGGCCTGTTAGGGCTTACATTGACCACTTTTGATGATCTTCCCTATTAAGAGAAATTTGGACTGCTAGATCCACCTTGTTAGAGGTTTTACAAACATACAATGAAGTATGCACTCTGTTAACAGATTTAAACAAAGACTGTTAAGTCTACCCTGTCAAAGGATTTAGAAAACTGATTCACCTGTTAGGATGAAACAGTAGATCTGACTTACAACTTGATTGCTAATTAGATCCTTGAAGTACAAATCACCTCTTGTGATTGATATAACTTTACTGCTCCTTGTAGACCTTGCTGAATACTTTGCTTTGTTGATGATTTCCATTCACTCTTCTCAAAACATTACATATCCATTGCTTGATATACTCATACATACATTGCAAATGATACAATACATTACATATATACCATTCCAATATTTACAATTACAAGGTCGGCTAAAACACAAGTAAACAAAATATTATTGAGTTGGCCAAATAGTAGAAACTCAGGTTTTATAAGCTGACTTGGTGAACTTCTAATACTCAGTTTCCACTACATTAGTCAGCATCATCATGCACTTGGTAGAAGTAGAAGCTTGGTCCATACAAATCACACAATGTAGCTTTGAACTTGGTAACCATTGGAGACTCGGTAGATATAGTGTCACTCGATAGATATTAAATCCTACATTTACCTTGCTTCACTAGTAAACATTATACATCCATCACTCGGTAGACATTGGCTTCTCATCACACAAACTGATGACTCGGTAGACTCTATGAAGCTCGATGACCACTATGTGTTCAATGAACATTGTTGGACTGCACACTCACTCAGTAGCTTCAGGAATGCTCTGTGTGAACTGCTTAATTGATGATCTTATTTGGCAACCATTGAATGCTCGGTGTAAATTGTAAACTGAGTGATTAGCTCGGTAACCATTCAAAGTTGAATAAGTGTTGTCACTAATAAAAAATATAACTTAATGCCAACATTGGGAACCATAAGGTAGATAGAAGAGTTGGAGTCTATACATCACATTATCAAAATCCAACCTTTCTAATTCTAGAAATAGGTATGCATCATTTGCAAATTGGGCATTAATCAATTCATCATTATTGGGTAGGGTGATGCCTTTGATAGCCCTCCCTAGCTCAATGGCTCTCTAATGTAAAATATAACATCAACTGCATTTACAAATAAGGAGGGAGAAATTGGTAATCCTTTCTTGATAGGCCTTTGAAGGGGGATAGAGTTTGAGAGATCACCATTGACATCAATCACAATAGAGGATTCCTTAAACATAATAAATATCCAATTGCAAAAGAATGGAGGGAACCTAAAGGCTTCTAACATACTAATAACAAAAAACCTTTCAATTCTATCACAGACCTTCTCAAAACCCAATAGAATCATACCTACATTCTGCCCAAAATATTTGGCCTAGTTTAAAGCCTCCTAGTTAGTGATTAAAATCTCCAAAATATATCTTCCTTTGATAGATCAGTTTGAGTGACAAAGATAATTCTACTAAGGATGTTACTAATTCTTCTAACAAGAATGTGAGGACTTAGTGTCATTATATTAGTATGCTTTTGATAGTGGCTCCTTGGTGGAAAAGATGAATAGAGGACTAATAATGCTCCTTCCAAAAAGTAGCGACAAGAACCTAGTTAAGAAATGGTGCCCAATCACTCTCCTAAATCTTTATGATAAGCCATGATATTTTAAAACACCAATCAATAATATAATTTAATGGAATTTCTCACAATATAAATTTGAAGTAATATTCTAGCTACAAAAATGAAACAAAAAATGCTCTCTTAGGAATTTAAGCTTGTTCTTGTCCAATAAAGTTTTGATTTTTGATTGTTCCTTGGATGCCTAGGTTGTTCTAACTATCCATAGCATGAGTGAAACTAAAGAATATGATGCCATAGTCTAAACTTTAGCATTCATTGGAGCTTTTCAGAATAGAAGGCATCATATCAATGAATTTGCAAAAGTTGGACCTTTATTCTATCAAGATGATTTCTAATATTCATATGATATTTTGAACCACCCTCTAATTGCGAGCACAAAAAAATAGTCTAAAAGATAGTTTCAGAGAAAACCATAAGAATTCATCCATCTTGGTGAGCCTCATAGTTAGATAAGGTAGGCATTCATCTACTTTTCTATATATTAAGTAAAATAATCCACCTTATAGAATCAACCACTATATTATATTTAAGATTGAAACCCAAAAATACTTCTTCCCATCATAAGGAATGACCAAAATAGCTTGAATATGATTAAATATAATATTCCATTTTTTCCTTATCTATCTATTATCCCAAAAAATATGTTTCATATTTTCATCCTAATGGTAAAAGGGGCACGTATTTGGTTAAATAATCATACATCTCAATCTATCATCAGTTGGTAGTTTGAAATGTAAAATTTTCCAAGCCAAAATTTGGGCATTAGCCTCTACTTTGGAAAATCAAATCTGAGAACTTAACATCTTCCAAGTGTTTTCTTTAAATTTATAGTTTCATTTTTTATTAGGTCTCAGATTAAGTGACAAAAAAGGTAAAATTCTTAGGTAGACCTCTCTCAAAGTAAATTGTAAGAATTGGTGAGTAGATAACCACCACCAATCTTTTAAAAAATTGCATTCTAGAGGCGTACAAATTTTGTTGGTAAGATCAATAGGAATAAGATATTAAACAAAGTTTATAAACTCTTTCAACCTATTATTTAAACCAAAGGTACTCTTAATAGTTGAGCAAGTTACCCATTCAAGGGAATTGGAGCCCCACAAATCTCTAAAGGGACACACTGCTTTCTTGAAAAGATAACAAACATGTCTGAGGAAAAAAAATGACTTGCCTTGATATTGAATTGATTTATTCCATCAAATGGAGGAATCACCAATGCTAAAGCCATGTTGAAGGGAGAAAATCCTTAACTTGAGAATTTGCAAACTTGTTGTCATGCCTTTCAAATAGCTTGTAAGGGAAATGATTTTTTTATATGGAATGAAAGTGCCCTTATATTTTTACCACCCACTTAATATTTTACCATTTATTCTTTATTGAGGCTTGGGCAATGTGAAATCATGCAAAATCTTTCCAAGGCTCATTTTCCCTAATTGATATAATGATCCATTTGACTACTACATACATCCCTTGAGTTTGGAGATCACAAAGGCCTTATCCACCTTTAGAATTAGGTTGGATACAATAGAACATGGAATTATACTTGAACCTAGTAGTACCACTCTAGATAGACCATAGAAAATATATAACAATTTTGATAAGATCATTATAACTCTTCTTTGAGGGAAACTAACAAGAAGAATAAAAAACATGTGAAGCCAAAAATATACAATTTGCCACTTGGATTTTACTAGGTAAATGTAAGTACTTGTTTTCCCAAGCGTACAATTTTATTTTTACTTTATTAAGAAACCATTTCCACATTTTATGATAGATAAAATCTCAAACCAAAAGGGATGTACAAATAGAGAGAAATCTGACCATTTTTTATTTGCTTCTATTTATTAGGAATCCAAGGGGTAGTATGGTCATTTTGTATCATGAAAAATTCAATTTTATGATGCAAAATCTTTGAACTAGAAGTTGAATAATAAATGTTGAGAGCATCCAAGGCACTATTAATCTCTTCTTCAGAGTCTTTGGGAAACAACATACTATCATCAACAAAACAAAAATTTATCACAACTAAGTTGCTAGGAGTGGAAATAACCTTGATCATGTTTGACTGATAATACTTCTCTAGTAGATAACCAAAAGAATTAGCAATCAGGACATAAAGAAAAAGAGATAAGATGCAACCTTGTCAAATTTAATGTTGTAGAGGAAATGACTTGATCATCTCTTTATTTATAATTAGCTAAATATTAGCACATGCAAACAACATTTCAACATGTTTGCACAACTTCAGACCAAATCCCAACCATTTCAACATTTTTTAGAATAAAGCTCCACCAAATTTGATAATAAGCTTTATCAAAATCTAGCTTCACAAGAATATTATCTTGGCTCAATTGTTAGGACCATTCAATACATTCCCTAGAAAGGATAAGATTACCAAGGATAAATCTCCACCTAAGAAAACTAGTTTTCTCTAGTCTAACAATATTTTTTGTAACTAGTTTGATCTTTGGAGCTAAAGCTTGAGAAATAATCTTATAGGAAGTATGAAGCAAGGTAATAAGGTGTCACCCAGAAATGGTGTCTTCATTGTTTCCTTTAGAAATGAGTTTAATAATACCCTTATTAATATCAGGTCCTAAAGACCCAACCTTGAAGGCTTCTAAGGAGAGTAGATAAAAATCATCCTTGATGTATTGCCATATGGCTTGATAAAATTCCATTGATAACCCATCAATTCCAAAGCTTTTATTTAATAGCATAGAGAAAACACCATGTTCTAGCTCATCAATATAAAGAGTGTGGTGTAAGAGATGACTATAATCCTTATTCAACTTTCTAGGAATATGCTCTTTGATAGTTTCTTCCAAAATTGGTTGGAAATCTTGCCAACGACCATCCACTTGAAATAATATTTCATAATAAGTTTGAAAAAAATCTTTAATTTCTTCTAATTTAGTACATTGAGCAACCATTTCACCTTGGTTAGCTCCAATAAATTCCTTTCTATGCTTGTAATTAATAAATTTGAATAAATACCTAGATTCTCTATTTCCTTCTTTAGCCCAATGTAAATAGACCCTAATTTTAGCTCCTTAGCCCCTATAACTATCCAATTTATGAATTTGAGCCTCTAATGAAGCAATTGAAGCCTAGAAATTAATATTAGTAGGTTTTCTATTCAAAAAAATTCTATCATGTTCAATTTTACCTTTAATATATTTTTCTTTACATTTTTGTTGTCATGTCATTATCCTCCGATTGAAGGAAAGAAGAAACTCAAAACATCCTGAAATAAAATTGTTCAACCATTTGCTATGAGAATCCCCTTCATTAGGCTTATGAATATAATTTCAAAGCTCCACTAGAGAAACCACATATGAAGGATTTTTTAGATGAGAAGTATTAAGCTTGTATGAAATCTTTGGGTCTTCTTTATTCCTATCAACCCCAATGAAAAAATAGGTAATAGGATAGTGTTATGAGATGTTATAAGTGTAATATACTCTAACACAAATTCTTGCTCTGTCATGAATAATAGGAAGATTTAAAGATATGTCAAATATGTCAAATCTATTCAGTTTTCTCTCCTCCCCATCCCTATAATTTGACCAAGTGAACCAATTATTATCATGGGAAAGGTCTTTATTATGAACATGGCCTATCATCCCAATGGAATTATGATAATAAAACCATTTATCAAAATCCTCCTTACATAGTTTCATATGGATGAGCCAACTACGATCATTATGATTCTATACCATTTTGAAGTCTCAACCATTGACCCAATAAAATTAGGCATATTTTTGGCCATCTAATCTTGTAAATCACTCCTTTCTTTTGCAACATTAGGTGCATACATATAGGAAAAACCAATAGGTTGTCCATTAATAAAAGTGAGGGAACAAACACAATTGCATGAGGCATCCTTGCCTTTATTAATGAAAAAATTCTTCACCCAAGGAGCCAAACCAAGGACACCCCACTACCTTCAATACGAAATGTATGAAAGGGAGATGCCTCTCTTTATACATTGGATAGAGAATAACAAAGATGATAACCACTAAGATTGACATTTTGGAGAAAATCAATGTCAGATTTCCAAGTAATTAGTGTCTCTTTAGTTTCATATTTGGGATGAGGGAGAGATATCCCTTTGAAATTCTATGACATAATTTCAAAATTCAAAACAAAGATAAATTGGAAGGGTTATATTCTTGAAGTAGCACATAAATATAGTTGTCTATAACAAATAAGGGTTCGTTTGGTTGCGAGAATAAGAATGTGGTAATAGGAATGCATATTATGGAATTGTTATTCTAGAATAGTAAATAAGAATACATATTCCTATTCTTGTATGGTTGAGTCAGAATTTGATGGGGAATTCACGAATCCAAAAATTTATGTTTTCTAAAATAAATAAAACTGGAACAGGAATACATATTCCAATTCCACCTATTTAGGTGGAATTGAAAATGCTCATTTTTTGGCCAAAATTGGAATACATATTCCTATTCACAATTCCAATTTGGTGCACCCAAATAGAGAATTTGAAATTTTAAGAATTCACATATGCCTATTCCACTCATAATGCTTCTTCCAAATAGACCCTAAAGGATTTGTAGAACTCAAGTTAGAGCTATCTAGAGATGGAGATCTGGACCTCTATCTACCTAAATTGGTATGAATAGAAATTTCCACATCCTTGGGGGCAGGGGATTAAGATGGTTATTTCAGAAAATGAGAGAGAGAATGATGAGAAACAAAATTGGAATTATGAGCATAAGATTTATGAGACCATGCGAAGCATGTGAACCCACTTTTTTGTTGGAAGATTCAGGTGGATCTTTTTGCTTATTAACTACCTTCCATCCATCCTCAATTACAAAATATTTGTAAGGAGAGGCAATACATTCAAACTCATGGTTAACATTTGTATCCTTAGGAATAATGGTCTATTTTGTAGCTTGAATTAAATCACTAGATGTAGAAGAAACTCTTAGTTGGCTCATAACGTATGACTAGTTGGGTTGCATTATAGCTTGGATTGATTAATTTTACTCTTTTTGATAGGGTAATGCCTTATTAAATGCCCTTTTCAATATCCATATTTAATCAGATATTGGGGTTCTTCAAATAAACTAAGGGATGAAAAAACTCAAAACCAGGTCCAAAGAGCTTAATACTATCAAGTAACATGTTGTTCAAGTCCATGTTAGCATAGACTCTTGGTGGACCCTCAAACTAGCAATATTATTAGAGTTGTTCAAGTACACCAAATAACCCCACCTAGCTAATCAATGATCTTCTTCAAGAAAGGTCTAAATACAAGATTCAAGAGTGGAAGTTCCACCCACACATGGTAGCGGGATCATGAAGGACCCTCAATACAAAATTATAAAGTCTAGGCTTGCAAGTGACACACTTGATTGCATATGACCCAGGTTCCATATTGAAGCACAAATTGTGCATGAGCAACATTTTAAAAAGATAAGAAAAATAACCCTTTCCTAATCCTATCAAGGATTCAATCTCACATCTCTTGTTTATCTAGTTGGGCTTGAGACATTTGCGAAAGTCTTCTTTTGAGGGAGCTCCTCTTAAAAATATAAAATGATTTATCTATCTTGGTATTCAACAATACAATCCACGACATCATCAGGAAGGATGAATGCAAGGGTTTTATCTATATCTTCATATTGTTTCCTCCATACGAGATGAATCCTTGACTCTACTCTCCTATGGTTAGTTATGCTTGTTTTTGGAATCTAAGGCACTCATTTCATTGGGCATGACAACATCTTGTTTAAAGGCATCACCATTGGTCCCCATAGAGTTATCTTCTTCCACATCATCATCAAGAGAACCCTCATCTTTTAATCGACTGCCAGCCCTAGCTTCATCTTTGAGTATCATCTTCCCAACACTAAGGTCTGTAGCTAGCTAGGGCTTTACTCAAGCCCTTTTTGCATATGCCACTCAAAATGCCTCCATTCGTAATTGGTTGATCTTCACAAAAAATCTTCTCCTATTGTTCTAGAATGATAAGAGATGTTGAATTAGTAACAACACTCTCTATCATCTCTATTTATTCCTATTATGCCCTTGATTAATGCCTTTTAATTGCTCTTACTCATTTGTTGATATCCTTTCTCTTGTGAGTGAACTCTCATTCTAGCAACTAGAGTGATGATTTGGGGATCCAACAACATGTATAACAAAATCATAAACTAGTCAACACATTTCTTAAATAACTTTCCTATTTTGAATAAACCACAGCTATCATTCTAATCCCTCGAGTAGATCACATACGTAGTCCCATCCTAGCTTTTAAATTTAAATTTATTTTTTTTAATGCTAACTCTTTTAGATTATAGTTGTTTTAGATTATGGTAAAAGCAAGTTTTGAAGGGACTCAAAACCCTTTACAAAAAACTAAAGATAAGCATTAATCACTACCAAGTTTTACAAGGACCTAAAACCTAAAGTTTTAAACAAAGTAACCAAGTTTTACAGGCGCCTGAAACCAAAAGTTTAAGCCATAAAAAACATATAGGTTTTACAAGGACCTGGAACCTAAAGTTTTAAACAAGCTAGAAAACAAAAAGCAAGAAACTAGTAAAACCACTCGGACCAACACCAGAACCCAACACACCCACTCTAGAACTAGCGCCTACAACAACTCTTTGATGATATTCACCATCTCTTTAACTACTTCTATAGTACTCTGGATAATGTTCACCGAAGCTAAAATGGGAGCCTCAAGAGCTTCAATGGCCTTTTTCCTCATGCTCTGCCTAGTTCTCTTACTAGGACCACCTAGACTCCCCAACCCCACATTACCAAGAGACATTATCTCCTCATTACTCTTCTTACCCAGACTAGCCACCGTAGCACACAAACTAGACGTGACCTATTCCATTCTTTGACCACTTTCCTTTATAAGGTAATGGAGCTCCTACTCGTATTCTCTGAGCTTTTTAGGGATGTTGCCAATTTCTACTTCCATCTGAGTTCTCATGGTGTGGTCGTAGTCCAGCTCTTTTTGCATAATTCCCATTTTCTTCTTGAGAACCATTATTTCATTGTAAAGCCAAGAATCACCCTATAGAGAAGCCTCCACTTTAAGCTTAGCAGTGTGAATAAAGGATAATTTAGCCTCATGAGAATCTTCCCTACCATCAACAACAACCCTAATCTCAGAATCAATGATAGTAGTAATAGTATTAATCTGGATATCATAATTGATATCCTGCTTCTCCATTCTCTCCTCCTTTTCCTCTTTACTCAAGCTATTGTCCTTAGCAGCAGGATCTTTATCCTCTACATCCTTATCAATTGCCTCCTCCATTTTCTCCTCACTACCATTCCTCTTCGGGTAGGTAGGGTGAATACTCTATTTCTCTTCATTATCTCTGAGGGTTTTTGAACCAATATTTGAGTCATTAATTCTATCCTTGCTACACTCCACATTATCTTTACCAGTTGGCACCCCTTTACTCCTAGAATATCCATCCAAATTTGAACTAAGTTCCCCCATTTCTATCTTATCATCATTGTCAGAATCTTTAGATTCTGTGATCTCCTCCACATTTTTCTTATTCCTCTCCCCTTTGGTAACCTTCTTAGTCTCACTAGTACTCTCTCATTTTAAACCTTAATTCTCTTAGAAAGAGGATCATTTCTAGACCCTTTCCTCAGAGAGGACTTAATGGCTTTACTATTACATAAATTTTCAATAAGTAAAATTAAACCTTCATGAAGCACGTGATGGGAATATTTCTTCCTATGAGCATAGAGGCTTTGAAGCAAAGAGTATTTCAAATAAAATGAAAAAGAAATCCTATCTTTCAACCTAAAATGATTTAGGAAAACAAAGTGAGATTTATGGACTCTCTTTACCCTACCATCAAGAATGAAGTACTCATAGATACAAGACAACATGTCCCTCTAGATGACCTTAATTTGTTTTAGGTCAAAGAAGCTACTATTTTTCTCCAATTTTTTCTCTTCAGCTTTCGTCTTGGGAATTTCTTAAAAGTCATGTTCAAAATCTAGTCACTTTGCTGAATTCTGTCCCTTCCATAGGAAGCCCTATAAGATCAGAAATAAACTCTTCAGTCAAGTTCACCATGACCTCATGCAAAGTGACCCTTGCTTCAAACCAATTTTTGAAAAAGGCCTCTATAATGTGAGGTGTATACCCATGGAGTCTCTCAATGTAAGTCATCACTTTTCCTTTCTGCAAAATCTCCCACATAGAAGCATTAGCCTTCTATTCCCTACAATTGCTTGGTTCTTGCTTTCTAGGTTCCCCTCCCATCTCAAAATTTTGTTTTCCCCTATAGAAAAAAGAATAAAGTTTTTATGATTACTGATAAGCTATTAACCTTACATATGTGCTGAATGCAAGTGATAATAACAGTAAAGTACTTTCTAGGGAAACTCAAATTGTCCTTCGTAAACCCATCACTCCCATTAATAAATTTTCTAATCTTAGAAAATATTTCCTTCTCTAGCATGTATCTTGTCATAATTAGCTTTCACTATTAGCTCCACTTCCTTGCATAGGTTAGCTTGCCAACTCAGCTTACTTTCCCTATAAACAGCTTGGTTGGCAATCCATTAAGCAACTAAATTGCCCTTCCAAAAGATATGAGAAAATAAAACATTATCAAATTTATTAATAAGGTTTTTAATTTCTGATATACTTTCCTCAATAGTCCAAGTAACTGGACTCTTATTATTAAGCATATTAATAATGTTGAGTGAATCTCCTTTCATACAAAGATTCTGATAACCAGAATCAACAACCAACCTCATAGTATACAAAGTAGTTGTAGCCTCTACTTTATGGCTAGTAGATATCCCTATAGGAATGGAAATAGCATCAACAATTCTACCAGTATGGTCCCTCAACACCCCTCCACAACCAGCTTTACTAGGATTACCTTTTGTAGCACCATCAAAATTACCTTCAATCCAACCCATAAGAGGGGAATCCCATTTAACATTCTATCTCTGATCATCAACTTTGGCTTTATAGAATTTGGTCTTCATAGAATTGTTAATGTGAATTATTTCTTTCTTTCCAAATTCCCCACCAGAGACGGGGTAATGAAAATTTCCACAAAAAACCAATATTAGCATCCTTTGAAGGATAAGTCCAACTCTAGAAGCATTGATCAATATTATTATGCTAAACCCAATCTAAGTTCTAGTAGAGAAGGATATAACTCCAAACTTTCTTATTGACCCTGCAATTTAAGAAGTGGTGATTCCTATCTTCAGAATCCATTTTGCATTGGCAGCATCTGTTAACCACATAAATCCCTTTGTTTTGTAGATTGTCCAAAGTTAAGATTTTGTTTTGAAGTAAGATCCAGAAGAAAATATTAATTTTAGGAGTGAGCCCTTTAATCCAGACTTTAGCCCATAAAGGTCTCATCCCCTTTTCCTTAGTTCTAAAAATAGAAGAGACTTAAAAAAAACCTCTTGGATCAACCCCCGCAAACCATTTTATCTTCAATATGAGGGTAAAGACTAATAACATTTAGGATTAATTGAATTCTGGTAAAGAGCATATTGATTTCAACAAGATTGACCCATTCATCATTAATCCAACAATTCTCTACTAATAATCCAAATCTTTGTTTACATCTGTCCACAAGAGTTGTGTCCTTAAAATCCTCAATTAGAGGATGATCCAATATCCACACATCATCCCAAAACTTGATCTTTTTCCCATTGCCCACTTACCAGATACATCATTTGATTAAGATATATTTGGCTCCCTGAATAACACCCCAAATAGCAAAAGAAGACTGTACATTAGGGTAAGATAGAAAATCTGGCAAAGAAGGAGCAACAAAGAGGTATTTATGTTTCCAAATAGAACCCCACTCCTTATTGTCATGATAAACTCTCCAACCTTGCTTTGCAAGTAAAGCTTTATTCATACTCCTGATAGACTTAATGCCCAATCCACCATCCAATTTAGGCTTACAAATTTTCTCCCAAGTAATTAAAGTCATTCTCTTCTTCTCCTCAGATCCAAACCAAAGGAAATTCCTTTGGATTTTGTCAATAGTATCAACATATTTAACTGGAATCTTGAATAGACTCAAAGGATAGGTAGGGATACTTTGGAGGGAAGCTTGAAGAAGAGTAACTTTACCAACTTGACTCAAAAAATTACCTTTCCAACCTGCCAATTTCTTGTTGAATTTCTTAACAAGCTCCTCCCAAAAAGAATCCAAAGGATTAAGACCCAGAGGGAGACCTAGGTAAGTGCAAGGAAAAGACCCTATAGAGCATCCAAGGATATTAGCAATCTTACCTTGTCTAGAGACAAGGGTATTAATAAAATACGGAGAACTCTTGTTCCAATTAATCAATTGACTAGAAGCAAAAGAATAAAGATTTAGGGCCTTTTTTAGATTCCTCACCTCCCTAACCTCAACTTTACCTAAAAAAATAGTATCATCTGTAAATTGTTCATGAGAGAAAATAAGAGGATGAAAAGAAGGTCTCAAGCCTTTAATTTCCCCTAAAGAGACCAATTTCCCAATATATCTACCCAGGGAATCGACCATAATTGTGAAGATGATAGGAGATAAAGGATCTCCCTATCTCAGCCCCCTTGTCAGTTTAAAGAAAGTAGAAGAATGCCCATTAACCAGAACAATAACTGTAGTAGTAGAGATCATCTGCATAATAAGCTTAATCAAATTGACGCTAAAACCAAAAGATGAAAGGATTTTATGAAGAAAAGACCATTCTACTCTATCATAGGCTTTAGCAATATCAACTTTCATTAGAAACCCCTGATTATTTGGGAGAGACAAAGAATGGATATTCTCATGCACAAAGATAATAGGGTTAAGGATTTGTCTACCAGGAATAAAACCATTCTATTTCTCAAAAATAAGAGAAGGAAGCAAAAGCAACAATCTCAAAGTTAGAACTTTAGAAATAATTTTGTAAATCAAATTGCAAAGACTAATAGGCCTGAAATGATCTAGGAATCAACACTAGTTTTCTTAGGAATTAGACAAAGGAATGCAGAATTAATTTCCTTCAACATCCTTTTAGCCCCATAGAATTATTTAATAGCATCACACACATCTTTACCAACTAGATTCCATTCTTTTTGAAAAAATAGCATGGGAAACCCATTTGGTCTTGGTGACTTATCCCCCCCTAGAGAACAAGCAGCTTTATAAATTTCCTCTTCCTTAGGAATAAGACGCATCAATCTATTCTGATCATCAATAGCCAAAGAAGGGATTACATCCAACGATTTAGCTTGATGTATCAAATCAATTCCAGGGTCTGAGGCCATCAAAGAAGAAGAAAAAGAAACCATTTCCTCTAAAATTTCCTTTTCATTAGTTAACTTAGTTCCTCCTTTATTAAGACTTGAAATATGAGTTTTGACTCTATGTTTTAAAGTTGACAAATGAAAAAATTTCGTATGTGTGTCACCTTCATCTAGCCAAGTCGATCTGGATCCCTACCTCCAATAAATCTCTTCTTTGGTAACGATATCATGATACTCCACCATCTTCTCATTTTCTTCCATAACTAGATCCTTAGAATACCCTTCCACCTGTATTCTATTTTGGATAGTTGGCAAATCCTGTTTAATTTTGGTTTTGCTATAAAAAATATTCCCAAAAAATCTTCTGTTCCAAATTTTAACTTTCTTTTTAACATTCCTAAACTTAGAAGCCACTCGAAATAGAGTCATTCCTTCAATATTTATGTTCCATCAGTCAGCCAATCAATCCTCAAACTATGGATGCTACATCCACATTTTCTCAAATCTAAAAGGAAAATTCTTTTTGTTTAAAATAGCCTCAGCTCTAAATATCAAAGGAAAATGATCTAACCCAATCTTCTGGATAGCCCTTAGATTACACAGAAAATCTTTGGTCCAATTTGGTGATATAAGAACTCTATCCAGTCATGCTTGGATACTGTCATTACCAACCCTTTTGTTACTCCAAGTGAAATCAATCCCAAGAAAATCTAGATCCATTAATCCTTCCCTGTTTATGAAATCTATAAAATCTAGTTTGTTGTTTAGCTGGCTAGCATTTCCCCCTTTTTTTTCATGCTCATAAAGAAAAACATTAAAATCCCCCAAAAAGATCCATCTACCATAGTAGTCATTACTCTGAATGCTAGACAAAGTATCCCACAACTTATTTCTAACATTCTTGATGTTCAGAGCATACACATTCATAGTATAACATTCATTGTTCAGAGCAATACTCTTAATCTTAACCACCATAATATGTTTATTAGCATTCAACAAAGTTCTTGAAAGCAATGACTGCTTCCACATTATCATCGTTCCACCTGAAGCTCCTTATGAACTACTAGCCATTATATAGTGGTTATTAAAAGATTTAAGCTTTTCAGCTTTCTCTTTATCCATTTTGGTTTCCTGAAGCACTAAAAAATTCAATTTGTGCTCTCTTACAAAATTTCAAACAATATCTAACTTATGAATACTATTCAACCCTTTGATATTCCAAGTAATAATATTCATCATAATTTTTTAGGGGTAAAATACAGAATAGTTGCCTATTTCCCATCAACAATATTTTGTATACTTTCACTTTCTTTGGTTTTTTTAGACATTTTCCTTCCAGGTTTCTTTGGAGTACCAACATTTGGTTTCATTTTTGGAAAACACATTTCCAATTTACTACTTTGAATCTCAGCTTCTTTAGATAAAATGTTACCTTTCTTCTCTATTTTCTTTCTTTGACTCTATTTCTTCTTAGGTTCTTTCTTATCTGAAATAACATTCATACCTTTGGATTCAAGGACATTCTCAATGGATACAATCTCTTGACAAAGGGGTGACATTTGAATCTATGATTCAAAAACCTAAATACTCTGTAATGCCAGGATACGACTCCTTTCCTCAAGAATTTCTCCTTCCTCTGTCTCTTCTAATTCTTCTATATCTTCCCAATCTAGTTCTTTTTTTTGGTAAATGACCATCTAATTCATCAGATCTGCAACCTCCTCTTTTTCTTGCACACTTGAAGTCTCCTCTACTTCCTTCTGTAGTCCTAATACTTGATTATCTTGGATATCTTTACCTTCAATCACCTTCTCAGGCATGGCTTTAGGTCTCCATACCCTTTCCCTTTGCTCAATCTTAGTTTCTTTCTTTTTTTCCACATTTACCATCTTAGGTTGATTCTTAATTTTCAAATGATAACTTTTTGCCCAATGTCCGTATTTTTTATAGACAAAAAAAGCATTTGGAAGATCTTCAAAGATGATCTCTTGCATCCTTTTACCAAGTTTTGAATTCAATTAGACCTTTTGGGGAAGGTTCTTCAAATGAAAAACTTTCACATAGATTCTGGCACACTGGAGTTTTAATCTTGAGGCTGTAACATTGTCAATTGCTACAAGTTCACCAAAAGATCCAGCTATCCCCTTGAATATTTCTTCATGCCAAAACTCAAGTGGTAAACCAGGTAGTCTCACCCAAACTGGATTCGTAAGGAAGAAGGCACCAGACAAATCCATATTAGGTTTCCATTTTTTGATTGTTAAAGTACTATTATCAAACGACCAATGTCCACCGCATACCACCATGTTTAAATCTTCCTTATAGGTAAAAATAGAGGAAAAGAAACCATTCATTGTAAGTGCAATATCCACTTGTCCACGAAGAATCCATTTTCTTTTGATCATATTTCTTAATGCATCAATATTAGGCCTAGCCCCTAGAAATTTACCAATAGAGTAAAATCCATTGCCGAGACATAATAGTCAACAACTGGATCCGGTATAAAGATTTGAAACTCACCTTTTTCCTAGCAGGATTTTGATGTTACCAGAGGAAAATAAGACTTCCCTCTAGATCTTTTCCCAAACAAAGAAGACCACTTTTGTTGATCAACTTTTGACTTCTCCTTCTTCTGGTCCTCTGCACTACACGCATTTGCATTTTTATCCACACCCACCAAAAGATTCCTTTTGTGCAGTGGGACCCCTTTGTTAACATGACAATCGGGCAGAGGAACAAAAATATCCTTGCCCCCACAATTTGTGGAACAAGAACCCGATTGTTTGTCATCTTCTTCCAGGGAACCATCACAAACTGTGTCTATTCCTATAGTTCCTGTCAAAATCCTTGCTTTTCGACTCTTGATCCCTCTAAGGTCAGTCCCTACTGCTGAGTTTTCGCTTTCTAGATTCTCGCCTCCCAGAGCTTCGACTATTTTTTGAAAATTTTAGATTATAGTTGTTACCTACCATTTTTAGACCATTGTTAGATTATAGTTGTTACCTAACAATGCGAACATTAAAAAACATCAAATTATCTCTATAATTATGTATATACAAACATCATCTTAAGAAATTTTAATATCATCGAGAACACAAAAAGATCACATAAATATCAAAAACTCATTTTTTGTATTTAAAAATTTATTATTGACCTTCATTTGATAACATCACATCGACAACCATCACCAATCAACAATCAATATTCATTACTTAAATATATTATAAAAATCATCTTCCAATATAATCACACAAACATATTATAAAAAACAAAAAAAATCTTCAAATATAATCACACATCTATTTATACTAAATTGAAATAACAACAAATCATTTCCACCGTATAGTGACATCTATTGCCACTCTATTTCTTTCTCTTTTCGTATTGGTAACTTCTTCTACAAGACACAATTAAGGATTCAAAAGTTGCCCTAGAGAATAACCATTAATAATACACCACCACTACTTTTACTCTCAAGTATATATCAATATGAAAACCTTTGTAAATACCAAAATCTATTTTAAAAAGGACGAATTACCATCTGTCCAATTTCAAAGTACTCCTAGAGCCCAATTACATTTTGACACGCCTATCTTTCCACCCTATAGTGACATCTATTGCCACTCTATTTCTTTCTCTTTTTGTATTGGTAACTTCTTCTACAAGACACAATTAAGGATTCAAAAGTTGCCCTAGAGAACAAGGGACGCGACGTGTCACAGTTCCTGCCATATGCTACAAAGGAGCTTGGAGTAGATTAGAACACACAAAAAAATGTGAATGCATGTGTAAAAACTAAAAACAATTGAAACTGCTTAACACAAAATAATGATTAGCTTCATGCTCAAGTCATATGTACATGTACAAATTTGATGAGTGAAAAAGAGCATAGAACATTCAAAATTTGATATCTTAAAGTTCCAATAAACAATTTTTCCATGTAAGATGAAAGAATTTAATATTAATGTTCATACCAAGTTAGTAGAGATGCACAAATTTATTGAATAACTTTCATGTGGGTATTATACAAAAGTGTATATTATATAAAAACTCCAATCGCATATTAATCATTAACTTCCAACATTAGTCTTGTCTTATTGCAGTTGCTGCACAAATAATGTACATGTAAGTAAAACTCAAATTATAAAAGGGAAAAGGAAAGATACACCTACAGAATAGGTCTATGCATCTTGGCCAAGGCCTTCTGATTCTGGAGAGCAAGCTGTTACAGAGATAAAAATTTATGCCATAAATGGATTTATGTTCTTAAAATTCTATATGTAGTCTCAGGTTGCAGTCCCCTTAAATATATGTGTCTATCTAGCTATCAAACAATACATTCATAAAATTATCATTACCTAGTTCCAAAAATCTGTGGAAAAAAAATATCCTACAATACTTGTTCTAAATCATCAATAATAAAATTGCTCATCGATTCCAGACTCAATGCAGCTATTTTAGTCTAAATATGTGATCCTCCGAGCAGAAAAGTGAAAATATCACCTTAAAATAAGAGATTGTTTCTTCTAATTTACAGAAGGACAAGTCACTCTCGCAAAATTTGTGGGTCTCGGTGGATCCGTATCTCAGATGGCGTATGAAGGAAGAAACCAACAGGGGAAAGATAAGGATAGTGGATGTGGCCATGGGCAAATAAATATTAAAAAATGAGGAGAATGATCTAATAAAGTAAAGGCATCCATTAATGTCACATTTTTTTCTATTAAAGTTTCTTTCTAATTTTGATTCGGGAAAAGATTTTTCTTCTTACCTTTTTCGATGGCAGCCAATTAAAAATCAGATTAGTACTGATTTTCCAGTTTTAAAAATATTTAAAAACAATAAACTATTAAACATGCTTTAGAAAGGAATTAATTTTAAAATGTTATTGGTTGGAGCAATTAAGTTTTATGCACCGAACCGAATGCGTAAGTATTTCTGCCGTCGGCAGGAACTAATAACCATTAATAATACACCATCACTACTTTTACTCTCAAGTATATATCAATATGAAAACCTTTGTAAATACCAAAATCTATTTTAAAAAGGACAAATTACCGTCTGTCCAATTTCAAAGTACTCCTTGAGCCCAATTACATTTTGACACGCCTATCTCCCATTTCAATTCAATTTCTATCTGGATAAACCCACGGAACACCTTTATTATATAAACTTTTTTGAACAATTTATAAATACGCCTGTCTACTACATATCATCAAAATCCTTCTCGCTGGGTATGCCACTCATTTTTTTGGGATTTTGCTCATCATTTTAATGGACCCTGAATTTGTAAATGCATGAAAACTTAGTGGTTTGCAGGAGCTGATACCCTGCATGAACTAAAACATCGCAGCGTTAGATGGAAATAGTCTTACGTTCAGCTCCAGCGCTCCACCTACCCAAATATTCACCCAGGTAGATTTAATTATCTAATCAAAGAAGAAGACACATACAAAGATTTGAAGTTCAAATAAATTTGAAAAATTGCAATTGTAAGTTAAATAATAATATCCAATTCAAATGTTTTATAGGTTGTTTTGAGTTTAATCGAAAGAATGAAGGAAAAACTATGAATCGTGTACTTCTATCTGTTGCTGAGTTGATAACTCTTTCAACTTTTATAGAGACAAGATATTGAAAAATTGGCAATGCATTGAATTTGTTTAATTTGCGTTCAACTCAGTGGGAGAAATTCCTTTGTTCTGTTCAAAGGATTGCAATATTCGGGGTCAGTGTCGTTAAAGAAGAAATCAAGCTTTCCCACGACGAGGTGTTTATCTAATAGGGATATCGGAGAAGACTATGAAGATGGTGATGTTGTTAACTCAAATCTTAAAGGGGAGTCTCTTGGTTTTCAGACTGTGTCAGCAGAAATCACCCCAGTTATTGATCAGTTCTTTGTTAGTGATGCTGAAGGAGACCCAGATCGTCCCACAGAAGGTTTTTCTTCGATTGAGTATGCGCTTGATGCAATTCGCCGAGGGAAGGTCAGTTTCATGGCCATGCTATATCTACTGTGCTTTTTTCATGATAGATTAGTCGAGAGTATGATTTATGTATTTCTGCACGATTCTTGATTACATAATGCCACCTTTCTTTGGTCTCTCCAAGATTAATTTCCAAGGGAAATGCTAGAATATATAAAACTCTCGTTCGCACACTGATTTCAATGATTATGGTATGCCACTGGGTTATATTTATCCTATATGGGTTCTATGTACCTTTCTATGAACCCTACGTATGTTAATGAATCTTCATTTAATAATAGGATTACATGTGGATGCCATTTTATTATTATACTGGGTTAGTGCTTTGTTGGGTTGGCCTATCGCTGTGTCATATATACGAATGATATATAAATAGAGGTTATGCTTCTCACCATTTTTCCCCATTCATATTTACCCTTATTGTTGTGCTTGTGCTAACTCCTCGAGGTCTTCATTTTGTATCAAATATTTGATCTTACAATAAGTGACATCAACATGTCCAAGTTCTTCCATGATACATACAATCCTTGTGCTACTCTTCTAGCCCTCGTGTCTCATCATTACTGTCTCCTTGGGTTTTGTTTGGATCCAAACTTCTGTTATGGTTATGGTTTTCCTATGAATATTTCTTTCTCATCATGGAAAACTTCTAATGTCTAGCAACTAACAGAGAGCATATCACATTGGAAGACATGATTACCATTCTATCTCATAAGAGCCTTGGTAGAAAATAATGGAGAGAGAAATACATCATGAGCTGGCCTTGAGTTAGCAGAACAATCTCAATTGCATCATGGTCCTTCTTGTACTCCTTGTTATATTACAACTGAAATAAAAGACCCTCCACACATCACACATAGACTAATAGTTGTCAATCCTCTCAAATGCAATTTTGTCAAATGTAGATAGCTTGTGGCTCAACATGAAAAGTCTCAAGTCATCAATGTTTTACACAAAATTTTCAACTTATCCATAAATCCTTTGAAATTTTTGGCTCTTTTTGATTGAAAGGCAAATCAGGCTACATGGCTCAACATAATATGAATAACCTGGTTCATCTTGTCAAATGCATCATTCCTCCAATTGGTAAATGTCTTTTTACTACCACATATCATGTGCTACAAATCTCTAGCCCTCAAGGGTCGAAAAGATCTCAATGAAAGAAACATAGGACAAGTAGTTGTATAAAGGCAACATAGGGATACCAGATAAGCCTTCTTAATCTTACTATGGATTAAGACCGCAAAAGAATTCTGTAGTAGCTGACAATGTATGTTATTGTCCGAAGCTTGAAACTAGTTTTTCATTGCTTTGAAAAATGAAAATATTGACTTCCAAAACATCCAATGCTCAAACAATGCTAGATGATGATCATGCTAAAGTCAATATTAACCCTACTAGAAAAATAATTTAAAATTTCAAAAGTCACAGAAATTCTAAAAGGTGTGTTTAACACACTTGATTGTACATATATCATGTATATATTGATGGGGCTCTAACCGTATGGTAACCCAACTGCTCTTGTTAATTCAGTACTGACTGTTATGCTGACTGGAAATATGTATAAACAAGATAAATCATAAAAAGTTATCCCAGTGACATCGAAATGCATGCTAGCTTTTAAGCCTAGAATTTTGGGAAGTTTTCAAATCTTTCCTCTTGGACATACAATCTGTATGAATGAACCAGTTGCTACCACACAACACTTGCAGTGTACCAAGTTACCACTCAAGCCACTGCTAATTTCAACAAAAATCACATTGATGTTTTAGTTCAAAAATAATAATGCCAACTGTTAAGAATCAGCCATCACTAATCAAATATCATATGGGTCATCAAAAATATAATCATCTGCCATGTCAGTATGTTGTAGTAAATTAGAAGAACCACAACTAGTGCCACAAGCACTAGCACAGAGATTGGAAGCGGTCTTGGTAATTTGTGCCTCATGATCACTCGGTAGCTCATGTTCATCATCAACTCCAAGTGCAGCAAGGTGGGCAAGTAAATCATCCTACACAACAATCTCTTGATCGACATCTTGTTGGACTAACCACCAATGTTTCCCTTCGCAATTTGTTACATAGCTTAACCGCCTCCTGTGTTCTATAAGTCTAGTGGTTGTATCAGGCATTGATAGGTTGATCTTTTGGTGCAACGACAATCCTAGCTTGTAACAAGTGGTATCAAAGCTTGGTCGTAGGTTCGAATCTCCTCAGGTAATGCTGAGGGGGGGATTGTTGGACTAACCACTAATGTTCCCCTTCGGGATTCGTGACATGGCTTAACCATTTTGTGTCTCCTATATGTCTAGTGGTTGTATCAGGCATTGGTAGGTTGATCTTTTAGTGCAACAAATATCCTAACTTGTAACACATCCCACTCCTTTACCTCTTCATGTTTGTAGGCATTTTCTGTGTATGAGGAACTACAAATTTGAATGCATGTAGATCAAGTCCTCCACCTTCTTGGAGTGGAGTCCATTGCACTTTATTGAGTGGGTGGAGGAGTATATGTGCCAATTCCTCTCAAATGAAGATGAACTAGCAACCTATCAATATTTTCAATTTTGAGATTAGAGAGTTAAGAGTTGCGAATAAAGATTTTATATATAAATTCATCAACAAGAATCTTTAGAATTAAGAATGAACTTGCAATAAATTTTTGATGGCAATAGGTTATAGGTGTTGTATGATTCTCCATGGAAGTGTTATCATTTGCAAGCATCAGCCTTATGGTTTTCCCAAAGAGCTTCAAGACCACAATCATTTGTGCTTGCAAAACTCATGAATTAAGTTCTCAGCAGGTTGTTTGTCTTGGCAAAAAAGTTTGTGAAGGGCTTCCTTGTACCCTTGAGCAACTTCAGGGTCTCTATATGGAGAAACTCTTGTGTCATTAAGAACTTACTAAATGCAAAGGCAATGAGATGTAAATGAGTAGTCATTTTGTTCCATCTTTCCACCATGCTTTTTTGTAGATCCTTGAAGAATGTTTCTTCAGGATCTTGCTCTTTTTCATTTATGATGTCTTTC
The DNA here is from genome assembly GCA_028749045.1 of Cupressus sempervirens. Classification (NCBI taxonomy): domain Eukaryota; kingdom Viridiplantae; phylum Streptophyta; class Pinopsida; order Cupressales; family Cupressaceae; genus Cupressus; species Cupressus sempervirens. Next base: position 371,259,415 of record CM053783.1, on the reverse strand, counting down.
ATTTCCTCAATCATTAAGCCAATGCCATCATATAGTTCACCCAAGTATATTACATCATGTTCAATATCGACTTAGTATTTTAGGAGGTACTCAATAGAACCCTTCCAAGAGTCATCCAGTGTCATTGCCTTGATGTTTGGTGTCCTTGTAGTGCTAGATTGCCTCCATATGCTCTAGTTAACACTAATTAACATTTTAGATAGTGTGTCATGAACCTTCACAAGGCATCTCAAATTAAGTGTGTTGGAGGCAAAGTGGGTCACAAAAACCTATTTCAAATCAAAATAATAAAATATTAAACTTGAAAATTCAAAATGTTTACTAAAACACATTTAAATAATTTTTCTTACCTTTAATAGCTCCAATCTTGAGAATTGTCTAAATATGCCCTGTGACACATGGTGGTTGGTGATGAACATTTCGACCTTCTGGGCATCAACACACACCTATTTGGTTCATTCTACTTTGTTCCCAACTTTTTGCAGCATTAGGTTGACTGAGTGGATAACACAAGGTGTCTAAAAGATGTGTGAATAGCCCTAAAATTCTTGGCATTGTCTGTTGCAACTTGAACAACATTTGAAAGGCCAACTTGCTCAATCGCTTGGAAAAGAATGTTGGCAGTAAATGGATCGTCTTTCACCTACTCTTCACAATTCACTCCTCTCAAAATATTGCCCCTTTTGAGGACATTGCAATAACATTGATCAAAGGGAAATTTCTTTCATCTATCCATCCATTAGATATCGTGGACACACCTGTTTTGATCCATGAATTCCTAATGGATTTCAGAGCATCCTCTATCAATTTCGCCTCTCTATACAAAAAGTAAGTATACCCCTTCTCCTAGCCTAGGCCTTTGAACCTTTTTGTAGCCTCGTTAATCGATCTCACTATTTTTTGCCAATAAGATGAGTGAACAACATTAAACACAAATCCATTAGCATAGATACATCTGGCTATGCATTGCTCAACAATCTCTCTGCTTCATTGCAATATGTTGTTACCAAGGGTCCCTTTTCTCTCTTATTCGGTTGTGGAATGGATGATCCTCTATAAGTTCAAGATTGGAAATTGATGGAGAGGTTTCCAATCCTCTTTTAGGCATTTCAAAAGGATGAGAACCTGTAGGTATTTTCCTAACTGCTTCATCTCCTTTTGCTTGCTCTTGAATATATGTCATTACTATTTCCGATGCAAGAAGGCTTTTACTTTTTGGCTTGCCTGCACAAAATTTGATACCTTTTTGACATATGGAGCACAGATGTGCTTATATCAATTATATGAGCTGTTATATTGTTTTTTGCAATGATTACTATAAGGCCTGCACTAGTACCCTATTCTAGATCCTGATGAAATAAAACTGGTTAGGAGTTAATTGAGTAATGCTTTACATTTTGTTTTATTACAAATCATGATTTAAGGGATCCTATAGGAGACTAATGTGGACTTTGATACTCTCTCCAGTAACATTAGGTCGATAAGATAAGTAAAGGTTAATGGTAATATTAATAATAATATAAAAGAAATTAAAAAAAAAAAATTGTTGTGCTTGTGTTGGTTGCCTTGTCAGGTTCCGGGCATGACAATTACAAATCTGAGTGTAACCTCCTCATTCTAGTAGTTGTTGTACCTTTTCCACATATTTCCAGAGGAGGGAGTTGGGGTCTTTTAAACTGGGATTGGTTCTCAGAGCTAGAAGAACTTGCCATTCTTTAAAAACAAATATGCTCAAAGTCACGGAAAAAAAAAGTGGAGAGTTCATTTCAATTTGTAAAAACATGCAAGGAGAAATAAAAAGCAAACATAAGACAACACAAACCTACCCCTTTTGTTGAAATCTTCCTCTTCAATTTCTTTGACAAGTTCTCAACACTCGCAACTGTATAGGAATAGCACACAAACAGCTTAGAGCATGCAACAATTAGTCTTTAACTCTCCATGAGCAATGGAAAACATAAAAGAAAGTCTAACAATGGAGACAAATATTTTTGTTTTTTGTTCACAAATGGGTAAATGAAATAGTTTTCACCTTTTTAGAGATTTTAGTGGTCAAAATTAGGGTTGGGGGTTGATTTGACCGTTAAGGAAAAAATAATTTTTAAAAGAAGTACAATTTTGTAAAAAAAAGTGCAAATTCGTCCTCGGTTCTACCATGGGTAACCAAATTCTCCTTGGGGTTGTCCTTGCTTTGGCTGGGCTGAACCCACAGTCCATGGGCCAAACTCTGCCCAAAGCCACAGGGAATGGGACCCGGTTTGAACTGGACTGGGACCAAGGGAGCTCCGAGGGTGAACCTGGTTTTAAAGATAAATGCAATGATATGATTTGGATCTCAGAAATTTCAAAACTAACAGAATGTATCAAATTTTGGCACCACATCTTACTAGAGTATTGATACCATACAAAGAATTTTGCCAATTGCAAACCAAAGACTCCTTACCTTTAACAACATGGTACTCTGATTGTGTCATGTAGATCATTTCCTCCATGTCACCTTGTAGGAATGCTCTCTTCACATCCATCTATTTTGTCGGTAAATCAAAAATTTCTGCTATAGATAAAGGAACTTAATAGATGTTAGCTCACAACTCTGAGAAAAACCTCACGAAGTCTATTCTTGTGATATCAACTGTCAGAAAAACCTCACGAAGTCCATCCTTGCGATCTTGGAATAGCTTTTTGTAACTGACCTTTCCTTGTATTTCTCAACATCACCATTTACAGCTAAAAAGTTTTGACTCATTAGGTAATTTTATTTTGCGGTGTATCATTTTTCTTCAATGCTACCATCTTCTGATCCATATCCATTCTTCAAGATTTGACTGATCCATGACCATCACCTTCTTCATAGTTCTAGGATCATTCACATTAGTAATCAAAGAAAAAACAAATCTCTAATCAAGAGGAGTATACTCATCTAGTTGTTGTCTACACCAAGTTGACCTTCTAAGGAGCTGAGATGGAGGTTCTATCTCTTTTTCTGGATTGTATGAAGTTTGAACTATTTGAGCTCTCCTCTTCTCTTTAATGAACTTCTGGTTTAACATTCATAGCCTTTGGGGCTAGCTAAACCATATTTTTCTTTCCATCTTCTTTTGTTTACAACATTGTAGGAGAAGGTTATACCTCTTTGAAAATTATTGTTCTTTTGTACAAATGTATCTCAACCATCGAATCCTAAAGCTTGTACACTTCTACGCCAACACCATAGATGACGAGATTACACTTTGCTCTCCAATTTTTGATCATTTTGCCTCAGCCAGAAACATGAATGGGTTCTGCCTGTCCTAGCTTCCTTAATAGTCTTATCACAAGAGCTGAGCGGGAAACCTATTAATTTGGTAATAAGCCATAGCAGTCACTTTTCTACATAACTACTATTCTCTCTGGATCAACATCTTGTCCATTCCCTCTATAATTCCATTTTTCTGAAAGGTATATGGACTTGTCTAATGTCTTTCTATCCCATGCTCTTTATTAAATCTGTCAACATTTGATTAAAAAATCTCAGTGCCATTATCAGTTCTTAAAAAATTAATCTTTCTACTAATCTTAAATCTACAAGACATTTAAAGTTGTTAAAATAATTGAAAACTTCAAACTCACTTTAAAGGAAATATACCCATGTCTTTGTAGAATAGTAATATTTGAAAGATACCTAATATAAAGATTTTGAAATTGAAGGAACATGAATGAGACCAAATTCATAAGAATGAGTCAAGTGCAACAACTTAGAAGATTTGTGAGAACTAGAGTTTTGTTAACCTCTTTACAAGATTTTTATTTTTAGGGTCTTCAGAACCTTCTCCCCCATGTGGTCCTTTCTCAAGTGCCATAACATTGCTGTCTCCATAGATAACTTGGTTTCTAAGAAAATGCACCCTTGGTTACGTAAAAAGCATGACCATTAGAAGACAAGGTAACACTTCTTTTTGCTGCTTGTTGCAGTGGTGTTGGTGTAGGTTTCCTAGATCTCTTCACTACAATAACAAAAGAACTTCGCATTGGATTGTGCATGCATTCATCTGAAGCACAGTGTTCACATGGATACTCTTAGCAAGCATCATAGCTCCTTGCACCATCTTATACATTTGACTAGAGAAACAACCTGCATGCCCACACCATTGCTAACTAAAATTAGGTATTGTGTAAAACAAGGGTACATCTTTGGTTATTTTGACACATACATTAGGGAATTGGTGCAAGTTCATGGCCAACAATTTTGAGAGCAGAGTAGTTTCTGAGGTGCAACTTCCCACCATAGTTTTTATTCTTCAAAAACTAGCCTCGATGTTAGTTCATGTGGAAGGGATCTCCAAAGTCTATCAACCGTGCACCTTTTGATGCACGTGTTGCCAAGGCCATGAAAAAGGCATCACAGTTGTTTCAGAAATTTTGGAATCATTATGTGAATCATGTTACTAGTCTCTTCTAATGCTTAGGTTTCCACAGTTCAAATCCAACATTAGATTTAATCTCTGATGGCATTTGTACCTAGAGTTTTTTTTGTCCTTATTGCTTTCTCTTTCAATCTTTCATGAATAGCTAGAGTCTTGTTGGCTGATTCAGAATGTTATCTCTGCATCTCCATAAGTAATGATGCAACTACCTCATCCATTTTGAGTTTAGAGTCAATATTCCCGAATTTCACCACCAAGTGACCAACGAGGGTATCAAATAATATAGTGATTTCTAGAGTTGATACTTTTACATAGCATGCCTAACTGACTAGTATACTGACTGACTGATACACTTGTTCATACGCTTTGAGTTTATTGAATTATTCTGCAATTTGTTGATTTACTGGGGTTATGAGAGTTCTTATGTTTGAGAAAGATAACAATTAAATTTGAATAGTGGTGGGAGCCTATTATGCTAATAGACTATAAATAAATAATAATAGTGATATCTTATGTTGAATATTTTTGCGGTCTTGAATGACTAGCATTTTATTCATGCTATGTTTCTGTAGTTTGTGATTGCAGTAGATGACGATGACAGAGAAAATGAGGGTGATCTTATCATGGCAGCATCTTCTGTAACCAGTGAAGCAATGGGTTTCATGGTGAAACATGGCACTGGAATTGTATGTGTTGGCATGACAGAAGAGGACTTGGAGAGATTGAGATTGCCACTTATGGTACCCAAAAATGAAGAGGATACATTTGTTACAGCTTTCACTGTGTCTGTGGTGTGTTTTCTTTTCAATTTTTCTTTTTGAATTGTCTTGTGCGTTTTTCCTTATTGCTTGCGTTTTCTTCTTTTATTGTCAAAATCAAAGTGGAGAGCATCAAATTGACCCAGAAGATGATGATTAATATGTTGGTTATCAGGATGCCCAAGTTGGCATATCAACGGGAATTTCAGCAGCAGATAGAGCACGAACTGTTCTAGTAGTTGCTTCTTCGGATTCTAAGGCAGAGGACATAAGGCGGCCTGGTCATGTTTTCCCAATTAGATACAAAAAGGGTGGTGTCTTAAAGAGAGCTGGGCACACAGAAGCTTCTGTTGATTTGGTATCATTGGCAGGATTGAAGCCTGTAAGTGTTCTTTCTCAGGTAGTTGTTGAGGATGGATCAATAGACCGCTTAACAAGTTTAAGGAAATTTGCAATGGAACACAATTTACCAATCATTTCCATTGCAGATCTGATAAGGTAAAGTTGGTTTCTTTTCCTTGTACCATGCAGTAGAACAAGTATGCATACTTGAAATTTAAATAAAAAGTTGATATAGATAAGTTTACCAATTTATTCAATATTTTTTCTGAGGATGAGAAATTATTCATGTTTTTCATACATCTGTAATTTTCTTTCATCTCAGAGCGGTAGTATTTTATAAATTCTGGTCTTGCAAACAAATATAAGGTCCTATAGAACATCGAGGTGGTCTCATATCAAAAATTCCTGTTAACTTAGTCCTTCAATTATAAGGTCAGTTAGATTTCTCGTTGGAGGCACTCACAACTTGGTGATGTCTGTCTGAGATTAAATTATCACATTACAAATTTTAAATAGTTTAGTTAAAATTTCTTTATGTGAGAATTGAAATTTGTTTGAAACTTCCATCTTGACTGTATTGGCAGATCCTGTTGGCAAAGTTTCTTAAGCTTAAATTATCATTTTTATGACTTACAAAGTCTTATCGAGAATTTCTCTTTATTGGTAACGAGGTTTCCTGGGAACTTCTGCTTGGATATTTGGGCAGACTACGTTCACTTATTTGGTCTTTTACATTTCTTTCTAAGTGCACAATTTTAATTAGTCTTTACGTTTTTCCATAGTTCACATTAAAATGCGAGAAGTATATTTAGCTTTCTCAGGATGGAATTTGTATCACTTTTGTTTCCTTCTCATTTGCAATTTTGTGGATTTATTGCATCAACGACTGTTTTAATGCTCTACGAAGGCAGTCTTTACATTTTTCCACAGTTCACATTTAAATGCGAGAAGTATATTTAGCTTTCTCAGGATGGAATTTGCATCACTTTTGTATCCTTCTCATTTGCAATTTCGTGGAGTTATTGCATCGATGACTATTTTAATGCTCTACGAAGGCAGTGTATGCACAAAATTATTGCAGCATATAAACAGCCATGATTTCAAAGAGTAATATCCACTTACATTGCTATTATCATAAGGTTTTATGTGCATCTAATTTCTAAGAATGCTTGTTGAGACTCTCTTTAGTCACAGTAAACTTTATTTGGGGATCTATTGTTCAAAATTATTTTTTCTGAAGATTTTGTTTTTGTTAATAATAAATTTAGCCCCCATGTGTAGAACAACTCTATAATGCTTTGTGTTCAATTTGAGATTGTCTCCACCATTTCCATAGATACTTACCTGCTATTGATTAGATTCTTTAGCCAGCATGGCAAAGACAGTTTACTGCAGCCTATCTATGTCTCATATAATCTTTGTTTCTTGTTATTATAGTTTTCTGAAAATTGCGTGCTGGAAATTTCCTCAAATTTTCTTCACATCAGGAGGTTTGTTTACAACAAGATTTGAGTACCGAAGTTGAACTCATTATTAAAAGAACTGGTTGACCACAAGATTGGGTGGGTTGAATTGTGACAGACTGTTTTAGTAACTGGACTGTAAGTTATTAGCCAATAGTTAAATGTTTCCTCACTGCTCCTGCTAAAAGACACATTTTAGGCACATTGTATGAACTGTTAATAGTCTTTTTTTAATATTGTCTGTCACAATTTTCCTCTGTAAGTATGGGCACACGAAAGAATAAATCCGACCACACTATCCACACTATCTTTAATGGTAATTGATTTATATTATCCAGGACTTGCACATTGAGGATCATCAGCACATTTGAAACCAGAGTAGGATCTGCTTGCATTTTGAGTTTACCCAAGCAGTCTTTGGCAGTTTGTTTTTTGGCCTGGTGCCTTCTTTTCTTCATTTGTTTTTGAATTGTAATATTTCCAATCCTTATGATCTTGTTTTCAAATGGAAAATTTTTCTGACTACCCATATAATTGGTCTTTGTCCGACAATTGTAATGCTTTTCATATTCCCTTATCTTTGAACTATTTCCCTAAGCTATTGAAATTTCACTTTAATCTAGGGCTCTCAGTTATTAGCGTTTATGCCCTTTTCCATATTGTAGAATAATGTTTCTTAATTAAAGGGATGTCTTGTAAAATGTTTTACCTATACTAGTCAAAAGATCCATACAAGTTTAGGTTGGCTATGAGAAAATATAAATGCTAATTTTTGTTTTTTAAAAGAAAAAGAAAATACTTGAGACTTTATGGCACCTTTGTCCCAGTCTGCTAATTTTGGAAAGAATGTGTAAGTAAAAGCATGGAATATCATATTCAAACAAGTGTGCACTCATTCTAAATATCAAACTAGCAAGTGTGTACTCGTTCTAAATATTGAACTAGCTTTGCTTCAGCTGTCAAGAGCAGAGTACATTTGTATATCCTTGTTTTCGCTGGTTTCCAAGGTAGATTCAACTTGCTGAAGTAGAGGTTCTTAAGTTTTGAGTGCCCTTGTCAAGTTTACTGTATATTTATGAGAGCAAGATATCCACCCAAATGTCTTAAACTTACTAAAAAGTTGCTGCTGTCAGATGTCAGAAAGGTTTGAACTTTAGTGTCAAGTTGATCAAATCAAATAAAGCCAACTATCACAAAAAAGTTTTGAAACAGCTACATCAGAAAGGGCTGCATATTTCTCTATTGGTTTCAGTTTTCTCATAATTATTCACTTTTGAGTTTGATTACAGAGCGAAGATATTTGTTTAGTATTTTAAATTGGATGATATATTTCTTTGGTTGCTTTTTTTGATTGTTATTACTCGTCTTGTCTCTTGTAGAGTAGTTTTTGGCGAGTTTTCATTTTTGTCATAGTTTTCTCCATAGGAGATACACTTTGTAATGATTTGTAAATCTATTGAACTTTGAAGCTATATTTATAACTCTTTTACAATAAAAACAAATAAATAAATAAAACTTTGTTGGGATTTACTTGTTCCTTTTGAGTCAATTGCATTTGTTGATTTTTGTTGTCGTGAATTTTAAATCTATGGTAGATACAATATTCTCTTAATCATCACATCTCTTATTACATACGCACGTGGATGAAACTTGGGAGCACATCTTCAAGATAGATAATGCTATTAGTTTTGAGTCACACCTTAATCCATTTGACATCTTTCAAGATATGAAAATAATACATTAATGTTTATACAGTTCATGGAAGAAGATCATTCAAAGATTCTACCTATTCAAGTGATCACAAACGATCATTTCCATGAAAGACACAAAAGAGAAAGAGAGGAAGTTGCATGGAAGGGGTTATATTTGTTGCCGGAACTTTAAGGACAAATCTTTCTTAGGGAGAGGACATCTTGCATTTCTAAATGATCTATTTGATTATTGATATAAAGATCATATATCACAGGTGGGACATCTCCTCTCGTGGGAAACATACCTGTACTGTCCAGTGCTGGAAACATGTTGCCCATGATGTGTCCCAGGGGTGGGACACACCTCTCTACCACACTACCTTTGCTTTTAGGGAATCCATATTGAGATGTAAAACCAAGTAGTTCAAATCCCTTATTGTGTCTTGGTTTTCACCTGGTGAACTTCCTCAACCTAGTATCTGACTTGAAAGGTGGATGAGGATTGATTTCATTACTTTGAATCACCATAGCTTATTTGTTCATTTGAAATTGCATCATGACACCTTTTGGCATCCTGTTTTGGCGTTGTGCTTCTGGTTTTGAAATAAAATTTCTGTTTAAAAAATTGCCTCTACAGGTTATGAATTAAGACTGGCTTATCATTTAAAATGCAACATGACAACTTTTTGCATCCTGTTTGTGTGTTTTGCTTCTGGTTTTGAAATAAATTTTCTGTTTCAAATATTGTCTCTACAGTTTATGAATTATGACATGCATGATCACAATAATATTTGGTGTGTAATCATTGTCATTAGTGCTAAGACAAAGTTTGAACAGCATCATATGTTGTTACTACGTATTTATTCCTGGTTATTTGGTCTCCCTAGTTGAGAAATTCTATCTTGAGGCTTTTTCTTTACATGATAATTTTCTCTTATTTTCCTTAATTTTAATTTTGGTTAGAGTTGTTGGAGGTGATAGCTTGAATGCATGCTGCTAGTTTCAGGTTTCATGCTGCTATCAACTCACTATAATGTTGACATTCTTTATCAGTGCCATTTGTATGTTTTCTTATGTACAATATTTCTTTTGAATGCAAACAAAGTTCCAATAGTTTAGTCATGTCCTTTGTCAGGTATCAATTCATGTTAGCTTATGGGATAGTTTCATTCCTCATGCAGATACAGGAGAAAGAGAGAGAAATTAGTTGAACAAACTGCCATTTCTCATTTGCCAACAAAGTGGGGCTCCTTTGAGGTCTATTGCTATCGTTCAAAACTTGATGGGATTGAACATGTTGCCATGGTGAAGGTTAGACATTGCAAACATTTAGCCACTTGAACTTAAGAATTGCATTTTTTGAAGTTCCAGTCATGAACATATGTACATTCTACTACATGGAAAACCTATGGAAAGATTATTGTACATGGAACTAGAGGCTAAGAGAGTATGAGAACATCTTGATTACCTAATTTTTTTTTGTTTTGGATGGTATAAGGACACATTGGTGATGCAAGATTTATAAAAGCTTGTATGACATCTAAAGCCCTAGAATATCACCAGTGTCATCTCCCTCTACAGTAATATTACTCATCAGATTAAGTTTTACTTGTGTATTTCAGTTTAGGTTGCTTGTCTCAATATTTTAGCACTTCTTTCTGTATTTGCATTGGAAACATATATCTTTCTTGCTCTTTTCTCTTGAAATCTCCATAATTATACATTTCTACACCTATTTCCCATTGTCAGTCATTTATGAAAACTAAAATTTGGTTTAACTAGAACTCATATTTTTTCTCAAATTTTGGTGAGGCTTTAAACAACGATCTCTGAAGTTCTAAACTAACTATTACTACCTATAGATTAGGCATTTATTGGTATGAAAATTTCAGACCAACGAATTTCCTCTTCTTATGTTGAGTGTGGAGTCTTTGCCCATTGTCACCATATTATTTGTGTTGATTCACACTGCTTTCTGATATAAAGTTTCATACCCTGTTTTGTAGAAAACAGCAGATAATAATACATCAGATATTTGATCACACTGAAGAACCAGTAGAATTGTTGAGTTTTATGAAAAATAATCCAAACTTTATCTACTATAATTTTTATAGTTTGCCTTTTTTCTTGTTCATTTGTCATGCAAGTCTGCACACTTCCCATAGGATAGGTTGTTTATCAGGATTCTCACAGACCAAACATATTATCTGCTTCACAATTTTCTTGTTATAGATATAGTTTTATGAAATCATTCAAATTATCAAAATTGGTTGCTTGTAGGGTAATATTGGAGATGGACAAAATGTCCTTGTGAGAGTACACTCAGAATGTCTCACTGGTGACATCTTCGGATCTGCTCGTTGTGATTGTGGGAATCAACTTGCATCAGCAATGAAGGAAATTGACAAAACTGGAAGAGGAATATTGGTCTACTTACGCGGGCATGAAGGCAGAGGAATTGGGTTGGGTCACAAACTTCGTGCATACAACCTCCAAGATCAAGGCCATGATACCGTAGAAGCTAATGTGGAACTAGGATTATCAATTGATTCTCGTGAATACGGAATTGGTGCACAGGTAATGAACTCAACTGTGGATGTTACACTATTTGTAGTGACATTGATTTCCTTTCGGTACCTGTATAATGATATATCAATTTAATATTTACGTGGAAGACAAGGTATATTAAGTTTTGAATTTTGTTTTGCTATCTTTGTATCATGGGCAAAAAATGACATCTTTAATTCACCCCTTTTCTCTCTGCATGCAATGCAACTTATGATTTTGAAAGGCTTAATCATAAAGTTTCCATGTTTCAAAGTGACGATGCTTTAAGTTAGGATTAAACAGGGATACAATTTAATTTTGAAACAGTTCCTATTTAATTTGAGAATATAGCATTACAAGGTTATATTTTTTTCAAAATGATGTTAGATATAATTTTGTTTTCTAATGGTGTTTGAAAGGACAATTTCTTTATGATAAAGAGATCTAATTTACTAAATCAATTTTCTGTTATTGTAACATGCCATCTATATCTACCCTATAATAATAGGGACAAGCTAATCTCTAGACAAAATGCACTAAAGACAAAACAAAGTCAAATTTTTTTTTTTTTCCAGATTCACAAAAATGTAGTGATTTTTTTCCGATTTTTTTGTTGTTTTCGACTACAAACTATGCAGATCATTAAGATAAAATGCTGAAATTTTCAAAAAAATCCATGATGTTTTCGATTTTTTGAAAATTGGTCAACTGTACAGTTTGTAGGGAGGATAGCCACATCCATAATAAAATGGAAAATAAAATTTCTCTTACCAGGAAAGAAAATATGCTTTAACATCATAACTGAAATAACTGTCTTGTGTTTCCTATGAAGAATAAGAATTTCATAACTAACTAAAAGGGAAACTTAACAACTAATTTCATGTGAATCCGATTTTAACTAACTTATCCCGTTAATTTAACTATATAAGGAGTTCAATAAGGAATGTAATCATTAACTTTCATATGAAAAGAAACCTAAGTTGCAGGGTTTAGATCTTGCCAGCTAGATCTAGGTCCGGGTTCGTCATAGGTTCAGATTTAGGTTGGGTTTGTGGCAGGTTCTTACAAGGTTTGCACCGTAGACTGTGGGTCCAAGCGGATTCATGTATATGCAGACCCTGTGCAGACCTATAGCCTGTACGCAAACTCGTGTGGACCCACTGTCCGTGGTGTCGACCTTGTGCGGACCCACCACAGACCCGGGTTTTTTTGGCAAGAGCCCTGGCAGACCCTACATGGACTAACCCTAAAAGGAACCTATTAGAATACATCAAATGCATTTTATTTCTCATTTTCTCTCTCATTTTGGTGTGTCCAGTTTGCAAGCCTCAAGAGAAGGTGCTAGAGATTGATTGCAGAGTCACAAATCTTTCCAAGAAACATATTTGAGTGTTCCAGGTATGCATTTGATCCTTTCTTCTAGCTCTTTGATAACTTATTTTATGTCTTCGAAAAGTTCCAAGTTTTTTCAAGTGTTTATATAAGTTTTGAAATATGTTTTTTTCATTTTTGTTATAGATTGCAACAATAAGTAGTTACAGTTTGGTGAGTGGGGAGGGTTCCCACAATATAAAATTGAAAAAGGGTCTCCTTTGTGGAAGTATACAACAAGACTTCAACAATGTTGAGGAGTGGGGGTTTGTATGGAAATGTAATTTTTGCAATGCCCAATATGGAAGTCCTTTTTACCGGGTAAAACTTCATTTTCTAGGCCTTGGGGGTAAAGGGATCAATGTGTGTGAGGGCTTAGGGATAGAAAAGAAGGGGTTTACATCTTCTCAAATAGTAGTGATGTTAAAAGTGCAAGAAGAAGCTGATAAGTTAGTTTCAAGAGGGAAACAAGAAAAATAAAAAAAACAAAGCACCATGACCACCCTCTCAAATAACCACTAGATGTCATCCCTTCTTACCTATGGCTTCTAGGGATGGAGAAGATGTAGAAGTACCCAAAAACACCACCCGCAAGAGAGGCCCATTAGATAGGGCATTTCAAAATGAATTAAGAGACATTGATGATTTAAAGGTTAGGCGTTGTCTTTTTGCAAATGGTCTTCCATTCATTCTAGTTAGATAACCTTATTGGGAGAGAGATGTTGCAAGTAGTAAATCAAGCCCCTACTAGTTACCAAGGCTTGGATATGAAAGGGTGAGAACCACCTTATTACATAGTGAGAGAAAAAATGTAGAGAATCTTGTCTCCCCATTAAAGATTGTAAAAACTGTCCATTAATAAATGTGATTGTTGTCTCCCCCAAAGTGTCTATGTTTTTGAAATTGGTGGATTGTGAAGGGGAGGTAAAAGATGCTGAATTTATTTCCAGATTCTCATTGAATCCTTAGAGTCTGTGGGCATTAATAATGTTGTCCAAGTACTATTGGATAATGCAAAAAATTGTAGGGTTGTGGGTGCTTTGGTAGAGGCACAATACAATCACATCTTTTGGACACCATGCACCATCCACTCCTTAAATTTGGCGATGAAAGCAATTGTGTAATGTCCCCTTCTCCGTGCTAGCTATAATGGCGCCTAGTTGGTTTGTCTTTCCATTTGGATAGGCTAAGAACATGTGATTTAGGATGCTAACCAGTCACAGGAGTCTTGGTTTCAGTTGAGGAGATTTTAAATGGGAAATCCTAAGGTTAAAATCACTTTATTTTATTGAGTTGAAATATAAAGTACTTTATTGTTTAAAAGTCACTTTATGAAAAAATGACTTAAGTGACTAAAAGACGAAATTCTTTATCCCACATTACTAAGATGTTTGCATCTCTCCACACTTTGAGGTTATAAAAGAAAAGCATTTGCATTGGGATTGTCACGATGAATATGATAAATATTAACAGATTGCTTCAAGCGGTTGCTTTAATGTGACTGGTAAACTCTGAGGACAAAACCCCTCGAGTTGTTTGAGGAAGTTGGATGTCACCCTAACCCCTCATTTGGATTAAAATATAGTTCAGGTAGAAATCGGTAAGAAGGAAGTGATATCAGTTTCGACAGTTAGAAGTAAGTTTATAGTTAGAACATACAGCAAAATGTGAATTAAATGCATTGATTATTCTTCCATACGTATGAACAGTAGCTTTGCCAGCTAAGTAAGATAGCGATCAGAATAAGAGTTGTGAGGACAGTGTACATGATTTTCCAAGGCAGTCGGAAGGTGTTCTACAACCAAGTAAGGAGGTCATCGGGATTACAGCCATAGACTGAGCCGTTAATCACATGCTCAACCACCACTCGACAACCTTCTCTTCTCATGATTGAAGGACATCTGTAGGGATGGTATAACTTGTGGGTTGAAGATCAACAATGTGTTGGAGTCCCACCGATCGTAGTAGGAGTTACAAAGATTAGGCAACTCACGACGGCAGTCGTCTTAGCTCCCACGTCAAGGAAAAAGGGCCACAGGATGTTGGTTACCATTGGAGGCACAATGTGTGCAGATTACATATACCAGATCACGTGGTTAGTTCACCCTCAACGGCCAACTCCAGGTTCCATATCCCTTGTCTATGTTTGTAGGATTGTAATCATGTACTGAGTAATGTTATTGAACTCTATTCATTATCCTTGCCATACTTTCTGTTAGTATTTTGTATTCAGTATTAATCTGATAACATAGTTCCAAGCATTGCTATTGTATTTGAGTTCCACATTATTCAATCTTTCTTAGACTTTGGGCATGCATTAGTAGAGTCAGATTTTCAGTGGCTTCATAGTTTAAATTCAGAGATCACACACCAACTATTTGACAAAATTCCTTTAGCACAAGTTTAAAGTTTTCTGATCAGAGTAGGCAAGGATTATTACAGTGGTATCAGAGCCATAAATCCTGCCATCTTGTGGGGAAATTTATTACACTCCAGGTTGGAACAAATAGAAAAAAAAAATGACAGCTAGGTATGAGAAAGAAACTTTATAAGTTTAGTCATCTCCAACCGGAACAGGCAGAGTCTTCAGATCAGATTGAAATTGAAGACAGTTATTCAGCTGATGAAGAATTAACTTTTGGAATAGGTGAACAGGTTGAACAGATTGAACAGACCAAATAGGTAAACAACATTCAGATGGCTCATAACGAGATTGAACAAGAATGAGAAGGGAAACATTGCGGGCTATCAGGGATGGGTAGAATAACAATGCTAATGTGCTTCAGCAACTTGCAGGTACTATGCAGCAATTAGCTCCGGTTAACACGAGAGCCCCGAGCCATCACAGTGGAGGTGGTAGTGTGGCAGGATCACCCCGAGCTGTTAGGGCCCCCACACAAAACACAGATAGGCCTTTAATGCCCATTTTTAATGCAGAGGAAGAGGTAGGACCACCAGCAACACCAAATTTACTACCAGAAAACATTATGGTGATGTATGATGAATGAGACTTGTTTCCTGACCCAGTTAAACAAAGTATGTCCTTTATTGAATACTTAAATTAGAAAAGGGAGACAGAAAGACTGCAATAGGATAGGAGACCTAGCGCACCAAATAGAGACTTAAAGCATGCTATGAACAAACTATCTCTCCCTACTTTTGATGGCAATAGTAAGACATCTACAAGAGCTTGGATTCACAAGCTAGACACTTACCTAACACTTAAACCTATGTCAGAGACAGAAGCCATCAGATTTTCTATGATGCATTTAGAGGGAGTTGCATATGATTGGTGGCATCACGGGTTGGTTACCTAGGATCATGGTCTCATTACGTCCCATGAGACTTTCAGCTCTAAGCTCATTACTCGCTTTAACAGGAAGAATATAGAGGTCTATTGTAGGGATTTGGCATAGTTACGACAGGGTGGATCTCAAGATGAATTCATTGACGAGTTTCAACAGATCTCGGTGATGGTTCCAAACATGTCAAAACAGTATAAGGTAATGCTGTTCATTGAGGGTTTACAGGATAGATATAGAGGTTTGGTTAAGGTAATCAAACCAAACACTCTGGATGATGCTATTAAGATCGCACACGATCTAAAGTCACCCTCTTCGATATTACAGCCTCCTAAGAAAACGTATAAGGGGTCCACTTCATTTCGAAAGAACAAAAACCAGCATAAGGCTACACCTCCTAGGATGGACTTTGAGACACAGAATGAACTCAGGAGGAAGAAGCTATGCTTCACTTGCAGAGAGCTATGGACACTGGATCATAGATGCCTAGGCAAAGGCAAGATACATTATGTAGAGGTACTTTCAGAGGAAGAGGATGAGTAGCAAGAGGGCAACGATGTTGATGGCAGTGATAAGGAAGAGAATGAGTATAGAGAGAGGAAGAAGGAAGGCACTTAGGGACAACCTCCTATCATAGCATCACTTTCCAACGATCCCATGGGACACCCTTTTCGTTTGAAGGGAATTGTTAGAGGACAACATATTATATGCCTCTTGGATACAACTGCCTTGCATAACTTCATAAGCTCACGATGGGTTACTAAGAGGAAGTTACAAATTGACGACATACCTGAGTTTGAGATTAGAGTGGCAGGATGCGAGAGATTGAGATGCACAGGGAAGGTGTTAGGACTTCTAATTCATTTTGATGATTTCCTTCTTGAGGCAGATTTTTATATGGTTGATTTGGATGGGTTAGATGCCATGTTGGGTAGACAGTGGTTGCAGACTATTGGCAAGTACACAATTGATCATGATAAGATGCATTTGGAATTCTTATAGGATGGTAGACGGGTGATCTTCAAGGCTATGCCGGAGAGAGAACCCAGGTTGATTTCAGCCCATAGGATGGAGGCAATCATGAGGCATGATGACATGGAGTGGGAAGCCCATTGTTTTATTTCTTCTAAGGCTACCTTAGACTTTGGACAACAAATTCATGTTGACATTCAGCCGGTGCTTGATAATAACAAGAGGGTTTTTGAGGTCATACCTCCAGGGATTCCCCCAGATAGAGGGTTTGAGCATATCATCGAGTTGGAGGAGGGCGCCAAACTTGTCATCACAACACCTTATCATCATCCTAGGCTTTATAAGGAGGAGATAGAAAAGACGATTAAGGAACTTCTAGATATGGGACACATTAGGCCTAGCTCCAGTCCCTTTGCTTCTTTAGTTGTATTGGTGAAGAAGAAGGATGACACTCTATGCATGTGTATTGATTACTGTGCTCTCAACAAGAGGACCATTGAGAGCTTGTACCCACTCCCTCGCATTGATGAGCTACTGGATGAGTTGCATGGGGTAGTTTACTTCTCAAAGATAGATCTCAGATTGGGGTACCATTAGATACGGGTTCGCGAGGAGGATATGCATAAGACCGCCTTCTGATGTCACTATGGTCACTACAAGTTCTTGGTTATGCCATTTCGACTCACTAATGCACCAGCTACATTTCAATCAATGAACCACACCTTTAGCAAGCACTTGCGAAAGAGCATATTAGTATTTTTTGATGACATTGATTTTCAGCAGAACTTGGGAGGAGCACTTGCAACATCTAGATGAGGTACTCAGTATCATGGAGGAGCATTCGTTGTTTGATAAGGAGTCCAAGTGTGAGTTCTGATTGATCGAGATTCTTTACCTTGGTCATGTGATTGGTGCAGATGGGGTGAAGTTACATCAAGAAAAGATTCAGGCAATCTTAGATTGGTCACCACCGAGGAATGTAGCAAACTTGAGGGGATTCATGGGTCTTTGCTCTTACTACAGGAGGTTTGCTAGAGGTTTCTCTTAGATAGCGGCTCCGCTCACTGACCTCACATGGAAGGGCTTTCAGATGGACAATTGAGGCAGAGGAGACCTTTGATAGGCTCAAACAGGTGATGAGCATGCCCAGTCTTGGCATTGCCCAATTTCTCTCGATCGTTTGTTCTTGAGTGTGATGCTTTGGGGAGTGGTATTGGTGTGGTTCTCATGCAGGATAGGCATCCAATTGCTTATGAGACTAGGAAGCTCAAGGATGGCGAGAGACTGTCCTCCACTTATGATAGGGAGATGTTGGCTATTATGCATGCTTTAGCCAAGTTCAAATAGTACTTAGTGGGGGGCAAATTCACAGTTAGGATAGATCACAATAGTTTGCGCTACTTCGTAGAACAGAAGGATCTTAATGAGAGAACAAAAGTGGGTCAGCAAGATTTAGGCCTATGATTTTGACATTGAGTACATCAAAGGTAAGAACAATGTAGTTGCTGATGCACTTTCTAGGAGACCCTCAATAGCGGAATGTTGTGCTATTTTTGAGATTTCAGCAGATTGGAAGTCTTAGTTGCTGGTTGAGTATTCTAAGAATACTCAAGCATGTCAGATTATGGATGGACAACTTCAGGACAATAGGTACAAGGTAATAGATGATGTGATTTTCTATAAGGATCGTATTTACCTCGTACCAAGGTCTAAACTCAAAGGTAAGATTATGGAAACTCTACATGACACACCATCAGCAGGACACCCATGATTCTTCAAAACATATAGGCAAGTCAGGGAAAGATTTTCATAGAAGGGCTTCAAGGATGATGTCCTCCAACATATCAAGGAGTGTCAGACTTGTCAGCAAAACAAGTCAGAACATGAGTTTCCTGCCGGGTTATTACAGTTTCTCCCCATTCCGGCCCATAAATGGGAGAGTATTTCCATGGATTTTATTACAGGGTTGCCTAGGGTGCAAGGCAAGGATTCTATTTTTGTGGTGGTGGATAGATTAACAAGATTTTCTCAACTCTTCGCCATAGTAGCAGATTGGTTAACCTCTTAGGTATTGAGTTATTCTTTCAGGAGGTTTTTCGTTGACATGGTCTTCCTCACACCATTGTGAGCGATAGGGATAGCAAGTTCCTTAGCACGTTTTGGCAGGAGTTAACACCCAGCACGAGTTATCACCCCCAGAGGGATGGACAGACTGAGATAGTTAACAAATGGGTGGAGGGTTATCTCCAGAGCTATGTAGCAGGACAACATAGAGCATGAGTTAAGTGGTTGCATCTAGGGGAGTACTGTTACAACTCCTCCTACCACATGTCCATTTAGATGTCTCCATTTCAAGCTCTCTATGACAGTGAGCCCCTATCATTTGTAAACCTGCCTTTGCAGGATGACAGGGCACCACTAGATGGGGATTGGATACAGGATTAGTAAGATATCCTTAGATCTCTTCGGGAGAACATTCTACAAGCCCAGAATCAATAGAAGATGTACGTTGATTGTTGACAGATTGAGTGGAGTTTTGAGTTGGGTGACGTGGTTTATCTTTGTCTCCAACCATATAGGCAGAGTTCCTTGAAGAGTGGGTCTCAAAAAATTCATCCTAGATTTTTGGTCCATATTGCATTACTAGGAGGGTTGGTGAGGTCGCCAATGAGCTAGATTTACTTGATGACAGCAAAATTCATAATGTGTTCCATGTTTCATGTCTCAAGAAAGCGATTGGCCAACATATAGTACCATCCATAGAGTTGCCTCTGCTTGATGAGGAAGGGAAGCTTGTATTAGTTCCAGCAAAGGTGATAGAAGTCAAAGAGAGGAAGCTGCATAACAGGTCCATCAAGGAATATTTGATTCGTTGGAAGGATTTACCTTATGAGGATGCCACTTGAGAAAGCGAGTCAATCCTATAGCATCCGGCATTGAGATTGCTTGACGGCAAGCAATCAGGGGAACAGAGGACTGTAATGTCCCCTTCTTCGCGCTAGCTATGATGGTGCCTAGTTAGTCTATCTTTCCATCTGGATAAGCTAACAACATGTGATTTAGGATGCCAGCCAGTCACAAGAGTTTTGGTTTCAATTGAGGAGATTTTAAATGGAAAATCCTAAGGTTAAAGTCACTTTATTTTATTGAGTTGAAATATAAAGTACTTTATTGTTTAAAAGTCACTTTATGACAAAATGACTTAAGTGACTAAAAGACGAAATAGTCTTTATCCCACATTTCTAAGATGTTTGTATCTCTCCACACTTCGAGGTTATAAAAGAAAAACATTTGCAGTGGGATTGTTACGATGAATATGATAAATATTAATAGATTGCTTCAAGCGATTACTTTAATGTGACTGGTAAACTTTGAGGACGAAACCCCTCAAGTTGTTTGAGGAAGTTGGACGTCATCCCAAACCCTCATTTGGATTAAAATACAGTTTAGGCAGAAATTGACAAAAAGGAAGTGATATTAGTTTCGACAGTTAGAACTTAGAAGTAAGTTTATAGTTAGAACATATAGCGGAATGTGAATTAAATGCGTTGATTGTTCTTCCATACATATGAATAGTAGCTTTGTCGGCTAAGTAAGATAGCGATCAAAATAAGAGTTGTAAGTGAGGACAATGTATGTGATTTTCCAAGGTAGTCGGAAGGTGTTCTATAGCTAGGTAAGGAGGTCATCAGGATTACAGCCACAGATTGAGCCGTTAATCACATGCTCAACCACCACTCGACAACCTTCTCTTCTCACGATTGAAGGAAGACAGAAGGGATGCTATAACTTGCGGGTTGAAGATCAACAATGTGCTAGAGTCCCACCGATCCCAGCAGGAGTTACAGAGATTAGGCAACTCACAGCGGCAGTCTTCTTAGCTCCCACATCAAGGAAAAAGGGTCACGGGCTGTTGGTTACCATTGGAGGCACAGTGTGCGCAGATTACATCTACCAGATCACGTGGTCAGTTCACCCTCAGCGACCAACTCCAGGTTTCATATCCCTTGTTTATGTAGGATTGTAATCATGTACTGCGAGTAATGTTATTGGACTCTATTCATTATCCTTGCTGTACTTTTAGTTAGTATTTCGTATTCAGTATTAATTTGATAACATAGTACCAAACATTGCTATTGTATTTGAGTTCCGCATTATTCAATCTTTCTTAGACTTTGGGCATGCATTAGTAGAGTCGGATTTTCAGTGGCTTCATAGTTTAAATTCAGAGATCACACACCAACTGTTTGACAAAATTCCTTTAGCCTAAGTATAAAAGTTTTCTGATCAAAGTAGGCAAGGATTATTACAAATTGGCACCTAAGTTGAATGGGTGTAAAAAGTATATAAGGAGGGTGAGGAGATCCAAATGTTTGTGGAAAACCACCATATGTCACAAGCAATTTTCAGAACTCTCTCCAATCTGGAATATGAAGGTAAATTTAAAAATTTAAATTTGTTTAGTTACATTTATGATTGTCATGTTTACATAATTGAATAAAATATTTTTTGTTTTCTTGACATATTTAAAATGTGTTATTAACTTACAATTAAGTTTTAACATGTTATTAGGTGGTTGAAACTTGATTTGCTTCACACACAATTGGGTAAAAGATGCATTGTCCTAGATGGTAATTGGAAACCAATGGGGTTTTGGGAAGCAACTGATTACAAGAAGGGTCCAAAAGGTGAAGGCAATGACCTTGCATGATGATTGGTGGGCTCATGTGGATTATGTATTAGAATTCACCAAGCCTATCATGTCTATGCTTTGGTTTGCCGACATTGATGAGCCTTATTTGGATGACATCTATGAGGCCATGGACACCATGCTAGAGAAAAGGAAAGTGGTATGTTTAATACAATCCTCTATCCTTGTTTCTAAGAGATTTTAATTTTAAAATTTTAATCAACATTACATCAATATAACTTACATGAACATCATTTGACATCCTAGGCCATTTGGAGGAAAGAGCATGATCTTGAGGACACCTTATACAAAAAGGTGGAGTTAATTGTTCTTCATTCTTGGAACAAGATGACTACACCTTTACACCTCCTGGCATATGCACTATTTAGCTAGGGAACCTTCTATATTAAATCTCAACGAGTTTTGGCTATCTTCATATGACATATCCTTGGATATCACTTCATGCAATATCTATCATAGAAAGTTTTAAGGTATTTATCATCATGTCCTTGGAACACTGTATGCGCTTGTCCTGCATAATAAATTTATGATATCTCCTTGGGTAGACCATATGCATTTCCCACCTTCATGGGATGTCCATAGATATCACTGTATATATTATCCACCATGAATGACTTTAAGACATCTACCATTATTTCCTTGGATAGTGCTGTATGCGCTTGTCCTCCATAATGGATTATCTACCATTATGGCATGTCCTCGAGTACCACCACATGCACTACCCAACATAATGGATTCTCAACCATCATTGTGAGATTGTCACCTCACAATGGAAGTAACAATATACATGTGTCTTATCATTGTGACATCATCACCTCACAAGGATATTCTTATCATAGGTACAAGGAAATCACCACAGATTCTCTCACATGATGTTGTCATGGTCTTACAGACATGATATCCACCAAGAACAATAACCGATTGTGGAACAAGGACTTTCACCTCATACTTATCTCTCACAAAAAAGAAATAATTAATAAAGGATTTCACGTCAAACTTCTTCCTTACGGAGAATAGCTTATTAAGCATATATCATCCTTTTGAGTTTTGACCTTCTTGTCCTAGGTTGCTTTTGATGAGCTATCAAACTCCCTGTGAATCAACTATCAACCTTTTGACTTCTTCGTATGAGCTTGCCTCAAATGAACTATTAGACTCCCTCTGAATCTTACATCAACCTTTTGAGGTTGCTTTAGATGAAATGTTTGACTCCCTCTAAAACTAATATCAACCTTTTGACCTCCTAGATGTGATCCAACAAACAAGAGTAGTTGCATAACAAGATGTCAAAGCAATAAGTCTCCAATCAATAAAGATGTGCTGTTGTTGCCAATTGAAAGAACCAATAACGACCTTGGTGACCTTGCAAATGCTTTTGATAATTGAGCAAGCTCATTTACTAGATTGTACCAATTTGCAGTACATACTGTGATAAATTGATGAATAAAACAATATAGGATTTGTCTTCCTTTATCAATCAAATCGATCTTCGGCTTTGTGGAATGATTTAATATCTGATTTGATTGAATGATTATTTCTAGAGAATATGGAGCAATAGTCAACAATTGAAAATTGTGATTATTTGATATATGTATCAATATATCCGATCAACTAATAAACATAGCTATTACGGAAATCATGAATGCAAGCTCTCATATTGTTTGGTTGATGTTTCTTGTATTGCTTTAAGAAACAATGTGTCAACTGTAGGATCATTCCTTCACAACCAAGATCCAACATGAGAATAAAAAATCTGGTCTTTGCCAAGAGTTCTAAAATATTCACCTTCTTACCAAAGGTAGGGCCCTTGATATCATGTAGTCCAGTGGGTGCCATGTGACATCAGATTCTAAAAAACATGACCTCCAACAATGGGTGCCAACTTTAAAAAAAAGGAATCTTGCCACATATCCTTACTTTCCATGTAGGATTGCACCTCAAAAAGAGTACCCACGAAGTGAATGGTAACTTAGGAAGTGAATTTTTATTATGATAAATAAATATACATTAAATTAATCAATAAATTAATGCTCGAACTTGAAGGTTGAGATACCCCAATTCCAATAGGAGATGAGATTAAACAAGAAAGACTGTGGTCTTACATAGAATGTCCAATGGAGTACCTTAAGTTGTCTATTTCAAACTCATGGACATAATCTGGTTTAGTGGCCGGTAGATTTCTTGATTATGCATTAAATTACAAAGGAGGAGAAGAGGAGCTATCATTCAAGTGTTTAGGATTTTTATCCAATTGAAGCAAGGTATTCAATAATATATCTCCAAGGAGGCCTCCTGATAGAGGCATTGAGCACATTATAGAGATAGAGGTGTAACATATCAAATTACTAGACTGAAAAATATATACTGAATTCTGAAATTCATATCTTGAAACAGAAACCCGAAGGAATGTAAAAACAGTTAGGAAAGTAAATCATATAACCATATTACCGAAATAGACATCGTTTTCACCTTACAATCCATTTCATGTGAAAGTAACTGCATAAATCTATCATAACTGAAATAACTAACAAACAGATATCCATAACTGTTGAAGAGAAACTAAATCATTTCCATATATTCCAAGAAATGAACTTGCAAGACAGAGTCCAAAATTAAACATATAGAATCTAGTTGAGGTATCTGAAGACATTGTGCAAGCCTCGGCTTTCTGGTATGAGGAGAAGCATTGCCATAGGCTTAACCTCCTAACCAAAAACCTTATTAATCCCCACACAATTTTTTAACAAGAAAGGCCCTCCCTACCCTGGGGTTAGGCTTGGGACACCATAGTCCAGCCATTCGAGCATATCAGTGTTTAGAATGTCCGCTCAATAATAGGCGGGCATGCTTGATTAATTGGCACCATCGGCATCTTGTGATCATTAAAAGGTGAGCATGCCTCTAAACAACCTTGGCCAAGGATTTAGATGGGTTTTCAATACCCGATCACCACTGCTCAACTTGACAACAGGGTACATACTGGAGAAACATGACCTTACTTGGATATTTTGTTGGAATTTGTTATAAAATTTATCATGAATTTATATATGGAAGTTCTGATTTCTATTCTTTCCCTTGCAGGGATTTCTTTTCCTCTTCACCTCCTTTCATTGGCTATTCCAGCTAGGGTGAGTCTTTGGAGAGAGTGATTCTCATTTTGGTATAGATCATCTTGGTTATTCATGGATTCCTATCCATTGGCAAGTACACTACCAGTAACAAACTTGTGTAAAGATGTGATTCAATTCTGGCAACATATCGATCTTATATTTCAGTACCACTCATGGTAAAGTAAAAGACAAGATCATAAATATAAACACAAAGAGGAATGAACTTTGATCTTAGTGATAATTCTCATTCTGTATGTCGTCCCCCATTTGAAATTAACAGTTTTCAGTGATCTTGAATAGAAAGGTTGACAAGAACATGAATTGAGCACATAGACATTGATCATACAGTTGATGCATAAATCATAAAGGTCGGATGGATAGATAATTCATCTAAAAATTGTTGCATTGATTAGAATCATAATGATTCGAGTGCATAGATGTCGAACTTAGAATCTGTCGCATTGTTTCAAATTCATAAAGAATGGGTATGTAAATATTAAACATAACCTGAACGAAAGCCTTTGTGGGATTCGAATAATGCCTTCACCATATAGCTTAAAGCCGACTCTTGCTGTGTATGCAATGCAAAAACTATTGTGGAAGACTCCTACTTAAATCAAGAGGTATTGTGCTTAGAGTAGAGAAATAGAAAGAGAAAACAAAGAGAATAGAATACCGTCTGCAATCATAAGTGAAATGTTTATAATCTCCCTTAGGCTGAAGGGAGCCGCGACTCAAGGTGGCAGTTCATTACAAGACCATTGGTTACAAGGTCACTGAATTTAAAAGAAAAGATGGCGCCAAGTGTATATGGTCGCCTATCATGGAGAATTATAAGTTTGAATTATTAAAGAGTTCTTTTGAAAAACTTTATATATATATATATAATCTCTAAATGAGTCTATCATGCTATTATTATATCTAAGCTCGCACCTATTAAAATATGTATATCTATATACATGTGTAGTTCGGAGAAATATGGTTTATATTAACAACATATCCTCTTGATATACGCACATGTATATAGATATACATATATTAATAAGTACAAACTATAGATATTATTTTAATATCATGGTGGTATCATACATATATATATATATATATATATATATATATATATATATATATATATATTTATATGTGCATACATTTATATGTGATGATAAAAGACAATGGATGCGACATCACAAAACAACAAAGGTAATGGTTCCTGAACATGACTTTTGATAATGATTAGGTATATATATATTTATATGTTTGTCCAAGTAGCTCATGTGTGTCCCATGTTGTACTGTGTTCTTACCAAGGTAGTTAGAGGTCATACCTGGCGATCGAACAAAAGGACTAAAATAGTGCCCCATTCCTTAAATCCCGTTTAGCAATGCTTTCTCCCCTTTGTCTGCTCTTGCAACCACTAGTGCAACATTTCCACAATAATAACAAGTTCTCCCATTTAAATCAATATTAGAATATATCACAAAATAACTCTAGCAACGGTGAACTACTATTATCAATAACAAGTAAATATAATAAAAAAATGGTTAAATACCATTTTCCATAAACAAGTAAACATGATAACTGATAATCAATTCCATTATAGCAACCACTTCTACATGAAATAAACGGTTAATTATCACTTTCTCTCTTTACATGATCAAGAAAATGACAATTTTAACTAATCATCTCAATGACTTTAACTTATTCTAATCAAGTCAAAATTTTGGGATGTAACATACCCTCCCGCTTATGTTTTCATCGTCTCCGATGAAATCACAAATAAAATTTAAAAGAAGCATTTATGCAAATACATAATATTTTTATCATTTTAAAAAGAGAGAAAAACAAAAGAAAAGGATCAGGCTCTGGTCCTAGAGAAAAAATGAGGGTGTTTTTGAAAGATGTCATCATAGTCCTCCCAAGTAGCATTGTCTTCTGCATACTGGTCCCATTGGACCTTGCATTGAGTTGTCTTGATTTCGTAAGTGAAGCTTACATACCTTGAGTATTCTGAGTGGTTCTATTTCCACCACCCTTGGGTCTCGTACTTGCAATAGGTTCCAATCAATTACATGCTCATGAGTGATGAATTTCTTAAGATATGACACATGAAAGATGTCATGCATCCTGGCAAGGGCTGGAGGTAGTGCAATTCTGTAGGCTACTGGGTTCACAACTTCCAACACCTTAAAGGGTTCCACATATCTTGGGGCCAACTTGGCATTCTTGTTGAACTTGATGGTACTTTTTGGGGTTTTACTTTTAATAGCACCTTTTCTCCTATTGAGAATTCCCTGGGTATTCATTTGCATTTGCATAACTTTTTTGTCTATCGTTTGCTTCCTTCAGTCTTTGACGGATTTGGATTGCTTGCTACTCCATTTCTTTTAGCATTTCCGATCCAATGAAAATTCTGTCCTCGACACAGTTCCAACTTATAGGGTTTCTGCATTTGTGACCATATAGGGCCTCAAAGGGTGCCATCTTAATGTTGGATTGATAGGAATTATTATAAGAAAATTCCACCAAGGGTAGATACATTTCCCACCGGTATTGCCGATCCTTACAATAAACTCTTAGAAGGTCTTCCAAAACCTAGTTTACCCTCTCTGTTTGTCCATCAATCTTGGGATGATAAGCCGAACTAATATTTAGCTTAGTCCCTAATGTCGAGAATAATGTTTGCTAAAATTTGGAGGTTATCCTGGCATTCCTGTCCAAAATAATCTTTTCCAAAACTCCATGAAGTCTGAAAATCTCTCTCATGAATTTGTGAGCAATTTCTGGTGCTCCATCGATTAGGTTACCAAGTATAAAGTGAGCCACATTGGCTAGTTTGTCTACCACTACTAGAATGGTGTTGTGTTTGCTTTGAGTCATGGGTAGTTCTTGTATGAAATCCATGGTAATTATCGGCCACTTCCATTCTAGTACTTCGTTTGGGTGTAAGAGGCTAGCTGGATAACAGTGTTCTGCCTTGACTATTTGGCACTCTAGACATCCTACCACATACTTTGTTATTTCTTTTTTTACCCCCTTCCAAAAATATAATGGTTTTATATCTGCCATCATTTGGGTCACACCGGGGTGTCCTGAATAGGGAGTTGAGTAGAATTCTTCTAAAATCATTCCTCGGATTTTTGGTGCTTCGGGTATGTACATCCTACCACCATACCTTAATAATCCATCATCTTCCATTTTGAAGACCCTGTACCTGGGGCCCTGTAGGTCCCTGAGAAGTGCGTGACTGATCTCTGCATAGAATTCATCTAGCTTTAAATGTTGTAATACTTGATCCCTTAATATAATATTTATGACGGCTATAGTAGAAACATGCATTCGTTGGCTCAAGGCATCTACTACCTTGTTCTCTTTACCTTTAATGTAGCTAATATCAAAGTCGTAATCTACTAGAAATTCCAACCATCTCCTCTGCTTGGTGTTAAGGTTGGATTGAGTAAAGATGTACTTTAGGCCATGGTGATTTGATTGAAGTTCAAAAGGCTTCCGTATCAAGTACTGCCTCCACATTTGGGGGGCATACACAATGGTGGCTAGTTCCAGATCATGAGGAGCATAGTTTTTTTCGTAGATCTTTAACTTCCTTGACTCACATGCAATGACTTTCTCTTCTTGCATCAGTAAACCCCCTAATCCCTCCCCAGATGCATCGGTTATGACCACAAATTCCTTTTGGGGGTCTGATACTCTTAGTATAGGTGTTGCAGTTAACTTCTCCTTAAGGTACTCAAAGGTTGTTTGACATTTCTTATTCCAAGCAATCTTCTTCCCCTTCTTTTGTAGTGAAGTGACCGGGTAAGCTATCTTGGAAGAATCTCTAACAGACTTCCTATAGAATCTTGCTAACCCCATGAAGCTTATGACTTCTGTCACATTCCTAGGTATGGGCCATTCCTTGATTGCTTTGATTTTTGAAGTATCTACAACTATCCCTTTAGCTAATATAATATGTCCTAGATACGGGATTTGCTTTTGATAAAAGACACACTTCGACAACTTCCCGTATGGCCTATGTTCTCTCAACCTTTGTAGAACTTTTTCTAGATGTTCTTTTTCGTTTCTTGAGTAGATCAAAATATCATCTATAAAGACCAATACAAACTTCTCCAAATTGTCTTGAAAAATAGTATTCATCAGGTTCATGAAGGTTGTTGGGGAGTTAGTTAACCCGAAGGGTAATACCTTAAACTCATAATGCCCATATCTAGTCCTGAACGCAGTCTTGTGGATATCTTCATCCTTGATGTGGAGTTGATGGTATCTGACCTTAAGTCAATTTTTGGGGATACTATAGCACCTTTCATTTGATCAAACAGATCGTCGATTCTAGGAAGTGGGTGCCGGTTCTTGATGGTGACCTTATTGAGCATCCTATAGTATATACACAATCAAATAGTTCCATCCTTTTTCCTTACAAATTATACCGGGGCTCCCCAAGGTGAAACATTGGGTCGAATAAGTTTCTTATCTAACATATGCTGCAACTACAATTGTAGTTCCATCAATTCAGTGGTGGTCATCTTGTAAGGAGCTTGAGATATAGGTTCTGCCCCATGTACTAAATCTATTGTAAAATCAAAAGCTCTAGATGGAGGTAGTCCGAGAAGTTCTTCTGGAAACACATCCTAAAATTTCTCAAGATATGGATACTTGTTTGCAAATGATCTTTCCGATTCATCCCTTGTTTCGCCATCCTCCAAGTTACTTCTATTTCTTCCTATATCTTCAATTTTAACGACAAAAATCTCACATCCTTTCCTTCCGCATTCCTTGAGTTGCATGGCGGATATCTGACATTGTTTAATTTTGTATAGAACTCCCTTAATACTTATAGGATTGCCTTGATCGTCCATATTACAGTTTTGGCAAGACAGTCAACCTTGGCCTTGTGCTCACTAAGCCAATTAATGCCTATGATGATATCATAGGACCTAAGAGGTGCTACATATAGATTTAATTTTGTAGAGAATTTTGGAAAGTCAACCCTTGCTTCAAACAAACACTGCTCTACCTTAGCCCTTGACTGGTTTGTATACTTGATCGTCCATGGTTTTGCCATGTAACTAGACCTCTTTGGAAATATACATAATAATCTTGGAGATATAAAACATTCTGAGGCTCTGGTATCAATCAATATAGAAACAGGGTTTCCATAGATCTTACTTGGAGTTTTCATTGGGCCTACCTGTTGTTTTGCCTGCCGATTGTCTAGTGCTGCGTGTATCCTTTGCTGGTAGACATGTTGTTATGGTGGTAGTGGTGGTCGAGGTGGTTGGTTGGTGTTTGCCTTACCAGGACATTTGTTAGCATAATGATCCCCACCACAATTGTAGTATCCTGCTGGTGGCCCCTTCCTTTCATTTCCTTCGCCATTCTTATTTGTATTGGGATTACTTTTGAAATCCTTGTTACCATTTCCTCTTGGTTCTGGTTTGTTGGGTTTGTAGTCCTTAAATTGTTTCTTGTGGGATCCAGTATCTGTCCCTTTTGAATTCCAACTCGTTTTCCTTCCATTATCTCGAATAGAGTCATCTCTTTTAATTTTATGTTCCTATCGAACATCCCTTTCTAGGGCTTCTTCCATGGTTTGGGGAGTGAGAACATCAATTGCTCCCCCCATCCTATTATTTAGTCCCACGATAAATTTTATCACCTTCAAATTCCTATTTTGCTGATACGGAGGTACGTATTTCAGTAGATGGGTGAATTTATCCTAATATTTGTGTACAGACAATATCCCTTTTCCTAGGGTTCTGGAAGTCCAACAACTTTTGGTCATAGAAAGTTTGGGGTAACCAACGATTCTTAAAGATGGCCACGAACTTTTCCCAGGTAATTTCAGTTGTCTTAATATTCAATTCAACTTTGGTGTTTCCCCACCAAGTAGTAGCTTCCCCTGAAAAATGGTATACTCCCCAAACTACCTTTGAGGTTTCCGAGAGATTCCTAATCTCAAAATATTGCTCCATTTCCGCTAACCAGGCCTTTGCATCCTCTCTGGATTCAAAACTAGAGAACTTGGGTGGTTTGATCTTTTTAATGTTTACGGATAAGTCGCTAACTATTTCAAGTTTCTTTTGTTTCTCAATTTGGGTAAGTGAGGCTTGACCATTTCTCTCACTGTGCTCAGAAATTTCAAGTTCTGTTCTGGGGGGGGGGGGTGGGGCGAGGATTGCATTTCCTCTTGACCTTGTCCTATCTAGGCTGCCAATTAGTTCATTCTCTTCTCCATATTTTCTAACTTTATTTGCATGTCTTGCAAAACTTGAAGTAGCAGATCAGTGGGAGGGAGTGGATCATTCTCATGGGCCATTTCGTGGTCTATGACATTCCCATTGTTGTTCATGTTTCTTAATTATTTCGGTGTAAAAGTAAATACAAGTTCTTTAAGTCAAATTTTCTGGTTTATATGCATATATTTATATACAATTGTTTTTGAGAAGAGAAGAAGGAATAACACAAGAATAGATAGGATTCT
The DNA here is from genome assembly GCA_028749045.1 of Cupressus sempervirens. Taxonomy (NCBI): domain Eukaryota; kingdom Viridiplantae; phylum Streptophyta; class Pinopsida; order Cupressales; family Cupressaceae; genus Cupressus; species Cupressus sempervirens. Next base: position 371,228,246 of record CM053783.1, on the reverse strand, counting down.
GACTACTTTATTTATTCAATAATAAAACTTTTAGCTACATTTACAGTAGCCTTTATTTACAAAATTCCCTCCTCCGAGGGTGTTACATTTAGATTATAGATTCAATCACTTTGAAATTTTACTTTTGAGTTCTTGTTCAGTTTCAGTTTCATTTTCAGTTTTATACGTATCTTGCACCATCTAAGCTCTATGTTACATCCCAATTTTTGACCTAATTTGAAATATGGCCGTTGAGGTTCACATGAAGTCAGTTGACAGTGAAATTGGTTATAATATTGTGAAATGATAAGATGGTTAGTCGTTATAATTTCATGTGAAGATAACATGCTAGTTGATATTACAAATTCATGGAATTGAAAAGGTAGCTAGCCGTTATGATTATTTATAACTTGTTATGATTTATTTTCGGAGAATTTCCTTTCAGGAAACACGTCAAAGGGGTGGAAGCATTGTTAGAAAAGAATTAGGCACAGGAGCATCACCATCACTGGGCACATGGGTTGAGGACCTAGTGACTTGAAACAGGATACATCTACGCGACCCGCATGAGCTATTTAAATAAATAATTTGAGAAACATAAAATAATTGAGTTAAAATATATATCGTATCTCAAAGGATTTTAATTGATCTTTCATCATAATATTATAATAAATATTTATATATGTACATAAAGATATAAAAATGAAATGGCATCATTATATTATAATAATTTAATAAATTGATGTCACCTCATTAATATATTTACTTGTACTTAGATAAATATAAAATAATAATAATATTCAAACTATAATCTTCCAACTCTATTCTTTCCATTTTAATATTCTTGCTTTTAACCGATTAACACTTGGCATGATAAATCGATTTATTGCTTGGAATTGGAAGTCAAATGGCATGTAATCTTTCTTTTATGTTTCGGAAGCCAAGAAGTCACAGTTTGCTCTTTTAATGGAAGTCGTGAGGGAGGTGGACGGATATATCTATCCTTTTTATTCACCCAACTACATTTTTTTTTAGGATCAGTTTTCTTTAACAATTCCCAACCTTCTTTCTTTTCTATGGGTGGTGTGTGAGCGGATTTCATAACTACGATAATATTTGCATTATCAACATTGGAAAGCCAATGTGTTATGTTCCTTCTTTGCAATATGTCTTTTTCTTCCACAAAACGAGGTGCTCTTCTACCAGTCTTTGTTCTGTATATGTGCATCACGACCACAACATTTTATGCCAGATATCCTTGCATTCGAAAATGATATTTCATTTGTATAGACTTACGTGTAGACTGCTGTCGAGCTCTGGACTGACTACCATCTTTGACTGCACATCTCCTTGGTTTGTAGACTTAACTGTGTACAGGTCATGCTACTGTGATAACCATTAACACTTTTACTCTCGATTCGAAGCTGCTCTTGATTTCTTCTCCAGCGATTCATTCTGTGTGAAATTTAGAATATATTTTACTTATGTGGTACTTCAAATATTATTTGCATAGTTGAATCCATCGCAAAATTTGGCAACACAATATAGGAACGAATCATTGTCATCTCATCGGGTTGATATTACTAATATTTTTTTAAAAGTCTTTGACCCACGATTTCAATTTGACTCAATGTAATCAAGCATCTGCGATTGCCGTTGAAGTTACCTGACTTCTGGTCTCTAAGTGTAGGATGTTCATTTTGATAGAATCACAAACTTCAACAAATGAAATACAAGCCAAAGATACGTTGAGGATAATTTTTGAATATTAATGAGCTCTTTACACAAGGTATATGTTGACCCAGCCATTACAAATAATCACAATATGTATGTACATTTATCGCTTACATTGATATATTGTTGATACTGTAGATTTGATTCTCTTTCTAATTTTGCCTTGTTCATGGCAAGTGATAGCCAGGTAATCATAGTATGGATCCATAGATCATTATGCCAATGGAGATTAGAATTATGCAATAAATTATGCATTCTTTAAGAATATCTTTTTCAAATCACAGACTGTGAATGTTGGATGCATGTAATCTTCTTGTATGATTGACAGAATCGGTTGTTTTGAGAATTCCGAACACCTGGGGGTCACCCGGTTGTGTAGCCAAGGAAAAGGGTGAAGAGGTGAGAGAAAAGAATCTGCAATAACATGAAAACAGTATCAGTTATGACATAACAATGTTATCATTTTTAATATGAATTATTTAATAGGTCATGCATGATCCTGTTATTGTAACTCCTGCTGTCAAGTCTAGTGGTGCGTTTAAATACCAGAATGCTCAGTAGATGACAGATGTTCCAAGTTCAATTCCGGGTAGGGAGGGTCTTTCTCGTTAGAGATTGTGTGGGGAATAAGTTAAGGTCCGAGGTTGGGTGGTTAAGCCCTTGACGATGTTTCACCTCTCCCCCAAGATGTTGGACGAACAAAAAACAAGAATAAGCTATACATTCAATTGTTGTCGGAAAACAGGTATTATCACTTTTATGTTGTATATGCAAGAAGGTAAGATAATTGAGTTATTTCATCATTACAAGTATTTTACACCTAATGGCGAGAGATAGATTTATGGTTTGTTTTACATTTATATGAATATCGAACATAAGCATAGCTTCTAATCTTGAGTTATTGCCACAATTAAGCAATCTGAAGGAAATGAATGATACAGTGGTATCTGAAGCCTGGTAACTAGAACCCTAAATGATACAGTGGTATCGGAAGCCCTAATTGAATCAGTGGTATCGGAAGCCCTAAGTGATATAATGGTATCAGAAGCTCTAAATGATCCAATGGTAATCGATGCTATAATTAATACCATGGTATGTGATGCCCTAATTTTTATATAGTGGTATTTAATGATAATCGCTATTTGATTTTGATTTAGTAGTATTGGATGGAAGTTGTTATATGATATTGTTATGGAGGTTATTGTGGACTAATCAGGGTGATTGCAGAAGCATCCCTACAATGTTTCTTGGTTCAAATTTCACGGTATGTGCATTTTAGTTTCTATGGTAAATTCATTAATGGTATTATAAGTTCTAGTTAAGAAATTTTGTTTAACTGTTTTTAACTGTTTTTAATGGTAAATCTCTTTCACATGAACATGATTGATATAACTGTCTTCCTATGAAATGAAGTAATAACTGATTTCCTTTGAGTATGTTTGTTGTTATTTAAGACCCAGGAAATTGGGATGTTACACTCTATGGAAGTACATAAGAGGGCTAGCCTGGCGGGTGTTCCAAACTTGAATGAGTTTGTTTCTATAACCTTCTTGGCAGGAGTCCATCTGACCCTTTCCTTACTCATTTGTTACAAAGCTTGTTTTAAAGTTTCGTCGTCCCGAGCCATAGAACAGTGGGAATAATCATAGTTTGGTATATTCTTAATCAAGTATAGAAATATGGGATGCCACGCCTTCTTGCAATGAGCTTTTCGTGTATACATCCTATTGCATTTAAATCTAAAGAACATCTCAGTTTTACTAGTTTGCTAGGTGATGTGCCCAAGTTTCAATGTTGAACCCAACGCTCTGAAATCACATGTAATATATCAAATTACTAGACTGGAAAATATATACTCAATTCTGAAATTCATATCTTGAAACAAAAATCTGAAGGAATATAAAAATAGTTGGGAAAGTAAACCATATAACCATATTCCCGAAATAGACATCTTTTACACCTTACAATCCATTTCATATGAAAGTAACTGCATAAATCTATCATAACTGAAATAACTAATTACTAGATATCCATAACAGTTCAAGAGAAACTAAATCATTTCCATATATTCCAAGAAATGAACTTGCAAGATAGAGTCCAGAAGGAAACATATTGAATCTAATTGAGGTATCTGAAGACATTGTGCAAGCCTTGGATTTTTGGTAAGAGGAGAAGCATTGACATAGGCTTAACTTCCCAACCACGGACCTTATTAATCCTCACACAATCTTTTAACAAGAAAGGTCCTCCCTACCTCGGAGTTAGGCCTGGGGCACAATAGTCCAGCCATTCGAGCATGCCAATGTTTAGAATGTTCGCTCAGTAATAGGCGGGCATGCCTGATTAATTAGCACCATCGACATCTTGTGATCAATAAAAGGCAAGCATGCCTCTACACAACCTTGGCCAAGGATTTAGATGGGTTTTCAGTACTCGATCACCACCGCTCGACTTGACAACAAGGTACATACTGGACAAACATGAGCTTACTTGGATATTTTGTTGGAATTTATTATAAAATTTATCATGAATTCATATATGAAAGTTCTGATTTTTGTTCTTCCCCTTGCAGGGATTTCTTTTCCTCTTCACCCTCTTTCATTGTCTATTCCAGCCAGGGTGAGTCCTTGGAGAGAGTGATTCTCATTTTGGTATAGATCATCTTGGTTATTCATGGATTCCTATCCATTGGCGGGTACATCGCTAGTAACAAAGTTGTGTAAAGATGTGATTCAATTCTGGCAACATGCCGATCTTATATTTCAGTACCACACATGGTAAAGTAAAAGACAAGATCATAAACGTAAACACAAAGTGGAATGAACTTTGATCTTAGTGATAATTTCTCATTCTGTATGTCAACCCCCTTTTGAAATTAATAGTTTTTAGTGACCTTGAATAGAAAGGTCGACAAGGACATGAGTCAAGCACATAGACATTGATCATACAGTTGATGCATAAATCATAAAGGTCGGATGCATAGATAATTCATCTAAAAATTGTTGCACCGATTAGAATCAGAATGATTTGAGTGCATAGATATTGAACTTAAAATTTGTTGCATTGTTTCAAATTCATAAAGAATGGGTATGTAAATACTAAACATAACTTGAATGAAAGCCTTTGTCGGATTCGAATTATGCCTCCATCATATGGCTCAAAGCCGACTCTTGCTGTGTATGGAATGCAAAAACTGTTGTTGGAGACCCACGCTTAAATCAAGAAGTACTGTTCTTAGAGCAGAGAAATAGAAAGAGAAGAGAAAGAGAATAGAATACTGTCTGCAATTAGAAGTGAAATGTTTATAATGCCCCTTAGGCTTAAGCGACCCGCAGTTGAAGGTGGCAGTTCATTCCAAGACCAATGGCTACAAGGTCACCGAATTTAAAAGAAAAGGTGGCGCCAAGTGTATATGGTCACCTATCATGGAGATTTATAAGTTTGAATTATTAAAGAGTTCCTTTGAAAAACTTTATTTAAATATATAAGTATACATATATGTATTATCTTTAAATGAGTCCATCATGCTATTATTATATCTAAGGTCACACCTATTAAAATACTTATATCTATATATATGTGTAGTTCGGAGAAATATGGTTTATTTTAAGAACATATCCTCTTGATATACGCACATGTATATATGTGTGTATAGATATATACATGTTTAATAAGTACAAACTATAGATATTATTTTAGTATCATGGTGGTATCATACATTTATATATATATATATATATATGCGTACATATATAGGTGATGATAAAAGACAATGGAGGTGACATCACAAAACAACAAAGGTAATGGTTCCGAACATGAATTTTGATATGATTAGTTATATATATATTTTATATGTTTGTCCAAGTAGCTCATGTGTGTCCCATGTGTGTACTCTATTATGAAGTCGCTAAATCCTTACCAAGGTAGTTAGAGGTCATACCTAGCAATCAAACAAATGGACTAGAATAGTGCCCCATTCCTTAAATCCTGTTTAACAATGCTTTCTCTCCTTTGTCTGCTCCTACAACCACTAGTGCAACATTTCCACAAAAATAACAAGTTCTTCCATTTAAATCAATATTAGAATATATCACAAAATAACTGTAGCAACGGTTAACTACCATTATTAGTAATAAGTAAATATAATAAAACAACGGTTAACTAGCATTTTCTATAAACAAGTAAACATGATCTGATAATCAATTCCATTATAGAAACCACTTCTACATGAAATAAATGGTTAATTATAACTTCCTCTCTTCACACGATCAAGAAAATGACAGTTTTAACTGATCAGCTCAATGGCTATAACTTATTCTAATCAAGTCAAAATTTTGGGATGTAACAAGAGTAGGGTTCCAAGCCCATTATTAATTTATTACTACTCTTTAGAGTCATCCTAAGTACAAAGGTGAGATTGGAAAGGCAATTAAGGAGTTATTGGAGATGGGACATGTTAGAACTTGTAAGAGCCCATTTCCTTCTTCAGTTATTTTGTTTAAAAAGAATGATGGACCATGCATACGTGTATAGAGTCTAGACTACATAACCCTTAAATAAGGTGGTCATCAAAATAGGCACCCTATCCCATAGATTGATGAGCTACATGGATTTGTGTACTCCTCTAAGATAGAAATGAGATCTAGATTCTGTTAGATACAAGTTAGGGAGGAGGATATAGAGAAGAGTTAAGATAACTTTTTTGGACATTGAGTTTTTGGTTGTGCCTTTTGGTCTTTGGATTAATGAATACTCATGTCATATTCTAGTCTTTCATGAATTTGGTGTTTCACAAGAAGCTCTGTAAGTATGCGTTGATATTCAATGATGACATTCTTATTTGTGGCAAGAAATGGGTTGAGCACATGCAACATCTAGATGAGGTGTTGAGCATTCTTGAGACTGAATCATTGTATACAAAGGAGTCTATTGGGATAATATGGCTGTTGTACCTTGGCTACATAATCAGCTCTAAGGGATTTATTGTTGACTGAGAGATGAACTGTAATGACCCGAACCAGCACTATAATGTTTGAACCAGATTTTTCTGTTTTCCCCTTAATGCTAACCCCAAAATCTAAACCTTCTAATCAAATAACCAGCAAAGGTGAACAACAGATGATAACTCAGAAAGATATTTTTGCAACTCTTAAATATAATATTCAGAAATACATACACATGAAAAAGAAACACGAACAACAAATAAGGGCCAGAACTCACTCCAATCACTCTGTCTTCTTCAAAATGGCATAAAGGTGCGAGCATATGAAAATGCAGTACAAATCAAAATACTAAACCAGTAACTTTCCCACAATTTGGAAGGACGTTGTTGCAATAGATATCAGCAATACCATAACCAGCAACTTCTAGATAACTCCTAAAATGTTATTGTATTATACAACATCAATACAATAACCAACAAACAATAAATCCAATCTTAAACACAGTTCTACAGTTAGATTGGAAACTTAAGAGAAGAACTTGTAAGCACAACTGAGACACCTGAATTGATATCTCCATTGGTAATGGGTTTGCGTCCACTGCTTGCCTGCACGAGGGGCTACATCCTCATACGGGCTGAAAGTTGAAGCTTTCTAAATGACTCTCACAATAGAGAACTGAAAATCTGAATAGTAAATCAAGCATACCAACAATGAACTTCCTCTTTTAATACACATTCCTGAGACTTTTCGGCTCCCCTCTGGCCTTTGTCCTATTCCTTGTGATACTTCAACTTCTCTTTGATAAATTGTCTTATTCCTCCCTTGTCCTCTTGTGACCACATGGAATATTAATTTGACCTTCAATAATAAAACTCCAGCTTACAGAGTCAAATTTAATATTGTAAATTTATTTCTTCTTAATAATTCTAATGTCCCCAAAGAAGGGACATTACAAATCTCCCCTCCTTGAGATTGCTTGCCCTCAAGCAATATGTACCAGGATCCCATATAGTTCTATAGTTGATCCAGTAGCCCAAACTGACAACAAACTCGGCCAAACTGTAAAGTACGGTACCATTCTACAAAACACCTATCAACCAAATTCCTGGATCCCATATTACTCTTTGAAGAAATTCTGCACCTGTAAACTGATCAACACTGATCATTACCATAATTAGCCTCAAGCTGAATAGAATCACAATAAAATCCTTGTCCAACCATAGATACAATCTGCCAACACCTGGATCCCAAACTCTGTTATGCTGCCTCGCTGCTATGATGATATAGAAATATATCTAGGGTCCATGTATAATCCAGTAGAATGTGAAGACCTGACTTAAGTGGATGATGTAAGAAATGAACTGCTCAAAAGCTCAAACCACCATCCCATGAACATCAAAGTTCATACTGTTGGCATAATCTAGGAGAATTCCCAAACGCATAGGTGCTATGAGTATGAAAGATGCCGAGAAACTACCCACAAACCTCAAATAAATACTCCACCGGAAACTGTTCAGAGGTTGATGAAGAAAATTCACCGAATTCTTGAATGGAAAGAAATCGGAAAGTGTGTTGGGACTGATCAAATGATAGACAACAGAAGTTGATTCATCATTCCTCTACTGAGATCTAGATTCACTGTTAGAATCTGAGCCAGGATCCCAAAATCTGAAATCAAACTCTTCCTCTTTGTGGCAAACAAGAGAAGATTTCTTATTTAACACAAAAAGAGGATTGTTGAGCGACCTATCAGCAACAATTTCAAACAGGGGGTTGTCAACAAGCTGAAAGTGTTCTGGAGTTTTGCTACTTAACCGTTTGAGGCAGCTATCCAAGTCATACGTCTGTTGAATATCCTCAAGTTCATCAATGACTTTCTAAAAGAACTCGTACCTCACTCTATTCTCATGTTCCCGAGAGTGTTACATGAGCTTGATTTGATTTTCTACTCTTTGTAGAGAAAATTGAATTTCATTTAGTGCCTCATGAACATACTTAAGTGTCCTGTTGAGATCCTCAATCTCATCTTTTTCCCATTTTGACTGTGTTGCATAAATCTCAGCAACCCTAAGAATATAATCCCTAGCGGACAGCAGATATAAGAAATCTGATTTCATAGTCTCTAAGGTTGTTTTGACTTTCCGTAACTCGGTCACATACCAGTCACTTTCCCTTTCCCTTGGGACCTTCCTGGAGAGCTCCTCAACCAACTTGTGGGTACTATCAAACTGCACCAAGGATGCCACAACCCTGTCTTCACTAACCTTTAGTTGATTCTGTACGACATGTATTTCATTATCTCCTTGCTCAAACTGTTCATTGTTTTGTAGTGTCATCTTAGGTTGTTCCTCTAAATTCAAGTTCTTAGCATCATGAGTATATGTTTTATGATACCAAGGTCCCAAACTACTGCTACCTTGTGTGTAATCCATTTCATTATTCTGCCTAACCAAGCTTACCTCCAAGTCACCAACAAAGAAACTTGCACCTTGTGTAAAATCTTCTACATAATTGTGAGTAGGCTGCTCATCTCTGGTAGTTGTTTGTTCTTCTTTTTCAAGATCATCCAAAAGATAATTCTGGTCTATCCGAATTTCTTCGTACACCCCTATGTGCTATTTGTTTGTAAAAAGATCTTGGGCCAACTTCAAATACTTTCGTTTTGCCATATCAATCATATTTAGCTGTCCTAGGTAAAAATCCAAGTAGTCATTGAATGATAAGTCATTCTAAATTCGGTCGGGAAACATTTTATACTCTCTATACACATCAAGTATTTTTGCTTTTAATTCAAATTGATCATCAACACAATGGTGCACATTCTTGTTATGAGTTTGCCCAAAGCAATAATCCTGGAATTGAGGATAAGGGTTCATAGCTTGGGTATCTAATGATGAATGAAGGGAATTCATTACAATTCGTTTAGTACCAAGTGCTATTGCAAAAGACAACACACTCTGAGGTGCTATTCTTTCTGGAACTATGTCAATCCCTCCTCTTTAAAATTGACCTTAGACAATGTGGTGTTGCACTTGTGCAAGAAGACAACTGAGATCCTTGGAAGATGGAATGCTCCCCTCGATATAGCTTGAAACAACAATCTTGCAATTTTGTGAATTCTTTTCTCTCCTCTGACTTACAAAAAGAGTCGCTGCCTGAAACTCTTCATCACTATAGTCAGCACCCAAATCATTAGAATATTTGACCTCAAAGTTCAAGCTCTATAAATTAAACTCCTGCCCTTATCGGACTCACTCCAAATTAATAATAGTTCTTCTATCTTTATAGTCAAGCAGAGTAATATTCAGAAAGATGCCACTACAGCCAAGCTCAAGAGCTAATCTATGTACTACCTGCTCGATCTGCCAGCGACCCTATAACATTAATGACCCTCGGCAGTATTGCAGCAGAACAACTGTATAGAAGATGAATCCCTAGCAGCAGCTCATATACCCATTCAAATTCCATGCATAGCGTAAATGAGCAACTGGTCCAGTATTGTATTCACAAAGGCTTCCAATCAAGAGATGGGAAAAATAAAAATCTGGGACTTCTAAGAGGGTAAATCCCACTGTAGATGGTTGCCAATGTATATATGGACTGTATTGAAACACAGTCGACAAGGATCCTGAATCTACAACATTAAGTTATAGGACTTTTGAAAATTCAGTTGGATTTTCAACTTTTTCTTGCACTAGTGTTATAGAAGAACCTACCACGCCAAACATATTCTTGAGAGCTCATCTACTATTCTTCCATTATTTTGAAAAAGCTCTTCCATTTTTGAGAATCCCTCACTCAGTCGCTGCTTTGCTTTGTGTCTTCAAATAGACTTGGCACAAATAGATGCATGTTGCTTTCCTGTTGATGTGATCCTTCTTCGAAATAAATCACCTGCTTGTAGAACCTTTTCCCAGGGTGAACTCGAGTAAAGATTGTTCGTAAGGATGTAGATCTTGATTTGAAGGAAATTTCTCCACATATTTTCTCAAAGGAACAACAAGTTCTTTCATCAATGCATCTAGCTGCTTGGCAATTCAATTTTGCTCTCGCCTTGCTATGTTCATAATACACTTGTTGGACCAACCATCCTTGCCTTTCTCATTGCTGAACGAAGAATATCATTTGATGGCATCACCATTGGAAGACTTTGAAATGCACCATCATCTTGATGTTTCGCTATTTTTTCAAACTTTTTGTCTACCACTCTGCGACCTATTTCCTTTGTGGCTATACTAGAATTGTTCCTGTTGAGTTCAGCTCCAGTTGCATAGATTCCCACAAAATGCCAATCTTACTGTGATCGACACATTCTTTAGCAAAGTTGAACCTTGAGTGTTAAAAATCGACTGAACTCCAAGTCCTCTTCCGAAATTGTATATTTCTTCACTCATACTGTTCTGCCCATATCTGTGTAGGGGGTCTGTCCAGGAGATGGATATGGTGGACACCTCACATAACGAATGGAGAATCTAAAGATGTAACGGCAATTCCCTTGGCGACCATAATTAATTAATACTCCGGTATTCAATTTTTTTGGCGCTTGAATTTGTCGTGAGGGAAGGTAAATTTGTATGACCTGGTCTGTGGTGACCCCGCTTCCTATAGCTTCTCCTCTGCGGTTCTACCGTTATTCCACGCTACCCCCGATGCTAATATCTCCTGCAATTCCCTATACACTTGTTGAATCCCTATATATGTTATTAATTTGACGCGAAAGGGTCTCGATAAGGTTTGCTAGTCGTTAATGAAGCGGCATCCACGATAGGTGTCAAAACTAGGCCCAAAAATTTCTCGTCTACTTCCTGGCGGATTTCTTTTTCGGCCACGCACTCAACGGTGCTAATATCGGCAACAACTGTATTAGAAGTGGCTCCACGTATATTGCCATGTTGATTCAGCTTCCTGGCAATATTAAAGTGTCGATTCAGCTTCCGTATTCATACAGATATCCACTGCCTAGTTATGCCGTTTGGTATTCCCATGATGAGATGCAATACCCTTGTAGAAGTCACTTGTATTGAAAATCGATCTTTTGATACTCGGCTTGTTTCTCTTCAACTTCGGTGTTCACTTGAGACATTACTACGAGGAGACCGACGTGCATCCTATTCCCTATTGCCGCTACACACTCGAAAATCCACAACACAAGACGAGTGTCTCTTATAATGCTCCCGTTCAGTATGCTAGCCAAATCATCGAAAGGGTCTCTATAATACCTTCTTGCCCATGCTTTTGTCTACTTGAGAATGTACAGCTCTTTTTGTTCCATAGCATTGATGCTTGTAAGTTTTTAAACGCACACCCTTTCCAATTACTAATTTAACCAGGCTGCAGCTGAAAGTGGTAACCAACCTACAAAGAGCATCAACTTTCTTCGAAGCACCAACTTCAGTCGACTGAGGCACTGTTAGTTTGAGCGCACCAATTCCCAGATAAAACTAAAAAATCAGAATAGCGTCCTCTTCAAAAATCATTTCTTCAATCTGCACTCAAGAACTAATAATGTCACTCTTCTTCAGACTATCACATCATCAAATTTCCACAGAATACATCTTTGATCTTCTTCTCCCACTCTTGTCAGAATTAGTCAACAATAGAAAATACAATCCATCTATTTCGTAAGCTCTGCCTCCAAAGCCTTAATGCTACACAACTTGTCCTGTACGTGCTGCTCTAACCTTCCTCAAGACTTCTCATTTGAATCACTATCTTAAACATATAGATAGTCCAAGACTTAATACACAGAAACAAAATATACTTTAGATGAACAAATTCCTTGCTTAGCTACTTCAACAATGCCCTTTTTTTTTGTATCATTAGAATCTGAAGCCCGCAATTGTCTCTACAAATCTCCATAATTTTGTCAACAGTTTCCTTGATGCCTTGGCTTACTATCTTCACAATGCTGCCTGTAATAATATTTTTAGAAGATAAAGCTTTAATTAACTCTTTCGAAAAGAAATTTAATGAGGCCCTTTTTCAGAAATCTAACCAGGCTGTTATAAATACCACTATTATTAAACCTCACAGGCTGGCAAGACCTTTGGCTCTGATACCATTGTAATGACCTGAACCAACACTATAATGTTTGAACCAGATTTTTTTGTTTTCCCCTTAATGCTAACCCTAGAATCTAAACCTTCTAATCAAATAACTAGCAAAGGTGAACAACAGATGATAACCCGGAAAGATATTTCTGCAACTCTTAAATATAATATTTAGAAATACATACACATGAAGAAGAAACACGAACAACAAATAAGGGCCAGAACTCACTCCAATCTCTTTGTCTTCTTCAAAATGGCATAAAAGGTGTGAGCATATGAAAATGCAGTACAAATCAAAGTACTAAAACAATAACTTTCCCACAATTTGGAAGGACGTTGTTGCATTCGATATCAACAATACCATAACCAGCAACTTCTAGATAACTCCTAAAATGTCATTGTATTATACAACAACAATACAATAACCAACGAACTATAAATCCAATCTTAAACACAGTTCTACAGTCAGATTGGAAACTTAAGAGAAGAACCTATAAGCACAATCGAGACACCTGAATTGATATCTCCATTGGCAATGGGTTTGCGTCCATTGCTTGCCTGCACGAGGGGCTACGTCCTCACATGGGCTGAAAGCTGAAACTTTCTAAATGACTCTTACAAGAGAGAACTGAAAATCTGAATAGTAAATCAAGCATACCAACAATGAACGAACTTCCTCTTTTAATACACATTCCTGAGACTTTTCAGCTCCCCTCTGGCCTTCGTCTTATTCCTTGTGATACTTCAACTTCTCTCTGATAAATCGTCTTATTCCTCCCATGTCCTCTTGTGACCACATGGAATATTAATTTGACCTTCAATAATAAAACTCTAGCTTACAAAGTCATTTAATATTGTAAATTCATTTCTTCTTAATAATTCTAATGTCCCCAAAGAAGGGACATTACATGAACAAAGTGATTTTGGATTGACATTTGTCTACATATCTCTCACAATTGAAGGAATTCTTTTGGCTTTGTGGACTCTATAGGAGATTTATCAAACGTTCTGCACGGTTGGCTGCCTCACTTATTGATCTCACTAAAAAGGAGGCCTTTGCCTGGTCAAAATCAGCACATAAATTATGTGACCTCTTCAATCAACTCATTAGGACATGCCCTATTTTGGCTATTTTCGATTTCTCCAAAACATTCAAGCTTGAATGTGATTCTTTTGGTGATGGAATGATAATGTTCAAATGCAAAACAGTCATCCAATTTCTTATGCGAGTAGGAAGTTGAGAAGTGGAGAGAAGTTCCATTTAATGCTTGTGATTATACATGCTTTGGCCAAGTTCAGAAAACCCCTTGTGGGAAGTAAGTTTATTGTCAAAACAAATCATAATAGCATCAGATACTTCCTAAATCAGAGAGATTTTAATGATAGGCAATAAGATTGCCTAGATAAGCTTGAAACTTATGATTTTGACATTGACAATGTCAAAAGGAAGAATAATATATTGCTCAATGCATTGTCAAGAAGGCCACATTTGTGCTCATTGATGGAGATTGTAGCACATTGGGAGGAACAAATTTTAGTAGAGTATGCCGAGGACACACTTGCCAATAGTATTTTGGATGGCTTTTTGTGTGATGACAGGTATAAGATAGATGAATTAATATTTTATAAACCAATCTTGTCTTTAGTTATTTCAGCACAAGTTTTATAAAATTGAGCTTCAAAACCTATTGTTTTTAAGTAGCAAGCTGTAATGGCTGCCATTGTTTGCCACTACTTTTTTTGAGATGTTTCCAGTTATAAATGAATATCAAACATAGGATATACTAAATGACAAATGATAACAATAACAAGGGAACACAATATTGCATTTACTAAAGTAATAACATTGATTTGAATCCAGTAGTGAGTAAATTCAGATTTAATCTTAGTATTCACTACTGCAAGTAGAAGCCAAAGTTACATGTGATACATTCTATTTGCTCATTATACTCAAACAGCAATAACCACAAATTTGCCTACCATAATTGTAGCCCAATCTCAGTTCTCACATCTGATACAGCCCTTTTGTGTTATGTACAACATCTTAATGCAGCTGCAGGACTCTATAACACTCCCTCTTCCCTTTCCTGAATCTGTACATCCCTGTCTTTTCTTTTACAGAATGATAAAATACTGAATGTAAAGTGTTGCAGGCTGGTATGAACCTCCCTACAGATCCCTAATTTCTGCTGATGATTTAGACTGAGAAGGCAGCCCTGTGAATGCTATATGGCCTTTTCTAGTGATCTCATACTGGTATTGACTGCTGTGTGTGGACTAATGACTGATACAGGTAGTTCTGATCATCGTACGACCCTCCTTAAGAAATCACAAATCATTCCCAGAAAGCTATTCTCTAACCCAACCCTTATCTCTTCAAAACAAACCTCCAAGGAGTTGAAACTTTCACAAATAAACATTTATCTTATTCCCTATGTTACCCGGGGACGCGTTTCCGGCAAAAATTGACCCTGTCCCCACGTCCCCCCGTCCCAGAAACTCGGAAACTTCCGGAAACCTTTCCCTTGGCTGTCCCATAAAATTAATGTTTCAGTTTTGATAATTTGTTTGATTTCCACTCTCATGTGAACTCTAAAGTTAAATTACTTAACACAAACGTCATATGTTAAGGTTCTATAATTTATATAAGCATGCATTATCCATGTCTTTATATGAATATTAAAAATTTCCCTGTATATTTTAAATTTTCCCTACTTTTTATATAGTTGTTCCCACTGCCGTGCCTTGCTCCGAGAAAAAAAAATCCGTCTCGGAAACCCATTTCCCCGTCCCCACGTCCCCCCGTCTCGGAAACCTGGGGTAACATAGCTTATTCCAACTGTTCTTACTTTAAAGCTCATTCAAATCCTCCTGACTGTGTCTTCCAACAGCAAAGAGAATGTTAGCGTAGAGTTTTATCTTCAAAGCCCAATAATAGAAATCCTCTAAGACAATATGTCAATTTCATTTATTTTCCAGGCATGCTGAAAGAAGGCACTTCTGTAATGTCCTCTTCTCCGCGCTAGCCACAATGGTGCCTAGTTGGTCTATCTTTCCATCCGGATAGGCTAACGGCATATATTTTAGGATGCCAGCCAGTCACAGGAGTTTTGGTTTCAGTTGAGGAGATTTTAAATGGGAAATTCTAAGGTTTAAGTCGCATTGGTTTATTAAGTTGAAATATAAAGTATTTTATGATTTAAAGTCACTTTATGACAAAATGACTTAAGTGACTAAAAGACGAAATAGTCTTTTATTCCACTTTGCTAAGTTGTTCGTACCTCTCCTCATTTTGAAGTTATAAAGGAAGGCTTTTTACATTGGGATTGTCACAATAAATATGATAAATATTAATATATTGCTACCAACGGTTGCTTTAATGTGATTGGTAACTCTGAGGATGAAACCCCTCGAGTTATTTGAGGAAGTTGGATGTCACCCCAAACCCTCATTCTGAGTTAACATACAGTTTCATGTAGAAATCGACATGCGGACAGTGACATTGTCTCTGACTTGGAAGTAAGTTATCTATTTGATCATACAGTGGAATAGGAACTAATTGCGTCGGTTCTTTCCTCCATACTTGATGCACAATAGCTATTGCCGGCTAAGGAAGTAAGATAGCGGCCAAAATAGACTTTGTGGGTGTAGATAGTGTGAGTAACTTCCCACGACATTTGGAAGGTGTCCTACAATAGAATAAGGGGGTTGTCGAACTACAGTCACAGTCTAAGCCTTAAATCACGTGTTCGACATATACTCGACATCTTTCTCCTATCACTACTGAAGATCGCTTGTGAGAAGATGTGTAGCCTGTGGGTTGTAGATTAACAATGTGTTGGAGTCACACCAATCGCAACAGGAGTCACAAAGCATAAGAACACACGGCAGCAACCATCTTAGTTCCCACGTCAAGGAGAGAGGGGTACGGGTTGTTGATTACAATTGGAAGTGCAGCTTGTGATAGAGTACATTTACCAAAACCACGAGGACAGTCACCTACAGCGGCTAACTCCAGGATACCAGTAGCCTATGGCAAACAATTATACCATGTCACATGGACAATTTACCTTCAGCGGCTAACTCCAGGTTCATTATCTCTTGTTTGTATTGTAAGACCATAATCAACTGCTGCAAGTAAAGATATTGTATTCGCTTCATTATTCTTGCCATACTTTCAATTAGTTTTTGGGTAAACAATATTAATCTGTTATCATTGTTCCAAGCATTGCTGTTGTAATTGAGTTTCGAATTATTCAAGCCTTATTAGACTTTGGCATGCATTACTTGAATCGGTTTATTTCAATGGCTCCATAGTTTAATATAGAGATCGTACACCAACTGTTTGACAAAATTCCATCAGCACAAGTTTAAATTTTTTGGTCAGATTAGGCAAGGATTATTACAGTGGTATCAGAGCCATAAGTCCTGCCATCTTGTGGGAAAATTTATTACATAATAGGTTGGAATAAATAGGAAAAATGACAGCTAGGTATGAGGAAGAAACTTTATAAATTTAGTCACCTCCAACCGGAGCAAGCAGAGTCTTTAGAGTAGGTTGACATTGAGGATAGTTATTTAGTAGATGAGGAGTTAATTTTTGGAACAGGTTGAATAGGCTAAATAGGTTGATCAGATTGAATAGGCAGAACATGCAAACAACATTCAAATGTCTCATAGTGAAACTGAACCGGATCAAGAAGTAAGGGAAACATTGTGGGTCATTAGAGATGGATAGAACAACATTGCTAATGTGCTTCAGCAGCTTGCAGGCGCTATGCAGCAGTTAGCTCCACCTCACAAGGCAGCCCCAAGTCATCACAGTGGAGGTGGTAGTGTGGCAGGATCATCCCGAGCTGTTAGGGCCCCCACACGAAACAATGATAGGCCTTTAATGCTCGTTTTTAATGTAGAGGAAGAGGTTGCACCACCAGCGGCACCAAACCTACTGCCGAACAATGTTATGGCAATGTTCGATGAGTGGGATTTGTTCCTTGACCCAGTTAAATAAAATATGTCCTTTATTCAATACTTAAATCAGAAAAGGGAGATAGAAAGACAACAGTCGGACAAGAGACCTAGAGTACCGAACAGGGATTTGAAGCATGCTATGAACAAACTATCTCTCCCTACTTTTGATGGCGGCAGTAAGACATCCGTGAGAGCTTGGATTCACAAGCTAGACACTTACCTAACACTTAAACCCATGTTAGAGATAGAAGCCATTAGATTTGCTACGATGCATTTAGAGGGAGTGGCATATGATTGGTCACCCAGGATCATGGTCACTTAGAGTCATGATGTGAATTCGGATTGACCGAGATTCTTTACCTTGGTCATGTAATTGGTGCAGATGGGGTGAAGGTACATTAGAAAAAGATTCAGGCAATCTTAGATTGGCCACCACCGAGGAACGTATCAGACTTGAGGGGATTCATGGGTCTTTGTTCTTACTATAGGAGGTTCGCTATAGGTTTCTCTCAGATAGCAACTCCCCTCACTGACCTCACATGGAAAGGGGCATTTAGATGAACATTTGAGGCAGAGGAGACCTTTGATAGGCTCAAGTAGGTGACACATGCCCAGTCTTGGCACTATCCGTTTCTCTCGACCGTTTGTTCCTGAGTGTGATGCTTCAGGGAGTGGTATTGGTGTAGTTCTCATGCACGATAGGCATCCAATTGCTTATGAGAACATGAAGCTCAAGGATGGCGAGAGACTGTACTACACTTATGATAAGGAAATGTTGGCTATTATGCATGCTTTAGCCAGGTTCAAATAGTACTTAGTGGGGGCAAATTCATAGTTAGGATAGATCACTATAGTTTGTGCTACTTCTTAAAATTGAAGGATCTTAATGAAAGACAACAAAAGGGTGTCAATAAGATTCAGGCCTATGATTTTGACATTGAGTATGTCAAAGGTAAGAACAATGTAGTTGATGATGCACTTTCCTGGAGACCTTTAGTAGCGGAATGTTGTGTTATTTCTGAGATATCAGCAAAGTGGAAGTTGTAGTTGCTGGTTGAGTATCCTAAGTATGTCAGATTATGGATGGACAGCTTCAGGACAACAGGTACAAGGTAATAGATGATGTGATTTTCTATAAGGATCGGATTTACCTTGTACCAGTATCTAAACTCAAAGGTAAGATTATGGAAACTCTACATGATGCACCATCAGCAGGACACACAGGGTTCTTCAAAACCTGTAGACAAGTCAGGGAAAGATTTTCATGGAAGGGCCTCAAGGACGATGTCCTCCAACATATCAGGGAGTGCCAGACTTGTCAACAGAACAAGTCAGAGCATGACTTTCTAGCTGGGTTATTACAATCTCTTCTCATTTCGGCACAAAAATGGGAGAGTATTTCCATGGATTTTTTTACAGGGTTGCCTAGGGTGTAGGGCAAGGACTCTATTTTTGTGGTGGTGGATAGATTGACGAAATTCACTCACTTCTTTGCCATGGCAGCAGATTGGTCAGCCTCTCAGGTAGCTGAGTTATTCTTTCAGAAGGTTTTTTCGTTTACATGGTCTTCCTCGCAC
Organism: Cupressus sempervirens; assembly: GCA_028749045.1. Lineage (NCBI taxonomy): Eukaryota > Viridiplantae > Streptophyta > Pinopsida > Cupressales > Cupressaceae > Cupressus > Cupressus sempervirens. The sequence goes on along the minus strand of CM053783.1, from coordinate 371,208,992 downwards.
CATTGTGAGTGACAGGGATAGCAAGTTCCTTAGCACTTTTTGGCAGGAATTGTTCAGATTGATAGGTATGGAGTTGACACCTAGCACGAGTTATCACCCCTAGAGGGATGGACAAATTGGAATCGTTAATAAATGGGTGGAGGGTTATCTTCGAAGCTATGTAGCAGGTTAGCAGAGAGCTTGGGTTAAATGGTTTTATATAGGGGAGTACTATTACAACTGCTACCACATGTCCATTCAGATGTCTCCATTTCGAGCTCTCTATGGCAGTGAGCCCCTGTCATTCGTAGACCTAGCTTTGCAGGACAACAGGGCACTGCTAGCCGGGGAGTGGATACAGGGTCAGTAGGATATCCTCAGATCTCTTTGGGAGAACATTTTATAGGCCCAGAATCAGCAGAAGATGTACACTGATCTCCGGCGGACTGAGCGTAGTTTTGAGTTGGGTGACAGGGTTTATCTTCGTCTCCAGCCATAGAGGCAGAGTTCTTTGAAAAAGAGTGGGTCTCAGAAGCTTCAGCCCAGATTGTTTGGTCCTTATTGCATTACTAGAAGAGTTGGTGAGGTCGCCTATGAGCTAGATTTATCTAATGATAGCAGAATTCATAACGTGTTCCACGTTTCATGTCTCAAGAAAGCGATTGGCCAACATGCAATACCCTCCATAGAGTTTCCTCTGCTCGATGAGGAAGGGAAGCTTGTATTAGTTCCAGTAGAGGTGATAGAGGTCAGAGAAAGGAAGCTGCATAATAGGTCCATCAAGGAATATTTGATTGGCTGGAAGGATTTGCCTTACGAGGATGCCACTTGGGAAAGTGAGTCAATACTACAGCATCCGACATTGAGATTGCTTGAGGGCAAGCAATCCCAGGAGGGGAGGACTGTAATGTCTACTTCTCCACGCTAGCCATAATGGTGCCTAGTTGGTCTATCTTTCCATCCGGATAGGCTAACGACATATATTTTAGGATGCTAACCAGTTGCAAGAGTTTTGGTTTCAGTTGAGGAGATTCTAAATGGGAAATTCTAAGGTTAAAGTCACATTGTTTTATTAAGTTGAAATAAAAAGTACTTTATGATTTAAAGTTGCTTTATGAAAAAATGACTTAAGTGACTAAAAGACAAAATAGTCTTTTATCTCACATTGCTAAGTTGTTCGTACCTCTCCTCATTTCTAAGTTATAAAGGAAGGCTTTTTGCAATGGGATTGTCACGATTCTTTTAATGCATGCCAAAGTCTAATAAGGTTAAATATTTAACTAAAGTTATAAACTATGTGTTAATAAAGTTAAATAATTAAATTTAACTTTATAACTTTATTAATGCATAATAAGTCATATCAATGATAAATAAATCTTCTTGTCTATTTTAAATAATTAGCACTGACATGTCATTGCCATGGGATGTCTAGTCATGCCTTGAATGACTTACTATAAATGGTATGCATTCCCAAAACTACCTCAAATCCCTTCAAAATGGCTTGCAACTGAAACTACCTAGGTCAAATATCATCAAGATCCCTTAAAAGTCCTGGTTAAGCTATGAGACCATGCAAAATTGGCTAACAAAAACATCATACATTGCATACTAGAAAAGGAGACATTACACAAGCCCACTAGAGATCAAAGGCTTAGGAGTTTGGAGGACATTCGACAACCTCTTATCAGTCACTAGTGATTGGGTTGCAAAATTGTTTTAGTGGCAACTTATTGAAATGACTAAAGTCAAGATTGCTTTCTAGGAGGCAGAAATTACTATCTCATATTGCTTATAATCAAGATGGTAGTGATGTATAACGGTGGTTACATATGCTACAAGGACCTGGTTCTCAAGCTTATTATGTTGTGAATCGTGACCAATCACAATACTAGTTATTTGTGGTTGAATGTGTTTGTCCAAACCATATACGGATTGATAGTGATTGTAAGTGTTTGTTCTCAATCAGAGAAGTTAGTAGTTATGATTGAATGCATGTGTATCCAATCATAAATTGTGAGAAGACTTGTGTGTCCCTATTCGTAACTTTGATGTTCGATAGATGTGTTTGTCACTATCCAAACTTATAGTATGACCTCAGATAGACGTGTTTGTCCCAATCCAAACTTGTTGTATGACCTTAGATAGAATTGTTGGTCCAAATCCTTTTGGACAAAAGTCAAGAAAGTTCAATTTTACTAATGAGGCCTAATGAGGCTAGTAATTACTTTATTGATTGTCATGGGTAGATCTGTATATCCCTACTCTTACGTTATGTTTGTGTGAAGTGCTAAATATATGGTTATTAATATTGTTTCTCCACCTATTCCCATTTGGAAAATGATGTAATATTGTTGAGGGCAGGTTGGGGAGGGGGGTTGGGAATAGTACATCATTCCCATAGGTTTTTTAGTGTGCCATAGTAATATATATTTGTTTGTATTATGAGTTAAAACAACTTGTATCTTTAGGGAATTGTTATAGGAGGTATCCTATAAAATAGGATATAAATGTCCTATAAATAAGTAAATATAATTGAATGAATATAGGAGACAAATATAATATTATTTGTGTTAATTCTGTATCAAATTTCTGCCTAAGGTGCCAGTACTGTAAAATTAGTGGTACACATTTTCCCCAAAAATGAGAAACTAATATAATATTACAAGAGGCCTCAGACCAATCAAGCAGATTTCTTTATGGGTTTTTCAATTGAATCAAACAAAACTTACTCTTAGGCACCATCTTTATATTTTCTCTTTTATCAGAGTTAGTATCAGTTTTCTATTATTAGTTTATATGTTTCTTCATGGACGAGTGAAGGCTCAAATTGCAGTTCATTCATGTTCATATAGTCATCAAACTTTCAGTATTCATACAATTTTTTTATCATCTTTTTTCTATCTTGTACCAGGGCTTGGTTTGTGCAATCATTGAATGAGAAAATAATTTAATTTGTCAAGTCAGTTGCAGGGCACTCAAAGAATCTTTAATAAGATCATATGCAATTTTGAAAGTATAATGATAGGATCAGCCCTCATAGTCAAATTTTCTTTTGGTAAGGTTTAGACAAGATCAAATTTATTCATTCAACAGTATTCCATTTTCAATCACATGAGAGAAATTATAACAAGATAGATCGTATTTGAATTTCAGACTAGGATGAAGAAACCCCCAGTTTAATAGTAAAATTTGTTTCTGCATGCAGACAAGCTAGGTGTTTTGAAAAATGACAAAGCTAAATTGCTTGTGGAAAGAAAAAGCGATAGATAGGCATTTGTTACCCTTGGTAAAGATGCCTTCCATGCTCCTGAAACCACTGAGAGAACAAATAAATATGAAAATCTATTGCAATGATGTTGGAGAATTTCATGATTTGTTCCAACAGATGCTATCCTTTCACAATGCATGATCCAAGAAAGCATGCTCGAGTTTGAGGATTGTTGGTGCATGTTGATTCTGTTAGGAGGGGACCAAGTAATCAAATAATATATATTTTTGTGGAGCAAATGAGAGCATGAAATAACTGTTCATGGATGAGCACATTTTTAAAAAAGATCTTAAAAGAATATTTTTATAAGCATTAGAGGTACATTCTTCCCGATGTGTGTTTTTCTACTCAACATAGATTGAAACCATATATGAGACTGGAGTTCCATAAAGTATCCAAGAGATAACATTAAATATTGATATGAAAAGGAGCTATTGATGGGATGGAATGCTTCAAAGTTTCATACACCCCTAGCATGAGGAAAAAATGGTTGGTTGTGTGTCCTTCAAAAAGGATGGTGTGGAGAAATAAATTGGTATGATGGAATCACCTGACTTGTTACTTGAGAGTTAGTCAGCTTTGCCACAAATATTTGGAGGCTTTGAGTTGGTTTGTCTTCTACTAGTTGAAGTTAACTACTCAATGTTTGCTTGCAAGAAACTTAGAAATGCAGCTTTACTGGAAAATTTTGTAAAATTAAAGCTTTAATCTTTGTATATTATCACCTAATTGTAACTACGTAATCAGTTTTCTAAATCTTGTATTGTAATTTGGAGACTATTGATGTGTGTTCTGCAACACTTCTCAACACAGATAAAATAGCAAGTATTATTTTCTCTCTTGAACAAGGAAACCTCTAATGCTGAGCAATATGACAATGTGCGACCAAATAAGGCAACCCCAAAGTTTACACTATGAACTAGCAACTTTTTGGTGGATATAACTTCGTTGAAATGATGTGATATGTTGGTTCTCACAAAGACACACTATTCTTCAGGATATTTTAACTCTTTTCATTCAAAATGGCTAGAACTTGAATATGAAAGATTTGAACTTCAAAAAAAGATAGAGAGAATAATGGTTAGGGAATCTAGACTACTTCTAACACCCAAGGACAATGATAATAATTCCTTAAACCAATTTCTTCTTCACCATGAAGAAACAACTACCACAATCCAATATTGGCACAAATGAACATCCATAATCGATCTAGTGCTTCAATGGGTCCAAACTAACAATACATTTCAATTTTCTATACAAACTTCAAATGGTGTGAACCAAGGAATTCCCCACATCTCTCCACACTTCTTCATTAAGATCAATGAACTTCAACTAAAATTAAAAAAAAGTATAAACTATGTAAAATTTAGAAATAACATACAAAGATCCACCATATCTTCAATGAAAATTATATATTAATTTAAACATAATCTTGGCAACAATTTTTGATCTCCTCTTGCTACTCCTACTTGCTATTGCCTATATAATCTACCACTAATGATTTTACAAATGAGATGGCCAAGTCTTTTACGGACCTCCCAATTACAAATGAAGGGCCCATATTGATTCTAAATCAATGGCCAAGATAGTCTCAAGAAAACTCAAACTAGGATCAGTTGCAACCACTACTTACAAACATTTAATATCATCCAATGAGGATATTTCAAATGTTTCAATATATATCCTTTTAAGAGTGAACCAATAAGAAAATTGGTTGTAGTTATACATTAAATGCCTTCCACATGTCCTTTTGTGAATGAGTCAGGTTTGGTGGACTTGGTCTTGCTAACATGAAATTCTTTGATTGGTTAAAGATGAGTGGACTCAGCATGTTTATCTTGTAAACTTTATAATTCAGTATGAAGAAGAGATATCTTTTTATACTCAACATTATCTTCCTAAATTTGATAAATTCTTCTAAAACTAATCTTCTTCTTGTGAATGATTGTGATGGCTCATATTCCCAAATTGCTTCGTCTTCATCATTGTTCTTCTTCATAATTTCTCCATCTTGAATGTCTTTAGCCTTGATCTCCTCTTATGTTGATGAGCTTCCTTCTTGAATTCATAATTCTTCTCCTTGATTTTGTTTGAAGTTGTCCTTGTCTATGCTTGTTGAATTTCTTGATCATGTCTTTCATTGTGGCCATCATTCTTGCATGAATTGACTTCCTTGTGTTGTAAGTATAATCCTTCTTTGTTGATGCCCATCATTACATTAATCACTTGCATCAGTCCTGATAAGAAAGAGAAGGCTTTGGATCAAAATCACAAATAAGAATTGAAATGCAAGTTTTGAAAATTTTAAGATATTTTATTACAAACAGTACTTCTAAGAGTAGGATTTTAATCATGAACTGAATTTGCATCTGAATGTGATTTGGAATTGGAGATCTAAATTTTGGTAATTATCCTTCACAAACTTGGTAACTCATGATTAAATCTTAACAAAACTTGGTAAATATCCTTCAAGTAGTTTGAAATTAGCTAACAAATCTAGGGAACAATCAACTTTCTGATGAAAATCACCTTAAATTCAGGTCAAAATTGCCTTCAATCTGCTTGGAATCACCTTATATCTGCTAACAAATTGCGTGCCTTCGTAAAATCTGCTTCTAATCCTGGTTATTTTCATTTTCAATTGCTTGAATTGTGGTTTTTTTAAAAATGACATCTTAACTTTGTTATATATATAGAGCTTTAATAAAAGCATCGAGGAGTCCGACCTGATCATTAATTCTAACTTGCATAGAATTTTACTTCAAAATTACTCATTTCTCCATGGGCAAAATTTGACCTTATGGAAATGCTATTTTTGAGGTGGGCACATTTGTGAAGTTCAGGTGGAAATGGTTGCAATAATTTGTGAACTTGTCTCATTGAGGTAGCTAACAATAATCTCAGTAACTCATATAAGGAAGAAGGTTCCTTTTAAGACTGGGATAGATGTGCAAAAATTGGGTTAAACTAATTAATCCACCAATGATATACTCAAAATCCAACAAGATTGCTAATTGGTGCAAATTCATGTTTTAGTTGGAAATCCTCAAGATTCTTCTTTTTCATTTGGAATGCTCGTGGATTTTTCATTTAAGGATCATACTTGAAGTTTTCATTTTTCTCTTTGCCTTCACAAAACATTGGATTCTAATCTCACTTATGCTTTTAGGCGCAAATTTGTGTTTTAGGTGGAAATCATAATGATTTTGGGTGCAAATGTGAATTTTAGGTAGAAATGCTCAAGATGTTTGGGGCAAATGAGAGTTTTAGGTTAAAACCCTTAGAATTTTTTTACTCAAGATCCGCTTGAATTCTTGGCATTCTTTAACTAAGGATTTTCTCAAAATTGAGATTTCCACTTAGTATTCTTTCATTTCCCTAAGTATTGAACCAACACTTTCCCCTTCCTCATTTCACAACATTTTGACATTCTTTTGACGACTTTTATACTTGGTGAAAATGTCACAAGCTCTCCCTCAATTTTCAACTTTGGTGATTCACAACTTTCCAACTTCACGCTAATAATCATCATCTCAACTTATGTAAGGATCGAAGGGGGCTCATGGACCTACCTCCTTCAATCTAAATTTTGTGATTGAAATTCAATCCACGAAATTTTGTCATCACAACCTAGGAATTCTTAATTTGACTCACGCTCCTTGAGCACTAGGAGTCTAGGTAACCTAAAAAAATGTCGTTAATGACACTAACAAGCACTTACGACAAACTAAGCTAAACACTAAGCCACTACGCTAAAAAAAAGAGGGGGTTCCCATTTACAACAGAGCATGTGTGTTTACAACACAATAGAGACCCAAGAGCCTCTCTTTGAAATTATTTCCTTTAGGGTAAGTAAAGAAAGTTTTATTATAATAATATCCTGCAAATCAATACAAGTGTTTTTCTTTTTTCCAAGAAGGTTTAAAGCCTGCATAAATACATATTAATAATTATCAATACAAGATTTTTAGTAGTATTCCATAGAGGCATTTACCTGAGTCTAGATCTATCAATGTCTTGGGCACATGGGGATTTGGAAGGAGTGCCCACTTCCTATTTGTCCTTAGGTAAAAGGTTTTTGGGACGTTCCCAGAAAAGGGGAAATGTCCTGAGACCTCCTGGATTCCCTGTTTGTTCCTTTGGAACTCTTGGCATACACTAGCCATTTCCTTGACTTCAGGGCATCCCATAAAATTTGCGAAATTTGAAATAAATGACATCCCAAAATGGAGGCACAATATTTTAAAGAAAACTGATACCAATTGCATTATCACATTCAATAAAAGAGGAGGTAAAGAGGAAATGAAAAGCGGAAAGAGGAGCAGTTTCTGAGATATCAATCGGACGATGACTCCAGTTTCTAAGCTTTTTGCTCAACCTACATATGTACAATGCACGATGTAATATTTATTTCTTTGACATCCCTCAATATAAATCATGTTCAATATTATATATATGATTATTTGTCTGTTGGATGGATTATGGAATCAATAAATTATTATTATACATACTCTTTAGATTTACACTTTCTTTTCATTTGTTATGTTACTTTTTAGTAATTTTGATTTATTTGTTCAAGATTTAAATACTAATTTTAATGGTTGGCCCTTTGCTGTCCCAAAATCTAGAATTTGCTTTTGTCATCCCTATTTCCATCCACATGTGCCCTGGTCCTCAAAACTCGGAGAAATTCTGGATTTTAGAACGAAGTATTGGTTGGATGTATTTAGCCCTGGCTTGCAGCTTTGAGTCTTCGTTTTAATATTACTGATCTTTATTATAAGGCAATGGATACTCATAGATTTTCATGCATAATATATGTTCTTCTTCATGTCAGATTTTTTAATTTGAGCTTAATTTTCTGTTGTTTGCTTCTGAAATTTGGATATGTAAGGAAAATCAGGAAACATGTGCTGTATGCTGTTTTCTAGACTATTTGCCATCTTGAGGGTTTTTTGTAGTATAGTATATTCCTACTTATATTTATGTATATATATCTTTTGACGACAGATTTTAAGGGACATTGGCGTCAGAACAATGAGACTTATGACAAACAATCCAGCTAAATTCATTGGGCTGAAAGGTTATGGTTTGGCTGTAGTTGGTCGAGTGCCTGTTGTCTCTCCAATAACTGAAGAAAACAAGAGATATCTAGAAGCTAAGCGTTTAAAGATGGGCCATATTTATGGATCTGATTTACCTGGATCATTTTCAGATATGTGACACGAGAGCTTCAACAAAAGGGATATGGAATCTTCGCCAACGGATTAGGAATTCCCTAAGTTAATGAGTTCATATGACAACTGCAATTTATACTCATTCTCCTGTGACATCTTTTGTATTGGTAGAAGAGGTTTTTGGTTTATTGCAAAATTCTTTTAGCAACACGAATTCATTTAGAAGGAAATCCTTCTAGCTAGAAGAAATTGTAACTGGGTTCTCTCTCAATAAAAGGAGAGATTGGAAGTTTGTACGATAAAAACTGTATATTGACAATCATGATGATTATTCTTAATGTCCTTTAGACCAAATTGGTCTGTAGGACACCTGAAAAGCATCATTGAGTTTACAATTTGACATTCAATTGATTATTCACAATACCAAAATATGTTTTTTAAATTTAAAAAATGGTTTGATTCTTGGTATGCTTTTTGTAATATGTTTTAAGTTTATATTTTTTATAAATGTTCTTTTATAGTGATAAGCTGCATGTTAGATAACATAATAGCTGTGTGATGGATCTATAGCCTAAAAGCGAACAAATGGCTAACAGAACTACTGCATTCATACTGTTGTAATTTGCTCAAAATAATTGAAAATAATATTATCTAATGTTGCACGAGTCGTTGTTTTAATGATAATTTTGGTTGAAAAACTATAAAGTACTGTTATCTAAACTATAAAGTACTGTTATCTAATGTATATTAAATTATCAATATTAATAGTTAATACAATTGTAAATTCTATATTATGCCTTTTTTTAAACAAACATAATATTTACAAAAGTATAATTTGGCAATGTGCAAACATGATTCAAAGGCTAGAGTATTAGAAATATTTCATGCTATTTAAGACATTTTGTTATAATATGTTGTCATTTTAATGACCGTTCTAGAAATGTCGAATTATACACCTCCAAGAATTCCATTGTGTTGTATTTTGTCAATATATGGTGTTTGAAATACTAAATTTCAATTGGATTTTACATAATTGAACTTATTAAAGATTAATGGGAACTCCTTATTCATCGAGAGAGGCTTAGTTTTATGCATATAATGAATCAAGTCCAATTTTAAACCTCAACCATTGTCATTTTTCTTCATCAACATCTTGGTTTACCTAGTCCAACTAATGTTAGGGCATCATAGGCCTTGGTATGCCTAATTTGTACCATTTTGATATAATGTAATTTCTTTCTTACCAATGTTTTTCAAAGGCTTGCCATTGTGCTTTCTAAACATTCTTGTTTGACCATCATTCATCATGTTACTCGTAGTCTCCAATTAGAGGTTTTGATTCTAAATTATATTTCAATACCAAATCCTCAACATGAAGACTTGGTTGCTCGTTATTGGTAACTTTGGTCGTCTGTGATTTGGGTTAGATTAATATAGTTGATAGTAGAAATTGCAAGCAATCTTTCTATTCTTTTTGGGCTAGTAGTTGGCCCACTTTCTACCACATGAACCTAAGTTCAAACTATATGTTAATATTTTCCTTATAATAGAATAGGCCCCATTTGATGCTCCGTAAATTCAAGTGGCTACATTTTACCATACAATTGAAGTGTTTGGTTGTAAAAACCCTCAACAGGCCATATCCTGAAAATTGACTCTAACATATGAAATATGGATTGCAACTCTCAAGAACTAATCCAATTTACTCGCAGGTTTAGAAATACACGCTCCTTGCTTATAATCACAAGTGTTCTAAAACTTGATTGTTGTCCCCTAATAATTGATTGCAGCCTTCCACAAAGTTTGAAATTGCTGCCAAATACAAGGACGATAAACACAGTACATTCCTCTTTAACCATGCCAATTAGTAGACAATAATGACATTCCAAATCACAAATTCTCCAGCCATAATGAAATTCCCAGGTACAATACATAATAGTTGGGAAATACTATAATTTAATTAAGACAATTCTCAAAATTAATTCACAATACCTCAACGGTGAATTACCAAGCACTTCATAATTCCAAACATTTATACTTCAGCAAGGGCAAAGAAATCAACAAACTCAGAAACTCTTCATAGGCAACAAAGAAAAAAAATCAATCAGATGCTTTACTCATCAAATGGGCTCATATTTATAATCTCCAAATGGCACAAAGTTTCCCAAATGAATTTCACTTAAGAAGCTTCCCACACACAACATTAAAAGATAATAAAGTACCATTATAAACTAATTTATTAATTACTTTTGGCTCTGAAAATGACCTTTTCCACCATAACTTCAAATTTTGACATGTGAAGCCACTGTTTCTTGTTTTCATGATTTAAAACTTTTTGTCCTGGTTCCAACGAGCTATGATACTAAGGTGACCAACCAACAACACTAACAAAAATAACAACCTCAACATATTTAGATGAATAATAATAATAATTCACCCATCTTGCGAAAACAACTGAAGAAACATCAGAATCAAAATCTAACAACACCAAAGTGATCCTAATGATGAAAGCTGATGAATGAACTTGATGAGGTGACTTACTATAAATAGATGCTCCCTCCAAGATTCTTGAAGCCCAAATCAGAACCTCGAAATAAAAACTGAGAGCATCCTCCAACTCCTCTGACTCAATTGTGTTCATCGAAACCAATAGATTGACTTACTATCAATAGTAAGTCCCTTAAATAGAGCCAAAACACATCTTAGGCTACTGGAAAGCCTATAACCACACAACTAAGACCCTCAAATCCTATTGTCAGCTCACAAGGGTCACGATGGTGAACTGACCTGACCAATTGCAAAAACCTGTTAAAAATGGGGACAGTACAGTCCTCCCTTCGTAAGATTGCTTTTCCCCAAGCAATCCTGGAGTAAAATGGACATCAAAATCCACCTGGATCCCAAAGGTAGAATTGCATACTATCCTTGCTGTGTACAAACAATACATGTAGCACTAATACCCAAATAACAGACATCAACATCAGAATCATCTAGAAACTGAACTAAGGTGTTGATGAAGGCAACAACTCATCAGAACTCAACCCAACTGAAATATCAACTCTATCCACACCTGAGTCCCCATCAAATTGATACTCACATCCAACTGCATTGTGGAGATGGTAACAACCATAGGTACTTGAAACACTACCATTGACTCCAACCTCTGCCAAACTATCTTAGGTGTGTAAATACTGCATGGGGTCTAATTTGCAGTTATCAATCCTATTTGCAAAAGATGGTGTTAACCCATCCCATAATGGATGGCATGAAACTGGATCCAACCCACACCGACGTGAAACCAAATCCTCTACTTGTGGGTCAAAAGAAAAATAATGAGCACTCCTCACAATATAATGTCGATAAAAACTCCCAATCTCCCGATAAAAATTGGAGCCTCGGATGAGAGTACCCTCATACACTCTATATAAATCCTCCCTCACATTTGAACTCTCCAATAGATACTCCATGAAGGATTCTGTGTAGTAGAAATTATATGTGGAATCATCAACTTGCTCCCCTACGACCCACAACTGATCCCTTTGAAAATGTGGCACTACCATCTATTTAATGGTACCAATTGTATGAAATGAATAAATAGATCCACTTCCGGTAGAAGGAAGCAAATCATCATGAGAGCTCATCTCCCCTGATGCTCTCACCTCCTCAGTACCTACTGCACCCATATGTTGGACGGATGTGTCAGCCACATCATCACGTCCCTCATCCCCAACCGTGGAAGCAAACTCACCACCAACCACAATATGTAACTAAACAGGGTCTGGGGTTGATGTCGACTATACCCTCTCAAACTCCATGATAATCTCATCCAACTGTGATTATGACTCTTGAAGAGCCAACTGAGTATACTAAAGAGAGTCCACAATCACCTCAAGCTCCTAGGTAAGCTCAACTACCTCCTCCTTTTTCCCTAACAACATTTCATAATAGGTGCTACCCCACTCTAGAAGGTAATCCCTATTAGTAACTAACTGAGAGTAACTATGCTTCAAGATCCTAACAAATTCTGGAAGTGTATGAACCTCTGCTAGGGAAAGACTACTATCACCATGCTCATCTAACACAGGAGCACCCCAACTAGATGTAGCTAGCATCTGACGAATAACATCATAATGCTCAAGAGATGAAGAAATTTTACTACCACTCACCTTTAGCTAACAAGTCACATGATGCCTTTGTAACCATTGCCTCCTATGCAAGTTCTCTGTCTCACTAACTGCATTGTGATAGGAAATCAAATCAAAATTGCCCACCACAAGATCACTCATTACATTTGTGCTATTGACCTTGCAAAACTCTGCATCTGAGATACAACTACTATGTAATTCAATCAACTTCTCATCTGAAGAAATGGAAGCCCTTACAATATCAATATCCCCACATGTCTCAGCTTCCATATCAAAGGATAGATCCTATAAACACTGATCCTGGGACCCATCCAAAACCTCCTTGGAGTCATCAGTCGATACCTGGCAAGGGATATCATACCTAATGCAACTCATAACATCATCAAATGTATCATCAAATGTGTCCATATTATCTGCATCCACATCTCCTAATAAAGCCTCAACTGCTGACATCTGATACTGCACACAACTCAACATCAAGTTGTGAATCAATAACACTAGAGCATGAACCTACATCTACTGACTCTGCTATAACATACAAATCACCAACATCACAGCTGGGTGACTCCATACATGCATTGGTCCCACCTAAGAACGTAGTTTCCTCTTATACTAGAGCAACACTATGATAACTCACATACAAATCTCTAATAATAATCCCCTCCTCGAGAGAGCCAAAAGTGTCAGTAGTAACAACTGCATCAACTATCTTTGCACTAGCTGCAACAACTCTAGGAGCCTCAACTTCTTGAAGCTCAATGCCACTATCCACAAAGGGTACTGACACATCTATTGATCTCTGTGAAATGAGTCCATCATCAACACTGTGGACAGGGCTAGCAGGTGTCGTACTAAATATAGATACATCAGCATCATGGACACCTATCAGGGAAGACTCAAGCTTCCTTCCCTACAACCTCGATTTTGGCCTTCTAAAGGCAGAAACCATATACCTTGCTGCCCTCTCAATTGTTGCGGGATCCGACAAACTCTCTATCAACCTATGTTGATGAAGCTTCAGTTTCTCCAAAATCTCCTTCAAGACATTCATTCGTACGCTAACTTCCTCAGTACCCCACTAACTTCTAGAACTATTGGTCCTATGTCTGTCCATAGCTGGAGAAAATAAAGTGCTGTCCTCACTCTAGAAATTAGATCTGAAAATCTTCAAAGTTAGCACTGAACAAAATAAAAACTAAGCCCCATTCTTGCAAGCTGGCAAGAAATCGCTCTAATACCACTGTAAAAACCCTCAACAGGCTATATCCTAGAATTGACTTCTAATAGATGAAATATGGATTGCAACTTTCAAGAAATAATCTAATTTACTCGTAGGCTTAGAAATACATGCTCCTCGCTTATAATCACAAGTGCTCTAAAACTTGATTGTTGCCCCCCATTAATTGATTGTAGCCTTCCACAAAGTTTGAAATCACTGCCAAATATAGAGACGACAACCACGGTACATTCCTCTTTAACCATGCCAAGCAGTAGATAATAATGGCATTCCAAATCACAAATTCTCCAGCCACAATGAAATTCCCAAGTACAATACATAACAATCGAGAAATACTATAATTTAATTAAGAAAATTCTTAGAATTAATTCACAATACCTCAACTGTGAATTACTAGCCACTTCTTAATTCCAAACACTTATACTTTAGCAAGGGCAAAAAAATTGACAAACTTAGAAACTCTTCGTAAGCAACAAAATAAAATAATCAGTCGGATGCTTTACTCATCAAATGGGCTCATATTTTTAATCTCCAAATGACACAAAGTTTCCCAAATGAACTCCACTTAAGAAGCTTCCCACACTCAACATTAAAACATAATAAAGTGCCATTATAAACTAATTTATTAATTGCATTTGGCTCTGAAAATGACCTTTTCTACCATAACTTCAAATTCTAACATGTAAGGCCATTGTTTCTTGTTCCCATGATTTAAAACTTTTAGTCCTAGTTCCAATGAGCTATGATACTGAGGTGACCAACCAACAACACTAACAAAAATAACAACCTCAACATATTTAGATGAATAATAATAATAATTCACCCGTCTTGTGAAATAAACTAATGAAGCATCAGAATTGAAATCCGACAACACCAAAGCGATCTTGATGATGAAAGATGATGAATGAACCTAATTGGGTGACTTACTATAAATAGACGCTCCCTCCAAGATTTTTGGAGCCCAAACTGTAAGCTCAAAATAAAAATTGAGAGCATCCTCCAACTCCTTTGACTCAACTGAGCTCATTGGAACGAACAGATTGACTTACTATAAATAGTAAGTCCCTCAAATAGAGCCAAAACACACCATAGGCTATAGGAAAGCCTATAACCACACAAATAAGACCCTCAAATCCTACTATCAACTCACGAGGGTCACAATGATGATTTGACTTGACCAACTGCAAGAACCTGCTAAAAATGGGACATTACTTTGGTATCTCTATTCTCCTTAAGGCTTGAATAAATGAAAGAATGGTCTATTCAAAGGTTAGAGATAGGTTTTCTAATGATATGTTATACAACTTCCATTCTACATCCTAATTGCAGTAGATTAAGGGAATAAAAAAGTTGTTGAAAGATTCACCAATATTCATGGAATGCTTCAAACCATTGTAGTATAATATAAATGCATGCTTATTTCCTAAGATTCTAGGTTTAGAAGGGTAGATTATCTTATCATATGCTTGATGTGGTGCTCTACAATCTATCTAAAGCCCAAAAATTCCTGTAAAATTGCTTTTGGTAAATGAGATCCAAGATGCAATTATTCCAATAATATGTGATAAAGCCTCAAGGATTAAAGCCTTCAAGATGCTAGTAGCCTTGATTTGCAGAAGATTGATCTTGAAGCCAACAATAATAGAGGGAGTAATAAGCTCATTCATGAAGTTGGTGATTTGGAGCTCATAACCACCTAGATGCCCACTACTCTTCTCACTAATTTCATTTGATATCATTGATAGACTATTGGTTCCATACCTAAGAAATTTTCTTCTTCTCATTATCTTTAATGTGGGCATGTATCTTAAAATTTTGGTTGAAGTTGTTATCTCCTATGGTAGTTTGGGAATATGAACAATCTTTTCATAATATATTCTTTTGGAAAATTTTAATTATAACTTGAGAAGGTATATATACCTATAATAGTTTGTTAAAGTATCACTCTTGAGGAGTGTTGATGGTTCAACTCATCAATGATCACTTTTTTAATGATTTTAATCACCTTGGTTAGGAAGGTAAATTTTGTGTTCAACGCTATTGGATTCATTTTAATTACTTTTGTTTGGCCGTTGACTCAAATTTTCAATATTGTAAAACTCAATGCCATAAGAAATCGTTCTCATCTAAGTTTTCTTAGTTTATTTGATTTATCTAAAACTGGTTTTCTTTAGAGCCACATCTAGTGTAAACAGTTGGAGAACAATCTCATTGAATTACCACACAACCGCCCTTGTTCCTATTTTATTTGATGTTATTTCCATAACTCATGTTTTTCTATCTCCCTTAATGGATCTCTTTTAAGATTGAAAACAAGATGCTAGAGAAGTTCCATAGGGTTTTTCCATAAGTTACTTCTAAACAAAGTACAGAGGCTTTTTAAGTGTGCCTTTAGAATTATTTTGTAACCTTGAGAATGAGGGAGGCATGGATCTCCTAGATATCAAGAGCAAGCTATTGCTCATTCTGGAAAAATATATTATTCATTTTATAGGTGACTAGTAAAAAAAATTCTCCTCTATCACTATGTTGTTCTACATGGGCTCTTATAGCTTTAGCACTAAAAAAATTTCACATCCTCATTGTTTTTATTTAATAATAAGATAACTTTCTCCATCTAAATCATTAATGATGTAGGAGCATCTTGGGCGAGTCAATAATCCTATATGCAAGAGCATTGAGCTTAGATTTGTGGACTTATGGTTCATGTAGTTGGGGATGTATTTGAGGCACATTAGGGAACCTTCTCCTAAGTGTGCATAAAGTTTGGAGTAATCATGTTGGAATTAGAGTCATTTTGGTGGCTATTGGTAGCATGTTCTTGATTTACTAGTAGACCTTGGCGATTGTTTTTGTGAGCTTTGATCAATGGGAGTTGGCTTATGTGCTCAGGATTTGGATAGTTGGATGCCGCGTGGACCTATGCCTAAGGGTGCATAATTTCATGTTGTCATTTAAGTTAGTTATGCTTTGTAAACTTGGGGATTTTCCTAAGTGTTATTTAATTTAGTTAGTTAGTCCAACTTGTGGCTTGAGGGTTTATTTAATGTAACTTGGTAGGCCAACAAGTGCCTTGGTTTAGTATAAGTAGAGGATCTTGTGATGTCTAGAGTCACTCATTCAACATTCATTTCAATATAGAGTAGATGAGAGGAGAAAATTTTAGTAGAGCTAGTGGCTAGGTTTGGGCTTGAAAAACCATAAGGTTGCTTGGTAGCTTCCAGCACAAGTTTAGATTCTTCTTGGGGTCTTCTACCAAATTGTGGCTTTGGATTAGCTAGTGTTTGGATCTTGTGAGGTCTTGCAGAACTGTTAATGTCATTTCTTTTTAATTAGCCATAACTTGGAAGGCTTTACAACTAAGCATGTTGGATATGAATATGATGATTCTATTGTGAGAATATATGTTGCATTTGATCTGAATATCTATGTTATTTCTATTCTTCCAATGTGTGTTTATTTGCTAGGGGCTAGGTCATCTCCTTTGGAGATACACCTACCTTGCACTACATCAATTAAATTTTCCAAGGATATTTTAGACTCAGAAAGATCTTTTGTATAATTGTCAATTGGTTTGTTGTGTCTAGCATTGAGTTTTAATGAGCATACAGATACTCATGGTCTAGTTTAACTTTTGCAGTCTGCAATTCTTCAACGCAACACTACAAATTTGAAGTCTAAACTTTCTAATTAGGCATTCTAAATGTATTTTGTGAATGCAATTCGATATAATTTGAATGGACCTAGGTTATTTTTTGTGACTGTAAGTGCTCTAATTTTGAAAATCTCAAGTCCTTGATCCCATTTTTTCTTGATTGAATTTTGTTCCTCTTTTGAGACCTATGTCTTTTCTTTTCAAATTCCAATCATTTTGAACTATTGCAAGCTTAAATATATGTTATATTTTAAGAGAAAATAAAGAATGAAGGTGCTTGCAATCAGGTTTTTGCACCTTGATTTGAAGTTGTCATTATAAATGGGTGGGTGCAACAAGATGGTGTGCAAAAAAGTGGACATCATGCAAAAAAAAGTCAAAGTACACATAATGTGATCCCGTTATGTGTACTTTTCATAAAAATCCAAAATGGGGTTTTCCTTAGTAATGAACCAAAATAATAATAATATTTTAAAAATTTAAGTTATCCATAACATGATCACATTTTAGCTTGCTAATAACATGATCACGATTTTATTGGTAAAAATAAATTTTATTAGCTCGCAAGTTTGGGTCATTTTTCATGCCCAAAACCATAGACAACATCTCAAAAACATCACTTCCTCCTTCTAATGTGATTGTGTTTGGCTTCCTCAACCTCCAACACATTTAATTTGTTGGCAATCTTCAATGGCACCTTGACAAAAAGGTGTTGATCTTAGATTGATTTTGACAAGTGAGTGTCAACAAACTTAAACCATTTACTTAGTTCATGCCAAACTAGTATTACATGCCAAGCACCAAGCACAACATGTAAATATTACACCATGTCGAGTTACAATGAGTGCCAAGCCACTCATGTGCTGAGCAGATAGACCATGCCGAGTGATTTAGGAAATGAGTAAACAATGGATACTAAGTAGTGTAGGTGCTGAGTCATAGTATAAAGATGAGTGCATGCCGAGCATCAGAGACTTCATATGCCAAGTGAAATAGTTTGGACATATTTGTTTGTAATGGTGCAAACAACTATGCAAACCATTTTTGAGCTGACTTAAGGTTAGATTATGATCTTTTTGAGATAAGGACGAATATTTATTTCAATTCCCTATGCAATTACATGCAACCAATCAAAAAATGGGAAGGTTTAAGCGGCAATATGGATGAATCTTAGTCGTAGATTCATACCTAACCCTAAGTCTCCTAGTCTTCTTAAGGAGGATAAAACCCTAAATTATCAATGTGAGAATAATGGGTGTGTAAGGGATTGAAGGAGAGTATAGAGAAGTTTGCATGCACAAATAGAGCATTCATGGAGACTTAGAAGTTATGAAGAAAGAGTGAATTGCAAAATCAGTTAGAGAAGAATAGAGGATAGAGAGAAGGATACAACATTGAGACATCTGATCGAGAATGATCAAGAAGATAAGTGTTTAGAGGTGATTCGTTATCAGGCAAGCAAGTGCCAATCATAGGATCTATGCTGACACATTCTAACAGGTGATTTCAATCAAATCTCTTATCAAAGTAGTCCTAGCAGGTTGTATGAAATCCTTTAATAGGGTGCTTACTTAGTTGTAAGTTGAAGTCCTCTAACAAGGCACGTTTCTAATAGGGTGTTGAAAATCCTCTAACAAGGTGAGACCTAACTATCTTTGTAAGCCTTTAACAAGGTAGACCTTTCATAGGGTAGATCATGATTCATGATCAAAACATTGTAACCTTAATTGGATACACTTTACAATTGTAGTAGTGAAGATTTGTGGATGTCATCCCCACCCCAGTTTTACCTTCTCTCTTGGAGGGTTTCTAGGTAATCATATCTGGTGTTATGTGTGTGATTGCTTACATGTTTACATGATTTAGATGTATGAGCTTTACATGTTATTTCAATTTATCTATTGAATGCATGAGATGGATGTGTGGTGAAATTTTTATGGGTTCAAGTTTTAACTACTAATTCACCCCCACCTCTCAAAAGTTTACCTTTCCTATTGTAATTCCAACAAAAGGTTAGAGATCTTTCATTTTTGTTTTCTTTATTGTATGTTGTTTTATATTAGGGTTTTTGTATTGATTTGTGTTTCTTTTAACCATTTGATAATCAAATACATCTAGACCTAGTAAACACAAACAAAACCAAAGGTGTCTCCTACCAAAGAAACAAACATTAACCCCAAAAATGAATCTGAAACTTAACTGTCTTTTCAACATTAACAACCACCACCACATCCAGGGTCTCCACTAATCCCATTATATCATTTAAAATCTATTTAAACATACCTTGTTAAATGTCTCACAAAAAATAGTGCCAAAATAACTAATTTGGTTGTTAGGTTGATGTCTTTTACGCTTGGCCACCACTCCACCCTAGTTGACACATTAGAAAAAATGGCTAATAGTGCAAATGAGCTGACTAAGGAGGAGTCCAAATGGACTTTATAGAGGGATAGATGTTGTGCATATTATGTGAATGGGTTATCCAATGATCAAGTGAAAGATAAAAACATGTAAAAATGTGACATGTGTGCTCTTTTCACCAATCCTGATTCTAGCCTCAACCTAGAGGAAACCACCCCCCGATTTCCTATCATTGGTATGCTCATAGGGGGATCAAAGTGGATTTTCAAGATAGGTGGTATATGGTATTTGACCAACCACCCTGTAATAATAATAATGAGGCATCCTTAAATTTTTTGAGAAAATTATTTTGTGAGTTTATCCTTGGCGAGAAGCCAATTTACTTTGACTTCCACTAGTTCCAGGATAGAGGGAGGTGATTTGTACAAGATATACTTGGGGCCCACATAATTACCTAACCACAAAAAGGAAGTGTTTAGCAAAAAACCCTTTGATTCATGTTGTGCTCCCCATTATTGTAAAGTTGTCTATGGATTTACAGACTCTTCATTTAGCTACATCATTGACTGATGTTGTCATTGAGCATGACACAAAACTAGCCCAAGGAGGGAGTGCATTAGCTCCATAATCATTAGATGCTCCACTAAAGTCATCCCAACCCATGCCACCTCCTCCATTATCAAATATACTATTTGGCTTAGCCCCCAAATATACTATTTGGCTCAGCCCCCCAACCCATTCAACATATGTGCAATTACCATGGTTTGTGTTATGGGCTAGATATAGATGTGAATGAGGATGGATTGATATCCCATTAATGTATACATTGTGAGAGAAAATTCCATTCATCTACTACTACGGATGTGACCCTTAATGATGATTTGATGATGGTGGTGTTTTTCGGAGGGGTGATTGAGGTTTGTTTATTTTTGTTTTGACATGTTATTAATTAATTTCACCTAAAATCAATAAAATTAAATAGATTTGTATTTAACAAAGAATATACATTGATATATGATAATGAGATATTTGAAATGTTTTGATATATGCATTTTGCAAGGTGCATCATGTAAGTAAGAGCACACCCCATAGTGTTCATTTGAGTAGACCTACACAGGAAGCTCAGACACCTAAGTTGAAGCAAAAGATATTCATTAGAATAGAATAATACTTGTTGATTTGGAAATATTAATTCTCAATAAATATGTATATTCAATTGGTGTTTTATAGGTCTTCTTTATAACTCAAGCATCCCAAATTGATGATGTGATGCTTTTATCCATTAACTTTGGCTTACAAAGTTTTGCAGTATCATATCTAGCACTCCTCTCGTTTATGACCTTAGTATAACTCATAGAGGGCATGTGTAGGATCATGGGGGTCCGAAAAGTGATGATGCAAAAGAAAGACTTTTGGATAATCCAAAAGCTCTTCAAAATATGCTTTTACTTTCCCCCACCCTGAGCTTGTTACCATATCAAAATTTAACTATCCTAATTACCATATCAAATACTTGATATTTTGGGTACTCGATTTCAAATCAAGTACCCGATTGTTCCTGCCAAAATTTAAAAAACAAAAACATATATTCAATAAAATATGGGCTATATTATATGTTATATGCTTTACATATTTGATAAGATATATGATATATTATATGTTTAATTAAATATGTTATATATTATATTATAAAATAATATATGTTACAGTATAATATATTTTATAATAAAGTATAATACATTACATAATATAATATATGTTCTATATTATATTATATTATCCCATGACCCCTTTTGACTCATTATAACGACGATCCCTTTAGACCCAAAATAAACTAGATATTCCCCTAGGGGTCCAATAAACCCTAGAGACATATGTTGTCATGAAATGCATTGAAATAGATCATAGGTTATCCTTCAACCCCTTTCGACCTATTCAAAAAATAAAATATCTCCCTAGGGGTCATCCCTAGGGGCATATGTTGTCATGAAATGCATCAAAAGGGGTCATAGGTTATTATATAACCCCTTTTGACCCATTCAAACAAATAAGATATGTCCTTATATTATCCCATGACCCCTTTCGACTCATTAAAATAATGATCCCTTTAGACCCAAATAAACTAGATATTCCCCTATGGGTCCAATAACCCCTAGAGACATATGTTGTCATGAAATGCATTGAAATGGATCATAGGTTATCCTTCAACCCCTTTCGACCTATTCAATAAATAAAATATGTCCCTAGGGGTCATCTCTAGGGGCATATGTTGTCATGAAATGCATCAAAAGGGGTCATAGGTTATTATATAACCCCTTTTGACCCATTCAAACAAATAAGATATGTCCTTAGGAGTCATAAGACTCGTAGAGACATATGTTATGGAATGGGTCGAAAAGGATCACAAGTTATCTTATGACTACTTTTCACCAATTAAAACAAATGACATATATTTGATGGAATACATTGAAAGTTCTCATAGGTTATCCTATGATCTCTTTTGACCGATTAAAAAAAATATAATATGTCCCTAGGGGGTCTAGGACTCCTAGGGACACATTTTCGTGGATGCGTCAAAAGGGTTCAAAGGTTAGCATATGACCCCTTTTGACCCATTAAAAAAAAATGAGATATGTTGTTAGGGGTCCTAGGACTCCTAGAGACATATGCTATCATGAAATGCATCAAAATGGGTCATACATTATCCTTCGACCCCTTTCAACCCATTCAAATAATTATAATATGTCCCTAGGTGTCCTAGGACTTGTAGGAATATATGTTGTGACCTAATGGGTTAGAAGGGATCATATGTATCCTATGACCCTTTTCAACCCATTCAAACATATGAAATATGTTTCTAGGGGTCCTAGGATCCCTAGGAACATTTTTTGTCACCTAATGGGTTGAAAGTAGTCATATAGTACCCTATGACCCCTTTCAATGCATTCAAACATATGCAATATGTTCCTAGGGGTTCAAACATATGTTGTAATGTAAATGATCAAAGAGTGTCATAGGGTATGACCCCTTTTAGCCCATTCAAACATATGATATATTTTTTTAGGGGTCTTAGGACACCCATGGACATATATTATCATGGAATGAATCAAAGACAATCATAGATTATCCTCTGACACCTTTTGACCCATTAAAAATAATGAGATATGTCCTTAGGGGTTCTAGGACACCTAGAGACATATGTTATCATAGAATGCATCAAAATTGATTGTAGGTTATCCTATGACCCCTTTCAACCCATTAAAACAAATGATATATGTTCCTAATGGTTTTAGGACTCCTAGGAACATATGTTTTTATGGAATGCGTTAAAAGGGGTCATAGGTTATCATATGAACACTTATAATATGTCCCTAGGGGTCCTAAGATGCCTATGGACATATGTTATCATTGAATGCATTGAAGGGGGTCATAGGTTATCATATGAACCCTTTAGAACCATTAAAACAAATGAGATGTCCCTAGGGGTTTTAGGACCCGTAGAGATATATATTGTCACGAGATGTGAAAAAAGTGGTCATATGTTATCTTATGACCCCTTTCGACCCATTGGAACAAATGAGATGATCACTAGGGAGATATGTTGTCATAAAATATGTTGAAAGGGATCATAAGATTTTGACCCATTCAAACAAATACAATATATCCCTAGGGGTCCTAGATGTTGTCATGGAATGAGTCAAAAGGGTTCATAGGTTATCATATGACCCCTTTTGACCTGTTAAAATAAATATGATATGTCCTTAGGTGTCCTAGGACCCCTAGAGACATATATTTTCATGGAATGCATCAAAAGGGGTCATATGATAATCCATTAAACTAAATGAGATATGTCCTTAGGGGTCCTAAGACCTCTAGAGACATATGTTGTCATGGAATGCATTGAAAGGGGTCATAGGTTATCCTATGACCTCTTTCAATCCATTTGAACAAATGAGATATGTCCCTAGGAGTGCTAGGATCCCTAGGGACATATATTGTCTTGAAATGTGTCGAAAGGACCTATGATCCCTTTCAATCCATTCAAAAAAGTATAATGTTTCCCTAGGTATCGTAGGAACCCTAGGGACATATGTTGTCATGTAATACATCAAAAGGGGTCACATGTTACCCTATAACCCCTTTTGACCCATTCAAACAAACATAATATATCCTTAATGGTCCTAAGGCCATATATTGTCATGGAATGCATCACAATAGGTCATAAATTATCTTATGAACCATTTTGACCCATTAAAACAACTAAGAAATGTCAGTGGGGGTCCTAGGACCCCTAAGGACACATGTTATCATTGAATATGCTGAAAGGGGACATAGGTGATCCTATGATCCCTTTTGAATCATTCAAAAAAATATAATGTCCTTAGAGGTCCTAGGACCCCTAGGGAGATATGTTGTCATGGAATTCATCAAAAGTGGCCATAAATTATCTTATGACCCCTTTTGACCTATTAAAACAAATGAGGTATGTCCCTAGGGGTCCTAAGATGCCTAGAGACATATGTTTTTATGAAATGCATCAAAAGGGGTCATAGGTTATCTTAGGACCTCTTTTGAACAAACAAGATATGTCCCTACGGGTCCTAGGACCCCTAGGGACATATGTGGTAATGAAATGTGTTGAAAAGGGTCATAAGTTATCATGTGACCCCTTTCGACCCATTAAAAAAATGAGATATGTTCCTTGGGATCCTAAGAACCTTAGAGACATATTGTCATGAAATTCATCGAAAGGGGTCATAGGTTATCCTATGACTCCTTTTGACCCATTTAAATAAATGAGATATGTCCTTAGGGGCCCTGAGGCCCTTATGGACATATTTTAGCATAGAATGCGTTGAATGACACATTAAAACAAATGAGCTATGTCCGTAGGGTTCTTAGGATTCCTAGGGATATATGTTGCCATGGAATGTGTCGAAAGGGGTCATAGGGTATCCTCTGACCCCTTTCTATGCATTCACCCCTAGGGACATATGTTGTCATGGAATGCATCAAAAGGTTCATTGGTTATCATATGCCCCCTTTTGACCCATTAAAACAAATGAGATATGTCCCTAGGGGTTTGAGGGCCCTTAGAGACATATGTTTGAATGTGTTGAAATGGGTTATATGTTATCCTATGATCTCTTTTGACCCATCTGAATAAATATAATATGTCCCTAGGGGTTATAGGACCCCTAGGAATACATTTTGTCATCTAATGGGTCGAAAGGGGTCATAGGATACCCTATGACCCCTATCGACTCATTCAAAGATATGAAATATGTTCCTAGGGGTCTTAAGATCCCTTTAGACACATGTTACCACCTAATGGGCTAAAAGGGGTCATACGGTACTTTTTGACCACTTTTGATGCATTCAAACACATGAAATATGTTCCTAGGGGTGTGAAAATATGTTGTCATGTAAGTGATCAAAAGGGATCATAGGGTACCCTGTGTACCCTATGACCCCTTTCGATCCATTTGAGAATATGATATATAATCCTAGGGGTCCTAGGACCCCTAGGGACATATGTTGTCATAGAATGTATCAAAATAGGTCAGGTTATTTTATGACCCCTTTTAACTCATTAAAAGAAATAAGATATGTCCCTAGCGGTTCTAGGGCCCCTAGAGACATATATTGTCATAAAATGTGTCAAAATGGGCCATAGGTTATCTTATGGCCCCTTTCAAGCCATTAAAAAAAATGAGATATGTTCCTAGGGGTATTAGGATGCCTAGGGACATATGTTGTCATGGAATGTGTTGAAATAGTTCATAGATTATTCTAGGACACCTTTTGACACATTAAAATAAGCTAGATATGTCCCTAGTGGTCGTAGGACCCCTACGGACATATGTTGTCATTGAATGCATCAAAAGGGGTTGTAGGTTATTCTATGACCCCTTTCAATCCATTTGAACAAATATAATATGTCTCTAAGGTTCCTAGGACCCCTAGGGACATATTTTGTTATTGAATGCATTGAAAAGGGGTCATATGTTATCCTATGACCTCTTTTGACTCATTAAAAAAAATGAGATATGCCCCAAGGGTTCGTAGGACCCCTTGATGCAAGAGCATCCTTGGTTGGCTTGCAATCTTTCAGGATGGTGTGGTTTGGCTTTGGAGTTTGGGAACTCGGTCGAAGAAGTGTGACTTGGTCAATACTAAGTTGGTTTGGTTGTTGTGTTAACCAAGTGACTTGGTTAACAAAGGCACTTAGTGATGCTTACGAGAAATCGACACACACTAGGAGATCAGTGAAGCTTAGTTATAGTATTTCCCAAGTTTCTCGGTTGCTCCTTTCGAACTTGACATACTCTTTGGAGCTTGGCATGCTCTAGGAGCTCAACATTGCTTATGGTTTGGCTGATGCTCAACTTGGTTTCTCTAGCACTCGGCTTGGTGTTGGTTCCTATTGGTGCCGAGTTGTTTGTGAGCTGACTTTTGGCATTTAATTTTTATTGTAGTTGACTTGTGGCTCAAAATATATTTAATGTAAGGGATTTAGTTTAATTTGTAATGAATTGGTCCGACTTGTGGCTTAGTTGGGTATAAGTAAGGAATCTTGTAGTATTTATGATGGTGAGGATCCGTCTTGGAGAAGAGGATGCAAACTTTGAAGGGCTAGTAGCTGTGGCTCGAGAGCTAGAGGATTACTTGGTGGACCTAAGGGTACAAGTGTGGTTTCTTCTTGGTGTTCTTATCTAGTTGTGGATCTAGACTAGTTGAGATTAAGATTGTAAGTTGGATTTTGTAGGACCTTGTAGAACTAATATTGTAATTGCTATTTGTATTTGGCCATAACCCAGAAGGCCTTGCAACTAGGCATATTGAATGTAATAAGTTATTTTATGAATAAAGAAGTTGTTGTTTGGTATAAAATCTTGCATTGTTGTTATTTGTTGTTGTGTTTCTACTGTGTGGTTATTTGCTGGGGATTTGGACACCTCCTTTGGAGATTCTCTTTCCTTGCATTGCGTCACCCCTAGAGACATATTTTGTCATGGAATGCCTCAAAAGGTGTCCTATGACCTCTATGAACATATATTGTCATGGAATGCATCAAAATAAGTTATAGGCTATCCTATGACACCTCTTAACCCATTAAAACAAATGAGATATGTCCCTAGGGGTCCTATGATCCCTAGAGACATATTTTATCTTAGAATATGTCAAAATGGGTCAAAGGTTATCCTATCACCCCTTTCGACTGATTAAAATAAATGAGATATGTCCCTAAGGGTCTTAGGAACCCTATGGACATATGTTATGGGAACGTGTCAAAAGGGATCATAGGTTATCCTATGACCTCTTTTGACCCATTAAAATAAATGAGATATGTCCTTAGGCCTCATAGGTTGTCCTAGGGCCCCTTTTGAACCATTTGAAAAAATATAATATGTTCCCAGGGGTCCTAGGACCCCTATGAACATATGTTGTCATTTAATGCATTGAAAGAGGTCATAGGTTAACTTATGACCCCTTTCCACCCATCAAAACAATTGAGATATGTCCCTTGGGTTCTAGGACTAGTAGAGATATATGTTGTTGGTAAAATAAATGAGCTATGTCCCTAGGGGTCCTAGGACCCCTAGGGACATATGTTGTAATGAAATGCATCAAAAGGGGTCATAGGTTATCCTATGACCCCTTTCCACCCATTAAAACAAATGAGATATGTCCCTAGGGGTCCTACTACCCCTAGAGACATATATGCCATTTAATGTGTCGAAATGTGTCATAGATTATTCTATCACCCCTTTTATTCCATCTAAAAAAACATAATATGACCCCTAGGGACATGTGTTGTCATGGAATGTGTCGAAAGGGGTCATAGGTTATCACATGACCTATTTTGACTCATGAAAACAAATGAGATATGTCCCTAGGGGTTCTAGGATCCCTAGTTACATATTTTTATTGAGTGTGCCGAAAGGGGTCATAGGTTATCCTATGACCCCTTTTGATGCATTAAAATAAATTTGATATGTTCCTATGGGTCCTAGAACCCCTAGAGACATATGTTGTCATGAAATGCATTGAGAGGGGTCATAGGTTATTCTATGACCCCTTTTCAACCCATTTGAACAAATATAATATGTTTGTAGGTTTTCTAAGACCCGTAGAGATATATTGTTATGGAATGCATCAAAAGTGTTCATAGGTTATCATATGACCCCTTTTGACCCATTAAAAATAAAATGATATGCCCTTAGGGATCCTTGGACCTAGAGACATATGTTGTCAGGGAATACATCAAAATAGGTCATACATTATCCTATGACTCCTTTCTACCATTCAAATAAATATAATATATGCCTAGGTGTGCTAGGCCTAGTAGGAAGATATGTTGTCACCTAGTGGGCTGAAAGGGGTCACATGGTACCCTATGAACCTTTTCAATGCATTCAAAGATATGAGACATGTTCCTAGTGTGTCAAACATATTTTGTCATGTAAGTGATCAAATGGGGTCATAGGGTACCCTGTCTACCCCATGACCCCTTTCGACCCATTCTAACATATGATATATGTTCCTAGGGGACCTAGGACCTCTAGGAACATATGTTGTCTTCTAATGGGTGGAAAGGGGTCATAGGATACCCTATGACCTCATTTGACCCATTTGATGACATTATGTATGTCCCTAAGGGTTTTAGGACCCCTAGGAACATATGTTGTCATAGAATGGGTTGAAAGGGATCATAGGGTACCTTATGAGCCCTTTCGACCCATTCAAACATATAAGATATGTTCTTAGGGGTCCTAGGACCACTATGAACATATGTTGTCACCAAAAATGGTCGAATGGGCTTGAAGGTGCCTTGTGACTACCTTTCAACCCTTTTGAACATATGTTGTCATTGAATGGGTCAAAAGGCATCATAGGGTATCTTATGACCCCATTTTGACCCATTAGATCATATTATCTATGTGGTTAGGTGTCTTAGGATCCCTAAGTACACTTATTGTCATCAAATGGTTCAAAATGGGACATAGGGAATCTTTTGACCCCTTTTAACCCATGATATTACATTATTTACATGTGGTTAGGGTTTTTATGATTTCTAACATAATTAATGAAATTGAATGGTCAAAAAGAGTCATTCAATATCTTAGGACCCTTTTGACCCATTTGTTCACATTATTTATGTGGTTAGGGGTCTTAAGACCCTTTTGACCCATTTGTTTACATTATTTATGTGGTTAGGGGTCTTAGGACCCCTAAGCACACATATGTGATTGAATGGTTCAAAAGGGGTCACATGATACCCTATGATCCCTTTTGATCCTTTGGAACCATGATATGTATGGTTAAGGGTCCTCAAGTGTTTAAATAAATAAATATTAAGGGTACTCAAAAGGGGTCATAAGTATTATAAAACAAATTCAAAAATTTAATAATTTTTTTTTTGTAAATCATGTATCCAATTTGAAATCAAGTAACATGAAATCAAGTACCCAATTTGGATTCATATTTACTAAGCCTAAATGGTCAATGCCCAAAAGCCACCAATAATGTGTTTTTCCCCTCTCCTCAGGAGTTTCATAGTTCGAGGGTATTGCTTACAACTTTTTTTCACCCAAATTTGATGAAATAAAAAGGGTTTCTTAAGATGTTCTCAAATTTCCATCGATATAATTTGTGTCGAAATACAAGTTTATTAAGTAATTATTACTTATTTTCTAATGGAGTTACCTATAAATATCTGATTAACATAGTGATTAAAAAATATCTATAACTTTCAAATGGTACAACCTTTTTAAAAGAGGAAAGATGCATTGCATTCTATGCTTCACCTACTATGTGAAAAAATAAAAAATAAAAAAGTAGTTAAGTATTGAATGAGTTAAGGTGGTTAGATACAAGAGTTTTTTTAAATTCTGAAAACTTTATAGAAGAAAATTCACAATTAATTATTTATTTGGAATAAAATTATACAAAAAATATGCGTTGCATATGAGCATGAGTTTACTTTTTACATTAAGAATCTTGTAAAATTGATTTTGATTAAGGTGGTTGGACATACACCTACTTATTTTTTTCTTCAAATTTGCATACTACTGCATTGAAATCCAAAATTTTGACTAATCATTTTTCTCTCATAAAAGGCTATTATTTTAGAAACTACATTCAATTTTCTATAGATTGTATTCTTACAAATTTTTGATATAAGGTTCATAATTAGTTCATTTCACGTCAAATTGACTAACTCTAATTTGCTGATTTTTCATTGGCACTTAAGGCCCTAGTTTGGTGTACCATGATCCTACACATAGCCTATAGTATCATATTGTTTTCTCTTATGTTACTTATGATTTTTTTAGGATACCCCACCTTCCTTGAGGTAATTGGTAAAGAGGAAGAAATAAATGAGGACACCCAAACAAGAAATATTTTGTAAAAGTAGATTATGATTAAAGACATTGAAAATTTTAGTTTATATTGGTGAATGCACTTGAATTTTTTATTGTACACGCACATAGAAACAAATGGTTTCCATAGAACTGATGAATGCATTAGATGTTGCCGATGTTTAGGTCATGGAAAAGGTAACATTCTCATTACTTATTTCAATTGCATTCTTGTTTGTTCAAAAATATTGGAGATTGGGTTTCTTTTGGATTGGATATGATATGTTATGACTTTTTGCATAGAAAATGGTCATAGATGCATCATCATCAGTGGTTTCTCCTGATACTACAGGACCACCATCAATTGTATGTGCTAGTTCTATATGCACACCTATGCATTTAAATATGATTACATGCATTTCCAATTTTAGACTAATTATCAACACTTGTATGCGTTATTAACTTGTGTTTATTATCTTTCACATATCACAACCCCCTTTTCCACTTCCTATGGAATATTTTTCCACTTTCTTTTGTTACGATTCTTGTTCATCAAAGAGGAGAGCAAAGGAAGGAGGTATGAATTTACACTATTTTTGTTTAGTCAAGTGATTTATTATGTCTTACCATTTCATTCAAGTATATAAAATATATTGTATTTTACCATACAAATAAACATCACAATAGATTCATCAGTGGATGTGCCTCCTACTAGCACAAGAGCCCAAACTCCATCTTTGGTATGCATTTGTTCTTTATTCCATACCTCTTGTGTTCTATAATATGTCTTAATTGTAATTGATTGTGCATTCATGTTATTAATCTGTTACATAGGTCCATCCCTCTATGAGCCCTCCTCCCCCATGAAATGCTCCATTATGACTGTCGATGGATTCTCTACCTGTTCACTTTTCTAGGAGCCCTACTTGCTTGGTTTGGAACCCATTACCGCCATCATTCAACCCTAGTATAGAAGAATGAGATGAGATAATCAATACTTCAACAATCAATTTATATTACTCTTTTTAGTTAGTTTGATATTATTTTTAAAAGATATTTGATTGACCATTTCAATTATTTTTGTGCATATGCAAAACGAGCAACACAGTGCTGCAAAGAGGCTTCATTTGATGATCCTGCTTCATCATAGATTTTCATAGATAGATATTATGTAGATACATCATTGTAGTCATTGAAAGACCAATTTTGTATGTATTTGATATTTTTAGTATGCATATCGACCTTCATATAGGTGATGCCACATTTGGAAACTCTACTTTTGATTTGGCATATATGCTATATTTGGACATGTACTCTCGATATTTAATCATATTTTATTGGACATGAAACTTGATATTTGATCCTACTTATTCATTATGAAAATATATGTTTCAATAATGAGTTTTCACAACAATAGTAGTGGTCAAGTTTGAGGATACCATTTATTGTTTTCAGTTTTAGATTTGCAATATGTTTATAAGAATAATATATACTAAATGTTAGGATACATAAAAGAGAAGGGACATTTAAAAAATAAACAAGATGAGCTTGATAATGTTGAATTGATGAACCAATTTCAGGATATACCATATGGACTTAGTCTTACAACTGATCTTGATGACATAAATCAAAATAAAAAACAAAATGCTACAAGAGTTTTGTTAGAGTAATTATTTGTTTACACTTATTAATTAAATCACTTTGATTTAATTAAATAAGTTTCCTATTACTCTAGTTTTCTTAAGCTATCTCTTAGGTGCATATAATTAATATTTTATATTAATTATAATCTGCAACCTAGCTTTTTTAGGCTTTAGGTTACCCTTTTTGTTTTTGGATCTCCTTTTGTAAGGATTGATCTCTTTGTAATTTTTAATCTGATTGAATAATCTATTCTTCTTCTGAGTATACAAATTTTGTGTTTTCAGATCAAACCCTTGCCTCTTCTTGCCTTTTTCTTCTCTATGACAAGTTTTCTGCATGCAGTTATTCTTTGGCTTCATGGATTTGATATGCATATTTGCTCAAATACTACATGGTATTAGAGCCATATTTTCTGTAGCTTGTTCGGTATTTGGAGAAAAAGGGAGAACAAGGGTTTGGCGGATTAGATTTAGTGTTTTTTTAGGTATTTCTTAAGAAAATAGGGGGGTCATCAATTTTTGGAGCAGTTTGAGGGCAAACAGACATTAGGGATGGATCCAAAAGGCGTCAAAACCTCCATTTCCATATATTTTTTTTTCAATTTTGACAACATTGATTTGGGAGACAATTTTTTTTGCCTAGCAGGGCTATACAACCTTTGCATGTAATTCGAGGCAAATTTTTTTTTTTAAAAAAACAAATTTTTAAACCCGATTTTAACCGTAGCTATTAGAAAATCACAGTGAAACTGCTAGTGGTTACCATTGCGGTCACCATTGGCGGTTCGCCCAGTGGCCCACATCAGCTCCACTAGCAGCCTCCCCATAGCCCTCCCTCATGGCGGCCAACTGCCCACCCACCGCCTGGCCGCTGCTCTGATAGTAGTGTAGTGGTGGGGTATTTTTATTTTTATTTTTTTAATTAAAAAAAATATTTTTTTGTGCATTCCACGGGCCCTGTTCGTTTTTTCTCCGTAACTTGAGCATACAGACGTATTTTTTCGATCTAAAAAATGCATCAAAAAGTTGGTTTTGAGATGGAGACATTGGTGTAGATTTTTTTGGGTTTTGATGTAGTTTGGTTGCCTATTTTGGAAGTCAAAGCTAGATATCAATTTTTTAATCCAAGGGGCATATCTTGAGCGTCCCATCTCTATTTTTCAAAAATGTTATATTTTTGAAAATATGGTTTTGTCTACTTTTTAGAAATGCTATAATTTCCTTTAGATTCTACCCCATGCTCTTTCTATCATGTTTTTGGCATTTTTTCTCTATGGTGGATATCTTGGGTATTCTAGATTTGAGGATCATTTTCATGGAATGGGATCTTTTGTTTTGGTGTACTATCTATTATATCAGCTATTTTCCCTTTTTATTCATTGTTGATATCATTTGTAAGCATTTTTATGCAAACACACTGAGATAAAGTGCCACCCTTACATTTTGAGTTCATGAATGTTGTTTTGAGACAATTGTACTCGTACTACTTTATAAAGTGCCATTGGGGGGGATAGTTATATGCCGGTTTTGTACCCTCTTCTTTTTTTGCCCCATGATGTGTCAGTGACACGTGCCTTTATAGGTGTTTGTACCTCTTACTCTCTCACACTGTTCTTGGTTCTTTTTGCAGAGGATTTTGGCCCACCTTTTTAGTTTCCTATCACCTCACCCCTTCTGCCTTAAGGGGGGGTTCTTCTGTTGTTTCTAATGCTTCCTTGGTTCATTGGAGTGAGCTATGTATTCAGTGTTTGATTCTATGTACTAGGCAATTACAGTGGCTAGATACCTATGCATTTCGATGAGATGGATCATCTACCATATATACACTCTTCTTTGCATGCCTACTTTGACGTTCTTCAGATCAACAGTTTCTTTTTGATAGAATTTGTGGCTTCTTTGTGCTTTAGTGGTTCTCTTTATGATTACTCTTTGTTCCTATCTTCTGGAACATTCTTTTCTATCTCTTTTTGGAGTAGGATTTTTCCCATGTGTTTTTCTCTATTTCTCTGTTTCATAGAGATTTTGTTGTGATTGGGTACCTCATCAGGCCTTGTTGTTGGGACCCATTTTTCTACTTTCATAGTTGTGCTAGGTTAGCTTACCTCTGTAATACCCAAAAATTGGCTCATTGCCATGATCACCAATTCTAGTCTATTTCTAATCAATTCTAAAGACCTATCTCATTAGGCAATTCTCATTCTAATTGTCGCTCCTTGACTTAATTGTCAAATGTAGAAAACTTCAATCTACATTAATCATACTCTATATTTAATTCCTAAAGTATCGACTCGTATTAGTCGCGTTAAACCTATTAATTAAGATTTAATTTAATTTGAAGTATTTATACTTTAATTAAATTAAATTATATCCTAAGATTAATGTATTAGGGATTAAATTTATTTAATTTAATAATTATGTTTGTTTTAATTAATTGAATGTGATTATTCAATTAAATAGAAAATGCATTTATGAGATCATATCTCACTTTATTAAATTAAATAATATCTTCAAAATCCTCTCTTCAGTTCTAAATGGAAACTTTGAGTGGACTATTTCTCAAAATGGAATCAATCTAGTTAACTCACTCTCACACTTTTGACAAGTTCAGTTAACTGCTCATCACACTCAGATGTGAAACAGTTCATTTAACTTGCACAAGGAAGTTTCCATCTTTGACTGAATCTTTGCTTCAATCTTGACTGTCAATCTAAGTTGATCTCAACCGTTGATGGATTCTAGGAATTCTATTTAAGAGGCTCATAATTCCTCATTACGGAGGTTGAATTGAATTGCTACCGAATCTCTACTGAATTATACACTCATTTGCTTATTGTCGTAAAGCTCTCATTTTCTTAGATTAATATCATTTAGAATTAATATGCATTCATTTAGTTAATTCTATTTATATGTTCTTAGGTTAATTTCATAATCATTTATACTACTTGCATATTCATATAGATTAATCATTTAAAAACCTTCGTTCTAGATGGTCTGATTAGCTATACCTCAAATCTAAGAGCATAAGTAGGTAAAATCCACCTAGATAGAAGCCAATAGGTCATCTTGTAGGACTCCTCTTGGGCAAACAATTTCATGTTCATTCTAGGATGAATTCACATATAAAGACCATGTTGAAGTGTGTGTGTTAAATAGAGGCTACATTCCACACATACATTTCTAGCACCCACTGTGGGGTTGAAGAAATCAATTTCTCTGGCCTCATTTGCATTTTTTCTATTATTTTAGGATTTTGTCCGTACTGTTTCGTATAGTCACCCGAATCTTTGCACGAGACATTCCATTTTCATGCGAGGATTTGAAGGTTCTTGTGCGAAGTTTTAAATTATATCGCACAAAAAATTGCCCCATTGCGCAAGTCTTCACGCAACACATCATTTTCTCGCATGACTCGGTGAAAGATTTTGCACAATGTTGCGCAAGATTTCATGTGAAATTCTGCAACAATTTTGATTTCATCACTTTTCAGCATTCTGTTTGTTTAATTTTTCTAACATGTTTTTATCTGGATCTTTATTATTTTGTTTCTTTGGTTTTCTATAGCTTAACTATTGTTTGTAGGACGTTTTGACAAAGATTCCTTATAAAACCCACTCAGACAAAAACTATCCCTTGTTTGCAGGATGATTGTCGAAGATACATTTGATGAAGACTACTTTTAAAACCCACAAAACAACATGTCTTCTTTCTTACTTTCAAAACATAGATTAATTAGGGCTTGTGAACTTCCTAGGGTGCAAGCAAAAAGAATAGGGGAATATGCTCTTCACCACTTGGAGGTCATGATTAAGGGTGAATTAGAAACGTATATGCTTTTGAAAGATGGCATTCCAAAGAAGGCAAGTAGCTTAGTGGTTCTCTAGTATGGGTCCTTTTCTATGAAGAGATGATGGTTTCCTTTTAGGGAATTATAATCTTGAGAAAGAACAAGTCTAGATTGATTAAGCTAAGTTGGTAAATTAACTTGTTTTGCATGTTTGGATGAGAAAGTAAGGTAGAGGAGTATGCTCTTTCCCCTTGAGGGGAATCAAAAACTTTGACCGTTGCCTTTAAATCACTAGTCCAAGTCAATGCTTTAGAGGGCTTGCCAGAGTGATCCAACCTCCGGGAACAACCCAAGTGAGCACACTCCTTTTGTTAGAGATTCCAACTCACTATAATCAAGATGCTTTATAGAGAAAAAGACTCCAAAGCTGGATTAATTTCTTTCCCTTGATTCTTGATATCGCATATCAAGGGGAAGCTCTATCTGTTGCACTGGTCAGTGCCGGCCCCAGTTTTGCTAAGAAAGTGTATGCACTTCCAGATGTTGGTGTGGGATGTTGGTCCCAACTCCACTTGTAGAGACACCAAGAATTAATTTGAATAGAAGCCAACTACAAACCTATTAGATAGAAGCTACTCGGTTCACCTCTGAAAGGAGGCATAATCTTTGTACAAGGAGGGGGAAGAATCTCTCCTGTAGAACTCACCATAGGCATACTACTAGATGTTTGAAGGTGGTATACATGCTTTTCCCCTACCACAAGGGAACTCATTCAATGTATACTATTGAGTCCTTTGAATATACCAAAAAAACGGGCACCCTTTAGGGGGTGACATGGCTGTGTGAGGTACAAGCATGCACATAAGATGTGGGACAAAGGTTTTTCCTTCTCTACCATTTTCTATTTTTAGGGATAAAGCGTGTTTGTTATCGAGTCTTCAACATGTCCAAACCTAATAAAACAAACTAAAGAGTCAAGAATCCTTCCATCCCTTTGAGTTGCCTTTCCCTTAGTTGGATTCGATTTGACTACTAATTGCTTCCCAATGTCTTGTTAAAAATTTTTTTTCCTTGGTTGAAACTTAAACACTGTCCAAACAATTTTCAGAGTTAACCTTGCTATCTATCCAAAAAATATGTCCAACTAATCTGTCCAATCTATCCAAACAGTCAAGAAATCTCTTCAAAATCCAAAGCTATTGTCAATCTAGTCCTAATTTTCATGCACAGTCTTACATGTCCTTGCGCGAGAATTCACCTTTTTGCGTAAGCCAGTTTAGGTCTTCACACAAGAACTTGTGTATGCCCACGTGAGATCTTGCCAAATGTCTTTTTTGGTCCTATCACTTCTTTGCACGAGCCAAAGAAGGTCTTAGCAAAAATTTAAATTGCTATTATGAGTCTTCGCAGGATCTGGTAAACTTTCTTTCATGGCTCACATAGAATCTTTGCATGAGATCTTGTTCTAAAACTATTAAATTAGCTTATTTGACCAATCTACAATCTGTGTTCAATCTGATTCTTGCATTGAGTTGTCCCTTCTCTATCTATACACAGTCCTGAACAGTGTCATTTAGCTTAATTGAAGATTTGTGATATGCATTTTGACTAGTCTTGTCCTTTAGTTCTTTGGATTCTCATTCTTTAGTGCTTTTCATACTCCACATTACATTAGTCATAACCTTTGGCTATTCTAGCCTTCAAATTAGACTACTCGTGCCTTAGTATACAACATTCTTTTCTTGTCCTATTAAGACTAAGTTTTAGTGCGGTCCTTGTCCAGGTTCTTGCTTTTTGTCCTTGTCTATGACTGTCGTAACAAGGAGCGGCAACATGTTTTATCCTCTTAGACTTAGGAAAGGTCATGCTAGGGGTTGTAATAATGGTAGAGGTCACTTACCTTTTGTTACACGGTCTGCATCTAGTTCATCTTGTGAGGCATCTTCATGATCTCCCTCACCCGTCAGGTCACCTCGAGTTCAACAGACATTTTCCATAAACTTGCAACAAACTAGGAATCCTTTGTATCAAGAGGATCGTGAGACTGGTAAAAGTCCTATATCTCCAAACACAATGTCTGAATTTCTTTTCAAAGGACCTTTCAAAACACAACATATTGAAACTGAACACATTCCTACAATGACTAATCGTGAACCTAAACATGGTAGTTGCGGTAGACATCAAGAACCACCTAGGAATGACAAAGAGAAAGAGAAAGACCATGACACCAATTAGGAATAGGAAGAGGTGGAAATACTTCTTGAACACATAGCAAAATGTCAAAGAGACAAAAACTTTCAAAAGGTCATGGGAATCCTACTCATTGAAGAGAAAGAAAAGTACTTTCTCAAAATTTCCCAAGAGGGAGCTAAGCTACCCTCCCATTTCAATGTGGAAACCATTATCACACCTGAAGAGGAAGCCGAGACTTCCAAACTCCAAAAATAACTGAAAATTATGCTAGACCAACTAGCTTAGATGATGCTTGAGAAAGAGAAACCCACAAAAATGTACACATTGGATGCTCTTTGTCTGTTCCCATTTGATAAGAGCATAAACATCCCTCCTTTCCCACGAGGTGTAGAGCTACCTAAGTATGACAAGTACTTTGGCACCACTGATCCCCAAGATCACTTGCAAGAATTTGGCACCTTATCTATGGAGTCTATACATGATCAGACATACCTCATGCATTTATTCCCTAGGAGCCCACATGGTCAAGCTTTGGAGTGCTTCTCACACTTACCTCCCGGTATCAAGACATTTGATGAAATTGCCAACTTATTTGTCTAGTGGTATTCTCATAGCATTCAACACCCTGTCAACATTCAAGATCTATGCAACCCTAAGCAGAAAGTTGGAGAACCTTTTCTCACATTCCTCCAATGATGGAGACAACTTTACACTAAGTATTCATGCAAAATTCTAGAAACAGAAAAGCTTGACATCTTTACTGATAATCTCCTACCTAATTTCGTATATAGAGTCCAATTGCAAGGTCTACGTACCTTTGAAGACATGATCACATAGGCTATCCAAATTGAGGAATTTATGGTCAAGAAAGGTGAGCTTGCTCTTCAGAAGGACACAAAAAAAGGTTCCACCTCCAACAAGGATAAAACCAAATATGTCAACAAGAACCGAGAAATTTTACATGATGGAGTTGTTGACAATGTCACTCCCAAACGTGCTAAGGCAACATCTAATCTTATTGATGACCTCAATGTGGCCAAAAATGCTAAGAAGCCTCCTCTTGATGACAAGATATCTGGGAACAAACCGAGAAACTCATGGGCCATAGGCCCTAAGCGAGAGTATACACCCTTGGGTGGACCTTTGGATGTGGTGTACAAAACATTGCTACAACACAAGCTTATTTCACCAATGGACAACCCTCGTCTCTATGATCCGCAACCATGTCCACCGTGGTGGAATGAAACCTCATTCTGTGAGTATCACCAAAATAAGGGACACAAAACTAGCAACTGCATAAACTTACACCATAAAGTCTAGGACATGAGTGATGTTGGTGAACCTTTGGTAGATGGACATAACAAAAACTTGGATCACAAGGCATTCAAAGAGCCTTTCCTAGCCTATGAAAAAGGAGAGACTTCAAAACTAAAACCCAACAAGATGGTCAACTATGCATATTCCAATGATGACAATGTGATTAACATGGTTTAACCTATGGATTCTGAATACCGTGATGTCATTATGATTAAGGGAAAACAAGATAATGACAAACCAAAGACACCATTTGTCTTGAGGGGCCCTACTTCCAACACAATGGATAACACACCTTCACAACACTGTGCTAATGCTATTACTCACTCTCATGCCAAGTTGGTGCTCAAAGGCCCTGTGCCTTCTACTCTAGATCTTGAACAACATAAAGACAAATCCCTTGCTAGTCCATTTGGAAAAGGTGCAAAACTCACAAAAAACTCAACGAAAACTAGTTATATTGTTCTTGATCAACTGAAATGAACTAATGCTTAGATATCCATCTTTGAGCTACTTAAAATCTCACTTGCTCATAGGTAAATTCTGGACAAAGCCCTCATTGAGGTAAATGTTCCTCAAGATCTTGATCTTGAGAAATTTCAATCCATGGTAGGTCACGCGACCTCACCTTATCTTATGACCTCTGAGGAGGATGATAACTCACTAAGTCACCCACACAATCAACCTCTACACATCGAGGTTATGATACATGAGATAAGTGTTCGTCGAGTACTCATCAATAATGACACTAGCCTAAACATTATATCTACTACTCTGCTTAGAAAATTGAATTATTCTAAGGAATCTATAGATCCTCAATGCAATATCACCATTAAAGCATATGACGAAGTGGAATAAAAGTCTCTAAGTCTTGTGGTCTTACCCATTTGCATTGGTCCTATAGAAAGGGATGTCACTTGTTAGGTGCTCGACATTCCCTTGGCTTACAACATTCTATTAAGATGGCCATGGATACATGAGATGTGCACTGTGCCATCCACATATCACCAATGCATCAAATTCTCATTTCATGGATCTGAAGTTACTATTCTTGCCACTACTAGCTATACCTGTAATATGCTCTAAGCTACTGAAACTTTTGTGCCTGCTAATCAGGAATCCACTAATTATCATGACAATAAGATGAAAAAAATTAAGTAGTCATTCAAACTAAAAGAAAATGGCATGGGAGAGTATCATATTGAACCAGTGCTATCATTAACATCTCTTCTAGAGTCTCCTCATCATTATTGGAGAACCTCAGAGGCAAATAAGCCATTCATGCTGACACCTTAGACTAAGTATAATGACACTTTTGTCAAGGCTACAATTCCCTTAAAGGATGAAAGTGAAAATAGAACCATTGCTACATGGATTTACAAAGAAGAGACTCCAGTAAAATTAACAAAGAAAGCTCAAGAAATAACTCTTGAGAAATATGGACTTGGTCTTAGGCTTTTGAAGCCTTTTGGTTACAAGGGAACTGACCCTATTGGGTACAATAACAATGGCCTAATTGATCCTATCAAGGCAACAGATCAAAGCAATAGTGATACAACTAGCCTCAAATTTAAGAAGGTTCCTTTCCATTTGGGACCTAATAAATTCATAGTAGAGCTTGAGAGTTTATCTGGAAATGAGTCACAAGCTGAGTCAGACACTCATGATCTTGCTAAATTCTTTGTTGAGCCAAATGACTTTGTGCCATGTGTTAGCACTATGGATGATACTAGTGATTCTTCTAAGGACAATACTAAGCAACCCAATGATCATTCAAAAAAGGGAGATTCTAGTCAATCTTTACATATTGAGTATCTGTGTAAGAACCTAGATGATGAAGGAAAGTATGTCCCTATCACTATTGGGGAGTTCTATAGTCTCTCACCATGTGGCACTGATTCTAAGGAATATGAGTTTGACTCTCTTTCAGAAATGACTACTGATAAAGACATTGACCAAGTGCATGTCTATGAAAACCAAATTGAATTGGGTGAAATTTCAAGGGTTAGGTTA
This sequence comes from Cupressus sempervirens, assembly GCA_028749045.1. Classification (NCBI taxonomy): domain Eukaryota; kingdom Viridiplantae; phylum Streptophyta; class Pinopsida; order Cupressales; family Cupressaceae; genus Cupressus; species Cupressus sempervirens. The sequence continues at coordinate 371,167,856 of CM053783.1, read as the reverse complement.
GATGGTTTTGATCCAACTAGTGTCCTAGGATCATCAATTATTGATGTTAGTACTCAAAGGCATTCGAACACATCTATGGATGAAGTTGTCATAGGTCTTGAATTGCTGGTCCAAGCCCTTAATGACTATACCATGAACATAATTGAACCAACCACTACTCTTTCACTCACACATCTTGAGCTTATAGACTGGAACCCTAATGCATCTAATGAAGTCCCCACATTCTAGAATGACTATGCTCTTGCCTACCACCTAAACATTGTCAAACCTATAATGTCTTCCACCAATGAATAGAACATCAACATGATTGAAGCTAAAATCAAATATCTTAGTCATACAATTAAAAATTAAAAATGCAAAAGGTCTAATGGTGAAAACCACATTTTGGTAGTGTCGAAATCCAAAAATGTAAGAATAAAAGACATATCCAAGGGTGAAAACCTCTCTGAGGCACTTGTGAATGAGATATTTGATGTGCTTCCAAGTCATTTTTAGAAGAGATCATTAGTATTGATAGAGCCAACATAGCCAATTAACCTGGGTATAGAAGAACCTCCTCATATGATACATCTGGCATAGTCATTGTCACTTGAAGAAAAGGAAGAGTTCATTTCCTTTTTTAGAGAAAAGAAGATAAATTTTTCCTAGACATACTCTAACATGCCAGGACTAGATCTTGATCTTATCATGCATCACTTGTCCATAGCACCAGGCATCAAACCAATTAAGCAAAAACTTCAAAAAATGCATCCTCATGTTGCATTGCTCATCAAAGCAAAACCGGACAAACTTCTAAAAGCTGGTTTCATCCACACAATTGATTATACTGAATGGATATCCAATATTGTTCTAGTCTCCAAGCACGATAAATCTATTAGGGTTTGTACTAACTTTCGTGATCTCAACTTGGCATGTCTTAAGGATGATTTTACACTTCTAAATATTGATATGATAGTGGACATGATGGTCGGCTATGAGATTTACTCACTTATGGATGGGTTTTTTGGTTACAATCAGATAAAAATTGCACTAGAAGACTAGGAGAAAACTACTTTCACATGCGTATCGGGAACCTTTTGCTAGAATGTAATGCCATTTGGCTTGAAAAATGTTGGTGCAACCTATCAATAAGAAGTAATTATAATTTTCCATGACATGATGCATAAGACCATGGAGAACTATGTGGATGATACCTTGGTCAAAAGCGCCAAACAAAATACTCATCTGCAAGATTTAGGATCCATCCTAGATTGCATGGAAAAATTTAGCTTGTGACTCAATCCTAAGAAATGCACATTTGGTGTCACATCAGGGAAATTGCTGGGGTACATCATATCCAAAAAAGGAATTGAGGTGGATTCGGAGAAAGTTCAAGCAATAATGGATATGTCACCACCATGGAACATTAGTCAGATGAGAAGTCTATAAGGAAGACTCCAATCTATTCGCAAGTTTATCTCACAATTGGCAGATAGATCACAACCCTTCACAAAGACTTTACATATGGGCATGAAATTCAATTAGAGCTAGGATTATGAGCAAACCTTAACATAGATCAAACAATATCTTGTCAATTTGCCAATCCTGATACCCCCTATCCATGGGAAGCCTTTGCTTTTGTACATTTCAGCAACTGAAACATCTCTGGGAATCCTATTGGCTTAGGAAGACAACAACAACAAAGAGAGAGCTATTTACTACTTGAGTTGCACACTGATCTCTTATGAGAGGAACTACACCATCATTGAGAAAGCTTGCTTGGTAGTTTTCTTTGCTTCCTACAAGTTGAGACACTACATGCTTTCCCACACTATGTGACTCATGGCTAAGATATATCCACTAAAGTACTCGCTTAGTAAGGCAGCTCTCAGAGGAAGATTGGCTAAGTGGGTTATGATACTCAATGAGTTTGACATCCAATACATTGAATGTAAAGCTATAAAGGGATAGGCAATTGCAAATCAACTGGCTGGTGCACCTATGCAGAGTCTCTTTCCAATGAACATTGATTTCCCTGATGAGTCAATCCTGACACTCACACACCAAACATGGGTCATGTTTTTCGATGCATCCTTCACACAATAGGGATTTGGTGCTAGATTACTCTTCATAACACCATAGAGATATTCATTGCCCAAAGTGTACAAGATTCTATTTTCTTGGACAAACAATATTATTGAATATGAGGCTTTGATCAATGGCATGAAAATTGTAGCTAAATAGAGAGTGGATCAGTTAGACATCTTTGCTGACTCTCAACTTGTCATCAATTAGGTTAATGATGTGTACCAAACAAAGGATGAGAAACCAATTTCGTAAAAATGGATGGTTGATGACTTAAAAAAGTATTTTGCGCACATTACCTTCCAACAATTTCTACGAGAAGATAATAAAGTGGTTGATGCCATGGCTACTTTGGCCTCTCTGCTACAAATGCCTAAAAATGATCTTTGCATGAGTTCTTGGTGGAAGCATTACACTACCCAACCTATGACACCCCTGATTCTAGGAGGATCTATTCTATTGTAGGACAAGAGTCATCTTACTACCATCACATCTATTCCTATCTCCGTAATCAAACCATTCTGGAAGGTCTGACCTAGAATGAGAAACATTATCTAATTTTTTATGCTTTGCGTTATGTCATTATTGCTGATGATTTATATAAGAGAGGTCTTGATAGAACACTCCTTAGGTGTTTAGAACTTGAAGAGTCCAAACATGCACTAATTGACGTTCATGAGGGCATTTGCAGATCTCACTCAAATGGCCTAACACTAGCTTGCAAACTCCTTAGAGCTGGTTACTATTGGCCTAAAATAGAGCAAGAAGCTATCAAGTATGCTAGATCTTGCAAGAAGTGTTAGCTTTATGGGAATCTGATCCACACTCTAGCTAGAGATCTAATTCCCTCTACTACAACATGGCCATTCCAACAATGGGCCTTTGACTTGATGGGTCAGATTCACCCAACCTCTTCTAATGGACATAAGTTGATTATCATAGCTACAAATTACTTCATGAAGTGGGTAGTCACCATTGGAAAAATCGTAGCTCTTTTTATCACAAACTACATCATCTAAAGATATGGTGTACCATCCTCAATCATTACTGACAATGGAGGACAATTCAAGAACAAAGACCTCAAGGAACTATGCAAGAAATTCAAAATCACACATTGGTCTTCCATTTATCACCCCTAAGGTAATGGCCAGGCTGAGGCATCCAATAAGGTGATCCTTAAAATCCTTCATCGCACAATCAGAAAATTAGGGAAAGACTAGCATCTTTAGATTAATCCAGCCTTGTGGGCATATAGGACAAGCATCAAGACTCCAACATGTATGACTCTCTTTTCTTTGGTGTATGGATTGGATGCTGTGCTTCCGATAGAGGTCGAGATTCTTACCTTGAGAATCTCTATGAAGGGCCTTATTATTGATGACGATTATCAAATAGCTCAGCTTCAAGAGCTAGTGTTACTGGATGAACGTCGACAAGTGGTGTGTGATCATCTGTGAGCCTATCAACAATGAATGTTAAGAAGCTACAATCGAAAGGTTAGGCCACGTGACTTCTAGCTAGGTGATCTCATCCTGAGAGAGAACCATAAGAATCAATAGTAATGAATCCAAAAAGGGAAGTTTAAACCAAACTGACTCGGTCCTTACATTTTTACTATGGTCTATGGATCCGGTGCCTATCAACTTTCCACAACCAAAGGAGAAGTGCTCAAGGAACCTGTCAACACTCTCCAGCTGAAGCGATTTTATAGTTGATCTGATATCAGTAGCTCTTTGTACATATCTATATGTCTTGAAAAAAATAATAAAAATTAGAAAAAGTCTTGAAAATAATTGTTACCCTAGTGAAAACCTAATAATAGGCACCTTGGTAACACCAAAAATATTGAAAAAAAAATACAAAAAAAAAAGGAAAAACAATATACAAAAAAATTGAAAAACAAAAAAAGTGTTATTGGTGAAAACCTAGAAACAGGCATCATGGTAGCAAAAAAATGAAAGCTCTACCAAGAAGGTGAAAACCTAGCAAACAGGTACCTCTTGTTCCCAATGCTCCATCTTGTAGCACATCTTCTGGCTTCTATTACAGTTTCTTTACTGCTTTTCTCGTTTTCTACTCATGTATCCATGGATTGAGTCTTGGCACAGCTCAGGGGCATTCCCCTTTAGTGTCACTCTTTTTGAGATTTTTCTCATAGAATCTCTTTTGTGATAGTCACTAGTCATTCTGGCTATGTATGCCTACTATCGCCAGTGTCACTCTTTTCAAGATTCTCCTCATAGAATCTCTTTTGCAATAGTCACTAGTTGTTTCAACTATGTTTGGCTATTGTTGCTTGGGTCACATTTCCAGATTCCTTTATGGAAGATCTCTCTTGCGTCAGTCACCAATCATCCTGGCTATGTCTGTCTACTATTGCTCAGTCCTCTTAGGTTCTTCACCTCGAAGATTCCTCTTTGACCTCAATCACTAGTCATTTTGACTGCATTTTCCTATTGTTGTCACCTTACTAAAGAGATTTATTTCAAACATGTTCTAGAAATTGACACCCTACATCAATCCTATGACACAAAATGAACTCAGAATGACATACTTGTTTGGATATGCTAAGCATTTTCTTTTTTTTCTTTTTTCTTTTTTCGCTTTATCATGTCTCCTCGAGCTACTCGATGATGTCATTTCTAACTAGAGAAATAGTGACTGGGGGCATGATTTTTTCTTTGCTTTCTGTCTATATTTTTGTTCCAATTAGTTGACAAATTCTTATAAGAGGGGTGTCCACTCTAAGAGCCTCCATCTCGTATTGGATGACTGGGTGTACCTCGACTCCTTTTATATGACTATGTCAATTATGTTGGTTCTTCTCCTTGTTTGTTAGAGTGAAATCTTCATGCTATAGTACATATTGATACTTATTCTACTAAGTGAACATATGGGTCACTGCGAGTATACCTAGCACATTTCTATCTCATGTTACGAACATAAAGGTTGCTGTGGATAGAATATTTATTGAATACTTAGCATAAGATGGATCTCTTGTGTGTTTGGTGTGTCTGACATGCAAGTAACATTCTGGTCATCGTAATGTTTATGTTTTGATACTTATGTTAACTTGCTACATTAAAAGGGATAAGTTTTCTGGTCATTCATGCTTCTTTTTCCTCGAATGTTTAGATTTAATCCTTACAAACTTACAGCATATGTCCTATTCATATTCACATGATTGCAATATCACTAGGAATTGTACGACGTATGAGATTTTTTTCTATGCTCAATGATGATAAATGGTCAAGGCTTGGTAATTAGGCCTAGGGTTGCATTTAACATAGTCTTGCATTGCATACTTCATTTTCATAAGAACGCAATTCCATTGCAATTCTATTTCATACTTCATGGTGGGGGATTGTGGATATCTACAAATGTACCAAGATTCTCCACAGCTGCACAAGTGTTTGGTTTTTTGGTTTGTATTTATGCGCTCCTCAATGGGGTACTTGTTATTTTCAAGTAAAAATATGCAACACTACATGAGATGTCAGTTCATTTCCATATGCATTACATCCATATACTCATATCAAATCAAAAATGCATTCATAACATAACACATGCATCTCATAATCATCACATAAACATCTCAAGTACATCAAAGTAAAGCACAGATACTGACAATGACATGTACACAGGGATACTTGACTCAAAATCTCGTATATATATATATATATATATATATATATATATATATATATATATATATATATATATATATATATATATATATATATATATATTGTTGAAAATGATTGAAATGATCATAAGAAAAGTTGTTAGCATAATATATGGAACTGGTAAAGAATGTCCCCAATCATTTTTTTGTCATTGATGTCAAACTTGCTACTTGCAAGAATGAAAATTGCTTTAGTGATCCAAATACTATCAATTAGTTGATTGTCAAAGAGGAGGCAATCAATAAGATGTAACTAGAACACCTAGAGAAAGGTTGAAGTTATGATGTTGTAATGAAGTACAAGGATCAGCTAAACCATTGATGAAAAAGTGTATTTGATGATATACTATAAGATACAAAGAATGGGCACACTAGAACATATCAAAGATTTAAGGTTTTAGCTAAGTCTTTTGTAAAGCTTAACTAAGTTCATTAGAGAGAAGGAGCCGAGCAAGCTAGTAAGAATTGAGCAAATTCCTAGTTAATATCGAGTACACTTTAGATGTCGAGTAAAATTTAGATGCCGAGTACACTTCAGATGCCAAGTACACTTTAGATGCCGAGTAAAATTCAGATGCCGAGTGACACAGAGTTTATCAAGTGCTGAACAGAACCAAGTGTCGAGTAGAACCAAGTGCTGAGCTGGTATAGGTGCTGAGTAACACAGAGGTGCCGAGTTGCTACATTATTTTGAAAATCAAAGATTTTCCAGATCTAAGCCGACAAGGTTGTTATCTATAAATTTGTGAATTAAAAGGAAGATAAGAATGATGAGCTAGTGGCACAGAACACCATGTAGAACTTTTTTAAGGATACAACTGGAAAAGTTTCTAGAAGAGAACAAGATATGGGGTAGATACATTGTATCTTACCTAATCCATTTTGAAATCCTAAAATTGGAGAGGAAGAATTCAGTGGCAAAGGAAAATCAGATTTCTATTTAAGAAGACATAAGTTAATGAAAAAAATGAGAGAGAGAGGGAAGTGGTCAAGCATAAAAGCATGAAGTACTGAAGAAGGTGTCAAGGAGAAGAAAGTACATGAAATTTGTTTGGACAGATGACCACAAGGATGATTGCATTGGTAGAATGAGTAAGAAGACTCAAGGAGATGAAGCTTGAGAGGAAGACAAGCAGACAGAGCTGGAGTAATTGAAGCCAAGCACAAGGATTGAACTGAAAGTGTGATCTAAAATCTGCAAAGTATGTTGTAAGTTATATCAGATCAAAAGACCATTATCATTACTTACTAGTAATTGTAACAGTAAGTTTAAATCTTATGGACTTAGGTTGGTTTAATAGCCATAAGATAAATCCTTTAACAGGGTGACATTCCAAGTGAATGTTCTAAATACCTTTAACTAGGCCCATTCCTAATAGTTTGGTGAAATCCTCTAACAAGGTCACATTTAACAGTGTGTTGTAAGCCTTTAACAGGGCATCACTTCAGAAGAGTGAGAATCAAGTAGCATGTTACTGGTGGTTTTTCTCAAATTGGGTTTCCACATAAATCATTGTGTCATGTGCTGATTATGGATGCTTTATCCTTGCATATTGATTTACTGTAACTTGCTTATATGATTGATTTAAGTTTGGATGGATGAAAAGTGTATGGATTCATTAAAAGTAGTAAAAAGGTATTAATAGGGCATTTTGGACCTTGAATAACTGATTCACCCCCCCTCTTAGTTATTCTAAAGAATTCTAACAATTGGTATCAAAGCCTGATTGCTGATTCAGTTTAAAGGGACTACAAGCAGAAAAGATCAAAATGGCAAAGAGAGAAGTTCCCAAGCTCAACAAAGACAACTTTGTTGCATGGAAAAGTTTAATGAAGCTACATCTTGAATCCATAGGAGATTATGCCCAAAATTCAATTGTCACTGAACATGTAGATCCAACAGGTGCTCCTACTGCAGAAGACATGAAAAAAAAGCAAGAACACAATCAGACAATGCTAGAAATTACCTCTGCACTTAGCTATGCTGAATTTGATGATATCAAAGGATGTGACACTGCATTCAAAATGTGGAAAGCCCTATCAGACATCTATGGAGGAGATCAGAATGTACAAAGAGCAAAAAGAGAAAGTCTCAGAGGAAAGTTTGATGACACGAAAATGGAAGAAAATGAGAATGGTGCAAGAATAAAGGAAGTGGTAAGTGCAATAAGATGCTTGAGTGGTCAACTGGATGAAGATACTATTAATAGTAAGTTCTTAAGAACCTTGCTCCCTATCTATGCTTTTAGAGTATCAACAATACAAGAGCTAAGATGTATACCAGGAAATAATCTAAATTTTGAAGGTATAATAGGTAGACTCACTGCATTTGAGTTATCTAACTTTGAAAACTATAGACCTGCAAATGTTGAATATGCTTTTAAGGCCAAGTTATCACTGAAAGATGCTAAACAGGTGAAAGCAAAGAAAGGAAGAAAAATGAAGTATGTATCTAGTGATAGGAGCACTGATGAGGAAGATGAGGAAAAATTGGAAGCATTTCTTGCTAGAAGATTTCACAGGGGCAAAGGAAAATTCAAAGGTAAGATGCCTATCATTTGTTTCAATTGCAATGAAGTAGGACATATTGCTGCAAGGTGTCCACAGAAAAAGGATTCCAAGGAAGGCAACAAATATAAGAACAGAAGAGATGATGACAAGAGAGATTACAAAGAAAAAGGTAAGAAGTGTTATATTGTTGAAGAAAATTTTGATGACAATGATGATGAAGTTGTTTATGTAGCCATGAAGGACCAATCTGATGAAGAAGAGACCACAACACTGGTAACATGTATAAACAAGAATGACAGATGGATCATAGATAGTGGATGCTCACATCACATGACTGGAGGAAAAAGTAAGTTTGTTAACTTTACTCAGTATGATGGAAATAGTGTTTGATTTGGTAATGATGCTCCATGTCAAATCAAAGGAAAAGTTTCTATTAAGCTCACAGAACAAATTTCATGTGACAATGCATACTATGTTGAAGGATTAAACTAAAATTTACTGAGTGTCTCACAGTTAGGCAATATAGGTTGCAAAGTGGAATTTGGAAACAAAACTACAAAAATCTATGATACTGATGGTAAACTGATAGGAAAAGGAGATCAAACAAAGAGTAATTTGTTTTACCTTGATATGGATGATGTTTCTTATCTATTTGCAAAATTTGATGATGAATGGTTATGGTATAGAAGATTATGTCATGTCAACTTTGACAATCTAGTCAACATCAGTAAAATGAAGAAAGTCAAAGGTTTACCAAAATTGAAGAAGCTTGATAACATTATGTGCAAACAATGTCAGCTAGGAAAGATGACAAAGTCAAGTTTCAAAAGCAAAAACTATACATCTAAAGAGATACTTGAGTTAGTTCACACTGACTTATGTGGTCCAATGGAAATACAGAGCTATAGAGGAGATAAATACATAATGCTATTTGTTGATGACTATTCGAGGATGATGACTATTATGTTCTTAAAACAAAAATCTCATGCTTTTCAAATGTTTAAGTGGTATGTGGCTAGAGTTGAAAAGGAAACTGGAAAAAGCTTGAAATGCCTAAGATCAGATAGAGGTGGTGAATTTACATCAAATGAATTCGAGATATTCTGTAATGATAAAGAAATCAAAAGACAAATGTCAGCTCCTAGAACTCCTCCACAGAATGGAATTGCTGAAAGAAGAAATAGATCTATGATTGACTATGCCAGAACACTAATGATGGAAAAGACTGTTGCTCTAAAATACTGGAGAGAAGCGGTAAGTGTAGCTGTTCATACACTGAACCGAGTACAAGTCAAGAAAGGTACAAATACAACACCTTTTGAATTATGGTATGGTTACTCACCCAATGTAAAACATTTCAAAGTGTTTGGTTGCAAATGTTTTATCCTTAAAGATGTTAGAAATAGAAAATTTAATGCAAAAAGTGATGAAAGTATATTTCTTGGTTACTCCACTAGAAGTAAGGCATATAAGTGTTTGAATATTAACACTAACAAAATTGTGGAAAGTGCAAATGTAAATTTTGATGAGCACACAGAAGTTCAAGCTAAAGAACCAAAGAAAATGGAAGAGTACAAAACCTTTGTGTATTCTTATGAAGGAATGACTATTGATAAGGATGATGTCAATCAAATTGAAAATCAACAACAAGTATCAGTTTCAGCCGAGTCACAACCAGTGAATGCCGAGTTGCAGAATGAAGAAAATGGACAATCTGATTTTGAAAATAGTACACATGATGAAGAACAACCTGACAATGAAGTGCATAGTGATCCTGAATCTGAAAGATCAAACATGGAAACAAGGACAAAGCCAAGATTATCCAAATATGTAAAAAGACATCACCCTATTGAACAGATAATTGGTGACAAAAATGCAAGATCAATGACAAGGAACAGACTAAGACATGAATCATGTCTGATCAGAAAATCTGAACCCAAGACAGTTTATGGTGCATTACAAGATGATGATTGGTATAAAGCTATGGAAGAAGAAATTGATCAAATAAGAAAAAACAAAACCTGGAGTTTGGTTCCCAGACCAACTGACAAGAATGTGATTGGCACAAAATGGGTAGTCAAAAACAAACTAGATGAGAATGGTGAGATTACCAGAAATAAAGCTAGACTAGTATGCAAGGGTTATGCTCAAGAAGAAGGAATAGACTATGGGGAAACATTTGCTCCTGTTGCTAGAATGGAAGGAGTAAGAACTTTACTTGCATATGCTGTCTACAAAGATTTTAAAGTCTATTAGATGGATGTAAAATCTGCCTTCTTAAATGGTATACTAGAAGAAGAAGTCTACATTGAATAACCAGAAGGTTTTGTTGATGAAAACAATAGGGATATGGTGTGTAGCTACATAAAGCACTCTATGGTTTGAAACAAGCACCAAGAGCATGGTATGAGAGACTTCACAAGTATCTAGTGCAAATTGGATTTGAAAGAACTGATGATAACAACAACATGTACATCAAAGCAGAAGAAAGTAAAGACATTATTGTATCTAAAATCTTTGTGGATGACATAGTATTTGGTGATAAGGAAGTACTTTGCAAAGGCTTTGCTAACAAAATGAAACATGAATTTGAGATGTCTATGTTTGGAGAAATCAAATTTTTTGTTGGATTGCAAGTACATCAAGTCAAACATGGAATATTTGTTACACAATCAAAATACATCAAAGAAATTCTTAAAACATTTGGATTGGAGGAATCCAAACTAGTCAGCACACCAATGACAACAGGAAATAATCTGTCCAAAAATGATGAGTCAGTTGAAGTCAATCAAACAATGTACAGATCCATGATTGGAAAACTACAATATGTTGTACATAGTAGATCAGGCATAGCATTAGTAGTTGGAATAGTGGCTAGGTTCTTCACTAATCCTAAAGAAAATCATCTCATAGCAGTAAAAAGAATAATGAGATATCTTAAAGGAACTGATGACTTTGTTCTATACTACAAAAAGAATGGAAAATTTGAGCTCAATGCATATACAAATGCAGACTGGGGAGGAAACATTGATGATAGAAAAAGCACAAGTGGAGGTGCATTGTTTCTAGGCAAAAGGCTGGTCACCTGGACTAGCAAGAAACAAACATGTACATCCCAGTCCATTGTAGAGTCAGAATATGTGGCAGCCACAGTCAATTGCACAAACATTGTATGGCTCACACATCTATTGGAAGGAATGAAATAAGAGGTAACAAAACCTATGATATTATATTGTGATAATACAAGTGCTATAAACATATCCAAAAATCCAGTGATGCATGCAAAAACTAAGCATATTGCAATCAAGTATCATTATGTCAGAGAATTAGTAGAAGCCAAACAAGTAAAGTTGGAATACATTCACACAAAGGAACAAACTATAGATATCTTCACCAAACCATTGCCCAAGGATGCCTATGAATATCTTAGAGGCAAGTTGGGGGTCATACCCCTAACTCAAGCAGTTTAAAGCAACAAGGAAGCTGTCCTGCATCAACAGGAATAAATCATTGAAATATTAACAGGTTGATGCAAAGGATGACAACATGAGCAGAAACACCAAATTAGTCACAAGCATGGTGACAGAGGGAGAAAATCAACAAGAAGCCAAAGCTTATATTTTGCATAATAAAGATGCTACATCTTTGGCATTTATGTCAAAGAGGGAGAAATATGCAGAAATCTGATCAATATAAAGAAAGAGGGAGATATATATGAAAGAGGGAGATATATGAGATCAGTAGTAAAAATACAACAAGACAATGTATACAATCTTGGTGGTAACTAAGTTGATTAATTGATCAGTTTGGTTTGCCATCAATGCCAAAGAGGGAGATTGTTGGAAATGATTGAAATGATCATAAGAAAATTTGTTAGCATAATATATGGAACTGGTAAAGCATGTCCTCAATCATTTTTTTGTCATTGATGTCAAACTTGCTACTTGTAGGAATGACAATTGCTTTAGTGATCCAAATACTATCAATTAGTTGATTGTCAAGGAGGAGGCAATCAATAAGATGTAACTAGAACACCTAGAGAAAGGTTGAAGTTATGATGTTGTAATGAAGTACAAGGATCAGCTAAGCCATTGATGAAAAAGTGTATTTGATGACATACTATAAGATACAAAGAATGGGCACACTAGAACATATCAAAGATTTAAGATTTTAGCTAAGTCTTTTGTAAAGCTCAACTAAGTTCATTAGAGAGAAGGAGCCGAGCAAGCTAGTAAGAGTCAAGAAAATTCCTAGTTATTGCCGAGTACTTTTCAGATGCCGAGTAAACTTCAGATGCCGAGTACACTTCAGATGCCGAGTACACTTTAGATGCCAAGTGACATAGAGTTTATCAAGTGCCAAGTAGAACCAAGTGTCGAGCAGGTATAGGTGCCGAGTAACACAGAGGTACTGAGCACCAGTAACTCAATAATGCTAAGTTGCTGCATTATTTTGAAAATCAAAGATTCACCAGATCTAAGCCGACAAGGTTGTTATCTACAAATTTGTGAATTAAAAAAAAGATAAGAATGATGAGATGGTGGCACAGAACACCATGTAGAACATTTTTAAGGATACAACTGGCAAAGTTTCTAGAAGAGAACAAGATATGGGGTAGATACATTGTATCCTACCTAATCCATTTTGAAATCCTAAAATTGGAGAGGAAGAATTGAGTGGCAAAGGCAAATCATATTTCTATTTAAGAAGACATAAGTTAATCAAAAAAATGAGAGAGAGAGGGAAGTGGTCAAGCATAAAATCATGAAGTACTGAAGAAGGTGTCAATGAGAAGAAAGCACAGGAACTTTGTTTGGACAGATAACCACAAGGATGATTGCATTGGCAGAATGAGTAAGAAGACTCAAGGAGATGAAGCTTGAGAGGAAGACAAGTAGATAGAGCTGGAGTGATTGAAGCCAAGCATAAGGATTGAACTGAAAGTGTGATCTGAAATCTACAAAGTTTGTTGTAAGTTATATCAGATCAAAAGACCATTATCATTACTTTCTAGCAATTTTAATAGTAAGTTTAAATCCTATGGACTTAGGTTGGTTTAATAGCCATAAGATAAATCCTTTAACAGGGTGATATTCCAAGTGAATGTTCTAAAGACCTTTAACCAGGCCCATTCCTAACAGTTTGGTGAAATCCTCTAACAAGGTCACATTTAACAGTGTGTTGTAAGCCTTTAATAGGGAAGGCTTTTAACAGGGCATCACTTCAGAAAAGTGAGAATCAAGTAGCATGTTACTGGTGGTTTTTCTCAAATTGGGTTTCCATGTAAATCATTGTGTCATGTGTTGATTATGGATGTTTTATCCTTGCATATTGATTTACTATAACTTAGTTATATGATTGATTTAAGTTTGGATGGATGAAAAGTGTATGGATTCATTAAAAGTAGTAAAAAGGTATTAATAGGGCATTTTGGACCTTGAATAACTGATTCACCCCCACTCTCAGTTATTCTAAAGAATTCTAACATATATATATATATATATATATAATGTGTCAATACAAAAAATGGGCACTACTTGAGTGCTATCAATAAAAAATGATACAAAATGGTGCTGGCACACCAATGGATACATAGCCAAAATCAAAATCAAGGTAAGAGCATCAAACAACTAGTTGTAACCCACACCATCTGCCCCAGTAGCTTGAGGAGGGGCAGGAGTTGGCATATTTGGTCTCACAGGAGGACATGCACCCCCAAAATCTTGGGAATACTAGGACAACCAAGGAACCTACTAAGCCTAATCAGGCACAACTATAGAGTATACTAAGTAATAAGCTACTTAGGCCATTTGCGATCTAACCTCATCCTACAACATCTCTGCCCTTTGCTTCGTTGTTTGTACCTGCTCCCTTAGTCTCAATATCTCTTGATCTCACTCAGCTAGTCATGCATCCCTCACTACTACTGCAATATATAACTCTCCAATCTACTAGGAAGCCTACTGGATCCACTCCCTCTATCAATAAAACACATCCTGGGGTCCTATGGTAGGCTACTCTTGCATGTCCTCATCGAGCATCTCAGGTGCTTGCTCAGTGGGTGCCTACTCCTCCTCCCTTGACCTTTATAGCCATCTCTACCCTTCGCTACTACCCCGAGCCCTTATATCTGATTCCATCTGCCATGTAGGGATCTCTACCTATCTAACTCTCTACCACACCTCTAGTAGTGGGCCTTGTGTTGCCTACTACTAGGGAGCCTACTGCAGGGGTGCCTATTGCTGTTGTGCTGGTGCCTGCTCTGGGGCTGGCGTTGCTCCCCCCAATGGGTCTGAGAACTATGGGAAGGGGTGATTGATAAGATACACTTGATATGTTGGTGTCACCCTTGCATCTGCTACCTTTGGATGGTAGTCCTATTGTACCACAACTAGGTTGCACACATCGATCATAGATTTCCTTACATCTAGCCTCACCAACCATCCCCATGTAAGATCCTTCGTGACTCGCATGTAGGCACAAAATTTCTAGGAGATGCCTTGCTACCTCCCATACTACCTCCATACTTGGCTAATAGCGAACCACTCAATAATATGCGTCGTCCTCCTCACTAGCAACCGTGAACAAAACATCCATCCCAACTCTCTAAAAGCATCCTCTCACTCCTCTATCTCTTGCTAGGGCCACCATACAATGGATACTGGGTCATCAAGATGGGCTTGCTAGTGCTCCATCTTACCTAGGCTTGCCTGGGTAATCTGCCCTCTATATCTACAAATGTATGGCTTCACAAGCTCCTGGGCATCCTCAAAAATAGGTCGTGTGACTAGCAGGTGCTCCCATGCCCATACCTATAGAACATACACACCGGCAACCATACTCTTCTACTCATTGTATACAATCTCATGCATCTCATAGAACATATGGGCGAGCATGCACTAACCCCATCCAAATCTCTTTGGAGAATCCAACATCTGCTGAAGCATAATCCCCCATCAACACTCCAGTCTGTGCTGCCCTCTGTCAGGCATCAAGAAGTAGCTGATGAATATGGCCAAAACTATGGCCAATCTATGTGTCTATCCATATGTGTGGATGATCTCATCCCAGGTAATGGCTCGTCCAATAGCCAACTCCCTCTAAAAAATGGCACACAAGGCCTCTGTACCTGCTTGAGGCACTGTATCATATGATACTCTGAGCCCATTAAATGGTATATGTAGAATCCTATACATCCTCAGGAGTCACAATCATCTCTCCTTGAGGAAGGTGGACAGTGTTTGTTTCCGAATGGAGATGCTCCACCAAGGCAGTCAACAGGCCATGATTCACCACCAATGTTGGGATCCAGCATAAAGAAGTGAGCCCTAGTCTATCAATATGTGCCATGTTTGTTGTATCCAAGCTCAACAATAACACCCCATATTGTAGATAATGGAATTTGAATGAGACGTCACCAAATACCTCTTGCACACACAAACAAAAACAACAACAAGAAAATAGTTAGTACCCGATCAACAAATCAGCATGATGAAGAAACAAATGCAAAAATCATGCTAAAAATGTAAAAAAAAAGAAAATTTTCACTACACTACTGTCATGGATTTTCGTGTGAGGATGTACTTCTTCATGCGAGAATTCATTTCATTGCATAAGATTGTGCATCTTCACATGAGAAAACAAGGCCTCACCTAAAGAAATGTGAGCCCACGTAAGTGATCAACACCCTATGCAAAGAGAGACTCTCTCACGCGAAGAAACAAGTTTTCGCGCGAAGAGAGACATTCTCGCATGAAAGGCAACAACCACCCATGTGAAATTCTCACATTCTTCATGCAAGAAGTGGGTATCTCCCATGTGAGAACCCCCATCGATGCACGTGAATATATGCCAGGTTAGCAAATCTTTGCACAAAAAGAGATCACCTTCATGTGAGAAAGGACAATCTCACACGAAGATCGATTGGTACTTCCTAAAAATGTGCTAAAAATGCAATTAATGACCTCAAAATGTGTGAAAATGAAAGTAAAAAGGACACTTATCAATCATTCACTGGTGGTCCATAGTCTGCTAGCTGGATATGTCATCAGGAGTGCTCAAAATGGTGATATCTCATGTTCACTATCACCTTCTTCTTAAAGCTCCTATTCACAAAAGACAAAAGGTGCAAATGAATTGAAAATGACCCCTTGGGCCCTTATATAGGGTTTGACCTAATTTTGCAAAGTGCTTTGATTTGCGCAAAAATCACTCCCTAGCTAATTTGACCATTCTAAATCCATTTTTAGGATCAAATTCAAAATATGACACACCTAAGTAGCCCAAAATTGTGTTTTAAATTTTTTGGGACCAATGCAATTGAATGCTTGTGTAGTCCAAATTTTTTTATACTTTCCGATTTGTGGAATCTTTTCAACTTCAAATTCTTCCAACTTTCAAAATTTATTTTGGACAAAGTCAACTAAAGTCAACTATGGTCAAATTTGGTCAAAATTGGTCTTTTGGACCTCCAAATCACTTCAAATCAACTTTGAATCTTATTCTAATTGTTATGATCTGTTCTACATTCTGTTGAATCTTGAATTTCTTCTGTCTCTCTCGAAAAACTGCTTCACATGACATTTTTGGTGTTTCATCTTTTAATTTCACTCTCGAGGGGGCAAGATGATTACATCATTGAACTTGAAATTCAAATCAATCTGAATCTTTATTGCTCAGGGCATCTTGTTCCCATCTTATGTCCTCATCATTCGGGGCATCTTACCACTAGGGGCATCTTGTTTCCATCTTTCTGGCATCCTTGTCATCTATTTCATCTTGTCATTGGTTGATTATAGGTATTGGGACAATCTAAACCTTGACTCCTGAGGATCAAGCCTCATTCTAGGGATGATTCTATGACTCATAATTCAATCTTGACCTCTTACCAATCTTAGGTATCTAGGTGTTCTATCTTGATCCTTAAAGATTAAGCTCCGTTTTGGAGATAATCTTTTAAATACTATCAATCTTAGGTATCTAGATGTTCTATTTGGATCCTTAAATATTAAGTTCCATTCTGGAGATAATCTTTTAAATGCTATCAATCTCAAGTATCTAGATGTTTTATCTGGATCCTTAAAGATTAAGCTTCGTTCTGGAGATAATGTTTTAAATGCTATCAATCTTAGGTATCTAGGCATTTTATCTGGATCCTTAAAGATTAAGTTCTATTTTAGAGATAATATTTTAAATGCTATCAATGTTAGGTATCTAGATGTTCTATCTAGATCCTTAAAGATTAAGCTTTATTCTGGAGACAATCTTTTAAATGCTATCGATCTCAGGTATCTAGACATTCTATCTGGATCCTTAAAGGTTAAACTTTATTTTGATGGAAACCTTTAGAATGCTTATCATTTTGGGTATCTAGGTGCTTTGCCTAGATTCCTTGTGATTAATCTTTGTTCTGGAGATGGTCCTTAAAAGCTTATCAATTGGTCTATGTATCATCAACTTCAAAACCAATCTTATTTCTTGATCCTTGCATCATGCTTTGTGATTTTCTTTGAATTGAACGTGTTGCTCACACATTCATTCAAAGAGGGGAAAAATGTAATACAACAAAATTGGCTCATTGCCATGATCACCAATTCTGGTCTATTTCTGATCAATCCTAAAGACCTATCTCATTAGGCAATTCTCATTCTGATTGTCACTACTTGACTTAATTGTCAAATATAGAAAACCTCAATCTACATTAATCATACTCTCTATTTAATTCCTAAAGTATTGATTCGTATTAGTTGCATTAAACCTATTAGTTAAGATTTAATTTAATTTGAAGTATTTATACTTTAATTAAATTAAATTATATCCTAAGACTAATGTATTAGGGATTAAATTTATTTAATTTAATAATTATGCTTATTTTAATTAATTGAATGTGATTATTCAATTAAATAGAAAATTCATTTATGAGATCATATCTCACTTTATTAAATTAAATAATATCTTCAAAATCCTCTCTTCAGTTCTAAATGGAAACTTTGAGTGAACTATTTCTCAAAATGGAATAAATCTAGTTAACTCACTCTCACACTTTTGACAAGTTCAGTTAACTTCTCATCACACTTAGATGTGAAACAATTCACTTCACATGCACAAGGAAGTTTCCATCTTTGACTAAATCTTTTCTTCAATCTTGACCATCAATCTAAGTTGATCTCAACCATTGATGGATTCCAAGAATTCTATTTAGGAGGCTCATAATTCCTCATTACGAAGGTTGAATTGAATTGCTATCGAATCTCTGCGAGATTATGCACTCATTTTCTTATTATCATAAAGCTCTCATTTTCTCAGATTAATATCATTTAGAATTAATATGCATTCATTTAGTTAATTCTATTTATATGTTCTTAGATTAATTGCATAATCATTTAGACTACTTGCATATTCATATAGATTAATCATTTTAAAACCTTTGTTCTAGATGGTCTGATTACCTGTACCTCAAATTTGAGAGCATAAGTAGGTAAAATCCACCTAGATAGAAGACAACAAGTCATCTTGTAGGACTTCTCTTGGGTTAATTTTTTTTTTTTCATTCTAGGATGAATCCACATATAAAGACCATGTTGAAGTGTGTGTGTTAAACAGAGGCCACATTCCACACATACAACCTCCTGAGCTTCGCTTAAGGGGGGGTGTTAGAGTAATTATTTGTTTACACTTATCAATTAAATCACTTTGGTTTAATTAAATAAGTTACCTATTACTCTAGTTTTCTTAAGCTATCTCTTAGGTGCATATAATTAATATTTTGTATTAATTATAATGTGCAACCTAGCTTTTTTAGGCTTTCGGTTACCCTTTTTGGGTTTCGATCTCCTTTTGTAAGGATTGATCTCTTTGTAATTTTTAATCTAGTTGAATATTCTATTCTTCTTCTGAATATACAATTTTCGTGTTTTCAAATCAAACTCTTGCCTCTTCTTGTCTTTTTCTTCTCCATGACAGGTTTTCTACTTGCAGTTATTCTTGGGCTTTATGGATTTGATTTGCATATTTTCTCAAATCCTACAAGTTTTTCCTTTTTCATTGATTTAATGGTTATATATTATTATGCTTAGTTTTGAAGATATATGGTTATAAATTTGGTTGTTGAAGACATAGACCTCGATATGTAGAAAGAATTTACTATCACAAATGAGGTTGATAATGTAGAATCAATGAACCAATATTAGGATATATCAGATGGATTTAGTCTTACAATCGATCTTGATGACACAACTCAAATCAAAGACAAAATTCTACAATAGTTTTTCCCTTTTCATTTATTTAATGGTTATATATTGTTACACTCAGTGTTAAAGATATAGGGCTATAAATTTGGTTGTTAAAGACATAGACCTCAATATGTAGGAAGACTTTACTATCACAAAAAAATTTATAATGTTGAATTGATAAGACAATGTTAGGATATACTAGATGGATTTAGTCTTTGAACTAATCCTGATCACACAAATCAAAATCAAAGACAAAATGCTATGAAAGTTTTAACATTTTCATTGATTTCATGGTTATTTATTGTAATGTTCAGTCTTGAAGACATATGGTTATAAATTTGGTTGTTGAAGAAATATGGTTTAAAATTTGATTGTTGAAGACATAGAACTTGATATGTAGGAAGGATTTACCATCACAAATGAGCTTGATAATGTTGAATTCATAAATGAATGTTAGGATAGACTAGATGGATTTAGTCTTACAATTGATCTTTGATCACACATATCAAAATCAAAGACTGATTGAATATTAGATATGGATAAGGCACACTTAGAGGAAAATAGGTACCATGCCTAAGGTAAACCTGCCCAATTGGACATGGTGGAAGTGTTAGTTGGTGCCCCTAATGAGAAGAACATGAAATGACTCATCTGGACACTATTTCTTAAGTGCATTTGATGAGTTTTGCAAAAACATAAAAGTTGTTTCCCTATAAAATGATAGCTAGTATTCAAAAATTGAGTTAGGATATTTTAGGGCACCCTAACACAACCCCATAGGTTCAAATAGGTCCTATAGAGGTGCCCAAATTTGCAAGAAATAGTATATCAAAGTTTGGCATTTTTTTGTCCTTAAAGAACATAAGGTACATTGCCGGTGGGGTATATCGGCAAGCATTCCGAGGTGGCCATAGGAAAAATGGTACCATGCCTAGGGTAGACCTACCTAATTGAACATGGTGGTAGCATGAGTGCATGCCTATAATTAAAAGAATGTGATATGATTTAGTCAGTCACTATTTACTAAGGGTCATTAAGAAACATTGCGCAATGATATTTGAGCATGCATATCTCAAAGCTCATGTGATGTATCCAAAAATGGTCAAGTGCTATAGGATTGCATTATTAAGGCCTACAATAACCTTACCTAGTTTTAGGAGATTCAACTTGGTTTGGATTTGAAATCCCTTTCTCACCTAATGCCAAAAACACCATTGTCAAGAATACCAAATCAAATTGTGCTGCTGTTATTGTTCTCTTCTTTTCAAATCCTTTTCATCAATAAAATTTAAGACTAATAAGAACACACCTCTATCTCTTCTTTCTCATTCTTACATGGATAAAAACCAATTGTTCACAACTTCTCTCCATTGAATGTTTCTCCCCATTGAAACCAATCATCCATTATAACACTTCTCCCCCATACATACATAGGAATTTTTCATGTAATCTCTCCCCCATACATAGGAGACACTTCTCCCTAATTCATAGGAGATTTTTTCATGTATACTTTTCTCCCATTGACATCAATGGAAAAGGATTCATTAGGTCAATCATCTACTCCAAGTCTTCAATCATCTCAAGTGTCCAAAGAAACTATTCAAAACTAGCTACGAAGAGTCCTTGATGACTTTGCATATCTCAGATACTCCCCCATACAAGAAGCATTAACATACAGTCTAGTCAAACAATAGTGCTCTATACCACTAGACTGATGCAATCTCTAATCATTTACTTAGAAGTAGGCAGGGGCATAACCCTAAGCATATCTCACAAATACTCAAATGTATCTTTAGGAAAAGGCTTCGTAAAGCTATATGCAATTTTCTCTTTTGTACTTACATACTCCAATTTGATCTATTTCTTTCTAACTTTATATCTCTAAACATGATACTTAATAGATATATTCCTAGTCTTAGAATGCAACACATGATTCTTAGACATATAAACACTATAATTGTGTTATCACAATGTATGATAACAAGATCTGAAAATTCTATTCCAATGTCCTTCAACATCTGCTTCATCCACATGATCTGATTACAATTTTTTGTTGCTACTAGATACTCTAATTCATCTATATTTTGTGAAATACAATCATGTTTCTTTGTTAGCCAAGAAACCAATCTTCCTCCAAGGTAAAATTCTCCACCACTAGCACTCTTTCAGTCATCTGTATTGCCTGCCCAATCCACATTAGTATAAGCATACAAAGTAAAATAACTTGATCTATCCTACCATAGTCCAAAATTAGGTGTACCCTTTAGATATCCAAATATCCTCTTTACTAATGCATAATGTGATTCCTTAGGATCAACTTGAAATCTTGCTAGTATCCCAATTGCATTTTCTATATCTGGTCTGGTGTGATTTAGATATTGGAAACCTCCAATCATAGATCTATATTTCTTCTATTCAAATATACATGTCTCATCTTTGATAGATAACTTGTGACCAGTTATCATAGGTGTACCAATAGGCTTACAACTTTCCAAGATTTTTTTTTAACAAGTCTTTCAAATACTTAGCTTTTGATATGAAAATATCTTCACTATTTAGCACAATTTGTAAACCCAAGAAAAATTTCTTCTCACCAATCATACTCATCTCAAATTCATTCTTCATCTTATCAAAAAAATTATCACTTGATTCATCATTACCTAGGTATGTGTAGGATCATGGTGTGCCAAAAAGTGATGATGTGAAAAAAGTGGAGTTTGAAAACATTTAAAAGTGTTTCAAAATCTGCTCTAACTTTCTTCCACCCATCTTGATACCAAGGCAAAAAGGTTGGGCCAAACCTTATCGGGTATTCGATCCATTATCGGGTATCCGATATGAGATCAGATATTAGATATGAGATTGGATACTTGAAACCTAAAACTTGGAATTAAAAAAATAATTGAGAGAAAATAGCATATTTGCATTTGAGTTTGGTTTATGTTACCTCCATTTTAGGTATCGGATATAGGAATGGGTACATGATATAGGTAACAATTTTTTTGGTATATTTTTAATGATTTTTAATATAAATTAGGTATTTTAAATATAAATTGTTGAAAAATAGGTTTTTTTAAATAGAAATAGTTGAAAATTAGGTTTTTTTAATAGAAATGTTTTTTTGCAATTTAATAGGTATGGGTGACCCGAATGATGACATTGAGCTAGGAAACAATGTTACTTGAAATCCTCCACCAAACGATCTAGTTGCCCCTCAAAACTGTCCACCAAATGATCCCCTACCCCCTGAAAACCATCCTTGAATTAAAGATTTGATAGAATAAAATCTCATCGAACTAAGGGTTTTGCAAACCACATATAACAATATACCTACATTGGCTTCTATGTTATCCATGTTAAACACCATAGTGGATAATATTCAAACACTTACCAATGAACACAATGCTTCTCTTCACTAGCGTGAGAAAATGCATGCCATGTTTGATGATGGGTTGGACTATGGTGAGGTTGTGACACTACACATAACTAAAAATGATATACTTAACCTTTTTGTGGACTCAAAAATTGGTAAAATAGTAGACTGCAATACACCCAAATTATCAATTAAATGGTGTACAAATGAGACTATGTGTGTGAAATTTTGGAATCATTGGTAGATGGTTTTTGACAAACCTCCACACAAAAATTTAGTTCCATTATATTTCATTAAAAAATTGCATGCCAAATTTTTGTTGCACCTCAAGGTGAACTAGTAGAGCATGAGGCCCAACATGGGTGTAGGAGGAGGAGCTCCTCAAGATAGACCCTTTTCCCAATAGAAGAAAGATGTCATTTTGGTCTCCCCTATTGATGTCTCCCCCCCTCTAGTTTAGCATCCTAACATCATTACAGAGGCTAGCTCTCAGACTATTAGAGCCATCCATAGATTGAGTAGCCTATTGATATCCCAAGCTAGGTCAGTGTTGCCTCCCTGTGTTGATGATGCCAACATGAGTTCATCATTGATGAGATCATAACATGTTTGTGTGCCCCATACTTTCATTACATGCAAGAATATTTGTCTAGGTCCCATAGGTGATCTTTCTAAGTATCATTTTGTATTTGAGGAGGATGATACACCAGATGTGTGTATAGAGGCTACACAACTTGATGTGAGAGAGGAGGGTCATGAAGAGGCATGGAATCATTCTGTGTTAGTACATGTACACATTTTTTTGTTATGACATATTTGATTTAAATTTAATCTTTAGAGTAATTTTAATCCATACTAACTTATAGATATATGTGATCTTCATTCATGGTTAGTTGATGATTGAGGAGGAGCTTAGATAGGTTGATAATGTCACACTCTCAACTATTTCATTTGGCCTCGAGACATCTACATTACATTATGTTGTGTTCTCATTTTTTTTCTATTTGATATTGGAGTATACATGGTTTTTAATCTTTCTTTTCTCTTGTAGGTATCACCTGTAAATGGGGGGTAGAGTGTGGAGGGTGAGATAGAGCCCATTGATAAGGGAAAGGTAATTAGGTGCTTTTAAATGATTAAATATCGATGCATTCTTGTAAAATATTTGTGCTAATGAAATTTTTAGAATTAATGAAATTGAAATGAACTAAAATGAAGAAAAATAAATTAATCCAAGAGAGTTTGTAATGAAAATAGTTACAATACTCTACATGAGTTTTCCAAGATCAACACAAGAGAGGAGACAAAAATTTTAAAAGGGGAAAGCAAAGAAAACCCCTTGTGAACTATATGAATGAGGAGACATCCTAAATAATGATAAGGGAGGGAGGATGAGATAAAATGGAGCCATTGGCTCATTACATGAACTACATAGTGGTTGTGTGTTAAAGAATGAGAGAGAAACATCTCTTATATAGAGGTGAGAAGATGAGTCATTTAGTAACTCTCATGTGAGTGCTTGCCACATTCATAAGTGTGTGCATACAAAGTGTCATAATCCTCTTAAGGAGGAATAATTATTTTCCTTATAAAAGGAATTACAAAAATGAGTTTTCCTCACATCTTTGTCAATATATCAATGACTTGATCGTTGAGAATGTCTTCATTTATGCAAGAGGTCTCTTGTGAGTGTGGGTAGATATTTGTAGAGTTGAGAGAAGTGGATAGGTCCTCAAATGTGTTACATTTTCAAGTCAAATCATGGTGCATAGGATATTTACAACAAATAATAATGTCTTGTATGTGCCTGGATGGATTACCTGAAAAATAGACACAAGAAACAAGACAACTGTCCATAAGGAGGATTTCATTTGATATTCACATTAGCAATCCTTTTGAATAAGGATAAGAAAATTCTCATAGAGAAAAATTAGAATAGAGATGAAAAAGTGACCTATCACCAAAAAGAAATGGAGTTAACCTGATACCAAGATAAATCATATGCTCCAAAATATCAAAATTGATTAAAAAGATTGATCAATGTTCTCATGAAAAGTATATACTAGACCACAAACAAGCCTAACTAATGAAATATGCATCAAAAATGCATAAATCATGTGGATATAGATAGTCCACTAATGAGTAATCTTAATGCAAATAAATGTGTGATGACTCCATAACCTGCATGACTAATGATCAAAGCAATGAAGCATGTATATCATTATCACATTAGTATATGAATTAAGTAATATGAGAGACATTTGTATCACATTAGTATTATCATACCATGAGCCGGATAAGGAAACTATGTATTAGTTATACTAAGGGGACCATCATGATATGAATTAGATATAACTAAGGGGACCTTCATAATTAACCTTGAAAAATTGGCTCCCTATGGAATTTAAAAAAAAGATCCAAATAACTTCATATAAATAAATGTATAAAACCATAAAGTGCCAACATGGGCAAAGAACTATGCAATAAAAGCATAAAATTGCAACTATGTGC
Organism: Cupressus sempervirens; assembly: GCA_028749045.1. NCBI lineage: Eukaryota > Viridiplantae > Streptophyta > Pinopsida > Cupressales > Cupressaceae > Cupressus > Cupressus sempervirens. Next base: position 371,142,481 of record CM053783.1, on the reverse strand, counting down.
AAATCTGTAGATCAGAATAAAGTTGAAGGCAATTGTGTAAGATAACTCATCATTTGAAAAATATAAGGTAAATGTAACTTGATAGATGGAAGATCAATGAGTATTTAAAAAATATATGGATATTAGGTAGAAAACTCCATTGGGGGTAAACATGGGTACTTAATTTATTTTATGAAGGAATATACCAATTTACTAATCATAATAGTCATAATAAATTGTATTTATCGGGGTATATATGTGTGCATCCATATATACTTGAACAAATATACCCTTAAAATATATATACTCAAATGATAACTCAAATAATAACTCACAATACTTGAAAGAATTTTAATTTACCATTAGAAATGATTTTATGGCCCACATACCTTGATACTTGATGAGGATATAATCACAAAAAAATCTAAAATAACTTTGTAGATGAAGGAGCTAGAAAAGATTGCCCCCTTTTTTTTAAACACACCTTTGCTTCTAAGACAAGGAAAGATTTGAAAAACACTATGATTTGAAAAAGATAGAGCTCTTCAAGTAAAATTTTTGAGTTGCACAAACTTAATTGAAAGATGAAATAGTTAAAAGAAAGAGACCCTCTCTTTATGTAAAGATTTTTTTTGAATTTTTTTTTAAATTAATGTAACATATAACAAATGTTTAAAATTTGAAAAACAATTATTTAACTTTTATATATCCCTTTCATTTAAATGAGTAAAAAAATCTTAAATAAAACTTGGTCAAGCTTGAAGGGAAAAATACAAAAAATATATTAAATTGGATAAGAGATATTATTTTAAAAAAATTATATATAAAAACTCAGGCAAAATTTAATTTTTATTTTTTATTCCTAGTTCAAAGAAATTTAACATAAGATATTAGTTAGTCACGTGCCTTCTTTAAGGAATCTAAGTATTAGGGTTTTGTACGTAAAGGAAATAAAATAATAATTATAATATTTTAAAAACCTACGTGCCTTGAGCCATTTTAATAACTTACAATTAAAAAAAAACAAAAACAAAGAAGAATCATTTCATATTAGAATATAAACAATTTTTTTTTTCAAAAACTAGAATGAGTTTAATGTAAGAATTGAAAAATAAAAAATTGGTTACAAGAATCGAAATGAGTAGAAATTGGCTGTAGTTCATTATTCTACAAAGACATTACTCTTAAACAATGATGCAATAAAGAAAGTTTAGTGAGATACATGGTGTTGGCTACACACCAAAGGATAAAGATAGAAAGAGATGACATTATTATTTCATTTTAAAGAATGCAACCAATGAATGAATAATAAAATATTAACTATAATAAGTAGAAAATGATAATGTAGAGAAAAACACATTACAACTAAGAGAAATAGGCAAGTAATAATAGATCTTACAAACAAATAATAATTAGATGAGCAAGAAATAAGCTTGACAAGCCCAATAAAATAAGACCCAATCAAACGCGGGAAAAGTCCATGATATAATCAAATAAAGAAAATCCATTTTATCTGACCAACAAGAATTTTTGTAATTTCTATATGATGATGATGCATATTAAAGTATTTTTTTAAAAATATAGCTCAAGCCTTATTTTTTTCTAGATTCAGTTAAATATGTTTTTTTAATATTTTTTATGCAAGAAATATTAAATTAAAACTATGAAAGAAAAGTGAATGTTTTTAGAGACTTAGTCTTTTGGATGCAAGTGAATAAATATATTCAGAGACATCAAAACAATGATATCAATGGTAGTAGTTACCAAAGAATATAACTAGGATAGAAAGTTTCATGTGAGCTAGAGTAATACAATAACATGCATAGGGTGGTCAACATAGTATTCAACGGAAGAAGGAAATAACAAAGAAGAATCGCTATAAGTAGCAAACAACTAGAATAAATTTGAAATAAGTGCCAGGAGCCTTACTCATGGTTAGGTGAAGCTTTGGCTAAGGCCAACCTATCTAATTCTTGGCAAAGGTAAATGTATGTGTAAGAGTAGTGAGAAAGAAAAAAAGAGTACTTGAGATCTACAATAATGCACATGATTGTAGATTATTTTTCTTTTTGATTCAAAAGTATCTACATGTCATACAAAATTGATTGAGTATGAAATTTTAAAGAATTCTTCTAATTGTTGTTTATGCTAAAAAAAAATTGACAAGGCACACCACCAGTTGCATATTTGGAGGTCGAGCTTTCTTTGAAGAGCCAACAAGTCCAAATTCATCACAAGTAGGGTTCTTAATCTAAAAAATATTGAAGGCTAAAAGGTTTTTTTCAAGGCATATTGTTGACTTTAGTGTTAGACATATTGCAATTTTTTTAAAGAAAAAAAGTATTAAGAAAACTTAAATTTTTGTTAAAAATTAAATTTTCTCTAAATTGGTTTTGAATAAATATTTTAGCAAAATAAGTACTACATATGTATATAATCATATAAATATAGTGTAATAAACTTTAGAAATAATTAAATTTTAGATAAAGGAAATATAATTAAAGGAAGTTAGAATTGTAAATGGATAGTTAAAATTAAAAGAGAAGAATATATCTTAAAAGGATCAAGTTTGAATTTCATTTTGAATGTAAATTACTAAGAAAATTAGCATTTTTCAATATACATTAAAAAAAACAAAAAACTAAAGAAGCTTTATTTTTATTTTTATTTTATATTGAATGCATGGTGCATAAAGGAGATAGATCAAAAAGTACCAAATTTTTGAGTGATGATTCCCAATTTAACATTAGAATTTCATCTAGAATCAACATACCTCAGGGGAGATTTAGACATACTATTTCAAGCAATGTTTAAAGAGGTGGAGCATGCAATAAGGTGCATTATAGGTAATGGGGTCCTAAGGCCGAAGGCACCATGTCCAATCTTTCAAACACAAGTTTTATCAATATTTTACTCAAACATATATGATATGTTACCAGAGTACAAGAAATTGCTTAAGATTCAAGAGATATGCATAAATCCATCATTTGTGAATGTGGCAATATTGGATGAGGTACTGAATAAGTATGGGTTGCATAGTTCAAAGGCATGGGTGGGAGGAATTATTCCCATCAAGAAATTTGACAAGGATATGGTATCGATGTTCCTTTTGGATACAATGAGGATAGGATTGAGATTAAGGAATCACATGTATTTTGAAAGGGAAATTATTCATATAGCTGGGCTACTTCTAGTAGATATGATGGCAAGGGCATATGCACTATTTGCTGCAATCACAGTGGTAGTCTATTATTGCAAGAACTGAAGGGTTCCTCCTTAGACAAGTGTCTCTTCAAGGAATGACAACATAGGGGTTATAGTAGAACCCGTGGGTTCTACAAATCAAGTGTAGGGGGATGGGTCTTGAAGTAAAGGTGAAGAATGTAAGGGTTAGACTTGCAACAAGTTTAGGTTTTAGTTATGATAGAAGGAGAGAGAAGGAATTTTTTTTTGATGTACTTGCTTTTATTTGAAATAGAGTAATGGATATTGATAACACAATTTCCTAAAGTGAAAGCTAGCAAAAAAAATGCAAAGACTAATTTGATGTTATGATTAATAAATGAATCATATAAGAGCATACTAAAGAGAGATAAATATTTTAGAAAGAAGAAAAAAAGAGCAATATCACTCTTTGTTTTTGTGGTGAGCCTTCCAAAACAAGAGGAAGTAAAATGGGTTAGATAGAAAATAAACTATTTGGTAGAAAGCCTTCCAAAGAGGGTTAAGAAAAAACTATAAGGAACCTTGCAACATAAAAATATTAAGAAAAATAAATTGTAACTTCAATTATTTCTTTTAACAAGGGTCAAAACCCGCATGCACAAAGTGTTAGAATAAATTTAAAATTGCAATAAACTCTTCTCTCAAGAGTGACTCCTAAACAAGGTGAGCTCCAATGAATGAAAACCTTCACACAAACTAAAAAAAAGGATTAATTAAGCTTTGATACCATGTTATAAATAATGAAATTGAAATGAACTAAAATGAAGAACAATAAATTAATCTAAGGGAGTTTGTAATGAAAATGGTTACCATACTTTACATGAGCTTTCCAAGATCAACACAAGAGAAGAGACAATGTTTTTGAAAGGGGAAAGCAAAGAAAACCCCTTGTGAATTATATGAATGAGGAAAAATCATAAAGAATGATGAGAGGGAGAGAGGATGAGATAAAATGGAGCCATAGGTTCATTACATGAACTACATAGTGGTTGTGTGTTAAAGAATGAGAGAGGAGCATCTCTTATATAGAGATGAGAAGAGGAGTCATTTAGTAACTCCCATGTGACTGCTTGCCACATTCATAAATGCATGCATAACAAGTGTCATAATCCTCTTAATGAGGAATAACTATTTTCCTTAAAAAAGGAATTACAAAAATGAGCTATCCTCACATATGACAATAGGACAAGCAAGTAAAATATCCATGTGGACTAGAGGACAAATAAGATAATTCATACTTTGGTTTATGCCATTTAATAAATGAATACAAGCAAGGAAAGATTACTAATTCTAACAATTTAATTACATTCTTTATTGTATAGGGCATGGCTACTAGTGATGGGTCTAGGAAGATTCAACATCCCAGACCCTCTAGCATTTCCATTCACAACGAGAGCCCCATCATATGTATAAGTATCATTTATTTATTATTTTCCTTATTTTCATAAAAAAATTCAAAATTGATTTCCATGATATTTAGAACTAGGCTTTTGTATCTCATAGGAAACACCTAGTGAACATGAGGCTGGATGTCAAAGTTTTGTATCTTTGCTCACACAACCATTATATCTAGAGGAGGAGTCGAAAGGGGTAAGTTGTAGTTTCAATTATTGATTATATGTTATAAATTTAGTATGATATGAATTATAATGTTATATTTTAAGTTTTAGATCCATCTGACAAACATACTTGAACATATACAGGCCACAACCAACTAGGTTCTAGGCATCTTGACATATGAGAGGACACCTGACCGACATAGGAGTTCGATGAGAGAGGTATTGATGATGAAAGTTTAATACTATAAATATTCAATAAAAAAAATGATCATTATGCATTTTAATAATTCAATGTTAGATACATAGAATCATATAAATTTAGTATGTTAACTTTGGTTTTTCCTTTTTTGTTGATGTAGGAGGTGTTCGATCCACCTAGTTCAGTGAAGAAGTTGCATTTTGATCATCCGCCAGCAACATAAGATAGTATAGTTGTCATAGGATGCATCATGAGACATTTTAAGATGACATGTGCCGCATTGTATACAAAAACATTGATAGTATACACATTTCGATGGCATGATCAACCACATTTTGTATACGAGTCTATGTATTTTGATATATATTTGGGTAATTTGTCTATGGATACATGAAATTTGATATATATATTTGTGTAATTTGTCTATGGATACATGTATTTTGATATATATATTTTTCATTTATGTGCATAATGATATACATATTAATTTAGTATAGTATTGTTCAATTTATCGTGGATCATGTGTATTGTTCATGTTTATGGAATATCATTCATTTTGATCATGTTTGTTATATTCAATTCAAATGCAATAATTTGTGAAGAGCATTTTAACAACTTTTATTATCAAAATTTGATGAAATGTTTAATTTTAAATTATATCATATATGTTTAATTTGAAATGATCTTTGTGATCCCTTAAGATGTCTACAGATAGCCAAATCCATGGCCACTTTGGTCTTAGGAGCCCATCTTTGGTGTTATGAGATGTTTTAGTATGTACTAGTCATAAAAATTATTGGGGCTCTATGGTAATAATAAGGGTGTCACTAGGTGTCACTAGGTTATTATAGACCTCAATATGACCATCTTGTAGCATTTGATGTTTCACCGATAGCCTCCATGAGCTTTGAGTTTCGAGTTATGACCCTTGGAAGATCAACCTCCAAATCCACTTAGAGAACCTCTTTGGTATGGGTTGGCCACAAATGTGGGAGGACCTCTATGGATAGAAAAAGGGTGTCACTATTATTCAACTTCCCATTCGATGCTAATGGCACTAATAATTTGATGCCAAGATCATCAATTTCGAAGTTGCACAACTATGCACCAATGAACTGAGGCACACTACAAGTTTTGGCATCAAGCAAGATTGCTGTGTCAAATCCAAATCAAATGTGATCTGTCCTAAATGAGATTGGTTATTATAGACCTTAGTATGACTATTCTATAGAATTTGACATTTCATCATAGCCCCTACAAGCTCTGAGCTACCACCCTTGGAAGATCAACCTCCAAACACACTTAAGCACCTTGGAGATTCTTTGGTATGGGGTGGCTATGAATTTTGGAAACTCTCTATGGCTAGAAAAAGGGTTTCACTTGGGTTCACTCAACCATATAGAGATAATGGTGTTAATGATTCGATGCCAATATAAATGGTTTCAAAGTTGCATAATGATTCATCAATGAACTGAGGTACACTACAAGTTTTGGCATCAAGCAAGATGGCTATGCCAAATCCAAATGGAATGTGATCTCTCCAAAATGAGATAGGTTATTGTAGGCATCGACATGATTGTCTTTTAGCTTTGAGATTTCATCGATATCCCCCATGAGCTCTAAGTTATGACCCTCAAAATATTGACGTCCAAAAACACTCATAACACCTTTGAGACTCTTCGATACAGGGTGACCGTGAATGTTGGTGGTTGTTTGTGTTTGGAAAAAGGGTGTCACTAGGGTTTAAACTCCCATCTAGAGCTAATGGTACTGATGATTCGATGCCAAGATCAGCAGTTTCAAAATTGCACAGTGATGCACCAATGAATTGAGGCACTCTACAAGTTTTGGCATCGAGTGACATTACTATGTCAAATCCAAAAGGAATGTGACCTCTCTAAAATGAGATAGGTTATTGTAAACCTAGGCATGAATACCCTATAAAATTTGACATTTCACCAATAGCCACCATGAGCTTCAAGTTACATCTCTTAGAAGATCAACATCCAAACACACTTAAAGCATGTAACACCTCGCTAGGGAACCCAAAAGAAATTAACCTAAAGTTTCACTAAGTTTGTCAAACAATTTTTTTTTAAAGATAAAGATAATAAGTAACATTAGATAATAGAGTAGAGAAATAACAATAAGAGATAAAATAGTGAAAGCAATAACTCACATACATACAACGATCATAAAAAAATTATATCTCTTAAGGGTTTCATGATGTTGAATCACATTTAAGTTTTATTAATATTAAATCTAGCACATAACCATAAAATCCACATCATTGAATAAACATAAGTAAAAATCCAATTAAATAATATACAATTAAAAAGGATGCCACTTGGCATAACCAAAATGCATGATCATCCACTATACAAGTCATAGGGTATGAATATCTCAAAGAATATACATCATAAATAAATACATCATCTCATAAGGTCTTTGATAAAAAAAATAGTATAATAGAATAAAACTATGCAATAGAAAAATAAGATTAGATAGAAAGGAACATCTACACAAGCACATCCAATGATGACATCCAATAGTAAGATCTTAATGGTATAAGAAAATGCACTACCACCTGACCTTGTGGGACCTAAATGGTCGACTCCCTTTGCATTGAGGAGATAAATTCAAGTCCCATATGGATATCATAACACAATTCATAACCAACATCTAGGTTGAAGGAATCACCTAAAAGAAAACTATCTCAAAGGGCACCAAGACACAAGTATCAAATAATACCAAAGGCAACAAAGACAAATAGGAAATATACTATGTAAGTGGGAAAGTGTCATCACATGAGCCAACTCTAAGGTTACCTTGGTAGCCTCTCTGGACTCTAACCCCCTAGTGTCCCTACATGGCATCAATATCCTTTTGTACAGACAAGGAATACTAACAAGTCAACTCTAAGGTTTCCCTGTTAGTCTCTTTGTACTTTGACCCTCTAGTGACTTTATGTGGCACTAAAATATTATTAATTTATTTTATACCCATTTAATGAAATGTTATCACTTATTAAAGAAATCTAGTCTTTTAATCCTTTGGCTCGCTAGTAACTCTATGCGGCACTAGTATCCTTTCATACTAACAAGACATATTAACGAGTCAACTCTAAGGTTACCCAACTAGTATTCCAATCCTCCAGCCCCTTAGTGACTTTATGTACTACCAATATCTTGTTAATTCATTTTAAACCCATTTAATGAAATATTATCACTTCTTAAAATAACTTACAATGGGTTACCTAGGCAGCCACTTAGGGCTTCAACCTCCATTGCAAGCCACTTCCCAACATGACATATAGATAACCTACCCTAAGTTCAGAAAAAGTAGAAGGTCTCATACGACCATAAATGACACATCAATTCTTAAACAAGCAACTAGAAAGTATTGAAATATCACGAATCAAAATCACATGTTTCACCAATACAATCATCCTAATAGGATTGATCCAAAATAAAGTACACATATACCAACCCATGACATCATATGAAATCACCAAAAATAAATCACAATAATCACCTCAGTCCTAAACAAGAAACTAGAAAGAAATCCAAATATAATTGACTAAAGACTCAAAGGTTAGACCAGAAAAGTAATACCATTCACCTCAGTTCAACACAAGAAACTAGAAAGCACAACAAAATAACTAATCAAACTCATCATAAAATACACATGACACATCACCATGATCATGTATAAAAGATCATAACCATAACAAAATCTCAGAACAAAACCCCCAAGCCTCTGGTAAACATCCTGATTGGTCAAAGCTAAGTCAACCCAAAAACCAATAATAATAAACCACATGTCATAAAGAGTACATACAAAAGTAGGTTTCATAATTCATTAGGTTTTGAAAACACTAAATTTTAATTTTTACTAAAGATTTCCAAGTTTCCATCTTCATTTTCAAGTATTACAATTGATAATAGTTTTGATTTCAATCAAAGTTTTAGTTTCCATTTCTCTAGATGCCAAATTCACTAAGGTTTCCAAGTTCACAAGAACCTAAGAAGATTCAACAATTCGTAAAATGGTTGTTTAAAAATAAACCCCATTTTCAATTATCAAATTCACTTTCCAATATGTTTTAATAATAAAATTCTTCAATTTAAATATTATTAAAATTCACAATAATAAATTAATTTAATAATGATAATGATTATTGATTTATTAATAATCTATATTAATCATTAATTTTGTAATTACCATTCTATTAATAAAATACCAATTTTATAACATTTATAATATATAATATTATATATATATATAAACAAACAAACAAACAAATAAATAAACAAACAAACAAACAAATAAATAAATAAATAAATAAATAAAATATTTGTCAAGGCACGTCTACGAACTACTACAGTAGTCTGCTGCGATTGCAAGTAGACCTAGACAAACAATCAAATTTTTCATTTTATAAATTGATTTCTTTCCCAAAATCCTACTTGATTAAAATATCATTCTATTAAATTAATAGAATGAGGGTTTCTAAATTCTCAATTCTCATATACATATAATCTTAGAATGAAGAACACTTGAAATTTATAGCAAGGGTTTCAATTTAATTAATTCGTTCATAAACATATTTAAGAACAAAGAACAATAAATTTCAACACAAGGGTTTCAACCAAAAGCTTTGAAAATAGATTTATCTAGACACGAAGAAGATAGGAATTTGAAAAATGAAAAACTACTATGCAAATAATCTACAAGATTCTATCTAAATTTGATGCTAATACGAGAACACATGGAGCACACAAGTATTCCCCTTTCTTCTAAAATCCTCCTCCAAAAATTACTCTTCTGAATCCTGGTAATCGAGAAATGAACTCTAAATCTCTAATAAAGAGTTTTTCCTAATTTAGGGCTTTAATTGTGAAATCACGCGAAAACCCTTTTTCTTTTATTATTTTATTATATTTTAATTTTATGCACAAATTTTTGCAATTTAATTTAAATAAACTTTATCAAATTAATAATTTCTCTCTCTCTTATTAAATCATGAGACACTTTAAGTAATATATTTATTAATTCAACTAATAATATTATTTAGAGTTAATTATTTAAAATAAAACTCCTAAATAATAATTATTAAATTAAATAAATATAATTGCACCAAAATTAGAACTTTAATTAAATCTTTTAAATTTAATTATTTTATTTAATTAATTTTTCAATTAATTAAATATAATTAAATATTGAATTTTCTTTATAATTTTTTTATTAAATTAAATCATTAAATTATCTTTTAATATTATTTAATTATAACTAAAAACTACACCAGACCCACAAAAGTAAATACAAAAACTCAATTGAATACAAAGAACATAATCAAACTCTAGGGTCAAAATTATGAATTGACATCACATGACAAATTCAAATAGGTAAACAACTTAGATACTTGTCCTACTTTCTAGGACAATTGGGTTAGTTTAGGGTTTAGACTTAAGAATTATCTCCCCACTTATATCATTGAGATACTGCAATAGGGTACACTCATTTTGGCAATTTAGAGAAGTCGACACCCAGTACCTACAATCTGCATAAAATCCATGCATGTACATGCACATATAATCTAATCTAAATAGGCAATGGTAAAGAGTGGTGCATCATGTAGATCCTGACTAGTAGGTGACTACGACTCCCTCTATCAACCACATCAGGAACATCAAACATAAAGTAAAATATACAAGTACACCATACACATGCAAGTATGGGGTAAGTATCTATAAAAATGCATATAAATCATTCATGCAACTAACATCATGCAATAATTGAAATTGATGTAGGAACATACATATATCATCATAGAAATAATCTTGAACACATGAAATAACTAAGTAACTCATCACATAAATCAATTGGATATGAAATACATTTAATCTAATATGGTAACCAAGTACCAATAATCATAAAAATAAACATAAAATAGGCCTAAAATAATTTGACAATAAAAATAGAAAAGTTAACTAGGGGTAGGCATTACAAAGCACCTTGGAGACTCTCTAGTACAGGGTGACCATGAACATTGGAGGCTCTCTATGGCCAAAAAAAGGGTATCACTAGGGTTCAACCCCCCATCCAGAGCTAATGGCATTGATGATTCAATGCCAAGATCAGTGGTTTCAAAGTTATGTAGTGAGATCGCTGATCTTGGCATTGAATGAAATGTGGTCTCTCTTAAATGAGATAGTTTATTGTATGCCTTAGCATGACCATCCTATAGCATTTGATGTTTCACCGATATCCCCCACGAGCTCTGAGTTACGATCCTCAAAAGATTGACCTCCAAACATACTTAGAGCACCTTTGAGACTCTTCAATACAAGGTGGCCGTAAATGTTAGAGGTTCTTTGTGACCAGAATAAGGGTATTACTAGGGTTAACTAGCCCATCTAGAACTAATGGCACTAGTGGTTCGATGCCAAGATCAACAGTTTCAAAGTTGTGCAGTGATGCACCAATGAACTAAGGTACACTACAAGTTTTGGCATCGAGCGAGATCACTATGCCAAATCCAAATGGAATGTGATCTCTTCAAAATGAGATATGTTATTGTAGGCCTCAATATGACTATCTTGTAGCATTTTATGTTTTACCAATATCCCCCATGAGCTCTAAGTTATGACCCTCAAAAGATCGACCTCCAAATGCACTCAAAGCACCTTCAGTATGGGGTGACTATGAAAGTTGGTGGCTCTTTGTGTCTAGAAAAAGGGTGTCACTAGGGTTCATGTGCCCATCTAGAGCTAATTGCTTTGATGATTCAATGCCAAGATCAATGGTTTCAAAGTTACATAGTGATGCACCTATGAACTAAAACACTCTGCAAGTTTTGGCATCAAGCGAGATCACTGTGATGAATTCAAGCAGAATGTGATCTCTTTAAAATGAGATAGGTTGTTGTAGCCCTTGACATGACCATCCTATAGAATTTTATGTTTCACCAATATCCCCCATGAGTTCTGAGTTATGACCCTTGGAAGATCGATCTCCAAATGCACTTAGAGCACCTTGGAGACTCTTCATTACAGGGACACCACAAATGTTGGAGGCTCTTCATGGCCAAAAAAAGGGTGTCATTAGGGTTCACTCAGCCATCTAAAGCTAATGCCACCGATGATTCAATTTCAAGATCAATAGTTTCAAATTTGTCTAGTGATGCACCAATGAACTAAGGCACACTATAAGTTTCAACATCGAACGAGATCGTAGTGCCGAATCCAAATACAATGTGATCTCTCTAAAATCAGATATCTTATTATAGGCCTCAACATGAGCATCCTTTAGCATTTGAAATTTCATTGATAGCCCCTATGAGTTCTGAGTTATGACCCTTGGAAGATCAAACTCCAAATGCACTTAGAGCACCTTGGAGACTCTTTAGTACGGGCTGGCCATGAATGTTGGAAGCTCTCTATGGCCAGAACATGGGTGTCACTAGGATTATAATTAAGTAAAACTTATAATTTTTAGCTCCCTCAAGTTTTTGGCATTGGGCACAGTGCAAGTTTGGTGTTAGTATTAATTAAAATCATCATTTTTTAGGTCCCTCTACATTAATTATATTAAGTAAAAACATCCTTGTTTCTTACATTAAATCAACAAGTTTACATTTACAACATCTCAATTATTTCATTATTATTACATCAATACACAATTACCAAAAATTGTAGTGTCAAAAATAGAATAGATTTTTCTTCCTTCTGCTCCTTATTTAGCTTTTATCTTCATGCATGGCTACTCTTCATGATGTACCTACATTTCAATAACATAAAAAATATTAGTAAATAATCATATTAGACAAGATAATCATTGGTTCACTGAATCATTATGAACAAAAGAACATAAGAAGTAAATATACTTAGTCAAGTATTCCTGTAAGGGTCCTCTCTATATTTTAGGGTCTCCAATAGGGCTTCATGATCAATATTAGTAATAGTAAAAAGTTCTTTTACTTTTGGTCTTCATTGATGCTTTAACAATTTCACATTTGTTACTATAATAAGATGTGAATCTATGAGAACTATTTTGTGCATATGATAGTATTCAAATGTAGGAATTCCATTCCTTCTTAGCATATATGTCCGTAGCCATGTACCAACAACAATAATTGAACCACTAGTATATGTGAATCCATTATCATCTATGAATGGTTGTGCAAGTGTTTATTTACCCCTTACATAATGTGCTAACCAATAATCCAATTTCTCATCATTCCCCTATGGTGCAACCAATACAAAGACATGTCCTAAATGAAGAGAATCTGATAGATGGTTATGCTCAACTGAACTTTCCATGTCATCATTTCTGATAGAGGGTATGATAGACAATGGAGTAAGATAATATGGAGCCCATGTGTCCACCCACTCAATCAACTCACATCAATCCAAATCACATAGAAAATAACTAGGACAAAAGAAAGCTAGCCATCGTGTCCAAATGGTCTATGTACTAGAATCAGAGCTCCAGAATGAATGCATTTTTGATGAGTCTCTGATAGTAGCACAATTTGATCTATCACCTATGGACCCTTCCTCAACCAACCAAAAGAACCTCCGTACTGCTGCATCAAGAATCTTTGCTCCTGAAATCTTCAATTGCTCCTTAACTAAAGCTCTCTTCACACATACCCCTTCTCCATGATGTCCCCCTTTCCCATGGCTAGACTCAAAATAACTCCAAATATGAGGCACCCCCCTCTCTACATACATCCTACACAACCAATAAAACATGTGAGCATTCTTGAATTGACCTATACAATTATATGACCAAATGATATATCTATCCATACCAATGTCATACTCTTATAAGAAATCAAAATAATTCTCAAAACAATGTTGCACAAACTTGTGAGAGTGAGATCTATCATCACTCATATAAAAATGGTACTCTCTAATAATCTTTTGATTATCTTCTGCACTATTTGAGGTATGTCTATATGTTACATGGAAAAAAATAACAATCTGAATGGAGTTGTAATATTGAGATTGTGTCTTATTTTGGGCCTACAATGTGTAGTTCTTTGCAAAGTCAACAATTGATATAATAGTGCCAACGGGAAAAGTCTCCTTACACATTCTAAATTGTTGATCCAACCACTGGGACCTATGACTATGCCTTGCATACTTGTAGAAAATATTTGTCTTGAAATCTGAAATAAAACTAGCCACACTAATTTTTTTTGCAACCAATTCACATTTATATCCCTCACCTCCACTCTTCAATGTGAATTTCACCATTTCATATACCATTTTTACTATTTTCCTCCCAAGATCTTGTTTTCACCCCTCATGGAAACATGTGTCAAACTTGGATAATCCACCACAAGTTGAACACTTCTCATTTAAACAAACATTTCTATAAAAGAAACAACCATCAACTCTAGGAAATAAAAATAGATCTAGAAAGTCTCTTGATGATTTTGGAAGTCCACTAGCACCACAATTCTCCAACATTTCTTTACTATTCAAAGTAGAATAGATGGAGCATAATAGTTCATGAAGCATAGAAAACTCCACATGATATTTGCAACAACATGTATTTCAAAATTTGCACACAATAAAATGGCTTCAAGGATTCAAAATCCCTTTGTGATATATGCAATCTTGGATGACTCTGTCTAAATTCTTTGAACAACATAGTTTGATTACCTCCAAATAATGTTTAGGATGTGGCGTGCATTCTCTAATGTTAATTCTCAACTTTAACATGTCTTTAGCATTGGGTGATACTCTTGAGCTAGAGTGCCAAAACTGTTTAATTTCTTGCTTCAAATCATTGGCTAGCTTCTTATCAAAATGTGGAAGTCTTCCACCAAAATTCCATGTATCATTTTGAAGAGGATCATCAATTCTCTCTTGTCTACTAAGTGCTCTTCCCAAAGTAGTATGATTTAGGTTCAAGCCAATACAAGTTTGTTTGATATATCTACCCTTTCTCAAAGGATGACTTACCAAAGATGTTGTAATAACCCTTAAAGAAGCTCTCTTATCCTTCTCCTTGCTATTTTGTTTGCCAAAATATCTGAAAACATCTAGAAAGCTAATAAAAATTCCATTTAACTGACTTAGATGTGATCAAGTTTGACCCCAATTGCATTTTCACTATATTTCACCCACATTCAGGTCATTACCTTATTGGAAATCACAACTGAACTTCGATACTTGAATTTGGTTGCAAGTTAGGAATTTGGGAGAAAACCTTGAATAACTTGAACAAACTACTTTCTATGCAAAAACTAACCCTAGAATCAAAAATTTTGTCTTCTCCTAATTTTGGTGATATATAACATTGCTATATTTGCATACCCCCTAAAAGTCTATTTAAAAAATACCCCATGCTACATGGCTCAGGTTTGCAACTCAAAATTTTAAATTTTCAAAAAAATTTAAACTTATCTAAAGTTAAAACTTTAGATTATACCCTTTTGCAATTAAAAGATCTGACGTGCACTTTAAATTTGGAAAATGATTAAAAATTTGATATTGTAACTCTTTTCATTTTCCCTTTATCTTTGTATTTTGGGTCAAACTAGGTTTGACCAATGTTGCACGTGGCAATCTCCAATTGGACCACCTCTGTCTAGTCACCAGCCACTAGGCACCATGTGGTACCATCCTACTGATCCACCTGAAATTGCCACATGTTAATTTTTCATTGGCTTCTTGATCACCACTGGACCTCTATGTCATCACTCAATCAACACCTGCATGTCATCACCATGTCATAGTCAGCTCAGACCCACTACCATGTGGCGCATGCCTGCATACTCACATTGTTTATCTCATGAGAATCTCTGTAATGCAGGATTGTGCTCACCATAGGATTGTGACACATGTCATGATTTGGTGTGTTGGTGTTGATTTAAACCTATGGCACCACCTCATCACCAGTCAGGACCGGTTGCCATGTTGTGAGATCCCACATTTTCACACTTCTTATCCTCTGGGTAACTTCCCCAAGGAGGGAAGTGCCCACCACATGATCAGGACACGTGGCATGATCATGTACATTTTGGAGTTTTGATGCCACATTATCACGTGTGCACATTTTATCAAAATTAAGCATGGACGACCTGCTAGCTGTCCTTCATCATCCAAGTTGGCCATAGTGGTCCCATGCACAACCATGCTTTGCCTTTGAAAAGGCATGTCTTTAAGACATTAAGCATTGCATGTGAAATTTTATTTAAACATTTGAATATCTACCCACTTGGTGAATGTGGGACAATTGTTCCCATTTCTTTTGCCTCTTCTCTTAGCGTGGATTCTTTTTGTTTGCCCTTGGCATTTTCTCATTTGTCACTGGTTTTTGCTTTGCGTGAGTTGTTCCTCTCAATGCGTGGATGGGTTCTTTAGACATGGGTGCCCCATTCCCCTACTGCTGTGGGCATTCATTGAGCATGGATTCCCTTTTCATTGTTTTGAATCTATTTCTCGGGCGCCTTCTTCTTTCTTGCATTGTGGTTCTTCCTTGCTAACCAGCTTGCCTGATGGACATTGCCTCCATTTATGTGTGAGTTTCGTTCACTACTAGGGTTGCCCTCTGCCCATGCCAGATTCATTCTTGGTTGGGTTCCTTTGATTGGCTACATGCTTTGTTCCTTTATATGGCTACAACTTCCACTTTGACCTTTGGAGTAGGTTCCCTTTAATCTTCCCTTTTTAATGGCCCACTACCTTCTCTTTTGACATGCCACCCTTTTTCCCTTTTACCTCATGTGGGCAGTCTTCTCTTCACACTGCGTGTAGGTTGGATGTGATGTGCTCCTCTTAGGTGCTAGTCTTCCTTTGAATGCGGGTTTATCCTTTACATTGCTACCTTTGCCTAGGCTTTCCTCTATTCACATGCCACTTTACTACCTCATGTGGTCTTACATTTCCTTTTAATATATCAGAGTCTTCCCTCCATATTAACACCTGCTCTACTTGTAATAGAATTTTCATGTAAAAATTAAGCATGGCATATATCTGAACTGCATGTTGACCCTATGATCATTCTTCTTTTATTGGCATAGCCTCACTCCATTTCTTCCATTATGACCATATAACTAGCTTCTGTTCGGTGTTAACTTGTTTGGCATTCTTACAATGTTGTCAACATTATGCCATATGAATATTTCAAATTATCATTATTATGTGTTAGGAACTCAAACGTTAGAGCATATGCAAGGGTAATAGCCAAAATCTCTCCCATATACAAGATTTACTAGGCACTCCTAAGGTTCGCACTTATATGGATCCACTCGGTCTCAAAAAAAAAACTTGTTTCACATATTGAGAGTTTATAATAATTAGAAACATTATGATCATTCTTCCAATATATTTTAAAACCTTATTTGTTGTCACAAATCTGATGAATTTAGCTAGGCCCCAAAATGGGTCCAGCTAATTTTTTTTTTCATTTCTAAACAACTGAACTATCAAACTGATCCACCAATCATCTCAAAATGATTAGAATCAAGTTCAATCATTGAACCATCGATTAAAGCTCACTTTATCACTTATCTAAAAACTACCAATTTAATGCCAGAGGATCCTTTGATTGCCCTTAAAAACTGACCAGAACACCTGATCGGCCTTAAAAACTGGCACACCGATTCTCTGTTCTGTACACTTATACCATATTGAATCTCATCTCATGATGAATTTAGTGTCAAAAGATAATGACCGTCAAAGTTGATGTCTCAGAATTGCCTGCAAGAAAACATGTCAAAAAGTAGTAAATTGCGTTAAGATTTATGGCTTCAAAAACTAGGCAAACTGACACTTGGGGAAACAAAAAATGGGGCATTGGTTCACTGTCACAAGGAGAGTAAAACTATGCATTTTGGGCTCATGACAAATAACTGGGCACATTTGACAAGTGGTCAAAGTGGGCTACTCAAAATTTTCAGATTGAAACAATGGCAAAAAAACAATTTTTGCAAATGGAATTGACCTAGAAAAGTGTGCAAATAGATTCAACAAGACTTGCAAATTGGCACACTTAAAGTATTTTTGGAGTACAATAGAGTGGTATAATAAATTTGATCTCACCTATCATATATTTTGGGATATGACATCACAAATAGGGGTTCCAACAAATCTGCAAATGCTAACACTAGTAAAAAGTCAAAAATTGCATTTGGAATCGTGTTTGAAAACTGGTCAAACGGATTCATCATGAGCTCAAAATTGAAACATAACAAGTTTCTAACCTCTAAAATAGAATGCTAAATGAATTTTAGCATTTGTGTCAACTGGTCAAAAGTTATAACATGTCAAACATGGCTTTCTATAATTCAGAACTAATTGCATCAGCATGACAACATTAAAAGACCAAATTTGAGGGATTCAAAACCTAGTCAAACATACTCAAAATGACTCAAAACATTAAACATAGGCTCTTAGGTATGGATACTAGATAATCCCAAAGTGGTGAGTCATGAAACATTTCTAGGTACGATATATTCAAGGACAAACATAGCCTCCTATCACTATTTGACACTTGGGCAAAAATGCGGATTTGACGAGTGCTCAAAATGGGACTTCATGAAATGACTCAAAATGGGAATTTAAATTCATGAAAAAAGTGGATGCACTAAAAGAGAGGTTCCAGAAGCATTAACCATCTCTTGGGGCTCAAAAGTACCTTCGGGTACATATGCATTTGAAAGCACTTATAGGGCTTAAATTCTCAAAATTCTCAAAACTAGGGCTATAATTCTAATTTTTTATACCTAGATTGGAAAATTTTATTCTATAAAAATTAGACCAACAATGGCTCTATCTGGGGATGCATGTCCCTTGTAGACATGGCAAGGATTTAGATCTCTGGGAGAAGTAGACCACACACTTGACAACAAAAACTTCTCTCGAACAGCTTTATTAAAAGCAAAAGATAACTACACCTAATATGTAAAAGAGTTGATCCCAGGACACCAAACTTCAACAAAAATTCTTACCTCTATCATAAATCTAATTTTCATCTGCATTCTCATGAGGTAAGCTAGAAATATTCCTTCTATTAGTTTCACCAATTATGTTAGCATATTTAAACACACCACCTAGCAAAACTGAATCTACACCTTGACTTTCATAATGCATATAAAAATTAGCTTCACTTTCAAACTCTTGCTCATTATGAATGTTTTGATCAGCATTCTTATGAATATCAGACTCAAACTGAAACTAATCTTTAGAAACTGACTCATGAACATCATCAAATGGAAATACAAATGAGTTATATATATCGCTCATACTTTGACTTTGTATTTCTTCAAATGTTTTCGACTAGATTTCAAATGAGCAATCTGATTTATATTCATACATAACATTATCATCAAAATTTGAAATCACTCCATAACCACCCGATGTATCTTCACAATTGAAATGCTGATTAGCTTTTAGCTCGTATGAATCATCACAAAACTTACTATGAAGTGTCAACTTCTCTTCAAAGACAACTCCATCAAACACCTCATCTTCAAGCTCACAAAATGCAACATCATTAGAAAATTCAATATCACATATAGAAGAACAATCTTCTAATTTATTTCACCAATATGACAGTGTATCACCATTTGCATCTAGCCCAACTAAAACTGAAACTTCCATATTCTCTTCAAACAATGGGTTAATAACTCCATGCAGGGATCCTCTTTGAACATTTGGACAAAAATATAGGTTGTTCATCCTTAGGATTTTCATCATATAAAGCATTAGTATACATTTTAAAACCATTACATTTCATTGTCATGGAGACTTTCAACATGTGAAGAAAAATTAGAACCACATGAAGACTCAACATCCACTCTATCAACAAAGCATATAGAATATTAAAAAAAGTTACTTTGATTATCTTCATAAAGGTGATTCACATGTCTTGTAGACCTATCATTATTTATCTTACTAATAGGTGCTAATGCATTAACCTTAGAATCATTTGCAATGTCATGATGCAATGGGTCTAATGGGGCTGTGGGCTAGCCCATGACCCCATTCAACACATAACATCAATTATCCTATGTACCTATGGGTCCTACAAACCCTAAGGATAGATGTCATGATGCAATGGGTCCAATGGGGTTGTGGGCTAGCCTATGACCCCATTTGACCTATTGAATAGATTACCCTATGTCCCTAGGAGTTTTAGGAATCTTAGGGACACATGTCATGATGCAATGGGTCTAGGGACACATATCACAATGCAATGTGTTGAATGGGGTCGTGGGCTAGCCTACGACATCACTGGACCCATTACATCAATTACCCAATTTACCTAGGGGTCCTAGGACCTCTAAGGACACATGTCACGATAAAATAGGTCTAATGGGGTTGTGGCTAGCCCACAACCCCATTCCTCCCATTGCATTGATTACCCTATGTCCCTAGGGTTCCTAGGACTCCTAGGGACACATATTGCGATGTAATGGGTCAAATGGGGTTGTGGGTTAGGCCACAACCCCATTGGACCCATTGTAACGATTACCCTATCATTAGGGTCCTTGGACCCCTAGGGACACATGTACCCATGCAATGGGTCAAAAAGGGTCGTGGGCTATCCTATGACCCCATGGGACCCATTGCATTGATTACCCTATGTCCCTAGGGGTGCTAGGATGTCTAGGGACACATGCTAGAATGTAATGGGTCGAATAGGGTCATGGGCTAGCTAATGACCCTATTGGACCCATTGTGTCGATTACCTTATGTAGGACCCCTAGGGGAACATGTCATGATGTAATGGGTCGAATGGGGTCATGGGCTAATTTGATCCATTGCATTGATTAACCTATCTCCCTAGGGGTCTTAGGACCCCTAGGGACACATGTCTTGATGCAATGGGTTGAATGGGGTTGTGGGTATGAACCCATTCGACCCATTGCATCAATTACTTTAAGTCCCTAGGGGTCCTAAGACCGCTATGGACACATGTCATGATGAAATGGGTCCAATGGCCCACGACCCCATTGAACCCATTACATCGATTACCCTATGTCCCTAGGGATAATAGAACCCCTAGGGACTTATGTCATGATGCAATGGGTTCAATGGGGTCATGGGGTAGCATATGACCCTATTCCACCCATAACATTGATTACCTTATGTCCCTAGGGTTCCTAGGGCCCCTAAGGACACATGTGATGATGTAATAGGGCCTTGGCCTCATTCAACCCATTGCATCGATTACCCTATCTCCCTAGGGGTCCTAGGACCCCTAAGGAAACATGTCACATTGCAATGGGTCCAATGGTCGACCCATTACTTCGATTACCCTATGCCATATTGTAATTTAATAAACTATATAATATTATGCATTAATTTCTAATACTATGTAATAATATATATTTTATATAATAATAATAATAACAATAATAATATAGATAATATTTATAATATTATAGATAATATGTAATACCATATAATAATATATAGTAGTATGATACTAATACACTATCTAATCATATTTAATATCATATATAATAATATAACAATAAAATTTGTTATATAATAATTAAAAAAAAAAATACTATTCAAATATATCATTATATTTTAAATGTGAAAACATATTTAAATATGTTTGTTAACAAAACATGCAAAGAAATTTTAATATGTTTGTTAACTCTTTGTTTAAAATGTACAATTATTTCCCACCCTCTCAATTTTTGAATTTTTTTTTTGCCGCCAAATTTCAGGTGCCCGATTAGGCTTGGTTTATACCATATAATAATATATAGTAGTATGATACTAATACACTATCTAATCATATTTAATATCATATATAATAATAAAACCATGCAATTTGTTATATAATAATTTAAAAAAAAAAATACTATTCAAATATATCATTATATTTTAAATGTGAAAACATATTTAAATATGTTTGTTAACAAAACATGCAAAGAAATTTTAATATGTTTGTTAACTCTTTGTTTAAAATGTACAATTATTTCCCACCCTCTCAATTTTTGAATTTTTTTTTTGCTGCCAAATTTCAGGTGCCCGATTAGGCTTGGTTTATACCAAACCTCTTTTTTCAACTCAAAAAATGTGTTTAAGACATGTTTTAGTGACATTGAGACTTCAAGTAGCCATTTGATAATATTTTTTAAATCAAAATTCAATGAAACGAAAAGGGTTTTTTGATAACACTCAAGATTCCATCGATATAATTGCTGTCAAATTTTGAGTTCGATAAGTATTTATTAGTTAAATTTTAATGAAGATGTCTGTAAACTACCGATTGACATACTCATTAAAAAAAACTATAACTTTCAAATGGTATAACATTTTTGAAATCCAAAAGTTGCATCACATTCTATGCTTCACCTATTATAAGAAAAAAGGATAAAATTAATTTTGTAAAGTTTTCAATTAGTTAAGGTAGTTAGACATGAGAGTTTTTTAAATCTAAAAAAGTTATAGTACAAAATTCATATTTAATTATTTATTTGGAATAAAAATACCCAAAAATATTTGTCACATCTAGACATGGCTCTTCTTTTTATATCTATAATTATATTAAAAAATATTATCGTTTGATTTTGATTAAGGTCCCTAAATTTTTTGTAGTATTGCATTAAAATCCAAAATTTTGACAAATCAAATAATTTTTTCTCTAGATAAGGCCTTGCAGTTTAGAAACCACATTCAAGTTCCTATAGATTCTTTTCTTACAATTTTTTGATATAAAACCCATAACTACTTTAAAATTATGTGTTAAGTTAACATAACTCTAATTTGCTAGTTTTTCACTACCACTTAAGGCCATAGTTTGGTTGACCATGATCCTGCACATACCCACCTCCAAAGATTATATCATCAAAAAATATCACAGTGATCAATAATCCATTCTCAATTTCTCTCAAATATAAATTACTATTTTTTGTACCTTTACAAAATCCTAGTTTTGCCAAATATTTGTCCAACCTTGCATACTAGGTTCTAAGTGCTTGCTTTAGACCATACAATGCTTTTTTCAATCTGCATACATATCTTTTTTCTTCTATCAAAGGAAATCCTTTAGGCTACTCAATGTAGACTTCTTTAAGTTCTCCATTTAGAAATGTTGACTTTACATCCATCTGATACACTTTAAACTTCTTGCTTGTTGTATAGGCTAGGAACATTCTTACTGCTTCCATTGTGGCAATAGGGGAAAATGCCTCTTCATAATCTATACCTTCTCTTTGTGAATATCCTTTACATACCAGTCTACTTTATTCCTTACAACTTCACCTTGTTCATTCATCTTATTTTTGTATAACCATTTAGTTCCTATAGCATTCTTGTCTTTAGGTCTAGGAACCAATTCCCGTGTCTCATTCTTCATAATTTGATCTAGTTCTTTATTCATTGCTTGAATCCAATGATCATCCTTGCATGCCTCATTTGCACTCTTAGCTTCAACATGAGAAATCAAACATAGTTCCTCATGTACCATGTTTCTTATCATTACTCCTTTGTCTTTTCTTCCAATAATATGTTCAATAGGGTGATTCTTTTCTAAATTCTTGTTTAGTGTGGGAGTTATTATCTCAAATCTTATCCCTTCTCTTGGTTCTTATCTTTGTTCAACAATTTGAGCATCATTTTGCAAATCATTATTAGTCTCAAAGAAAACTTCAACATTTTCATGGTTAGCCTTCAGATCAACAATAGCTACTAAAGCTAACTCTTCTATTTCTTCCTCTTCCTAAAACAATCCAAGTTCATCAACTTCATTACTACTATCATTCAAAAATCTTTCCATACTTTCTTTGAATTCTTCTTCATCATTAGAAAGTTAGTTCTTTCTAGTTTTCCTTACTCTCTTGAGACAAATGGATGAAAAATGACCAAATTCTTTACATGTCCAACAATTTTTTTTCATACCTTTTGATTCTCTATTCATAATAAGAGAAATCACTTCTTCAATCTTTTTGTTTTCTTTAGATCTAGATCTATCTTTTCTTGTGCACTTGCATTAGTAGGTTTATCCTTTTGTATGCAACAAAAAGACTTTGGATTTGGAAACTCCATGTTTTATTTTGTACATAATTCTGATATCTCACCAAGGAATTCCATCTTTTGAATATCCAAATTAGCTTTATCAGATTTAGGACTTTCTTTTGTGAAGTGACCCACCATTGATCTCCTAAAGTTACTAAGCTTTTTCTTGAAGGACCTGAAGCTCTAATACCAGTTTCTAGAAAGCAAAGTCCACCAAGATAATTGAGAGTGGGGGGGGGGGATTTGAATTAGTTATCCAACTATGAAAACATTTATCAACCTTATTAATCTTTAAACATGTGAGTAATATAATCAAAAACTATAACATGATACTCATACAAAATAACACTAGATATATTAACTAGGGAAACCTTGGTGGGGATGGTACCCACAAAATGATGTAGTAATATAAAAGTTCTTTGTTAGAGGATGGACTCTATTAGGAGCCAGTAAAATACATTCAGTACATATCAGTCCCTATTATTAGACTTTGAATCCCTATTGGGAGATTCCAACCCTGTTAGGACTTGTGTGAACCCTATTAGGATTTGTAGAAGGAAGATGGACCTATTGTCCAAACAACTTCAGGGGAAAGACCACTAAACTCACTATCCAAATAATATCCATTTTATTCCTTGTAGAATAATAGAAATGTATAGCTCCTTCTCTATCCTCTGACTAGAATTCTCCTCTTTTGATCTCGATACTAGATCACCAAATTCATATGTAATAATCCCTTGGATCACTTTCTCGCTTTTACCATATACTTCATATATTTCTTGCACACTTCACACTTTATCAAAAGGAAAATACTATTCCTTTATACCATATCCTCAAAATAATTCCTTCAGTTAGCCTTGATGCTTTCCCAATTAATTATAATAGGACCTCATTAAGATAATTAATTATTTTATAATTACACAACACTATCAGCTCATAGTCTTTAGAATTTATCACATGTGCGACCTCTGTCCTTGCACTCTCACTAATGTAATCATCAAGCTTTCTATTATCACTGTCTAACTACATGCATCATGATTCTATCTCAATAAAGAGATACAAATCAATAATCAAAAATTGCTTCTCATGAACTCTGTCTATAAACTGTCCTCTATAAATCAAGAATATCTTTTGCATGTCTTTGACTCGATCTATGGGCACTTAACCACTTAATCAAAACAAAGTGTAGAATACATCCTTAACTATGCTTGATCTAATCATCAATACTCCATCTCTATGACTTTTTTCTCTATCTGCTATTCTTCTAGTCTTTATAGAAACATTACTATGTTGACATCAATGATAAACACAATCATGAACACAACATGTCAATCATAAAGTAGTCTCTCCAATGCTTAGGATACTCCCCCAAAAGAATATCATCAACATTCATGCTAACACATGTCATATTTCTTCTTAGTTTCTATATACAAAAATTGGCATCTAAATATGAACATGATATATAAGTTACAATATTTTGCATATACAAAATTTTCAAAATTATTCTACTAGATAGTATAGAATCATTCGTCTGGATGACCCAAAATTAATCAAGACAATCTTTTAGATAAACTCTAACCCATAGTTTTCTAAGCATTTCCCTATGATCAGATTCACAAACTTTCCACAAATTCTTATTAAGAGGTCTACCATGGTATTTCATCAAATGAATATTTGTTGCAACAACAAGATTAGAGAAATGAAGAATATATCTATGTGTCTTAAAATCCTCAAACATCTTGGCATTAGAATTCTTGATAGAGTAACTACATTTGATTAAAATGATAAGTTTATACATACATACATACATACATACATACATACATACATACATACATACATACATACATACATACATACATACATACATATATATATATATATATATATATATATATATATATATATATATATATATATATATATATATATATATATATATATATATATGTATTAAAATGATAAGTTTTTATATATATATACATATATATATGTATATATATGTATGTATATATATATGTATATATCTACATATATATAGATATATACATATATACATATATATATATATATGTATATATCTATATATGTATATATATGTATATATGTAGATATATATATATATATACATATACACACATATATATACATATGCATATATATATATATATATGTAGAGATATATATACATATATATATATCTCTACATATATATAGATATATACATATGTATATATGTATATATATGTATATATATGTGTATATGTATGTATATATATATTATATGTATATATATATACATATATATGTATATATATGTATGTATATATATGTATATGTATATATATATGTATATGTATGTATATATATGTATATCTATATATATACATATATACATATATGTATATATAGATATACATATATATACATACATATACATATATATATACATATACATATATATATAGACATACATATATATATACATATATATGTATATATATGTAGACATATATGTATATATATGTATAGATATATATACATATATATACATATATACATATATATACATACATACATATACATACATATATATATATATATATATATATAGAGCACCATAAAATAACTTTTAGCTAGGTGCTAATGAAATTGGACACAATAATAACACCTTCTAAATCAAGAACAAAAATGGATCCTATTGGGTACTCGATACCCTCACATTAGTGATTGTAGTTGTCACTTTCTTTTTGACCTCAATACAAAAATATAAAAAGTAATTTGTCCTTTTTTCACTATTTTAATTTATAATAAGTACATATACATGACTTGCATTTAATGTGAAAAGATATGCTAATACTAAAAAAATGGATAGTGCAATTTTAAAGAAGTATTAAATTGACAAATTACCTAGCTCAACTAAGTCAGATACATGGTCAAAATCCATGAATACTTCAATTAGGCTCAATTTTAGTGCTCTATGGAATTCATATGAATCAAGAGGTTTCAAAGGTCTACAAGACCACTTGTCAACCCATTATCTTGATTCAGATTCATCTCATACAAAAGGCATACACACAAAGAAAAAGCATACGAGTTATCTAGTATAAATTGCTAATGATAGTGCATTTGAACTTCTAAAATAATGCATTTTACTTGATCCTTTATGGGTATAACAATTCTACAAGTTTCAATGTTATCTTCTTGTATCAACCAAAAATATCTAGAAATAAAAGACTTACTTGCATTACTTGGTCCCATAGTAGAGTAACACTATTGCACTATTAATTTTGCATCTTCTATCACTACACCATGTTTATACTTCAATTCTTCTCTAGTTACTTCTATTTTAATACATACACCTACACCATCATTCTCTCCCTTTCAATGCCCTACCTCAATGAAATTGCAAAATGTTAGACACTACTTGTCACATCCATCCTAGTCAACTAGTAGAACATCCTCATATTCTTGAATTGTGTTGTACAATTGTCAGACCATATTATGTGTTTATTGTAGATAACATCTCTTTCTCTTAAATTGTCATAGAATTTTTTTAAACAACCTTGCAAAAACTATGATGAATAATTTTAATCATTACTAGTATAGAAGTGATACTCTCTTATAAGATTTCTATCCTCCTTTGTGCTATCATGTGCATGGATGAATGCTACGAGTACAAAAAATTGAGACTTGTGTAGAGTGGTAGTACATTTGTTGTGCTTCATTTTGAGGCTTTAGTGTATAATTTTTAGCAAAATCAACAATTAAGACAATTGTACCCAAGGGAAAAGTGTCCTTACACATCTTAAATTGTCCATCTAATGATCTAGCTCTATGTCTATGACCTATGTACTCATATACTAATTTCTCTTGAAACACTTTCATAAAATCATCTACACATATATCCTTTTTCACTAACTCATGCATCTATAATTCTTTTCCATGTTTAACATCATACATAACCAACTTGTACTTTGCAAGAGAAATTAATTTTTGACCAATTTAATGTGTGCTATCTACATATGGGCTTATTTTTGACTCTTGTAAACCACAACATTTATCACAAGAACCTTTCAAACACATAGCCTTATAATAATTTTTTCCATAATCTTGTGTGCATAATATACTTGTAATAAACTCTCTCGATGACTTTGGAGGCTATTTTAGACCACATTCCTACAAAACATCATCAGTGTGCAAAGTGCAACATATAGAACAATAAATATCGTTATGCATTGTAAAATCATTGTGGATCTTGTACAACAACATGTAGTACATGTATGATTAACTCTAATGTAAAATGGTTTTTTCATCTCAAAAAACCTCTAGCTAATTTTAATTTGAGGAAATCTTTAAAGAAAAATTTCACAAAATATCTGTTTCAGTCATATCTAAAAAGTGTTTCACACGTGGGTCATGGTTTGTACTCCCAATTTGCCTTTTGACATCTTTTTGGTTTGGTAAAAACTTTGTGCTATCAAACCAAAAAAAAAAATTAATGCTCTCAGTGCATCAACAACGACCTTGTCCTTGCTAGCAGTCTACCTAAGAATGACTAGAGGTGATCATTGCTATTAGGATCCTCAATTTTCTCTTGACTCTTTGAGGCTTTGCATAATGTTCTTCTGCTTATGCATAATGTGATGCAGGAGCATCCAGAGGCATAAGGGCAATCCTGTGTCACCCAAAAAAATGTACTTAGACATAGTTTCTATTTCATGTGTTTTCATTTCTAGATACCCATTTGGGTCAAATAAAGGTTCCAACTCTCATAGTTCCACTATTAATGTTCTGGGTTAGAGTTTTTAATCACCTTGGGATACGTGTAAATGTCAAAAAATAGGAATATGCAATTGAGCCATCATTTTGGTGAACTAGAAGGTTTTAAATTGGTTAGATGATTGTAATTGCAATTTATACCATTCCAAAAAAAGAATCAGGTCAAAAGGCCCCATGGTTTGAAAGTTATCGCAGTTTTTCAATTTTTGGAGACATCCTAAGAATGCTTCAAAGTTAGGTTAGGGGCATTAAATGACCTTGAATAGGGCCAAAAAAGGGGGATGAGTGAATCTGGTCCATAGGGCTATAGAGTGTTTTGAGAGCTTTCCAGAAATGTAAACGGTTCGTCAATCGGAGCTATAGTTCAAAAGTTATGCCTCCCGGAAGTTTGGTTACCATTTCTAGATTCTTCTAATTTTTTGCCGACTTCTAATGCGACTTCTAGAGGGTTCTATTTGGTTAGTGGATGCCAAATATCACTTTCTAGATTGTATTCCTAATCCTTAATCCTTCGGGGTCTATTTAAGAACATTTCTAGCATTGTAAAAGGGTTTTCGAAGTGGAGTTTGAGAGAAGGTACTGGGAGAAGAAGTTATCTCCAGATTTATGCTATTGTAAGCCCTTAGGGCATGTTTTGAAGTCTATTTTCTCTGTACTAAATGTATTAGCATATTTACATAGTAAATAAAATTTTCCCCTTTCTTGTTGTGTCCAATTTGTGCTTGGGTTGTGTCCCCATCAAGTGGTGCCAGAGCATACCTTTGTTAGTGGTAGTAGAGAGTACCTACATTAGTGGTATCAGAGTAGGTTTTCCTAAGTGTGTAGACAGAGTGCTGACTGTGAGGCAGTTTGCACCAGGACTGTGTAGTTGTGGGTTTGAGTTAAGAAGATGCCTCCATGAAGAGAGCATGGTGGAAGGGCCAGAGCTATTAATCCTTAGGAGGTTAGAGCCCTCCAAAGGTAGGTACAAGCATTGCAAGAGGAGCTCCATAGAGGAAAAAATGTTGCTACAGGTGACGAAAGTGAAGATGATAATGAATAAGAAGAAATTGGACCAGAAGGGGAATTTGATGGGGAAGTTCTGAATCAGGCAGAGGAAAATTTTTTTAGGGCCATTACTAAGTTTATGAAAAGACCTACAATTGATGTGGGTGTATTTTCAAGAAATCTAAAACCAGATGAGTTGATTGACTGGATTAATGAACTAGAAGAGTACTTTGAGTATGAGGATATCAGGGACCTAGATAGGGTTAAGTTTGCAAAGGCCAAACTGAAAGGACATGCCAAAATCTGGTGACAAGAGGTTCAATTGGAAAGAAACAAAAGAGGAAAGGAGATCATCACAAGGTGGGATCGTATGGTGGACAAATTGAAGAAGCAATTCATTCTTGTTGATTATGAGCTTGATTTGTTTAAGAAGATGCATGGGTTAAAGCAAGCAGAAAAATCAACCTAGGAATATACGGAGGAGTTTTACCAACTCTTGGTTAGAGCAGGGCATGCAAAAGCAAATAAGGAGAAGGTTGCTCATTAGATCAGTGGGTTGCGACCTAGCATCGAGGAGGAATTAAGTCTGGTAAGAATGACCAGCGTTAAAGAGGCATACAAATTTTCCCTACGAGTTGAAGAGAAGATAAATAAGAGGTTTGAAGGGACACAAAGAGGGCATGGTCAAGGAGGAAGGGGTAGTGGTAGGTCATTTGGAGGCCGGAATGAAACCCAAAAGAAAAATGAAGATGTGAGGACTAGCAGGAACTAGAGGAATGAGGGTTTCAACCGCTTCTGTGATCAAGACTTTGGAAATCAAAGAGGAAGAGGTAGAGGATGTGGACTAGGAAGAGGAAGCTTCCATGGTACCTATTTCCATTTCAATGAAGAAGGTCATCGTGCCTTTGAATGCTCTCAACGATAAGGAAGGATGGATAAGAGAGCTAAGGGTCAAGCTAGGGTTGCTCATGTGGACGAGGATGCACAATCATCACATTTAGAGGATGTAGAAAGAGGAGAGACTTTAGTAAATGAAAGGGTCCTACTAAGTGGTGAGATTGAACCAAGACAAAGGAGGAGTTTATTCCGTACTAGGTGCAAGTGTGAGGATAAATGTTGTGATGTGATCATTGATGGTGGTAGCACTGATAACTTGGTATCAGAGGAGATGGTCTCTAAGTTGAAGCTCAAGAGGGAGAAACACCCCTAGCCCTATCAGATTGCTTGTGTGAAAGATGATCATAAGGTCCTGGTAAGTGAACAATGTTTAGTGAAGTTCAAAATTGGGAGTTACCATGATGAAGTTCTCTGTAATGTTATTCCAATGGATGTTTTCCATCTATTGTTGGGTAGACCGTGGCAGTTTGATAGGCATGCAGTACATGATGGTCATGCAAACACATACTCTCTAACAAAGGATGAAGTTCACCACAAACTGAAGCCCATGAAAAAGGAAGGCGAAAAGGTATGTAGCAGTGCTAGGATTTGTCTTGTTGATGGAAGGAAGTTTTTAGATGCTATGCTTTGATCCCTAGGAGAGATAAAGAAGGTAGTAGTAAAATACCACTTGAAGTTTTAGATTTACTAGGTGAGTTTGGAGATATCACCTCTGATAATGTTCTAGAAGGATTGCCACCAATAAGGAAAATCAGTCATCAGATAGATTTAATTCCAGGAGCTAGTTTGCCTAACAAGGCTACTCACAGGATGACTCCTACTGAAACTAAGGAGCTAAATAAATAGGTTCAAGAGCTATTGAGGAAGGGCTTGATTTGGGAGAGCCTGAATTCATGTGCAGTACCTATAGTACTGGCACCAAAGAAGGATGGAGAATGGAGGATGTGTACAGAATCTCGAGCTATAAATAGGATAACCATCAAGTATCAGTTTCCTTTGCCAGGAATGGATGATCTTATGGACTGTTTGAGTGGAGCTTAGTACTTCACAAAGATAGATCTCAAGAGTGGCTATCATTAGATACATATACGAGAAGGAGATGAGTGGAAAATAGCCTTCAAGACCAAGGAGATTCTTTATGAGTGGTTAGTCATGCCCTTTGGATTGACGAATGCCCCAAGCACCTTCATGCAGCTTATGAATGAGGTACTTAAGAAGTTCTTGGGAAAATTTGTTATTGTCTATTTGGATGATATTTTAATTTTCAGCAAGACTTTGGAAGAACATTTATTGCATATTCATAGTGTCCTTGAAAGGTTAAGGGAAGAGAAACTGTTAATTAATCTGAAGAAGTGTATCTTTGCAAAAAGGGAGTTAGTCTACTTGGGGTTTGTTATATCACCTGAAGGTCTCAAAATGGATCCAGAGAAGGTAAAATCCATCTTGGAATGGCCTACTCCAAGGTATGATACTGAGGTAAGATCATTTCATGGTTTGGTTAGTTTTTACAGAAAGTTCATTAAGAATTTCAGTGGCATATGTGCACCCCTGACTGACACAATAAGAGGGGATTGAAAAGAGTTCAAATGGACTATGATAGCTGCGAGAAGTTTTGAATTGCTGAAGAAGAAGGTGATAGAACAACTTGTGTTGGCACTTCCAAATTTTAGAAAGGTGTTCTAGGTGGATTGTGATGCTAGTGGAAGTGCTATTGAGGTTGTATTAAGCCAAGAAGGTAAGCCTATTGCATATTTTAGTGAAAAATTGAATGATGCAAAAAAGAAGTATTTTTTTTATGATCAAGAGTTCTATGCAATAGTTTAGGCCTTAAAGAAATGGAGGCATTATTTATTTCCAAAGGAATTTGTTTTGTATACTGTTCATCAGGCATTACAGTACCTAAATAGCCAAGGTAAATTGAATCAGAGGCATATGAATTGGGTAGAGTTCTTGTAGAGCTATACATTTGTGTTGAAGCATAGAAGTGGAAAATCTAACAGGGTTGCAGATGCACTAAGTAGGAGATAGTTGTTGCTTATAGTAATGCAAGTTGAAGTAGTTGGGTTTGATGAATTCAAGAATCTATACCCTGAGGATATTGATTTTGTTGAAGTGTGGAAAGCTTGTAAAGCACCTATTGTTGTAGACAGAACTAAGTGGTTAGACTATATGATTCAGGATGGTATGTTATTCAAGGGCAGTCAATTATGCATTCCAAGGAGTTTCATGAGGGAAAATATGATTAAGGAGAAACACAGTGGAGGGATGGCAGGACATTTTGGTTGAGATAAGACCATGGCCATTCTCAAAGAACATTATTTTTGGCCTCAAATGTTAGTGGATGTGAAGAAGTTTGTAGAAAATTTCCAAATTTGTAAAGTTGACAAGGGATTTAGTCACAATACTGGACTATATCAGCCATTTCCTATTCCATCAAAGCCATGGGAGGACATAAGTATGGATTTTTTTCTTGGATTGCCGAGGACACAAAGGGGTAATGACTCAGTATTTGTGGTGGTTGATAGGTTCTCCAAAATGGCACATTTCATTCCATGCCACAAAACTCATGATGTTATCCATATTGCAGACTTATTTTTCAAAGAGGTGGTAAGACTACATGGTCTCCCAAGGAGTATAGTTTTTGATAGAGACACTGAATTTGTGGGGTATTTCTAGAGAACATTGTGGAAAAAGTTGAGAACAAACTTGAAATTCAATTCCACACATCACCCACAGACTAACGGCCAAATAGAAGTGGTAAACAAAAGTTTGGGCAATTTGTTGAGATGTTTAGTTGGGGATAAGCCCAAGGGGTGGGATTTGATTCTACCACAAGTAGAGTTTGCTTAAAATAACTCTATAAATAGGAGTACTGGTAGATCACCATTCCAAATTGTATATGGAAGTAGCCCAAGGACTGCACTAGAATTGAGAAAGATAGAGCAAGGGGAGAGGACAAGTGCTGAAGCTAAAGAATTTGTTGAACATATCAAGCATCTACATGAGGAGGTTCAAGCACACATTACCAAGATGAATGAAGAGTATAAAGCTAGGGCTAATCAAAGGAGAAGACATAAGGAATTCCAAGTAGGGGATCTAGTCATGGTACACTTAAGAAAAGAAAGATTTCCAGCCGGTACTTACAACCTGAAAATGAAAAAATTTGGCCCCTGCAAAATTTTGCAGAAACATGACTCAAGAAATGCATATGAGGTGGAGTTGCCAGATGGAATTCACATTTTTCTTATTTTCAACATTGCAGACTTAACAGAGTATCATGATGATGGTGCAGATGAGGAGCCGATGTTAGAGCCATGTCCAATTCCTCCTTCTAAAAAGGAGGAGATAAAAGACATTCTAGATCATCATGTGGGAAGGAGTACCATAAATAGGTAGTATGAAGAGTATTTGGTCAAGTGGAAAGGATGAACGATAGATGACTCAACTTGGATTTCAGCAGCTAAGGTTTCCCATTTGGGATTTCCTCTACCATTCATAAAGTGGCAGGGTCACTTTTCAATCTACCCTGGGTATCTGATGCAAGAGCATCTAGAGGCATAAGGGAAATCTTGTGTCACCCAAAAAAATGTACTTAGAATTAGTTTCTGTTTCATGTGTTTTCATTTTTGGATACCCATTTAGGTCTAATAAAGGTTCCAACTCTCACAGTTCCACTATTAGTGTTCTGGGTTAGAGTTTTTAATCACCTTGGGATACATGTAAATGCCATAAAAATAGGAGTATGTAATTGAGCCATCATTTTGGTGAAATAGAAGGTGTAAATTGGTTGGATGATTGTAATTTTAATTTAGAGCATTCTAGAAAAAGAATTAGGTCAAAAGGCCCCACGGTTTGAAAGTTATCGCAGTTTTTCAATTTTTGGAGACATCCTAAGAATGCTTCAAAGTTAGGTTAGGGGCATTAAATGATATTGAATAGGGCAAAAAAATGGGGGACGAGTGAAGTTGTCCATAGGGCTATAGAGCGCTTTGAGAGCTTTCTAGAAATGTAAACGATTCATCAATCAGAGCTACGGTTCAAAAGTTATGCCTCCCGAAAGTTTGGTTACCGTTTCTGGATTCTTCTAATTTTGTGTTGACTTCTAATGCTACTTCTAGAGCCTTCTATTTGGTCGGTGGATGCCAACTAGAACTTTCTAGAATGTATTCCTAATCCTTAACCCTTTGGGGTCTATTTAAGAACATTTTTGGCATTGTAAAAGGTAGTTCGAAGTGGAGTTTTAGAGAAGGTACTGGGAGAAGAATTTATCTCCAGATTTATGCTATTGTAAGCCCTTAGGGCATGTTTTGAAGTCTATTTTCTCTGTACTGAATGTATTAGCATATTTACATAGTAAATAAAGTTTTCCCCTTTCCTGTTGTGTCCAATCTGTGCTTGGGTTGTGTCCCCATCAAGTGGTATCAAAGCATACCTTTGTCAGTGGTAGCAGAGAGTACCTACATCATAATGACTTGCTTGTTTTTCTTATTATGTGAGATTTTTTCATCTCCTTTCCCATTATGGTTGATGTGAGGATATGTTGAGTAACATTAGCATCCTTAGTGTGTGATTTTGAGCCAATGGATTGATATGCATCAAAAATATTTCTCACAATGGTTCTTTCACTACTTATTTCAGATGTTCTTAACCCCAAAATTCTTATCATTTATCTAAATTTCAGATTTTTGATCATTTTAACAACTACGTGATATATTCCACTTACATTTAATTTTTCAAAATATTTATTCCATATCTTTTTAAAAATTCTTCTACAATTTGTTTTTGATATTTTATCTAGCTTTGGGCTCAAAAAATTTTCATCAATGTTAGCCAAAAACTTTGACTTTCTATGAATTATTCTAGGAGGTGTAGGCAATGGTGCATTACATACATTGGGTGCATTAGGTGATTGAGGTGCATAGTGAGCATTAGGTGAATTAGGTACATTAGATGCATTAGGTGAATATGGTGCATTAGGAAAATTTTGTACATTAGGTGAAATAGGTGTGTTCTCTTGAATTTCAATTGGTACGTGCTTTTGAATTTTATTCACTACATTAGGTGCATTAATTTCAATTGGTTTGTGCTCTTGAATTTCATTTTCTATATTAGGTGCATTCACTATTTCAATATCAATTGGTGCATTCTCACCACTCACATTGTATGCATTTGATGCTTTAGCTTGATGTAATCTCCTCATACACTCCCTTTTTTTTTCATTTGTTGCCTCTTGTCCCTCAATTGATCTTCTCTTGTTCTTCCCCATTATTGATAACTTACAAACTAACAACATTTTGTTACAATCCCAACCAAAATTGTTATAATAACATAAACATAAACTCAAAAAAAATCCAATTTAATCATTTTCTAAAATGGTGAGGATGCAACAATTATAAAAATATGAAATTTTAATCATTTCAAAGCAAGAAGACATAAAAAATACATAGATATAGAAAAATACTCTATGACACAATAGTGAGACCTTGCAACAACTTGCAATGGTTGTTTAAGGCAGTTAGGAAGTTAACATATGCATAATGGACAAAAAATGACTACATTATAGACACCTAAACATAATATTCTAATTTTCCCTTAATGTGATAGTGTTTTGTCCATTACATCTAATTCTACAAAATGTGATCACATTATGAAGAATTATAAGCATTGCATATAGATCTCTATAACCCCATTAGGTTATGCAAAACTAGAAGCAATGAGGGAGATTAAGAGTGAGAGAGAGTGATAGAGAGTGTGAGAGAGTGAAGGAGATAGTGGGATAGAGTTGGAGAGAGAGAGAGAGAGAGAGAGAGAGAGAGAGAGAGAGAGAGAGAGAGAGAGAGAGAGAGAGAGAGAGAGAGAGAGAGAGAGAGAGAGAGAGAGAGAATGTGGATAGATGATATTTTCATATTTTCAAATATATATATATGTATATATATAGAGATATATTACATATATATTTAAAGATAAATAAAATGAAAATATTTTAATGTATATATAATAATAATGGGAAGTTGCAATTGACTTTAGTTTTACACATATATAACATGATCGCATTATGGCTAGTATGGAAATTGAATTTTTCTATGCATAACATGATCATTTTTTGTTAAACATAAATCATGATTACATTTAGGCTTGGTAATAGGCTTGAGTTGATGTTTTCCCTTAATTTTGGTTTCTTTAAATATTTTTTCATATTCTAAGATCAAATCTTGTCTTTGACTTCATCAGGTTTGCAAATAGTGAAGTGGTTATCTCTAAAATTACCAACATAATCTTACATGTTTTCTTGTCTTTCTAACTATATAATTTTCTTAATTTTTGGACAACATTAGCATTGTGAAGTTAAGTTTTCTATATCAATGTCTTGATAGTCCTGTTAGACATGTCTACCATTTTTTTTAATATACTTTGATCTACTTAATCAAATGTAAAATAAATTCTAGATTATTGTTCTACACTTGACTCTATACACTTAAAAAAAAGTGTTGATTTTAAATTAGTTTGATTCACATTATGCCCAACATCCGAAGAGGTACTAGAATTTTAGGATGGGGTCACTTCAAAAAATTATAGAAAAACCATTACTCATCAAAAATTTATAAATAAATACACAACTCCTAGATCTCACTCTCACCTATCATGCTACCAAAGGGATTTTCAAAATACTAAATATAACTATACAACTATGATATATTTTTCAACAAAATGTAGGAACAATGTTTTGTGCACACAGGGTTTGATCCTATTAATCTTATCCATTTAAAAAAAAACCTTAGTATTCTAGAAAGTAGATTTAGAGTACTAAATTTTTTGTGTTTTACACATTTTCTCATTTTGAGTGCATGACCCTCAAATGACATTTCCAATATTAGGTTTACCAAATTTTGAAAAAAAGGTGTCCACTTAAACCCCCCTTTTTGCTTGGTGCAGTTACCTGAATCCTTGTTTCAAATACATGTAGTTAAGATTTTAAATTTCAATTATAATTTCTCTTTAGTTTTCTTCTTTAAACACCAAATTATTGCAATGATGAAGCAAAACTTGAACAAAGGCAAGATATGTTAGATTTAAAAGACATAATGCTTTAAGTTAGGCTTTTCAAATATTAAATCACTTGAAATGATGCATACAAACTCTGACATGGTATTATTTTTACATGTTAATGTTTGGTAGCTTTAGTCAGTTCAACCTATGAGATTAATGTGTGTGTGTGTGTGTGTATATATATATATATATATATAATTGCATCTGCAAGCAATCCTCATTTATCAACATGGTATCAAAGTCTTACTTATAGATTCAAATTAGAATATTATCACCATTGAATGCACATATGCGATAATTG
Organism: Cupressus sempervirens; assembly: GCA_028749045.1. Classification (NCBI taxonomy): domain Eukaryota; kingdom Viridiplantae; phylum Streptophyta; class Pinopsida; order Cupressales; family Cupressaceae; genus Cupressus; species Cupressus sempervirens. Next base: position 371,104,504 of record CM053783.1, on the reverse strand, counting down.
GCTCACCGATAGATAATAAGGATGAGCTCTTCTATGTGGAATACAATTAATAAATCAAAGAAGTTGTTAAAAGATAATGCCTTAAAGAATTGAATGGACAAGAATAAATAAGTAAATAAGGGTAGTTTGAGTATAACTACTGCATCAATTGGAATTCCCATTTAATCCATGACCTAACATAGAAAGTGTTATATGAAAGGATCAAAGAAGGAACAAAGACCAAACAAGGGAGCATATGTCAGCATCAGACATATAGTTTGAAAGGATTAGCATATGGAAAATGTCAAAACCTATTTGGTGAGAGCAGTTAGACAAAATATTCTTTCTCCCAAGTGTGATAAGAAAGGACATCCAAACTACATGTGTTATTTGGAATTCTAGAAGTAAATTAAGCATGAATTAAGTTCAAACAGACTGAGACAACATAGATTGGAATTTATTGGCAAAATAAGAGATAACTATAAAAGTGATCAAGCCCACTCACCTCTACATGGCACACATAACATAAAGGAGTGTATCATCTTAAAATGGAAGCACTTCCATGTTAAGATCATTTAGCCCTCTGAGTAAGTGGTCTGGGGTCATGTCAAGTACCTTGAATAGGTCTTTTCATGGATCTAGCTATTTCCCCCTTGTTCTACTTCTCTCCTCCTATTTCTAGCCTCTTTCTGAAAAAATTCTCTAAGAAATTGAAAACTTTGATTTTTTGGGTCAATGATGACCTAAAGGGTCAAGGAAAACCTTGACCCTGACCTAGGGTAGATTCAACCTTGACCCTGACCCCAGGTCCAAATTTCAAGTTCTAGAGGTTTTGAGATATCGGGCTTCATAAAGTTTCATTTTCCACTTCCAAGTTAGTAATTTTGGGTTTTGGAATGGTAAAATCTTAAATTGCATTTAATCTTGGTCCATTTATAGGGGTTAAGGTTAATTAGGATTTAATTTCAATTTTGGCCTCTCTAGAAGTTTGTACCCTAGATCACTATCTAAGGAAGCCTCCTCTCATTTTCTCTAATTGGAGGAACCATAAGAAGAACACAAGAACAAGGAAACACATTATGATATCAAAAAATCCCTTATTTCCAAGATCAAGCAAGAATTCCATTAAGGATTTTCAAGGAAGTATCCAAGCTATTGCCTCCATTAAAATTCTTTACTAAAGATCAAGGATTCAAGCATTCAAGATTCATCATTCAAAATCCTAGATCTAATCATTATGGTGGTGTGATGTTACTTCAAGATCCTTTGTTCATCTTCAAGATCCATACATTCTTCTCTCATGGTGGATTCCAAGCATACAAGCATGGAGGTTTTGATTTACTTTTGCTAATGTTATGTTTAAGATTTCATATTAACATACTTGTTTGCATTTCAAATACAATTACATATCTATTGAATATCATAGCTTCATTGTTAGATTTACGTCTACTAATCGCTAGCATTCTCTATTTCAATTCCATTATTAAGGTTGATTCCAAACTGGGGTTTGACCAAGGAAAACCCCTCATCAAAAAAAAAAAAACCATTTTTCTTTTAGGTATAGGTACATGATAGTGAATATCAGTGCATATTTGAGTACCCTTTTTGCTAAACTTTCGGGATCCGTGAACATAATTTTTGTTGGAGTAGTGCAAGTCAAGATTGAATTTTTGGGGTAATATTGTGTCTCGAGATAAGATTGTGCCCTGCTATCTAGATCAAGGTTGACCTACCCTTAGAAAGACAAGTGTTTTTTTGGTTTTCTCTGTCTCGACATTTCTAGTCCAAAGTAGGTTGCAAAATCTTCTAAAACTATACATGGACATCATAAATCAGCATTTTTCAGATTTTCCCTACTTTGAGGTTAGTATTTTCCTTGTATTCATTCAATATTTTAAGTGCATACTTTTTATAGTAGATTATGGGTTTTCCTCCTTTCTTCATATTCTCCATCATTTGATTTATTTGTGCATTGATCACTTCTTTGTGATTAATCCATTTGGGAATTTGGCTGAAGGATAGGTCCTATATTCCCCCCTCTTACATCATATCTAGACAACATACTATATTTTATTCTATTCATTTTGGTGAACCTGCGATAGACAACTCTTTCTTTTTGGTGTTAGATCTTTTGTTTCCTTTTATGCTCTTGCATTTTAACATTAAAAAATACAAAAAATCTATATATTCCATAAAATACAAAAAGATTTCTTGCATTTCATTTACTATGAAGATTATTAGGATTCTTTGGTGTGTGGTCATGTTCTTTATTACCCTCCTTTTAGGATATCTTTACCATACCTATGATTTTTATGAGAGTATCATTCACTTTATTTTGTTGATGAACCTTCATGTTATTCTCACTTATGCTTTTGGTAATTTGACTGATACTAGTCTTCCTACATTCAAAACTTTCATTAAAGATTTATGTGGCAGACTTATTATTCTTTTGGATTATGTGAAGAATTTGGTAGATGATACAACATCTCCTAATATTCCTATTCCTAATTTGATGCCTAATTCTCTATTTGTTAATCCTCATTCTTCCCATACTTATGATGGAATTCAAGCTATAGTTTAGGATGTGGATGTGTAAGATTTCTTTGATTTAACTTCTCCTTTGATTCATGATGGTATTAAAGGAAAGGGTAAATAAATTTCTTCAAAACCTATTATTTCATCTTATACAACATTTACTCATGAACATGATAAACCATCACCTCCCATAGAAGCTTTACATATATGTACACTACATGATATAATATGATAAGTGAAAAAGGTTATAGAGGTTTGAGGCTTGGAGTTAATGAGCATGGTATCAAGTATCCCATTCATATAACCTCCTAAATAGGATATGCATGGTGTTGGTTTTTTATAATCCCAATCCAATGTAGTTGATGTTAATTGTCATCCTCCTCTTCATGATCTTCTCCCTACACCTACCTTAGATAACCCTTATATTCATCAAGAGGTGGCTAAAAAGGTGTATGTTGAGTTAATGGCATACAATAAAGAAATATTTAGACCTATACCAAAAATTTCTCTATACAAGTACAAATGTCCCTTTCATTATCATAATACACACTTTCTGATTGTAAACATTTCAAATTATATGTTCGAGAAAGAGCTTCTTTTGGAATCATATCTCACTCTCATGTAGTTTAAAATTACTTCATAATTTTGATATAGGGGATTCCCCTCATTCTAATATAATATATATCTCTTCTCTTATTGTCTCTAGACTAGGGGACAAGAGGTGTATTTGCATTCAATCTCCTAGGATCCATTAGGCCTTTTATTGGGCTTAATTGGTATTCTTTCTTCCTATTTTTCTATGATTTTGTATTATGTTTATAATCATTTATATAATCTATTCAAAATATCTTTCCTAAGACAATTTTTTTCTAAAGGTATCCCTTGTCTTCATCCCTAGGGGGAAAGGTTCTTCCTTCTTTCTCTTTGTCTAGGTAACTACTTTCCTTAGCTTAGTGATACTAATCTATATTGCAATATTATTTCATCATACTGACAAATGTTTTGATTATGGATAAACTTTTTATACAAGAAGTTGTTGTCCTAGCTCATCACCTCTTCTCGATGTTCTAAATTATGTTCTTTATAAACTCTTACCTTTGCTTTGGTGTTAGATTTGTTTTCCTCATTCCAAAGATTCCTTTTCCTCCTCTTTATAGGGGGCTTGATGATTGAATATTGTTCCCACTTGGTTTATCTTTGAAAGATGATATTTTATCTAAAAGTACCCATTTATGGTGGGGGTATTGTTGATAAGATCTCTTTCTTTGAGGATCCTTTTTTTTTTCCCCATGAGTGACATATCCTTTTGACAATTATCTACACTCTTGGATGTAGGGGTCAATATCCCTCACTAAGAATATGGTATACATTGTTGTTAAACAAGATATCCCCTTGCATTGTGAAGTAGGTATCCTCTTCATCTTCCTTATCATGTCTATAGACAACCATGATAAGGAGGGGGGCATACATAGGGTCTCCCTTGTACTATAGTTTTACATGCTAAATCTCAGAAGGTAACACATAAGTTACTAAATCCTAAAGGGACACACATTTTTCAAATTTTCAAATTTTCAATATGCTAAATCCTCTTAAGGTAACACACATAAGTTTCTAAATCTTGAAGAGAGACACATTTTTCAAATTTTAACATGCTAAATCTTGGAAGGTAACACACACATGTTGCTAAATCCTAAAGAGACACACATTTTTAGTATGCTAAATCTTGAGGAGAAACACATATTCATAGTGATACAAGAAGGTGGATCTATGAGTATTCTAGAAGCCATCAAAAGATACATTACAATTGCAAGTATATTTTATGGGTGAACTATTAGGTTTGGCCACTTGTTTGGCTCTCCCTCCTTTGGTGATGCACAGTAAGGTGGACATCTTATTGGGTGAGGTAATCACTTCCTCCTTTCTCTCTTTTCACTTTCATGCTAGTAGGATTGGAATGAAGCTATGTTATTTATAGTTTTGCTCTTGTCTTTCTTATGTAATCATTTATTATTTTATGATAGCTTTCCAAATACGATATTAGTATGAGAAATATTCTTAGCAAGGTTTCTTGTGCTAGTGGATTTGGTTTTGTTTAGTACTTTGTTTTCACACCCTTGTGCGTGCATGTTGAGTTAGAATCCTTAGCCTGGGGGCTTGTATCCTTAGCTAAGTGTTATTTTATCTTATTGTGAATCTACCTAAACTTATTCTTTCTTCTTCTTTACCAAGAGTTTGCATTGAATCCATACTCTTGCTAAAGTGGGGGCTTAATGTATTGTCCTAAAATGGAAGCACTTCCATGTTAAGAGTGTTTAGCCCTCTAAGTAAGTGGTTTGGGGTCATGTCAAGCACCTTGATTAGGTCTTTTCATGGATCTAGCTATTTCCACCTTGTTCTACTTCTCTCCTCTTGTTTCCAACCTCTTTTTGACAACTTTCTTTGAGAAACTAAAGAATTTAACTTTCTGGGTCAATGATGACTTGAAGGGTCAAGTCAACCTCAACCCTAACCTAGGTCAAAGATGACCTCGACCCTAGCCTAGGGTAGAGTTGACCTCAACCTTGGCCTAGGGTAGAGTTGGTCTCAACCCTAATCCCAGATCTGAATTTCAAGTTCTAGAAGTTTTGAGATATTGGGCTTCAGAAAGTTTCATTTTCCCACTTTTGGGTCAGCTATTTTAGATTTTAGAATGGTAAACTCTTAAATTTAATTTAATCTAGGTCCATTTCTAGGGGTTAAGGTTAATTGGGATTATTCTCCAATATTGACCTCTTTAGAAGTTTGTGCCCTAGATTAGTATATAAGGAAGCTTCCTTCTCTCATTTTCTCTAACTGGAGGAGCCATAAGAAGAACACAAGATGAAGGACATACATTATGATATCAGATGATCCATTATTTCCAAGATCAAGAAAGCATTCCATCAAGAATTTTCAAGGAAGTATCCAAGATATTGTCTCCATTCAAATTCTCTATTGAAGATCAAGGATTCAAGCATTCAAGCCTTTTAAGGGATTTAGTTCAAGCATTCAAGATTCATCATTCAAAACTCCAGATCTAACCATTATGGTGGTGTGATCTTTCTTCAAAATCCTTTGTTCATCTTCAAGATCCATTCATTCTTCTCTCAAGGTGGATTTCAAGCATACAATCATGGAGGTTTTGATTTACATTTACTAATGTTATGTTCAAGATTTCATATTAATATAATTGTTTACATTTCAAATACAATTTCATTTCTATTGAATATCATAACTTCATTTTTAGATTTACTTCTAATGTAATTGCTAGCATTATCTACTTCAATTCTATTATTAAGGTTGATACAAAACTAGGGTTTGACCAAGGCAAACCCCTCATCCAAACAACAAAACCATTTTTATTGTAGGTATAGGTACAAGACAATGAATATTAGTGTATATTTGAGTACCCTTTTCGGCGAACTTTTAGGATTGACGAACATAATTTTTGTGGGAGTAGTGCATGTCGAGGTCTACTTTTTGGGGTAAGATTGTGCCCCACTATATAGGTCAAGATTGACCTACCCGCAGAAAGACAATTTTTTTTATAGGTTTTCTATCTGAAGTAGGTTGTAGAATCTCCATAAACTATACACGGACATTAGAAATTAGCATTTTCTAGATTTTCCCTACTTTGAGGTTAGTATTTTCCTTCTATCCATTCAAGATTGCAAGTACATGCTTTTTATAGTAGATTATAGGATTTCCTACTTTCTTCATATTCTCCATCATTTGATTCATTTGTGCATTGATTAGTTCTTTGTGATTAATCCATTTGGATCTTTCCTTTTGGGAATTTAGGTTAAGGATAGGTCCTATATTCCTCCCTCTTACATCATATCCACACAACACACTACATTTTATTCTATTCAAGGAGTAAAGTGATAGTCATTGGAAATTTATAGACCATGCCACCATGTGGTAGTCGGATGGATAACCCACACCAAAAGGTTAAGCAAGTTGCATGGAACTCCATGCAAGGTGATAAATATAGACTAATATTTAACGCCAAAACTCAAGCATCAAAGGGCCCACTCGTAATTGCAACACATCATACCTATCTGACTTGGTGCCTACATCACAATCAGCTAAGAACATTAAAATTACATGGAAATTATGTGAAGGAGATCGCCGATGCATATAACCCTACTATAAGCATGCTAAGTGGACGTAGGAAATATTATAGTTATAAATATGGGATAACAAGCACTTTGAAATGGAAAGCAAGCATGTTGCAATCGATACTTTAAGGAGAAGGATGATAGAGAATAAAGATGAAAACTACTCATATAAGTAAAGCCAAGGCACACTCAAAAGAAGATAAGGTACTTACACGTTGAAGGTGTCAAGTTCAAGGTGGCCATACAAAGACTTAATCATCAATTCCATTAAGGTAAAACTAATAAGATGTATTATGTTAAGTTCTCTTCTTCACATTGATATATATGTAGAAGCAAGAAGTTGGGTCTCAATTCTACAAAAGTCTGTGGATTGAGATCACACTCTTTTAGAAATTGGTACCTATTTTAGGCTTAGGTACCCGATCCTAAACTTAAAAAATGGGTAACCATTTTTGAAAAAATAAAAAAAGTGAATTTTTAGAAATGGGTACCAATGTTTAAAAAGTAAAAAATGGGTACCCATTTCTAAAAATTCAATTTTAAAAAATTTTGGGGGTATTTTGAATGCACTTTAAATGTCACTTTTAATTTTTCAAAACAGATATCCATTTTTTGAATTTCAAATAACGGGTGCCTGTTTCTTACAACATGGGGTGGGATTTTATTTTCCTCCCTCGTATTTTGGTTTGGGATAGGCTTGGTGAGACCAAGCCTATGCCTTGACCTCTCAAGATTTGGCTAAAGCATTGAGCTGACAAATTCATGGCTTGCCATAATTTTTAGAGGGTCTTCCCAATAAATTTTTTTTTATGAAACAAAAACTCATTAGAGGTCTCACTGTCCTGATTTGAGAAATATAATTTTTTTAGTGTTATGATTTTATTTACTATTTTTGCATTATTTTTTACTCAAAGGTGGTACCTAAATGTAAAATAGTGAGGTTCAATAAAACTTTAATAACTTTTTTATGTTATGCTTTTATTTAAATTAATTTTTATGCCATCAATCTACATACAATTCTTTTAATGTTCAAAAAAAGAATTTTTGAAAAAAGTGAAATTTTGATCAAATTATGGTGTCCGTACATGAGAGGTTTTAAAATTTACCTTTACAACCAATTAAAAATTAATTAAAAAATAATTATTCAATGAAAAATTAAGGAAAAATATTATCATCAATCTTTGGTGTTTTAGGTAACTTTGTTTAAAAGGATTTACAAAAATTGATTTATTTGCATCAAATTATGGTGTTCATACATGAGAGTGGTATGGTCCTAAAACAAACATTTTGAAAAAGTGGTTTTTAAAGATCCATACCAAAAAAAAATCTATCATATGGGTACACAAATAAATTACACATTCAAAAACTAGATTTCAAACATGACAATTTTTATTGCTGAAGTTTTTTTGTATTCAATGTCTAAATGCATCAAATTTTGACATCAATTGACAAGAAATTTTAAAAATAAGAAAAACACTTCCGCTTTTTGCCCAAAAAGTGAGACCCAACTTCTTGCACTTACCCTATATATATATATATATCTGTGTGTGTGTGTGTGAGTGAGATTTTTGTAAAGAATAATATATATAAGTAATTTATATTCTTTAGTAGAATATATATTTAAATTACATATTTATCTATCTTATATTGGATTGATGAAAAATTATTATTCTTGAGAATTATATTAGTCTCTCTCTACTATTTTATTATAGAATTATAAGAGCTATATACCTTGCTCTTTTCAAAGAATGTTCTTATAGGAAAAAGAGGGAGATTTGGATTGAGAGGGAGTCTAAAAGTTTATGTGTGCAATGGGCTTGCCTCCTATGTACATCATGAGGAAGTGACGACTTCCAAATGATCATTAGTTGTATTTGCAAAAGCTATTGAAAGGTGATAATCTTTCAATAACTTTATCTATTATGATGGTTATCTTACGATGTCTATACAGATCATGATAGATTTTACTTTGTATAGTTGATGTTTATATGGTATGCATTATGAGAATGCGAGTGCACATGCCTATGAATATTTAAGCACTTAGTGAATGTCAAATGAGTTGACATTTGCAAATGTCAAAAGAGTTGGCATTCAAATATCAAATGAGTTGATGTTTAAGGTCAAATAAGTTGACTTTCAAATGTCAAATGAGTTGACATTTTAAAAATGAGTTGGCATTCAATAAACTAGGAAGTCAAATGAGCTGACATTCTAGAAACCATTTTTACATTGAGGTAATATGTTGTTCATATCCTTGTTTATCCTCACTAGTTGGGAGGGAGTGTTGATGTTTGGTAACTTCAGTCTCTTAAACCTATGAGACTAGTATAAATATACACATATAAGTGTCATATACACACACACACACACACACACACACACACACACACACACACACACATACATACATACATATATATGTGTGTGTGTGTGTGTGTATGTATATGTATATGTATATGTATTATGTATGTATATATATATGTATATGTATATGTATATATACATATACATATACATATAGATACATATACATATATATATATGTATGTATGTATGTATATGTATATGTATATGTATATGTATGTATATGTATATGTGTGTATATATATATATATGTATATGTATATGTATATGTATATGTATGTATGTATGTATATATATATATATATATGTATATTAATATATATATTTAATATATGAGATATTATACATATTTGGTTATTTTATTAGTTATAATGGATAGACATGTCTCTCCATGTGTCATTTGCAATACATATAAGAGGAGATTGATGCATTTGAAAATCATATACTAATATGCAAATGCAATTACATCTACAAGTGATCCTCATTTATAAATATTTCCATTTAGGAGAGATAAGATATTTTTGAAGTAAACATTATATATATGTACTCCATTTGCTGAAGCCCAACTACATCATTTTTTCATTCCAAAAGCACATTATGATTTGTAAACCATAATATGAAACCAAATCTCGTTGAAGCAAAGAAGAAGTTTTTTTAATAAAAGAAGACTGACTTTATTTTGTACTTGTAGTTGGGCTACTAAAGCCTAACTGCAAGCTATCTTGTTTGTTTTAAAAGTTTGAAATGCATTTATAAAAATGTGATTCCCTTCTTAAAATCGCCATTTTGTTGTTGCTATGAGTTCTTTTTTCCCTCTTGCAACACTAAAAAAAAAGTTTGAATCTTTCAGTTAAGGTGACATTGTGAGCAAAGGAAAGGTCTTATTAACTTTAAAAGACTTGCAATCAACCATAAAAATCCCAACATTTTCCTTCATGTAGTCTTTACTCATAAAATGTGAAGCTCTTTACACTTACAAAAGTCTTTCAAGCTTTTCCTAGTACAATGCAACATCACTTTTTACATGCATCTTCAAATATAAAGCTATTTTTTTTTCTAAAGGTTTCCATTTCATTATTATTAAATTTCTCCACCAATTAAATTAACTTTAGGTAAAAGAGCACATAATCAATATAATAATCAAAATGTTACTTGGGAGGAATCTCAACTCCCAACTAACTTGGGGTTAACCCTTAAAAAAAAGTATTAAATGGGCATAGCCCCAAGAAAACAATAAAACCACAAAAAAATTGGCCCACCCCAGTAGAAATATGTATCCCTCGCGTTGCCAAAGTAGTGGTAGATGGTGGCAAATGACCATTTTTATCATTAAACTCTCCCCAACCATCAACCTAAAAGGGACCCTAATTTGAGAGTGTTCAACCATCTACATTGTCTTCAATATCCTCCTCCTCTTCTTGACAAGGAAAAATGACCAATGAAAGTTGAGGATAATCTTTTGTAGAAGCCCACCTGATAACATGACCAATTCACCAACTAGAGGTAGTAGTTGGTGGCCAAGTGGGAGCTATATAAGTTCTTGTATGAGAAGGAGACATATGACAACTAGTAGGAGTGTGGATCTTTGTAGGAGGCCAATGACATAGAGGAGTTCACTAACAAGGATGTTGAGAGGGATAATCACTCTATCTACTAGAACTATTATGACCCAGGCACCACGGTCTTGAAGCTGGAGGGACACCAGGGGAGGATCCATTAGGTGGAATTTGAGCCATAGTGAAACCTACATTTCCCTAGTGTTGAATGACCTATAAATGAGACACCTCAAGGGAAAATTTATTTTCTTGCACCTAAATATAATATAGGACATTATTACAAATACATGCTTTAGCAAACAAAAAAATAAAGTTCAATAATAATATTTAAAAAATAGCCAAATTTCTTTCCTTTGATATTTGAAATTCAATTGCCATATTGTAAGTGTGCCAAATTCAAAGGATTAGAAAGGGGAGAGAAGTGTAATCTCTAAAGAGAATATGAGACCAATTAAACATTGATGGGAAAAGGGGCAAAATGATAATTGACCCAATAGTTTTGAGCTCTTTAGATGAAAAATAGTTTCAAGATGATAGTGAACAGGACAATAAGGATTTAGAATACCTAAATAATATAATCGAGAACCTAAAGGTAACTTTTGAAACAATAAAAACTAACTAAAATGTACAATATTAGTTTTTTTAATATTGGACCAAATAGTAATAAAATTTTTTCACCATTGAAACTGATAAGATTGCACTTGCTATCTCTAGTTCAAAATCTCCACCATTGGCAAATGACACAAAAGTGAAAGATAACCCTATTGAGGGCAATATATTTCAAAGAAATTAGTTGGATACCATCACCAATATTTCTACCATAGTATTTAAGTAGTGATGCCAATCTTATGCAATAATTTTGGTGGAGAAAGAGAGAGACAATTAAAATGTCTCTCTATCTCGACTAGAAAAGCCAAATTAAGTAGAAGCATTCTCCCAAGTGCAAATTGACATAGTCTCTTGATAAAAGAGGTCTCAAGGAGTGCACAAACCATGCCAATGAAAATGTAAAGCTTAAAGGCCTAGAATAATAGCTAAGGGAAAATATTTCATGCAAAAAAGAGGAGACCACTAGAGGCTTTGTTGATTAAAAGAGAGCCCATTGCAAAAGGCTAAACCATGCTAATGCAACCATGATCTCACAACTTGCCAAGCTTGGCAAATAATTTTGGATTTTTTTTTTACTTTGTATATGAATTGGATTTGTCATGAGAAGGTTATAAAACCTCAAATATTTCCATGCTAGATGGTGTATGAAGGGGATGCCTAGAAGAAATGTAATGTTGAAGAAAAAATTTCTAGGCTTCATTTCCAAAAAGGCTACAGATGATTCATTTGACATAAAGAGCCTTGCCTTAGCAGTGAGTGGAAATGAGACCTAAACCACTAGATTGATAAGGGAGACAAAAAAATCTTAGGCCACATGGTGAAAACCATGACATTGTGAATCATTGACCCTAAAAATAACTAGAGGAGGAGTTCCATTTTGGCATATGTTGTCGTAGAAGGTGATCAATAGGAGGAGTAATTAACATGAGTTGCAACAAGAGTCTTAATTTTTTTTTGAGATTTACTAGCACGAGAAAGAGACCAGATAATCTAATATGATAGTTTAGACTCAATCTTGGCTAGAAAATGCATTCCATAATTAAAATGGTGACCCATGAAAAGAAAATGAAATTCCTAGAAAGTATAAAACTTGATCATGTTGAATCCATTTCCAAATTTATGTTAAAATTCATTATACGTAGAGGTAGAAAAAATGATTGAGTCTTATGCCATTAGATAGAAGAGCTAGATCTATCAAGTATAAAATATCAAGGTAGTGGAGAGAATTCTCATTGTTTGCTCCATTCTCAGTGAGACTAAGGAAGGAGCATCCAAAGTGACCATTAACTAATTGGATAGTTAAATTGGATAAGGAGATACCATGAATGCATCCAATTGAGATAGCAGAAGTGTGGAGATAACAAAAACCCTATGTAGCTAAAAAATACAAGGTGAGAGAAAGAGGGAAAGCTTTCCTATTTGATCTATGTAAGACAAAAAAGCATATTATTGACCATTGATGGTAACACATGAATTGACATCAACAAAGAGCATTTGAATAGGAAAAAATGAAAATATTTTCCCATTACCCTTCTATAGATGATTTTATTAATTCTGATGATCTTATTGTTAATGTGTCTTCTAATTAGAATAAGATTCAACAAATGAGGGAGATTGTGGCCTTGGGAGGTGGAAGGTGGGTAATGGAAGAAGCATATTCTTTTGGTATGATAAATGGTTAGGAGATTTTCCTCAAGATTGTTTCCCTAAATTTTGGACTACATAGGAAGGTGTAAGGATCCCTTTGAGTCTATGTTCTTTGACTACTAGTAGAGCTAGCTCAGTGGGTTCATTTATCCTGTATTGATCATAGATTGATCCCCATTCAAGTTTTTCTCAATGCTATCACTCTAAGGGGAGAAGGACATGGTTCTAATATTTGGGAAGTAAACCCTTATAAAAAATATTCTATCTCCTTTTCCTATGCTCTATTTGTTAATCAAATTGGTTGCAATCCACTCTTCTAGTCTAGGCATGGATTGATTTTCTCATCCCTATAATTAATATATTTTATTTGATCTCTATTTAGAATAAGGTCCTAACTACAAACAATCTCTATAAAAAGGATTTTTTGTTTCCTAATAAATGTAATGTTTGTTTTGAAGCTCAAGAATTTATTGATCAATTTCTAATGCATTAGTCCTTCTCTATGGAAGTTTGGGCCACTATCTTCAGCAAGTGGAACATCTATTGGGTTTTCCTTTCCACCACTCAAAATTTCTATGCTCATTGGTGTTGTCTCTCCTCAAACCAAGTGCTCAAGTATATTTGGAATTTGAGTGCCCCTCATGTTATTTGTAATTTTTGGAAGGATAGGAACTACATGATTTTTGGTGATTGTAGTGCTCATTCTTTTGTGGTTGTGGAGAAAATTTGAAGCAATTTGTGATAAAATATTAATCTTCTTTAGTCCTCCATCAAGAATAAGACATATCTTCCTTGTACTCAAGAAAACCTCGACATATCTCTTCAATGGTACTTGAGTTTAGACATCTCTAGATGCTTATGTAAAATAAAGAAATGTAGAGATGTTCTAGTTTGGTTGTTTCCTCTATCAAGGTAGATTAAAATAAACTTTGGTGCGGTGAATAATGAAAATATTGGGCTAAATGGGTGCGGGGGAGTGATCAAAGATTGAAATCACATAGGTCTGGTCGTGTGCAACTTCCCTTGGGAGCTTAGTCAAGCCATTGTGTAGAAGTCATGGGAATCTACCAATTTTTTTTCTAGATTCCATAACTATAAGATATAACAACACATCCCTATTTATCAACCAATTTCCTGATTTCCCAAGTGAAAATTTTCCAACTAGCTTCTTATTTACTAGCTAAAATTCACAAGTCAGTTCAAATTCAAGATGCTAATATTTTCAAGAACAAAAAGATACTAAATTTGGGTTTCACAAATCTCAAGGTTCATGAAATAAAAAATTTCAACAATGCTTGTAACACAATATTTAGTTCTTTTCTTCAAAGGCATATGTGATGTTTAGCTAGAACTATTAAAATAGAGGTAAGAATGGACCAAGCCAATAGATGATACCTTCCAAGTTGACTTATACAATCTCGAGGCAAGTCACCTCAATAACCTTGCATGGTGAAGTCTGCATGGTTGAATGCTAACAAGACTCCTAGAATCCATGCTTGTACTCCTTTACCTTGAGCTACTAGTTATTATACCCCATGTCTTGAGAATTCTATATTGTATAGGAATCTTCCATTATACTCTGCTACTATTTGTTGTTTGGACATAGGTATTGACTACAATTTTCTCCTACTATTATAACCTTCTCATCACCATCCTCAGATTGAGTCTCTGAATACAGTCCCTCTTTGGCTCTTGCTGGTCCTAAGTTTCAATATATCATTTGCTATGGTTTCCTATTCTCATGGTGTTATTCTATGCATTCACATCCCCCACTCTTCTCATGTGTATTACTGGCTAATTCAAACAAAAAATCTATTGTTGTTAGCCATCCAAGTCAAATGCTTCTTATCAGATGATGAAATTTCTATGAATTTCTATAATATGATTTCTCCCATTACCTCTAATGTGCTCAATAGTCATTACATTGGGTGAGAAGCTTTTGTTTCCTAGGGTAAGTTTCTTTCTCATCATTCAATAATATGCATTCAAAGAACCTCAAGAAATATCTTTGGTTCCCATTCTTAACCAAAGATAGTGTAATTTTCTTTGATGAGACCCTATCCACATAGAAGCCTGCTCAATAAATTTTTTCTTCAAGTTCTATAATTTTTTGATTGTTGCAAGAGGATCTCTTAGATCTAACAACAACCTTTTCAAAGAATACCACTACGTATTCTGTATAAAACTCTCATCCAATCACTTCCAAAAAATTTATTCACAAAAACCAAGATCACCTATGTATTCCTTGCAATTCATAACATCACCTAGCCTCTTGAATTCTCTGTGGCTTCCACATGGTCCAAGTCTTCCCATTTGCTGAAAGCAATTACATAGCCTCAATCATTTGGATGACTATTCATTTCTACGTAACCTCCCAACTATGGTCTAGTTTCTCCTCTTTTGGATATATGGCCATTTTGTTTTGTCTTATTTAGTAGCACATAACTAATATATTTATATATTTGTTCTTAATTTATTAAATTCTATAAGAGAGGAAGAAAAATCATTTGATAAATGATCAAAATCTAAATTATCTCATGTGGTAAGTGGGGAAATTACAATCCTCCCCCAAATTTCTTTCCCTCCAAAAATAGTAATTCTGGATGCTTCAAAATTTTCTCATTTTCTCAAGTTGCACCTTTGATAGGTTAGTCCTTCTAATTTATAAGGTATTCTTTGATGGTCTATTTCTTAAGCATTTTTTCCTTTGTTTCAATCAATACCCTAGGTATTAAAATCAAGGTCCCTTCCTTATCTAGTGGTGGTAGGATTCTTGAAGGAGTAACATGATGTCCTAGTGCCTTCTTCAGCCTTGGCACATGAAATATGATATGCAACTTTTTATTTGTAGGCAATTCCATCTCATAATCTACCTCCCCAATTTTCCTAATCACTCGATAAGGTCTATAATTTACCTTCATTTGAGCTTCTCAACTCCACTTCATTTTAAGGTAGATTGTCTATAAGAATACAATCTTAAGTACACCAATTCATCAACTTCAAAGTATCTCTCCACCTTGTGTTGGTTAACATATTGTTTCTATTGGTTTTGAGCTTGTTAAATGATTTCCTTTAATTATTACATGATATCCATGCTCTATCATAAGAAATCTACAACCTTGGATACTCTACTATCTATGGAAACTAGCTCTAAAATGTATGGTGGCTCATAGCCATAGAGTGCCATGTATGGTGACATCTTGATGGACATGTGATAAGTAGAATTATAACAATACTCACTCATGTGTAACCACTTCACCTAGGCCTTTTTCTATCCTGAAACAAAATTTCTTAAGTAACCTTCTAGTCACTTGCTAACAATTTTAGTTTGGCCATCCATTTGTAGATGATAACTAGTGCTAGGAGTGAGCTGAATTCCAAATAACTTGAACAATTATTTCCAAAAAAAAACCTCATAAATTTACTATTCCTATCACTTATTATGTTCTTGGAAAAACCATGAAGTTTGAAACTTTCTTTGAAGAAGAGGTCTACTACTTGTACTACTATGTATGTAGCTGATATGACAACTTAAAATGTGCAAATTTAGTCAATATGTCAACCACAACATAAATGCTCTTTTAAGCTTGAGCTGCTGGTAGAGCAGTTATGAAATCCATTGAAATACTCTCCCACTTTCGGTTCAAAATGGGAAAAGTCTATAATAAACTAGCTAGGTATGTGTTTTTATGTTTTTTTTGGCATGCTAGGAACTCTTGTACAAATATTTAAACTTTAAGTTTTGATCCTTTCTAGTTGAATCTTTCTCGAATTTTCTTTTATGTTTAAAAAAAACTTGGATGACTAGCCATAGGAGCATTATAAAAAGACTTCAAAACTTCCAATTTGACTAGGAATTTGGTAACAAGATCCTATTCTTATACATTTTCAACTCATCTGACCCTTATACCTATCACCATGAATTTTTCCTTCAAGTAAGTTTGAGGCTCTATCATCTAAGTTAGCATATTTAGATGTAATATTCTTCTTCCAATTAGTTGTTATCTCTACTATGGAACATAAATGTGGTCTTCTAGATAAGGCATCTGCTATAATGTTTCTTTTCCCTTTACATAGATAATGTCAAAGTCACTAGCTTGAAATTTACTCACCCATTTTTTCTCCTTTTACTCAATTGTTCCTAGTTTAGGAAGTATTTGAGACTCTTATGATATGTTATAATAGTGAACTTACTCCCCACTAAATATCAAGTCTAGAAACTTGGCAAGAACGTGTATTATTGCTAGCATCTCTTTGTCATATATTGAATAGCTCTTTTCAACACCTCTCAACTTTCTACTTTCAAAGGAAATGTGGTGTTTATTTTGTGTTAGAACAATACATATTGTTTCACTTGATGCATCATATTCTATCTGAAATAGTTTAGTAAAATTAGGTACCGATAACACTGAGCATGAAATCACAAGTTCCTTAAACTAATCAAGACATTTTTTATGCTTCATTTGACCATAAAAAGGCTCCCTTTTTTGTCAAATCAGTCAATAGAGAAGCCATCTCTGAAAATCCTTTGACAAATCTTCTATAAAAACCACACAACCCAAAGAAACCTTTCAACTAGGATACATTTGCAGGAGGCCAATCTAGATTGTCTTAATTTATTCTAGGTCAACAAAAACTTTTTTGGAACTGATACTATGACCAAGGTACAACAATTCCTATAAACCAAATTCACACTTGGACTCTTTAGTAAACAAAGATTCCTTCTCCAAAATACTAAGAACCTCCTCTAAATGTTTCAAGTGCACAACCCACATTTTTCTATATATTAGAATATCAACAAAAAATATCAAAATAATCTTATGAAGCTGGTTGATAAAAATTTGGTTCATACAAGATTGGAAGGTGGCTGGTGCATTAGTAAGCCCAACAGGTATGACTAGAAACTCATAGTGTCCATAAGACACCAAAATATTGCATTTTTCATGTCCTCCCCTCTTACTTTAATTTGGTGGTACTCAAATATCAAATCTATCTTGGAAAATAAGCAAGATATATGTAGCTCATTGATCAACTCATCAATGCATGGAATGAGGAAACAACTCTTGTTTGCTTTTCCTATTTAAAGCCCTATAATCAATACACATGTATGGTTCCATCTTTCTTTTCACTACGACCACAGAAGAAGAAAATGGGCTCTTTCTTGTCCTTATGTGACCCATTTCCAATAACTCTTTAATTTTCTTTTGTATCTTATCCTTATGTCTTTTTGAGTTCCTAGCTATAGGGTGTGGTTATGACTGGTTTAACACCTTCCTCCAACTCTATTATACGTTCAATACCTCTATTTTGTAGAATACCATATGGGATGTCACTAAATACCTTGCTATACTTATCCAACAACACCTTAATATCATAGTGAAAAATCTTGATTTTCTATACTAAATCATTTGGTGAGAAAATATGATCCATTGCACACTCTACTTGATCATGCCTTGTTAATCTTTCTATTTTTTTAAAAGGAAACTATTTTAGGACTATCACTTGTCATCCATCTAAGATGAAACTTCTTCCCTTTAACTTCAAATTTCATTTCATTCTAAATTCACTAAGTGACCATAGAAATTAGATGCCAAGCACTACATTCATGTATCCAATGCAAATTGCATAGAAGGCATCATTTGATTCATACTCTCCTAGTTGAATGCATAAGTTTTATATCTTAAATGTGCAAGTGATTGTGGATTCATTAGTGACCATTACTCTAAAACCTTCACATTCTTTAGTCCTCAAACCTCTTTGTCCCATTACTCCTTCATCTATGAAATTATGGGTTGCATCAATATCTATTAATGTGATTATTCATTGCCCACACAACACCCCTCTAACTCTAAATGACCCTATTTTTTGTAAGCTTGTTAATTGAACTATGCAACTCTTACCCTTGTGTTCATATGTTGAATCATCCAGTACATAATCTTCTTCACTTGATCTTAATTCAAACTATGTTTTGATTTTTCAGAACCCAATTCAGGGGTTGTAAAATACTCTAACTTCTTAACCTTTTTCTTTGCTAATGCCTGCATAATTAGGTTCAATACATATTGGAAACATAATTTCTTCTTTTTTCAACTCATTTAATTGTTCATCATCCAATCTGATCTATAGTCTCTTAACCCAATCAACATCCTTGTGTGAGTATTTTTTAATCTTTGCCTCTCTTGAGATGGAGATTCCTTGGGAAGTGTTTTCTTCTTGAAGTAGAACTTTCCATTTCCCTTATCTTTTTAATGGCATCCTATAAATTAGTTGGTTTTAAAGCCTTAACCCAACCCCTTAATTGCTCCATTAATTCATCTATGAAAAAGGCCACCCTCATTCTCTTTAAAATATCTATCACTTAAACTGAAATCTTTAGAAATTTGAATATAATTCTCCATGGTTACCCATTGTTTTAATTGTCCCAACTCTTTGAAGTCTAGCTCTAGAAGTCTCTTATCAAAATGATCAATCAACCTCTTAGTATTTTCAACATAGGTTACAAATTGATCATGGCCCAAGGTAATCAAACCATGATACCACTAATCATGAGTACTCCCTTCTAAATTCAAGGTTGCATATTTGATTTCTTAATATTCAACCATAGATTTAAGCTAGAAAATAGTATCCAACTTTTCAATGCATGATCTTGCTATCATATTTCCATACCCATAAAAGTATGGTATGGACACTTTACCTACACTTTGCTACAAATCTCAATTTTTGTACCTATCACCATTTCCACTTCATGACCTATTCTTTTCTCTAAAGGAAATATAATCTAGAAATGGAATTTTATCCTAAATATGTTCTTCCAACACTTGCTAATCAACCCATACTTATTTATGGAATTCATAGTTTTTTGACCCATATGGTGCTTCTTGTTAGCTTGATTGAAAGTAGGCATTAGTGGCCTAGAGTGAATTATTCAGCAATCATTCCCTTGCACATTTGAAGTAGAAATTTAACCCCTATTTCCATTATTTCCTTGGTTTGTGGTGTTATCATGCTTCCCAATATTTGCATGATGTTGCACTAGTTGTGTGAGCATTTGATTCATTTTCTATTGTGATTGAACCATCTGATTCACCAAGTCTCATTGTTTCTTGACTAATTCTCCTAAGGTATTCTAAATCCCACTAGCATTTGCATCTTAGTCCATTATTTCTATATGAATGGTATATCTCCTTATCTTAGGTTTCTGGTTCAAGTTGGTGTTTGACTTATTCTTACGGATGTAGTTCTGTAATGGGCACATAACCAATGAGAAACCTAAGAGATTATCAAAGCTTTGATACCACTATGACAACACACCCTTATTTATCAAATGTAGTGCTGTAATGGACACATAACCAATGAGAAACCTAAGAGATTATCAAAGCTTTGATACTACTATGACAACATTATCTTATTTATCAACCAATTTCTTGAGGGAAAATTTTCCAACCAACTTCTTATTTACTAGTTAAAATTCACAACTTATTTCAAATTCAAGAAGCTAATGTTTTCAAGAATGACAAGATACTAAATCTAGATTTCACAAATATCAAGGTGCATGAAGCAAAAAATTTCAACAAGAAGTAACAAGCAGTTTAGTTATTTCCTTCTAAGACATAGGTGATGTTTAGCTGGAACTGTTCAAATAGAGGTAAGACCCCTAGACCAATAGACAATACCTTCTAAGTTTTCCAATACACTCTCAAGTCAAGTCACCTCATTTTTTTTGTGTAGTGAAGTCTGCATGGTTGAATGCTAACTACTGGCTTCCATGCTCATACTCCTCTACCTTAAGCTATTAGTTATTAGATCCCATGTCTTGAGAGCTCCATATCACATAAGAAACTTCCACTATAATCTACTACTATTTGTAGTTTGGACATAGGTATTGACCAAAATTTTCTCACCACCATCCCTAGATTGAGTCTTTAAACACAATCCCTCTTCGGCTCTTGTTGCTGCTAAGTTTTAATATACCATCCTCTATGGTTTCATGATCCTATGGTGTTATTCTATGGACTCATTTTCCTCATTGTTCGCATGTTTATTACTGAATATATCAAACATTTCTACTACAATTAGTTATCCAAGTCAAATGCTTCTTTTTGATTTTAATGAAATTGCTATGAAGATGCAATATGATTTCTCCTAATACCTCTAACGTTCTTGCCAGCCATTACATAGGGTGAGAAGCTTTAGTTTCCTGGGGCAAGTTTATTTCTCATTATTCAACACTATGTATTTGAAGACCCTCAAACACTATCCTGGGTTTCCATTCTTAACTGAAGATAGTGTAATTTCCTTTGGTGAGATCCTATCCACACAAAAGCCTGACCATTGAATTTTTTCTACAACTACTATATTTTTTTGACTATCATGAGAGCATCTCTTAGCTCTGACAATAGCCTTTTAAAGAATACCGCTATGTATGAACTCTACAAAAATCTCATCCAATCACTTCCAAAAACTCCCTTCACAAAAACTGAGTTCTTCTATTTATTCCCTACAATTCATAACATCCCCTGGCCTCTTGAATTATCCATGGCTTCCGCATGGTCCAAGTCTTCTCATCAGGTGAAAGCAATCATAGAGCCTTAGTCATTGCTACAAATATTTATTTCTACGTTGCCTCCTAACTATGGTCCAGTTTCTTTTCTTTTGGATATATATATATATTTTCTTATTTAGGAGCACATCAAGTAATATGTTTATATATTGGCTCTTAATTTATTAAATTCTAAAAGAGAGGAAGGAAAAAACATTTAATAAATCAACTTCTAAATCATCTCATATGGTAAGAGGTACATTACATAAGAAGTTTTTAATAGCGGGAGACTTGAACAATATCATAAGATGCTTAATGGGAGAGCGTCTACTTATTAGACAATCTTATAAAGGAGTTAATATACATTATAAAGGGATTTTATAGATGTTATGTTTATCATTTATATATGGATAATAACAAGATACATTCAAATGATATTATCACATGGGAGAGAGTAATTTTATGATGATATCAAAACTCTTAATTATTGTGATCGTATCTATGGTAGAATTGGAAATGTAACTCGAAATGACACATATAAGATTTGGAATTAGTAACAAGTGTGGTGAATATCCTTCATGTTTGATCTCAATGATTATGTTAATGTACACCTCACACATTTTGTGGGTTTTCTTTTAGCCTATTTCCTTAGGAAGCATCACCTTTGTTGATAGTTGAATTTTCATTTAGGAAATATGTTGCTCTACTAAGATAAGAATAGGGGTGATTTGAAGTGATTTGAATCATCAATCTACAAGTGTTGGAGGAGGGATGATGAGCAACAAAGGATGCTATTAAAGGAAGGGATTGTTCCATATCTTGAGAATTTACATGGGTATGGTAGGAAATTCACATAGGTTTACATTCAAGACTCAGATAATTGTGTCACTTCACTATTGTCTAGCAAGGACTTCACCATTGATGTGAAGGTCATTTCGGAGGTCACTAGCATGCCCTCAAAGGGAATGGGGTTTTTAACAATAGTAAGACATTTGAGAAAGCTATTAATAAATTTTCTAAAAGAAAGGATAAGAAGGGAGCTCTAGTTAAAGGTAACAATTCCTATTTAGACCTTAAACAACTCAACCCATTTTGGATGAAGATATCATATATTATTATGGAGTACACTAATATTGATGGTAGATAAATACCCGTGTGTATAATTGTTACTTTGTTTCTCAAAACCACTTCAGGCATAAAATTTGATTTCCTTACCTTTTTTCTATACTCATGTCTCTTAATGTCAAAATTCTTGAACACAAGAATAATCTTATTAAACTAGTTCTCCATTAAGGGATTATTTTATTTATCTTTGGGAATCTTCAAGACAAGGTGCTAGCAAACCTTGGGAGATTGAGTTTGAGTCAATATGATGGGGATAAAATGGATTTTAAAAAATGGTTGGACAAAAGATGCCATGTAGGTAGAGTTCGCTTGATCCAAGAAAGCCAAGATTTATCCCAAGAAAAAATTCACTCCTAAACAAAATATTTTCAAATGGGATGAAGGGATGTATACTGAAGATAATAATGATGAGGAAATTCCTCCTCTTACTAGTACTAAGTTGAAGCTTCAAGCCCCTATTGAGCATGCTTCTACCATGGTGGCTTCCTCTAAGGTGATTGGGAAGACTAGGAAGAAGGTTATGGGGTTATGTTCTCTTGTCATGTCAAAGAGGAACAATACTACTACTATGGTGTATAGAGATATGTGTATTGAGGGCCCCTATTACCACCACTCAAACCATGGTTTCACTCATTAGAAAGTCCCCTATTCCTATTGTTGATATTAGTAAGAAGAAGTGAGGGAAAGGAGATGGTTTCTATAATGAAGGATTTTACTAGCATGGTTATTCATGATGTTCCTCTTTATCCCACTGAGTCTAAAGATTCTAACCATTTAAATCAAGAAAATCATAAAGATGTTTCTTTGGATTGAGTTGTTTTGAGAATTTTGAAGATAAAAGGGAAGTTACCTTTGGCATGTTGTAGACTACAAAATATCAATCCATTTAGTCTTTTAGAGTCCCAAGGTGCACTTTTCATGAGATAAAAGTCCTCAATCTAAAATATCGAGCCCTTAGTGGCCAAATTTGAGGAGATGTAGTAGACCATTGAATCCTTAGAGAGAATCAAATTTTGAATCCTTCTACCTATGTTGAGTGGACCATTAATGAGAAGAAACATACCTTGGACGTAATGGAGTTTGAGTGGAAGGTTTAGAGAATAATAGAGAAGAAGCTAGAGTCCCAGACTCACGAAATGGATAATATCAAGGAAACCCTCACAAAGATCATGGAGCATATATTAAAGATTTTAAAATCTTCTAATGAGAACATGACAACCCTTGTGATGTAGAGCTCTCCCTTAAACAAGAAAAAATGCTATGGTGTGGTCTTTAAGTGATTAAAACACCCCAAAATGGAGTCAAGAGAAGGCTCTACACCTTTGAAACAAAGTTACACAAAAACATAGCCTAGGCACCCAAAAGAGAGCACAACTAGGCCTTAAGCACAAAATCTCCAAATAATAGGTTTATGCCTTGAATGTGAACCTATGAGTTTATAGGGGAGTGGAAAGGTTCCAACATATTTTTCCAACTCAAACTGGTGGGTTTGATCTTCCTATCTTGTTTTAAGGATCACAGATAGCAAAAATTGCCTTTTGGGCCTAATTGCTAGATTTTGTGAAGGAAACACAAAATAAATGATTCACCAAGATAAACACCCAACTAGGAAACATTTAGGAATATAATATATATCATTATACACCCTTATGTTAGTTTCATCCATCCCCCAAGTTCTTGCAACACTTCAATACCTGTTATCTTGCACCAAACACATAGAGATGTCTGGCCTAGGGCTTGCTAGAAAAAGTGATTGTCTTGCTTTCCATCCCCCATTATTTAGGGAACATATTGTACATCCTCCTAACTTTTATTTTTCTAAGTGGCATGAAGATTCCATTTTGGGAATAAAAATTAGGGCATCATTGCTAAAACTAGTCACCAAATGGAGGGATTTGGTGCACTCGAGGAAGAACATCAAATAAATTTAGCTAGAGAGAAATTCAAACCCTCAAACTAATTACATTATTCAACTGTGATATTCAGAGTTCCAAATCAATCACTTATTTACATGCACTAATTTGTATTAGTCCATACACTATGGAAAAACAACATTTTGCAAGAAAAATAGGATCTTTTTATTGATTCAAATGCAAAATTACATAGGCTATGTGTGTCTTCCACCTGTATGAAAGGGATATTTGAAGACCTTTCCCAACTAATCCAATATATTTTCAAAGGTTGTGACCTTTGGGAGTGATTAGGTGAAAGTTTGTAAAATGTAACGAAAAACTATCAACCTTGCCGAGCAGTTAGTATTAGTCGAGCCTACTCGGTCATTGAAGATAGTTCACCAGTATGTGTTGAGTATTTAGGTGTTAACCAAGTTTAGAGATAGTGTCAACCAAGTTGGGTCAGTTAATGAAGGAAAATCAACATAAATTCTAGACTAGTCAATTCTTAAGCACTACTGAGCTCCTAGACCATGCTAAGGTCCAAGACCATGCTGAGTTGGGTCGGTTAACAAAAGATTCCTAGTGTTAGCTGAGTACATAGTTTTAGAAACCTAAGAACACACCAATATTATCCTATGACTATGATGTGCCTAATTAATATAGTAAAAAATATATGGTTTATAAAACACCAATGTTGACTAGGCTTTATATGTAGGCTTGATTTATTTGATAACTATTTCTACCTATTACAAAATTCTCTTAGGTAGAAATGCCCTAGAGTAGAACTCATGAAGAGTTAGACTAATAGATGCTATGGAAAATGGAGGCTTAGGTGCTCTTGCACCATACTCCCTTTCATGAAAAATTCAAGTCCCACTTGAGGATAGTTATTAAATAGAGATGCCATGATTGGTAATGGATTCTTCACTCATCCATGTAACATCTATATTTGGAAGACCCTTCCACTTGACCAACTAGTCTATATAGGTCTTCTTTCTTGTCTTCTTGACCACCTTAGAATCCAAATTTTTTTACAAAAAAAGTGATTGGCTAAGTGTTAGATCCTTGATCCATTCTACATGTTCATCGACATCCTACATTACATCATTAGTACCTACATCACCTTTGAAAAGGGTGAGATTATAAACATTGAAGATAGGAGAAATTGATAATGTAGGAGGAAATGCAATTTCTTATGAATTCTCTCCAAATTTTTGCAATATTTGATAGGGTCCAATTTTCCTCATATATAGTTTTGTGTGTCCTCTTGGTAGTCTTGCTTTGTTCAGATAAGCCCATACTTCATCTCCTTCCTTTAATGCAACATGTTTCTTTGTCTTGTCTACCTACTATTTGAATTTTGTAGTTTTCTGATTCAGAGTATCTTTGACTTGATTATGAATTTGTTTGATCCATGCTAAGAATTCCTCACCTTGTGCACTAGCTTTGAACTCTCTTAATAAGTCTCTTAGTTCCATAACTCCTCTAGGATGGAAACCATAGTTTACCTAGAATGGTGTCTTCCTTGTTGACCTATTGATTGAGTTATTGAAGGAAAATTTTTCTTAAGGAAGGATCACATCCCATGTCTTCTCATGTTTCTTTGTTAGATGACTTAAAAGGTTTCCTAATGATCTATTGACCACTTTGAAATCTACCCATCTATTTGTGGATGGTAGGTAGAATTGAAGAAAATATTTGTGCCCAACATTTTCCATAAGTTCCTCCAAAAGTGACCTAGGAATTTCACATCTCTGTTTGAGATATTGGATGTTGGTAATCCATGAATCCTTACTACTTCTTTAAAAAAAAGTTAGCAATATGTGAAACATCATTAAATTTAGATTACTCGAAACAAAATGAGCCATTTTACTAAATTTGTCTACAATAACAAAAATGCTATAAAAACCTTGTCTTGTCCTTGGAAGACCTAAGAAAAAATCCATGCTCACACTATCCCATGGCTTTGTTGGAATAGGTAAGGGATGATAGAGAACCTAATTTCTCCTTAATCCCTTTGCTCTTTGGCATATTGTGTAAACCTCAACAAATTTTTTGACATTAGTAGGTAACTTGGGCCAATGATAGTTTCTCCTTAAGAGTTCTAGAACTTTATCAAGCCCAAAATGACCTCCTAATGTACCACAATGCTTCTCCTTGATCAAGTTTTCTCTTATGGAGAATTTGGGAATGAAAAGTTGTCCTCCTTTAAAAAATATATCATTCTACAAAAAATATTTAGAATATATCCTGTTATATGCATCAGATAATGTAGAACAAACCTTATGAATTCCCCAAAGTTTGGATCATCCCTGTATAACTACTTAAGGGAATCAATCCCCATGCGTTGCACTTGGAATTCTTCCATCAAGGTGATTCTCATGCTAAGAGCATCTAACACCTTGTTTGCAATACCTTTCTTATGGTTGATTAACAATGTGAAGGCTTGGATTTGCTCAACCCATTTCATGTAGTTGCAACTAAACTTGTCTTGTCTATTCATGAAGCTTAGTGCATGATTATCTATATAGACAATGAATTCCTTAGGAAGAAAGTATTACCTCCATTTCTTTAGAGCCTAAACCATAACATATATTTCTAGGTCATATGTACTATACCTCTTCTTGGAATCATTAAGTTTTTCAGAGAAGAAAGATAATGGTCTTCCCTCCTAACTAAGAACCGGTCCTATAGCAAGGTTACTTTTATCAGTATCTACTATGAATAGTGTCAAGCTTGGATATTGTGCTACCCTATCTTTCAAGTATTCAAATGCTTCATCAACTTGAGTTGTCCATTGAAATTTTGTCTTCTTACCTCCTTTGATTTTATCCAATAAATGTGTATATATGTGATTGAATTTTTTTACAAATTTCCTATAGAAAGTTGTGGATCTTTGGAAACTTTTGACTTCTCCTAATGTATTAGGTGTTGGCCAATTGAGGATAGCCTCAACCCTTTTAGGATCCATCTTCAAGGTACTCTTTGAGATGGCAAAGCCCAAGAATCTCAATTTTGTCTACATGAATGCACACTTTTCAAGGTTGATTTCCAACTTCTTTTCATGTAGCCTTTGAAGGACTAGTTCCAAGTGTTTCATGTGTTCTTCTTTAGTTTTGTTGAAGATCAATATGTCATCAAGATAGACCACCAAAAACTTACCTATGAATTCATGAAGTACTTCTTTCATCAATTTCATGAAGGTGCTAGGTGCATTTCTTATATCAATGGCATGTCAAGCCATTCATATAACCCTTTACTGATTTTGAATGTCATTTTCCACTCATCTCTAGGACTAATCCTTATTTGATGGTAGCTTGATTTAAGGTCTATTTTAGAAAAGTATCATACTCCTCCAAGTTGGTCTAGAAGATCTTCAATCCTAGGTATATGGAACCTATACCTTATGGTTATCTTGTTGATTTCCCTAGAGTTAGTGCAAAGTCTCCATTTTCCATCTTTTTTAGAGGCCAAAACAAAAGAGACTATACAAGGTCTGAGACTCTTTTGAATGAGTCCTTTTCCCAACACATCACTGATTTTTCTAGATACCTCTACATTCTGATTAGGGGTAAGTTTATATGTATCCTTGTTGAATAGAGATGCACCTAGTATGAAGTCAATTTGGTGTGAGATATCCCTCAATGGTGGAAGTTCATTTGGAGTATCTCCTACAAGTATCCCTTTATACTTCTATAGTAGATCCTTTACTTCTTTAGGCACTTCTTTGGTGACTATTTTCATCTTAGGTTTGAGGACAAGGGCATACCCTATTTAAGAGTCTTGGATGGTTTTCAAAATCTCTTGCTCATTTGCCATGAAAACTAACTATTCTTTGGGTTTCTCTTGGTGAGGGCCAGGGTTGGGAAGAGGATTGTATTTATGTCAATTTTTGTGACTTGATATTTATTAGTAACACCATTATGTTTGATCTTAATGCCATACTACGATGGACAACCTAGTAGAAGGTGACAAATATCCATGTCTATGATGTCACAAAGAACTCTATCCTTATAGTCTTTTATCTAAAAATCTACCCGAGCTTGTTTATTTATCAGTGTCTGCTATCCTTTTGTTAGCCCAGATATGTGGGAGGGATTATGGTGGAATATTCTTTCTAGATTCAATTTATCTACCATTTCTTTAGAAACAAGATTTTTAGTAGAACTTGAATCAATAACTACGTTACATTCCTTTTAATGGATTTTGCAATTGGTCTTGAAGAGAGTCTTCTTTTATGGAGGCTCCACTAGTATAGGTGCTTGGATCAATGTCCTCTTCATCATGAGAGTAGCCCCTTCTTCACTAGTACAATCTCTAACACTTTCATCATCATCATCATCATCATCTTGAAAAATGTTAGTTCTTCTTTCTCCTTGGTTTTCCTGATTCTCAGGACATTTATTTGTATAGTGGCCTATCTGGTTACAATTGTAGCATTTGATTTGCCAATTATTTCTTCAAACATTTTTTCTTTTGGCATTTCCTCTCCTTCCTCTGTATCCACCTTTTGAACTATTCTCACCTTCGGTATTCTCCTTGTTAGAATCTCCTTAAGGTCTATTGCCTTGTGTTCTTTTACCCCCAAAGTATCCTTTTCCTTTTTCATTCTTTCCCTTATTTCTACCACTTTGTTCATTCCTCCTCTTGAAATTTTCTTCAACCTTGAGTGGCAACTGATAACACTAGTTTACAGTGGTAGGGCTTGTCAAACTTAATTCATCTTGAATGGAAAGCCTTAGTCCTTGCATATACTAGGAAAGTTTCACACTTTCATGTTCAACAACTTTGGATTTCATCACCAACTTCTAAAATTTCTCCATGTAGTTAGAGATGTCCATCTCTTTCTACCTCAAACTCATCATCTTCTTATGAAGTTGAACTTCATAATCCTTAGGGACATAGGTCTCTTTAAGTAGAACCAACATCTTCTTTCAAGTGGTGATTGGATTCTCCTCATTCTTCTTGCCATCATCTTGATCGAAGTTCCACCATGTGAGTGTAGAGCCCTTGAGTCTAGATTTGGCAATCTTCACCCTTTGGTTCTCATGGATGTCTTCATAATCAAAGAAACTGGTTAGGGCATTTACCCAATCCATTACAGCCTCTAGTTCCATCATCCCATTATATGTGGGAAATTCAAGCTTAGCATCAATGGTTTTCCTCTCCATAGATTTCAGAGTCCTCACAAGTAGCCTCTTATTAGTAGGACATTCTTCTTCCTCCTACTGAAGGAGTTCTTCATCACTCCTTTGTTTGACTTCTTCAGAGTTTTCACTACTTTGGTTATGAAGCTCTTCCTTAAGCTTATCCATCTCTTGCCTCATCAATTTTATATCTTTGTCTCTTTGTTAATTTTTCCTTATCTTTTATTCTCTCAAGTATTTCACAGTATCCACATTGGTCATCCTTGAAGATAACCCTCCTTCATCTTCTCCTTCCATGGTATTGTCAAA